>CM031234.1:48882885-50082885 GCA_018340775.1 Taxus wallichiana var. yunnanensis
GGTTAAGAAGGAACCTATTGAAGAAGAGCCTACAGTGAAGCATTTTGAATTGCCCTCAGTTCCAGAGAACATTATTGTTCTCAGTGAAAGTGAAGAGAGTGAGGTGCCAGCTCCCATGAGTGCCCCTGAAGCCCCAATAGATAAGGACAAAGAAGTCCAGAGCACTGAACTTCCAAGCACCGTTGATTCCTCTGCACCAGAAGTCCCGAGTGCCCCGAGTGCCCCACTCATATCTCAACTAGAGGCAACAGCAGTGAAAACCTTGGGTGCCATGAGTTCTCTATCTCTTGGTCCTCTTGCCCCACCTACTTCTTCCTCCTCCTCTTTTGCATGGGTGCAGCCTCTTATTGACAGTAGGAAGAGAAAGTCTTCCTCCCGAATCTCGGGACCCAATTTTGATGTTGTGGCAGCCTTATTAGGTACTACTCCTCCTACTCACGCCAAAAAATCTAGAACTACCTCCAGGATAGTGTCTGATGCCTCAGGACAACAATTCCTGGAGATAGCCAAGCCTAAGGTAGACAAGCCAGAGCAAGATTTGCAAGCATCCAACCTTGAGCTCTCAAGAATTCCCATGGGAGAGTCCACCCCTGAAGGTGAGATCCACAATCTTCAGGAAACAATCACTAGAGTCATTGGGAGGGTAGAGAAAGGACAAAAACCATAGAGCAGTTGGAGGAGTAGGCCCAGATTCTTACAGGTTTCATCAAGTCACTGCTATCTAAAGATAAAGTTCTAGATCCTACCCCATTGACTACTCTTCCACCACCTGTGATTCTCAGCCAAGATGAAGTGCAGAGTATCAAAGATATGCACAAGTATTCCATCTATTAAAGCGGTTCTGGAGGCCATGGTGGATGATATGCTTGTTGCAGGATTGAATTTCATTGATGAAGCCTTCAAACTCCACGAGAAGGTGAACAATTTGCAACAGAAACTCTCCTCCACTATTGGGAACATAGATAAAGAACTTAAACTTTGGAGCAGTTGTATAGTAGACCTTCGCCTCATGGGACAAACTGATGAGAATATTTTAATGGCAAGCAAGGTCTTTGATGATGCAAAGGATAACTTATCAAAATCATGGGTGTACAACGTGGAATGGAAAATCAAGGTGTTGGAAGAAGCTTCGGGAGAATTGAAGAATAACTGGCAGAAGGGTGAAGCCTTCAAAAATTTGGTAATATCTACTTTCAAAGACATACATTGCTATCTCCATGATGAGACCTCTGGTGCATCCCTCTCCTTACAAGAAATCAAAGCTCAATTCAGAGCTTTTTTCAAAGATAATCTGTTCAAGGAGAGTTCCATTTCCAAGGAAAAGATGAAGGAGATCTTCTCTCTTCAATCTGCTATAGAGGAAGCAAATAAAGATTATCATACTCATGTCAAATTTGACAAAGAAATGGAGAAGTGCCTTGGATTTTGGACTCAGTCCACTGCCAACACATCAGTCCCATGAGGCAGAGACATAGCAGAGGCATTGAAAATATTCACAATGCAGATCCTAAAGTCAGTGGGCCCCTCTCAATCATGAACACCTGTCTTCTTCTCCTGATTCTTCTCTTTTCTTCCTTTCTTCTCAGATTTAATGTAATTAGTTGGGGTATTGCGATTAGCAGCCCTTTAACTAAAGCATTAGTTAAAAGAAGTAGTTACCAAGGGTAACTAATTTGTAAACTATATAATGGCCTCTCCTCACCATTTTTGGGGGAGGAACTTGGCTTATTTGTGAAAGTGTAAAGAAATCATAAAGAAATCAATACAGAAGGATTTCCATTCTTTGTCTATCTGATTCTTTTTATTCGCAAGCTATCCATTAAATATAATTAGATCATTTGTCTACATTATGCTGAGAAGCTTTGTATTCTTGTAGATGTTATTCATAGAACTGTGTGTCTTTTCAAATTTCATCTTATTAATGTGGGTACAAATGATCTTATTCCAATTCACTGTATTCTTGCACGCATAAGGAATTATTCTGTCATCTATAATTCTGGATGGTGCCTTTCTGCTTATTTTCACATTTTCATTCCTCTATCCTTTTGTAATTGGTGATCTATTTAGGAAACACTTTTATGATATCCAAGTTCCATAGTGAAACCACACTTTGTACATGTGTAAATAGGTTCATTTCTGAATAAGGGAACCTCTCCCACTAAAGAGGAGGGACTTCTTGTCCCCTGACTACTGCTCTTCTTAAAGTTCCTTTTCGACGACCAACAACACCTAAACCACCTTCACAACCCTGCCCATTTTCCGTTGACTTCCACTCACTTACCAATCACCATTTCACCCACACCTTCCTACACCGTTGTGCATAGAAGGGTTTTGGTTTCAAATTTTATGAGCAGGATCACCATACCGTTATTCCATGTACCACCTGCAAACATAATGACCTGTAGTGGTATCGGCTTCCCTAAACCTTCTACCAAATAGGCCCACATTGAATTCATTAAGGACCCTAGCCCTTCTCCACCTTCATCACCACCCTCACCAATGGAGTCGATGGATTCTTAATCTATATCTCCTAAAAAATTTTTCATAAACACAATTTCCTTAGGGCCTTTGACTTATCAACACAAAGGCGAGGCCCCTTCCACTCTTCCATTGCTATATCCTGAGATGATCGACGATGACACACCGACCATTAACATCATTTAATGTCAAGATGATGAATCCATACTCACCTACCTTGGTGCAGAAGACTCATATATTCATCGGTCATTACCCTCTAAGACATAAACCATGTTAAATGAATCAACTATTGAGATCAACATTCATACTCAGGACAACCCACACATCCTAAAGATCAAAAATATTTAGATGCTACTAAATAGGAAGCCCTCACTTCTTTTCTCCGAGATCATAACCACACTTTCACTTGGTCTTATGCAGACATGCTCGGTATTGACCCCACTATAGTGGTCCATAATATCGTAACCATTCCCGATGCCAAACCTATCAAACAAAAGATGAGGAAAATGCACCCTCGCATTGCTCTTCTCATCAAAGAAGAAATTTAGTGCCTTCTTTCCATTTCCTTCATCTTACCCATTGATTATCCTCGTTGGATTTCTAACATTGTCCCTGTCACTAAAGCAACAGGGGACTCCACATTTGCACAAACTTCCGTGACCTCAACCTCACCTTCCCGAAAGATGACTTTCCCTTGCTCGGTATTGATCAACTGGTAGACCTTACCGCGGGTCACGAAATGCTCTCGCTCATGGATGGTTTCTCGGGTTATAACCAAATTTTGCTTGCCCAGAATATCAGTATAAGACCGTATTCATTACCCTTGGGGGACCTTCTTCTTTCGAGTCATGCCTTTTGGCTTTAAAAATGCTAGTGCTACATATGAGCATGCTATGACTTACATCTTCCATGATATCATGCATCGCATATTGGAAGATTACATGGATGATCTCTTGGCTGAATCTAAATGCCGCACCGAGCACCTCATTGTCCTCAAAACCATCTTTGACCGCCTCATTAAATATTACATCTTCCTTCAGCCTAAAAAGTGTGTCTTCGTGGTTCTCTCAAGAAAGCTCCTGGGATTTATCATTTCCTTATGTGGTATAGAAGTTGACCCAGCAAAAGTCAAGGCCATTCTGGAAATGCCTCCGCCCATGAACCTCAAACAACTCCATAGCCTGTAAGGTAAATTGCAGTCCATTCACCGATTTATTTCCCAACTCTCTAACCGATGTCAACCATTTCATCATCTGCTTAGGAAGGATGTCTCCTTTAAATGGGATGATGACTATCACAAAGCTTTTAAGGCCTTAAAACAATACCTTCTCCAACCACCTGTACTTATCCCACCTAAAGAAGACCAACCTTTTTTCCTATACATATCAGCTATTGATCACTCCTGGGAGTCATGCTCGCTCATCGTGAACAACATAGGGAGCAGGTGGTTTATTATATAAGTCGTACCCTTCTGGACTACAAAACCTGATAAAATCACCCTAAAAATTGTGCTTAGCCTTAGTTTTCATTGCCACCAAAATCTTCCATTACCTACTCAACCACAAAACCTATGTTGTGACCAACACCAACCCTTTACACATCATGTACGCTAAACCTTATCAAAATCAGTGCACCGCACAATGGCTTATGCTTTTAGCTGATCTTGACCTTGAATTCATCCACCAAAAGTCCATTAAGGGCCAAGCTATCGCCAACCATTGGTGATGCATCTATTGCCGGGGACCAACCCTCAAAATTTAATTTCCCCGACAAATCCATTGCTCACCTCTCTTTGGATGATGACCCTTACCAAATTACCTTATTCTTTGATGGTTCTAAATGTCAACATGGGGGTGGTGCTGGAATTATCCTCATTCCTCTTTATGGTGAACCCATGCCCTTATCATTTAAAATTGACTTCGAATGCACCAACAATATCACGAATACGAAGCACTCGTATTGGGTCTCATGACTGCCTATGCCTTAGATGTTAAGTCCATTAATATCTTTGGTGATTCTCAACTGGTAGTAAACTAAGTCAATGGTGTTTATCAGTTTCATAATGAAATACTTCAAGAATACAAATGCTATGTTGGCATCATGTTGACTACCTTTGACCACTATAAAATTCAAACCATTCCGCGATCCACCAATAAATTTGTGGATACCATGGCCTACCTCGCTTCTCAAATACCCACTTCACTGACGATTCAGACATCTTTGTTACCATAAAATGCATACCGAGACCTTCTTATAAATATTATTGTATTAACCTCATCCAAAATACCTCATTGAACACACAAGATCTTTGGTATAAGAAGCTTGGCAGACTACCTTTCCCTTTCTATATTGCCTTCTGATCTCACATGTAATGGACAACGCACCATTCTCAAAAAGGCCTCTCATTATGTTGCCATGGGTGGCCTTCTCTATAAATGAGGCTCGACAAGTATTCTCTTACGATGCCTCACCAGCTCTGAAATCCCCTATACCATTAAAGAAGTTCATGATGGCATATGTGGAGGTCACTTCGGTGGCCTTACTGTTCTAAGTGTATTCTTCACCTAGGCTATTCTTGGTGACCCTTAATCATGGATTTTGTGACTATGTCAAACACTGCATAAAATGTCAACAACATTCCAACCTTCATCATACACCTAGTCATGCCTTACAGGTTGCTCATGACCTTTGGCCATTCTCTTAATGGGGTTTGGATCTTATCGAAGAAATCAATCCTCATTCTTCCCAATGCCATCAATGGATCATAACCGCTACCGAATACTACACAAAATGGGTAGAAGCCATACCACTCATTTCCACGAAATCTGAGAAAATATGTGAGTTTATTAACCATCACATCATTTGTCACTTTGGTGTCCATCATCACCTCATCATTGACAATGGAAAACAATTCAAAAACAAAACATTGCAAAAAAATTGCGATGCCTTTGGCATTCACTTAGTTTCTCCTCACCTTATTACCCACAAACCAATGGCCAAGGCCAAATCCACTAACAAAACCCTCAACAAAATTCTCATGCAAGTGGTTAACGATACTAGGAAGGATTGGCATATGCACATTCCTTTTTACCTATGGGCATACCACTAGTATTCGCATCTCCACTATGGCCACACCCTTTTCTCCGGGTCTCATGTACAAAGGCTATTTTACCTCTCGAAGTCTATATCCCCTCACTCTACATTTCTCTCCATGACATGCTTATTGATGATGAATTTCATCAAGACTTCTTGGCACAATTGGAGTTATTATATGAATGTTGTCTTAATGTTATAGATCACCTCCAAGTCTATCAAAAAAGCATCAAGCATGCCTATGAAAACATGTTCATGAATGCACCTTCCAAGTTGGTGACCTTTTTTGAAAGAAAATCAACACGTAACCAAAGAAGAGAAAATAAAACGAGGAAAGTTTTCTCCTAATTGGCTTAGACCATACATTGTAACTCATACCTATGGATCAGGTGCCTATCATTTGTCCTCGCTTGAGGGTAAACCCGAACCTGAGCCCCTTAACACATTACATCTTTGACCATTCTACTATTGACCTCTAGTCCTACATCACTATTTATCTAGTTCATGCTCATCCCTTGAGTGCCATTTACCTTTTCCACACCTCATCTCCAATGACTAAACAAGGATCATGTGATTACCCATCCCCCTTTTGTCTTTTCTTAAATATGTGCACCACGGCTCTACACATGGCATGATTCTCATGGATACTTTTCATCTTCTTTTAGATGAGATCCCATGGTTGTTCACCTTTTCCTTCTCAACAAGAACCAAATGCTTCATTATAGTCTCGTCCATGACTTAAAAGCCAAAAAAAAAAAAAACAAGATGAATCCCTCAGAAAGACATCTTCCAAAATAAGGGATCAACTCCTTGAGTCAAACTTCCAATATAAAAGATGAATCCCTCAAAAGGACATCTTCCGCCCTCAATTGTCACTATAAGTAGACTGCGCCCTTGAAGGATAGCTATAAAAATCTCACAACTCTCTACATAGTTTTTTCCAAAAAGAAGACTATTGTTTCTCAAAAATCAAAATTCAGAAGCTTCCCACATCGATCAGCTTCGTGAAGACCTCAAGGAGACATATACTCATCCCTATAGACTTCCCACATCGATCAGTCTATCTAAAAGTCAATAATAATAATAATAATAATACGCATTTTCATCATGGACTTGCCTATTGTGATCTTGGCTCTATTGCCCAAGGCATTCTACTGCCCATTTTATGACCCAATTACTTGTACCTCCTTACCCATTGCCTTTTCACTTCATACCTCAAGGGACCTACTGAACCTATGACATTTGGTGATCATGTGACTCTTTGTCACTCTTAGAATTATCAATCATGTAATGTCTTTAGGGTCTTACATTCATTAGCCTATCTATAGATGTGTTTCATACATTTTGATCCTTTCCAATCGGGTAGCTTTCTTGCCCCCTCTTATATTTTCTCTTCTTCATTACCTTTTGATCTTCTTATACAAGACTTAGTCCTCAATGCTTACCTTTTTGGGGTTACCCTTCCTTTCGCCATAGTTTCCCTCACCTGTAAATTTTTTTCTATCAACTACCTCCACCTATTAAACCCAAACCCACAACATAACTACAAACCTCCCAACTCATTTTCATCTTCTATCCTAGCTTATGGGAGAACTAAGTCGGTCTGAGGTCCCTTTTCACCGGGACTATGTAGGTAGCACTTCCAGGGCATGGGGCCCTAGAAGGTTAGCTCAACCACTCTTTACCCTAACCATTTGCCCCACCATTACCTAATTTCTGTTCATCTCAAAAACCTCGACATTTGAACCATATCCCACATACCTTTTACCACTTATATTATTTCACATTTTCATACATAACCAACATTTTTCACATTTTACACTATCTCATACATTTACATTACCATTTGTTACCAAAATACCGAAATGAACATCCATGCCTAAACCGACCTGACTCGATCCATGCCTAAACCGACCTGACTCAATCCATGCCTAAACCAACCTGACTCGATCCATGCCTAAACCAACCTGACTCAATCCATGCCTAAACCGACTTGACTCGATCCATGCCTAAACCGACCTAACTCAATCCATGCCTATGACCTGACTCTATCATGCCTAGCTCATCTATTTTCCATCCATATCATAATAAAGTAAAACTCATACACATCACAACAACATCACCTAAATATCATCTATCTCCTCATATATACATGTGTGTATCAATACAATGTACACCCATATCACATAAATGTGTATCTCAATAAACATGCCTGTCTCATCATGGCTATCATCTCAAAAATGTCAGCACGTAGGCTGATATACTATAAATAATCATCATCACTCACAGGCTGCTATCCAATATAAAAATTTCTTCGATCACAAGCTGGTATCATGTACAAAAAAATAAATACAATATGTTTTAATTGCACGCAGCTAGTCTAATATATCATACATACAAAAATGACTCAAGCACGCAGTGGTCCACGTAAAATCAATGTGTCTCTCCCGACCCTGCTACATCTGTACATGCGGGGTCGACACCTGCCTCACCTCCTACTGATGGCCCCTCACCTAGAGCTAGCCTCTGCACACTAGTGACCTCACCATGACCCTATCCTTGAGCTCTTCAGCCCCTACTCTCTCCACACTACGAGTGTGGGATGTAGTCCTCACTAGAGGTCCTGTTGTGCTCTGTACTCGGCATAGGAGGGCACATATAGCTCGGTAGCTAGCAAATGATCATGGTAATCTTTGTGCCTCTCCTAGAGCATCCCTAAACCTAGCCATGGGCACTATTTATGGAGTGTCATATGTCCCACTACCTGTATCAAGATTACACTATATAATGGGACGTTGTCCTTGAACCTATACCATGCCCTGTGTGACCGGTGCTAGAGCCTCGAGTCAATCCTAGAATTTGTGCTTGTACTTGTAGTAGTGGGCCTACGGGGTGGTAGTAATTTGTGCTGTGTTGTTGTCGGTTGGCCCTTCGGACCCATCACTGTCCCTACGCTATGGCCAATCGACGTTGTAAAGCCTAAACTTGCACCTATGTGGCGGCTATCTGCCCTCCATCTCCGCCTACCTCCTCTCCCTCTCCATCTCCCTTGCCTCTGCCTTTGTATGTACTGTCCCTACCCGCCCGAGCTTACGGTGTCACTATCTGGGCCTATAATGTGGCAACCTATGCCTCTGTACTGTACCTATCGCCTTCCCCTGCATGATACCAAGTAACGTCACCAAGGTAACCACCTACCCCTATAAGGCGTCTCTCTAAATTGTGATGGTGGCTAAGTCTGCTACCCCGGCCTTGATGGGTACGGCTCACCGTGCTACCCACCACTGCCTATACCCATCTGTAACCCCAACATCATCAATCTGAGTATCTATAGGCTACTCCTCCTATCCAGTCGGCACTATGGGTCGTGGTGGAGACATAGGTCTCTCCACATCATCTCTCTGTACTGTGGGAATGGAGGTGGTACATCCTACACTAATCCAAACTGGCATCTAACCCGCTCTATGGGTATCCACTCATGCTCTCCCACTCTCCTCCCCTCTATCCACAGATATATCTATAGCCCAACTAGCTCTGTGGCCATCTTTTTGTATGAAGGGAAGCCCACATATGGTCTCCAAATGACGTCCACCCCGGACAACCCCTCCAACAACCTCCTGTAATAAGCTACATCATGCATAGCTCTGGCACCTCAAGCCTCTCCCATAGCTGGTACCCATCACCTGTACCCCACTCTCAAAAATCTCCATGGGAATGCACTGCTTGGGCATTCCCACGGTCAAACTTAAACAATGTGCTCGTACGCCCAGTAATGTAGTAATACAACGCAAATGCAGATGTTAAACCTCTGCAATAACCCGTAGGCCCATAGCTCTCTATACACCTATGTCAACAATGCAGGTGCCGATGTGAATCATTTCTAATATATCATAATGTCATAGAGGACTCCCATCAGTGACCTCAGGAACCTCCCACCCTCTGCATCCGATAGTGTGAAGCAAAGCACATTACCTCCATCATAAGTACCACTAACCTCATCTCCTCTCGATGAGCTCTATACATCACTCCATAGCTCATGCTAGCACTATGGAACGTCAGGTCTGCTGTACCCTCACCAAAAACATGGGTGTCAGTAACTCCTCAGGTG
This sequence comes from Taxus wallichiana var. yunnanensis, assembly GCA_018340775.1. Taxonomy (NCBI): domain Eukaryota; kingdom Viridiplantae; phylum Streptophyta; class Pinopsida; order Cupressales; family Taxaceae; genus Taxus; species Taxus wallichiana. Next base: position 48,892,565 of record CM031234.1, read on the forward strand.
GCTCTAAAGAGATAGAATAAACTTGGGCCCCCAATATGGGCAACTACAGGATCCTGTATACATCCTCCAGGGTGATCGTCATCTCACCCATCGGCAAATGGAAGGTATTGGTCACTGAGTCCCATCTATCGATGAGGGAAACCATAAGACTTGCCTCCCGGACTACATGCCAGAAGACCTCACCCCTATCAATCCCACCTCTACCACATGCTACCACTCGCCTACATCATGCTCACCCGTACTCTCAATAACAAGGGTGGCACCTAGGCTCTCATCGCAGCTTGTCTCTCGCCTGCATCCCACAAAGGCACTGTATTAGTATACCTCTCCCAACTTACCCATTTTACCCATCTACCGAACCTATCTAACCTAACCCTCACCTAAACCTACCCAAACCTAAGGTTAACCAACCACGGTCTCCCCGACTGACCACGGTCTCCCCTTGACCGGCATCGATCCATCGTTCTTATGACCAGCACCGGTCACTACCCACCACTGCGTTGGTCATAAGTCGTGACGTTGGTCACTGTCGCACCACCCGCCTCGACTTTCTAACCCTAATTTTTCCTTCTTTGACATTCTACCCACCCAAATCCCTCTTTACACCCTTAATTGTTCCTACATTACCCTTTTGCCCCACCCCTTACCATCCCCTATTACCTTTTCCCTCTCTTTTTCCCATTTTGAAATTCTTCCCCCAAACCCCCATTTTTTAATATTTTCTACATCAAATTAACTCAACCATCAAAACCAAAGGTTCAAATCCTACCTGATCTCACTGCCGCCATCGTGGTGGAACCTCCGACCTCCACGCCGCTCCTCTTGATCCCTCTCTCGACCTCTTCCATCCTCAACTACACAACCACTCCTCAGCCACATGAATCGTGCAACCTGATCTCGCTGCCCACCTCTCACTCACCCACTCTCACTTATGTGGCTTGCTACCCAAGCTCTATACTATACTCTTTTGTCCTCTTCCTCCTTTTCTCTCTTCTTGTCCTTTTCTCCTTTTCCAACTACACTAATGACTTTTTCAAACATGGTTTTTCCACTTTTTATACCCTACTTGACCCGACCGACGTCGGTTAACCCTTGACCATTGTTGGTCTGATGCCCTAGACTACCACCATCGGTTTCCATACATCGCCATCTATTCATACAAATTGATGTTGGTTACCCCTGCATACTCATTACCCCCTCATTTTCCTTACCTCCCTTTTCTTTTTCCCTCCCTACACCTACTTGAACCACTTTACCTTCACCTCTGGCCCTCCACCTTCTTCAACCTCCTCATGTCCACTGTTGATGCTTTATTATTTTACCCCCCTACCTCGACCTTACCCATATACCGTGATCTTGATATTTGGACTGGACCATCGCTAGTGGCCTTTGACCTCATGTGTTCGATATACCTTGTGGCATCAAGTTACCTATGTTGTTGACCTAATGAACTTACCTAGCCTATTATCGTGACCATTTATCTTGACCCTACCTTTAGTATACCGAACATACCTAAATGTTTCGCACCTAACCTATGTTGTGTTTCGACCTTATCCTATACCTTGGATACCAGATTCACTTCACCCTTTTTGGATAAACCTATCGACCTTAGATGATGTAGAGTTTTCCTTCTCTTCAACCCAGTAGCGTGTTGCAGTTTATACATGTGTGTGCATTTGACTGTTGCTACCTTTGACCCTGACCCATTACCTAGATTTCCTGAGTAGACCTTTCACCCTCTTCTCCTACACCCATTTACCTTTTCTTCACATTTACCTTTTATCAAACCACTCATCGCTTCAGCTTTGCTACTACTTCATCAGTTCCTAGTTTGAGGGGGATCACCTTCACCCTCACATGGGCTAACCACACCTTATTTTTGTTAGCATCACTTACCAATACAAGCTACACAACAAAAAGGGGCAAAATGTAGACACTAAAATTAGGTCACACTCCCCCTTCATCCTTTGACATATAAGCCCCCCTTTTATTACATCTACCTAGCCATGGCCCCCTTCACCTCACTAGTATTAATTTAATTAATTTAATTAAATTAACTCATTATCCTCACCATATTTATTATTTAAATATCTTATTTAAATAATACCTACACATATAGTTCACTTAGACACCTCACCAAGTTAACTCAATTTAAGACCTATTCTTAGCAAGTTACCATAACTAACTAAGACTTACCCAAACCCTAAAAATCAATGCCTACACTCCCTCTAACCAAATTACCACATGATCACAGAAGCTCTTAGTCCAATTCAAGGGATAATGACACAAGATCTCGAGGAAATCGGGAGGATCTCCCTAAGTTTAGTAAACCAAGGAACTCCCACCATGACCAACGTTGGTTACCCCTAACCGTTGTTGGTTAAGTCGACCGCCATTGGTTACCCTTTTTAACTCCTAAACTACCTAATTATCAAGGTTGGAAAATATTGGGAGAGATTTGATACACAAGAATTAGATCTCAAAAAGATAATGAATCTTCAAAGATCCAATTCCAACAAGAACTCACATCGAAGGAAGGAGATTGAGCATCTTCTCCTGCATAACCATTCCAGCCATGATCTAATTTATCCAAGAAAAGAGGAGTGTGCATGAATCCTGTAAAGAATATTTTCTTTAGTTGGTAATCACTTGCAACCTCCAAATCCATCATCAGCACCTCCATCCTTCACACATAGACCTTCAGGAATGAAATCCAAGTAAGTATAACATCATACTTTCCTGGTTATTTCATTTCATCATTATTTTATCATTCATTGTTTATCTTGCTCCCTATTGACCTTCTCGACATTTTCACCTCCATATACCCATTAAAGCCTCACAAAATCCTACTCCAGTCACCCAATACCTCGTCTCGACCAACCAAAGTCCTTTGTGTAATCACAAAGGAGACCTAAAGCTTGTTCTGTGACATTTTCAGATCTCATAAGTAACCGGCACCGGTTACACCTAACCACCGTCGGTCACCCCTGACTGACACCGGTCTCTGTATTTGCCCACACAGCCTAGAACAGAGACCTACCCACCTAATTTCATCTCACCCTCATTCACTGGTGACCTACCTAAGACCTTTATCAGACCTGCAGAACCCAGAACCCACCATTTGACCTATGGATTCTATTCTAGCTTAGCCTGTTAGATTAGATCTATTTTCTTATTATGTTTTAAGTGAGATACTTAAATCATTTTAAAATAAAAATATGATTTACCTTGTTTTTAGCATTAATTTGTTTAAAATAGTAGACTGAAAACCATCTAGGAAGTACCATACTTCTTAGATCTAGCTCATGCTAGGCAGTTCACTACCCATATGTTTTAATTCTTTCTGGTGGTCTTGTTGTCATTACAGGTAGTTCCTCCTAGCTAAAATGAATCTCACGATCAGCTATGGATTCGAAGTCATACATATGCAACAACCCATCAACCAACATTTTAACGGGTATTCCTCCTATGCCCATTATCCTATTTGTTTCACAACTATTCAAAGAAAAATCTAAGAAAAAGGTGAAACACCTAGATATTATTTAATTTATGTGGTATATTCCCCTTATTCTATCATTTCCACATTCTTTATTCTATTTAGGGATATTCTTTGGCTCAATATTGTTGATGACGGAAAATATCCCTAGTGTGGGGTAATATTGGTTGAAGAAATTGACTAAGTGACCATGAATCATAGAGGCTTATGTGTATAAGTACACATACACGGAAGGGGAGAATAGTGTTTAAGGGGATATTTCAGAGGTACCATGGATCAATGTGTGAGGATGCACACACCTATGTAAAATAAAAATGAATTAGCCAATTTTCCAGAAAGGCTAAAAATAGAAAAATAGATTTGGAGTGCCACTCAAGTAAAGATCTAGAAATAGATAGAATAAATAAGACTTAGCATCTAAGAAATGGAGAAGAAATAACATGCAAAGAAGGATAAATCAAATGCATGGATCAATATAATAATAGGATTAGGGAAAATATTATAATTAGGATAATATTATTAGTAGCCTTTGTAAAAACATGCAATCTATTTTTGTATGCACGCCTATTATTAGGAATGTGCATGTAGTAGTGAAGGGAAATTCCTCGCCCTATAAATATTGATGATGTGTTATTATTTAAAGATTCGAGTCATTGAGTTTTGAGTCCTTATTGATGGTATCCTAGTTTTGAATCTGTATGGTATAACACATGGATGTACTAAAATATATTGTAATCAACTACTTATTTGTGTAATTGACTATGGCATTTTGTAATGGATAAGTGGATTTCTAGATATATAATTATACTCCTTGATTATGTAATGTTATTGGGCTTATGAAGTGGTTCTAAGTGTTATTGATTATGAGGTTTTGTTTCCTTATTATATGTGTCTCAAAAATACCATGTTACAATGATTATTATGTATGAATAAATGTCTTAGCTATGAATATGATAAATATGCATGCTAATTTCTTGATAAGCATAAAAAGGAGGGATCTCGGTGGCTACACACACTTCAGGTGAGTGTTTTGATCTATGTGGATGAAGTTCTAGTGTGCATAGCTCTGGCTGGATAACTAAAAGACTACAAGGGTACAAAATGCATTTAATGTAACCAAAGATGACCTATTATAATATTATAATTGAGGTTATTAGGCATGACCTGACATATAACATTCAAAGTAAAAATACCTATTGTGATGGGAAAAGTGATCTCCGTAAATAACCACTTAGATGTATTATTAAACACATGAATACATAGGGTAAAGTGAGGTAGGTTGTTAGTAACAAGTCCTACATGATGTAAAAAAAAAAATGTTACATCGTTAAGTCCAAATCCATTATCAAAAAGAACACATTTTACTAATGTATTACAAAATTTGACTTGGATATACAATGAAGCAATAATATCAATGAATTTTTGAGAGGATATTTTGATTGGTGTGAAGATAATGTGTTCATCATTCATCAAAATACCAACTAAGATACATGATGATATATAGGTAGTAGACATATGTAAACATTTTTGGTATCTTTAAGAGTATTTGTGAGAGTTTCGTACATATAGGGTGGGTCTCAAGATATGTTAACAAAGAGGTATCCATTATAAATTCTAAAATTAAAAAATAAATATATCCTATACATATGAATGTGCAAAATTAAAATAAATAAATAATTGTATATTACAAACAACTTGGGGATCCTAGGAAACTAGGGATCTGTCATTAGTTGGTTCACCAAATTATTTAACCTAAATGGTTAAATTTAAGGGGGTAGTAACTAATGGAATAGTATCCTAATCAATTAATTCCCAAATCTAATTATAGTAATATCAAGATAATACATGAAATAATTTAAGTAGGGATAGATAAAGAGACAAAGTTATAGTAATGATATGGAGAAGAAAAGTTAGTTTTTGTTCTAGATTGTGTGTTGATATGGGATGAACTAATGAATATAAATGGTTGTACAAGGTCTGAAAAATATTTGTCTCTGAAGATGTTTCATGTGGAGATTTCTAGACCAAGGTGTAGGGCACAACCCAAATTATATGGCCATTATGGTCCTTTATGTATGCCCTTATCCGTTTTTTCTTTCAGCTCCGATTTTTTTGGGTATGTACATTGTTTCATGATTTTCTCTTGTCTACAATTTAGACCTTCAAAAACATGTGATGATCACAATGTAATTGATTGAATCTTAAAAACCATATATGGTGAAGGAGTCTTGCAAAACAAACATTACTTTGGTTTTGGACACCTCTATATACGATCAAATGGTAAAAATTTCCACTAATATGAAGAGGTCTCAAACTACATGTCATTCTTGTTAGGAAATAATGGATAAAATATGTGGAACAATCCCACACAAAATCACAATAGTAGAAACTAATATGCAGAAAGATATTATAGATCTTAAATAAAAGTGTAGAAAATAAAAGAACACAACACAAACACAGTATTTAACATGGTTCACCCAATTTGGGCTATGTCCACCAAGAATCACTTGCTAATATTTTATTACAATCCACCTTTTTCTCTCAATACAATACCCATATCTATTTGGAGCTATACTTAACAAACTCTCCTAAATTCACACTTGAACTCACACACACCTACAATATAATGTCTCACCTATCAAAAGTACATTAATAAGAAACTACTTAAGAAATTTTATAATACCATGGGCCAAAACCACCCCATAAACCTATGATTTGAAAATCCCTCCCATATGAGAAGATAAAGTTTCCGAGATATCGGGCACATTTTCCGAGGACTAAAAAAATCAATGAGAAAATTGTGGAGAGTGCACAATACTTTTAGTGCATAGTCTTTGACACTTACGGACATGAAAATAGCCTCTGTAACATAATTATTCTCACATAACATGTGATATATATAATGTATACAACCATATTAATAACCACGAGCTTAGAAAAATATGATGAAATGATGTGCTCTTTGTGATTAAAAATTAAGTAGAGGACTACCCTAAATGAATATGCAAAGTATATGATAGCTGAAGGGAGTCTTGGAATATATTTTCTTATGATTAATCTTAGTATTTTATCATTAGAATGTTAGGTGTTGAGTGGATAGAAAATTACCTCTCCTTAATGAGAGATCAATAACTTTCTTATATATGCGTTTTGGATCTAGAAAACTTAGGTCAAGATGACTATGATTGTAATAAATAGGTTTAAATTGAGAATATTTCCATTCAAGGAAAAGGGATGAAAGCATCACGTTGGACCCATAGCTTATGGAAATTATGGCCCTTTCTGGGATCTATGGTCCTAGATGAATGTGTTAATAATTTAGAATTTGGAATCGTAATATGCAAGGGTCTAGCATGATTTCAAGAATTAATATGACCATTATGTGAAAAAATATTTTTATGTGAAATAAATAATGAGTGTGCCACAGATAACATTAATGGGTCAAATTTAGAAAATGTGGGCCAGCGATAAATTGTTTTACAATTTTTGTTGTTGTAAGACATGAGTTACCAAAATGAGTGTTTATAGAAACTAGAAACCCCAATGACATCTAGTGCCCTCTTGGATCCAACATATCCTTTATAAATATAGGGAATAACCACCTCCAATATTCTAATAGATGATTTCTAATCCATATCTCTAAGTAATTCCTCAAAGACATTCTCCTTTGGAAAGACAAACAAGTGCACTCCTTCCTTCCTTTATTCACTTTTGAATTTACAAGTTACAATTTCAATTAAAAAATTTCAAATAGATTTTCAAATATGAGTTAAATATAAACTATTTTTATGGAAATTTAATCAAATTTATGGTGTGATTTTTACTATAGAGATCAAATCAACACTCAAGGAATGAAGTACCTTGAGTGAAGTGAAGAAAATCTTCTACAAACTCAAGTATCTTTTTATTTTAGAAATAAAATTTCATTTCCTAAATTAAAAGGGAGGAAAATGTAGATACCTAAATTTTATAATTTATTACTTGATAATGTTATTATTAGTTTAATTCCTAAAATCATGAAATTTGTGCACATTATGACCTTAATTTTATATCCTTAGCCATATAAAATGAATTTCTCTCATCATATGCAAATCTCAGTTCCTCATATAATTTCTTACATTAGTCTACATTAGTATATCATCTCTAAGTTTTATTCCTATAAATTTATAGCACTTCACTCCCTATAAATATGTGATGAAAAATGGGAACCAAACCAACCCAAAAGTTTGGTCCAAAAAGTTAGTAATTTCAATCGAACCCGCCAAGTTTAAAAAAATAGAATAATGTTAAATCCTAATTATAGAGTCACATATGATAAATAAATGATAAAGTATATATTAGACATAAGCAATAACATAATGAGAATTAAAACCCTAGGTGAAAGAGATGGAATATAAGACTTAGCTGACTTTATAATAAATCCACGAAGAGTTATGGACTAGAAAATTGGTAAATAGGAGGAGTAGACTATATCGCTAACACACCCAAAAAAAAATTTAGCTACCGAATAAGAATGGACTAGAGAAGTTGGACTAGTTCAGGGGCACATGGGTGTTATATATCTCTATTGGGTGCTCGTGGTGTGAAAGACCTCTAAATTGATTTTTGTTGTGTTATTAGATGATCACTAGCCTTCATTATTGATTGCATGTATGTCACTAGTTGATCAAATAATTCACTTGTAACTTGTAAAATAAATGATATCCTGTAAAACCCCAAAAACATTAAATAATATAAAGAAAAATATGCAAATGGGAGTCACACTGACCCGGTGATCACTAGACATAGTGAAATTATGACCAAGTGTTGCTCTACATTTCAAACTCCATGTAGTTCTTATGTTTGTGTGCAAGAATTGTTCCCTAAGAATCTCTTATGCTAGATGCACTTCATAGAAAGTGATAGATAGATGTAGAAATGTATATAGATGTGCATATGTTAAAATAAAATTCCTCTCCTTGGTGTGTATGTAGAAAATGTATTCCCTTGTCCCTTGAGTGAATGTTAGATGGATGTTTTGATGCTCTTAGAATTCCTTTGGATGCAACCTTAGGTGGTAATAGTATATGCTTAAAGCTTGTTTCTTTATTATGGTCACAAATATTTATATTTATATTATTTCCTTAGTTGACTTTTGTAATTGACAACTAAAATACCGACCCATAAGAAAACAAGATTCTCAAAAGATAAAAGAGGCCCAAAAGAGGTGCGTAAGATAGAAAGAGATCAGGGGCACTCGGAGGGGATAAGGGCACCTAAGCACTAGCATACTAGTGGGTGCTAGAGTCCATAGTCAACAAAGATCAAACTGGGCATGAGCATGTGAAAGAACAAAGAGGAACCAATAAAGACATAAAAGAGGCCAAAAATAGATGTTAATTACTAGTTTTCTTACTTAAGAATCATCTAGATAGTAATATGTGATTTACACCTAGAAATGTACCTAAGTGCATGATTAAATTTCTACACCACTAACACTCATTTTCTCAATTTGATATCTTTGGTTGGTTTGTACTTTCCACATGGGTCACCATTAATGTGAAATCATACTAAATAAACCTTACATAAGAAAGTAAAATGCACTCATTTAATAACTTGGAACTTGAATACACTCAAAGACTTCCTAAATTACCTTAAATAAGTAGCACACACCAAGAGAAACCCATAAATAGGTCTAAAGTAGTCAACAAAAAGTTCTAGAGTCAAGGTTCCTAAGCCAAATACCATTCAAAGAAAGTGAATTATAAATCTTGCATAACCATTTCCTATATTATCAAGTGATCAAATTATGATTACTAGTTGAATAAATTTAGATATAAAATGTTAGGTGTGGAAGTACATTTAGTTTAAAGTATCTTTAAATTAGTGTTAATATAAATAGTGTATGAATTGTGCTTGATATGCAACCGCTAACCTTTTCTCTTGGGTATCCTAAACATGGTTATGGTTTGAAGATATTTAAGGTAATACCAAGGTTATTAAACATCTATAAAACCTAGGGTTTTATAATGAATCATATTTTTAAGGTTTACATAACCACATGGAGTTACAAAATTCAAAAATCTCACCTGTATGAAAACAACAAACATGTATACACCTATAAGCGTTTTTACACATATAAGGGTTTCACACCTCATCATGATGAACTCCTAAAATTAGAAATAAATCATTTCCAATATGTTAATCCTTTTTCACTACTACATTATCTTCTTGAACATATAAACACCTAATTACATATCCCTTCTTGCACCTTGTTACATTTAATACTTGTTTTAATTGATTTATCACACACATTACCAAAATAGGTATCTTATGATATTAACATTGATATTAAACTAATAGTATGAACATATATCATGTTGTTAACTCTAATCTATCATGTAACAAGTAACAAACACACTTATTTCATATTTGGGTTAAATCACTGTGGACCAAATCAAGTATGATGTAAGTAATTAACCAAAGGGTTGAAAACACTTACCAAGGAATTTGGGTAGAGTAACAAGAGAATGAAAAACTTTATGATGCGAATGAAAAATTGAACTCAAGGATTCTCATAACTCCATAGGTATAGTGAATTGGTGACCACGTGTGTAACATATTATGTGTGAAATTTCCTAAATAATAGATATCTTGGAAATATCTACAAGCACACTATCAAGTTACTTCCCACATGTATAAGTAAACTATATTTGATTTAAGATTTAAAATGACATGCATAAAGAGTTTACAATGGTAAATATGTAAATTATGATGTATGATTTTAATAATCCAATATAATTCAAACATGTCTTTTTAATATTTAAGAGATATAATTTCTAACATTAAACTATAATAACACTACTCATTAGGAATTTGTCACACTTTTCAAGTTATTAATGAATAATTTTCCATAATTTCATTCCCAAAAACACAGCAAAATTTATGAGTATTGTTATAGATACAGCTATTTATAAGATACATTTGTTTTCATTCTTCACCTTTAGCATTCAAAAACCTTTCAATATCACGGGTCAGTCAAAAAAATGGTATGTGGTTCACTCTACCAATCAAGAAATTGAATATAAACCTTAAATTTATTGAAAAATAAGATATAAAGAGCTAGAGGGAAAGAGGGGAGTTTGAGAGAGAGGTAAAGAGGTATATATAGAGAGTGGTGGGAGAAAAAGGGAGATGGAGAGGGAGATAGGGAGAGGGAGAGAGAACAAGGTATGGTGAGAGTGAGGGGAGGGAGAAGGAGAGGGAGAGGAGAGAGAGAGAGAGAGAGAGGGGGAGGGAGAGAGAAAATGATATGGATGGAGAGATGTAGGGATAAGGAAAGAAATGGAGAGGGAGAGGGAGAGATGAGGAGAGGGAGATGTAAGTATAGGGAGAAAGAGGGCTAGGGAAAGAGGAAGAAGAAGATGGAGAGGGATGTGGGGAGAGGGAGAGGTAGAGGGAGAGAGGGAGAGGGAGAGGGAGAGGGAGAGAGGGAGAAGAGGGAGGGAAAGAGATAATGAGTGGGATAGAGAGAGAAAGAGGGATAGGGACATGGGAAGGATAGGGGCATGGGAGTGGGTAGATGAAGATAAGGAGAGAAAAAGTGGAGAGAAAGAGAAAGGGGGAGGGGAGAGGGGGAGAGGAAGAGAGAGAGAGAGAGGGAAAGGGCAAGGGGGAGAGGGAGATTTTAATGCATCTAACATGGTTGATATTTATGATGACTTCTATACTCAAAGAAGAGAACGGTGATATGTGATTATTGTTTGAAGATGGTGTAATCTTGTAAATTGCATAATCATGTTTTCTATAGATAATATTTTATCTTATGAAAATAGATACAATCCTACCATGTCTATTCTGAATTTAAAATGAAGTATTTCATTCCTTCTTATGTTGAATGTTCATGACATGTGGATAGAGGAAATTAATTCAACCTAAACTCGTTCATAGTCTTTATTACATTTGAACTTGTGCTTCAATCTTTATGATTGTCATCACAGGATATCTATACCTTGGATCAATTTCATTGATCCAAGGAATGCTTTTAATTTTATGACATAAAGGTCATCTTGAATGACCTGGGTAGAAGGTTGGATTTCTGAACCCCAGCTAGTATGGGATCACTTTTGATCTCTTCTTCTCACGTCCTTCTTAAGTGATCTAAGAAAGTCATTTGTATTCTTCATTCGGTAATGTTGAATTGGTAATTTAAATGATTATAAGGGGGCTGATTAAATATAAGTTCCTAAGTTATCCTATCCTAATTTTATGTTAGATTATTTTATTAAAGTGGTTATTTATTATATGAAGGTATTCATAAACCATGTTTCTAGGATATTCTAAGACTAAACTAATAAACTAACATAAGGACCTAAGTTGGTTTCTAATCTAATGTTTATGAACCTAACTTAAGGGAAAGGACTAGACTAAAGGGGATGGCATGGATGACATATGGAGAGGTGTCGGTGGCACCAATTTCTAAGGTATTTAAAAGGTTTTGATGAGGCTTTAGACACCCTATTACCACCAATTTTGATGAATGCATTGAAATTTTGGTGGAAGTTGAGTTGTCAACTCTGTTAAAATTTGATTACATGGAGTTTTAAACTTTGGTTATAGCCAAAAAGGAGTTGGAGAAGGTGGGAAATAAGGTAAGGAATCTATCAGTCCTATTGGCATTTATTGATCTCAGCCATTGTGAAAACTTCCTAGGAAATAGGAGAAGTTGGAGGAAAAGGTGGTTTTCGGTTTTCATTGTTTCATTTGGTTTTGTGAGATTTGTAGCTCTGCATGTGGTTTTCATTTTTGAACCTCTAGTTTGAATCTATGCATGCTTATTCTACCTTGCATGGTGGTGATGGTAACTTAAAAATAAGTGAGGAAGTTATAAGAGGAAGGAAAAGAAAGTTTTAGAGCCTGGTTTTGGCGTTTTAGTGGAAATATTGCTATCAAGGTTCTGTTTGAAGATTTACAACAATGGAAAGAAGACATGAGAACTATTAGGCATGATATTCCCTATCTCTTTAAATATTCTATTTCTATTCAATTTTTTCATTAAAAGAACTTTTATCTTTATGAAATCTTTCTGGTTCTAGTATTTATGTTTCTCCTTCTTGCTTCAATGGAATTTTAGACTTGGTTTCTTTGGATGCATTATGATGTTGTGAGTGTTGTAGTGATTATGAAATATGGGTTGTTTTATTTTCAATTGTGTTTAGCTTATTTGTTTAAGAACTTCCTTGGATATTGTTTGAATTCTATGTTAGTTCTATGTTGGATTGTTACCTTGTTTGGGTGATAGGTAAGCATGAAAAGTTGACATGTTTTGATGAAATCTTATGGATTGTAGCTTAGTTGTCTCTCTTGTTGCTAATTATTGGAGACCAACTTAATATGGTCTAGCATAGCCATGATTGTTGGAGAATCCTATTTTTGAAGTGTATTTTTAGGGGTATTCATCATGTTTGCACTCTTAAGTAAGAAGCATCGTGATAGTAAACTAGGTTATGTTTATTTGTTGGAATTGAATCGTTTCCACCTTTTGAGAGGATCTGAAATGAATATTTTGTTTCTTTTTTTAAAACCTTGTCTGGGTGATAGTATATTTTGATGGAAGTTGAACAAGAAGGTATACCTGTGGAATGTTTTTGGTTTTGTTATTTTTCGATTGATTCATTTATTGTATACCCATTTGGGCTTGTGGTTCCCTTAAGTAGATCTTATTGATATTTAGAAGGAATGCAAATATTTTTTACTCTGGATGAGAATTTTATTGGAGGGATAGTTTTATTACGCTCTATCTCTCTCTCTTTCTATCTTTTTGGGTAGTTTTACACTTTTGGGTGAACAAGTTTAGTCACCGAGACTAGTATTATTTTTGTTGCTGATTTTACTTGAAACTAATCCCTTTTTGGGTTGGCCTGCAAAAGGAGGTAACATTTGGTTTGTTGTTTTTTTTAAGCTATGATATAAATTTAATAGGTTTAATGTTATTGTGGCCTGGATTAGTTCTGTTTTCCTTCTTGGACACTCTCTTTGAGTTATCTCCAGTCTTTGAGTTTGTGGGTCCTTTGGAAAGTCTTGGGTTGTTCTCCCTAGTTTTCTTTCATTTTATCTTTGTGCTTGTTTGGAATTTTTGGCTTCCAGAGTGAAGATTGACCTCCTTTTGTTGATGGCAGATCTTACTGCCTCAGAATTTTGTGTTTGATCATGGTGTTTCCTTGACCTTGATGCAGATTGGTCTGAGTGTAAGACCGTTCCTTGGAAATGATATGGGTCTAGAGATGTTTATGAACTTGTAGTTCTCCTTTTTCTTTCCTTGATTTGGAATTGATTGGTTCAGAATTGTGTGTTGTTTAAAATTATTTCTCATTCCTCCTTGGTAGCTTATAAAAAACAATGAACATGCAGATGTGGATGTTTTGAAACATGGTTTATGTTACTTAAATTAACTCGAGGCCTTCAAGGAACTTATTTCGTGAGTTATGTTGATATTTTTATAATCTATTGTTGGTTAAACTTGTCTTACCTATAATTTTGGGTCTCAATATTGATCAATATAATCCTTAAGACTCTACGCTGAGCCTAATTTAGGTAAGATTGTTTAATGGAATGATATTCAGATTCTTGTTTGATCATATAGTCATAATACAAGTTGTTAAATATTTGAATAAATAAAACAACAGACTTATTATAGAAAGGTAGTTGTTTATATCATTGTACTTCTTCTTGAATAAGCAATAGGTTGAGTTGTTAAACTTAAGTTAGAAGCTTGATTGAGAAGTTAAGATTAAGTTAGAAATATGAATTACTTATTTCTTAATTACTGTTTTTATATGACTAGCAGGTTATAATGAGTTCATATTTGTGTTTGAAATAGAATTAATTATGTTGATTTAATTAGTTCTTACTTAACATTTCTTCTTGTATATTCTATTATCTTTCTTTCTCCTTCTTGGTTTTGTAATCTTTTGAGAAATTCCTTCTGTTAATCTTATTTGTGATTTTGGAACCTTTTCATTAACAAAAGGATTCCTCTTGTGAAACAGTTAGATAAAAGTATATTGTTTCAACATTATAGAATTTATCATGCTCAGTTAATATGAACTGACTCATGCTAACAATTTTGCAGATGGATTTTGTAAAATATCAAAGGAGAAAGACTTATAGAAAGTTACATTTGTTTTACTAAAGAAATTGTCTCTTTATTATGAAGTCAATATAGCGACATTTACTCGAAATGTACTTTTGTCAGGAAAATAAGATGTATTAAAACTAGTTTTATATTGATGAAATGAAGTTCAGTGAGTGGATAAATCTCTTTTTGATAAATTAATTACTTTGATGATTGTTGATTGCTGATTTACTTATGAGAATTTCATGACATAAGATGTGTAATATTACTAAGTAATACCATTCATGAAGGGGAAATTTGGATATACATGTGATATGTGATATATATAAGCTTCTAGGTTTAAGGATCTACACTTATAGTTAATTTCATTTCACATGAAAGAGCACAACTATGTTGATACTCTTTGGTAGATCCTAAAATAGTAAAAATAGAATATGATTTGATTATATAAAGGTGTATGAAATATTTGTTATGCTAAAGCATATGAGTTTTGTTTTCACAAATAGGACATTAGTCCTTGATAAGGAAAAAGGATATTTTCCTTGTAATTAATAAAGAGCTTAATTGATATCTTGTATGGGTTTATGATTAAATCACATGATGATTGGTTGTGTTTTCCTTAGCTGATTTATATAATTGAAACATGAATGTTTAAAAGGGATAATAAAAAGGATTTAGAATTTCAGATTATGAAGTCTAAAGTAAAAGTTTCAATAAGCTTGTTACAAGCTAAAACTGAAGTAAAAATATCTAATGATCTCACTTTCTTAACGTAAAATTCAGACACATCAATATATGGAAATAAACAACTAAGATTAAGATAAACATAAGCATGAATTCAAAATGGTTAGGAAAAAATATTTTATCTGCATACCTACCTCTCATGTAATTTACATCTCGTAACCTTCTTGGGTTAATTGATTCTTAGTAGACCCTTAAAAGCATTGTTATCATTAATCTATAAGATAATAATTGATTTGGTTAATAAACTATAATATTCTTAAGTATGTTAGTCTAGTTGAGGAAACTCAGTTGGATGTTGAAACATAACAACTGCAACATAGTACCTTCATAATGACATGTTTCATTACGAAGATATTATGATCCATCTTGTTATTCCTTAGAACCCCACTTAGTTCAAATAACGCGATTAACATAAGTGGAGGTTTGGCTCAAGGTTTCACCCTAAATAGAGATACAAACCTGAGCTAGTTTTTGGTCAACTCATGTTGACTTAGGGTGAATAGACACACCCAATCAACATAATTCGATTGAGTATGTCTATGTACCATTAGTCACCATGAATAGTCTTCCACACCAAAGTGCATGTTGCATCCCTTTTCTAGTGTGAAAATTTGAATCAAATTGAGTTGAAATAAGTCAAGAGGGACCATTCTAGATAGCAGAACAAGTGTGGTGAAGGACATATTCATTTTGATGAGTATGTTTTCTTCAAATGTAAACATGGTAAACATGTTTTAAAACTTTGGCCAAAGTTTTGCATGTTTTTGGTTGCATGTTCCTCTCGTCACCTTGTCTAAGATTTCAGATTTTAGATGAATATTCGTAATATGTATTCAGATAGGATTCTTAGATGAACACTTGGGTACCCCTAAAAGGGTAAAGGAACCAAGTATACATAGTATACATATTATTAAGTTAACATGAGAGGTCGGTTTAATACCGAGTAATGGAATGAGAGATTGGTGTTTCACTGAGTCATTACACATCCATATGGTTTTCTATTATGAGATGGATTGGAAATGGAATGTGTGCTCAAAATTCTATTAATTAAGGATAGACAACATTATGTAAAAAATCCTTGTTTCTAAAGTCTTAAAAAGAGGATTTTATAGAGAGAGTGAGAGAGACTCTCTCCCCTTATCCCTCTCTATCCATCTCTCCCCTCTCCCTCTATCTCTCCTTATCCCTCTCCCTTTTCCTCTCCATATCCCTCTCTATTTCCCACTCTCTCTCTCTCCCTCTCTCCTTCCAACTCTCTCTCTCCCTCTCTCCCTCCCACTATCTCCTTTTCTCTCTCTATCACTCTCTTTATATCTCTCCCTCATCTCCCTCTCTCTTTATCTATCCCTCCCTCTCCCCTCCCCTCCCCCTCTTCCTCTCGTCTCCCCCTTATCTCCCTCTCTTATTATCTTCATCCCTCCATATCTCCCTATCTCCCTACTATCTCCCACTCTCTCCCTTTATTATTTCCTCCCTCCCTATCTCCCCTATCCTCCCCTCCTCCCCCTCCTCTCTCTCCCCACCCTTATATCTCTCTCCCTCCTACTCCCGCTCCCTCTCCTGCTTCCTCCCCTATCTCTATTTCTCTATCTCCCTCCCCCTCTCTTTGTCTCTCTCACTATATCTCTTAATATACCTCCCATGGATGAAACTTTGTTTATACATTTGATTTGAATTGTGGGTGTTTTAATTAGTATATAGTTAGTTTTGAAATCACTATAAAAACTTCTTAAATATTAGCATATATTGTTACTCGTCATGATCACATGGTAATTTAATGGTAATATGGGCCATGTCGAGTGTACTATGTTTAGTATCAATTAATTTTAATAATATAATTTGTGAAAATAATAAATGTAACTCTATAAAAATAATATTGAGTGGTCATGATAGTAAAACTTGAATTTTTATGGTATGATTTTTCCCTCTTTTGAATCCTCTTTACTTAAATTGAAATGGTGCTCATGTGAAATACTCTTGATAGAGAAAGATAGAAAGAGGGTGCAAAGAGATAGAGTGAGATATAGAGACCAAGAGAGGAGAGGGAAGATGGAGATAGATATAGAGGAGGAGGGATGAAAAGAGAGGGATATAGGGTTATGGATGGAGAGAGACGGAGGGAGAGGGAGAGAAGGAGGAAGAGCGAGAGAGGTAGGAAGAGAAAAATAGGGAGGGGGTGAGATAGAGAGGGAGTGAGAGATAGAGAGAGATATATAAAGAGAGAGGGAGAGATTGGAGATATATGGATGGAGAGGGATGGAGTGAGGGAGGAAAGTATGTACGAGAGGGAGGGAGAGGAAGGGAGTGGGTTTCAAAAATCTAGTTTAATTAGCTTAGGGAAATTTTATAATTCTAATAAATTAAAATGCCTACAAAATGATCACAAAAATGTCAATGAATAAGAGAAGTTAAAATATGCCACTTTCATATCATTTTTGATTTAATGATAAAGTAGGGAAGTCAAAAAAATAAAATTTTAGTAAGTATGCTCATTTTAGTCACACCATTAGAAGGCCTTTACAAGGTTAGAGGATAAATTTCATAAAACTACACAGAAATAATGTTTGAAAATGGTCCATGAAAAATATTTTTCATCGAATGAAATTTGGGTAAGCGCAATCTCTTAATTTTAAAGCTAAATGAAATGTGTTAAAGTCATAGGGTTTTGGAAAAATTGACCATGTTTATTTATTTTACACTAATTTTTAAACCGATTTTGTTATGTCAAGGAACTATTTTAGCACAAAAAAGAGCATTTAGGCCCTGTGTATCCCACTTAGAATAGAATGTTATAGTTAACTGAACAAAAGGATCAAACATGAAGTGCATTCCAAAAAAAAGGTACATACTTGTGTTAATATTGTTATATATTTAAGTTATAGGGTTAAGGTTTACTTTTGATACCTAGAATGGCCAAACGGTCAACCAAATGCAAAACTATTCACTGAAAACTAAACTATTAATTTGTTACAATTTGCTTTAGAAAACACATATTATGAATAGATTCCTTTCCATTTAATAAATATTTATTCAAAAATTAAATGCAAAAATATGAGTGCAAATAAGGGAGAAAACCCATAATTATTCTTACAAAATGTGGTAAAGGAAGTGGAAGTGGTGGCCAAGGTTTGTCAATGATCCACTTAGAGACATATCCAATGAACTACACAATCTAGGATATATCATTTGTATAAGAATTTCATCCATAAATTCAAGTTCCTTGGAAATTGTTTCCACAAAATCAATAACCTAAATACATTTATTGTGGCCTTCCAATAATCTTAAACATGAGAAAACAATGAATTATAATTATTGTTATTTATTACGTGGTTATAAAAATATAATATAATAAAAAATAACCTTAATATAAAAAACAAAGGAATTTTTTCTAGAGGCAATATTTTATAAGGATATATATTTTTCAATTTAAACCACTTCTTATTAAACATGAGAAAAAATTCATACTGGTTTTGTTTTGATACATGAGAGATTAAAATTTAAAGTTAGTTCCAAATGATCCATGGATTTATGATTCAACAAATAATTTAAACAATATAAGGTCCACACAGGTGCCCATGGTTATTGTGTAATATACAACGTAGTAGATAGAACATACATAATCCGCCTTTTGGATGTTCTACCTCATATTCCAATATCACTTTTTTATTTAGTAAATTTCATAATATGTACAAGTTATCCCCTCATGAAATTTTATTGCTATTATTTTCTCCTTTTTTATGAACTCCTTATGTAATTTTATTCTCCTTGAAAGGGTGTAAAATTGTAGTAATAATAAATGACTCTATATATTTATCAACAACTAGATAAGAACCCATGCATTATTTGAGATTTTCTTTCACACAATTTAACATTCCTATTTAAACATGCCATGAAAATAAGACCATGTTGTAGTACCTTGTTAAATTTCTTCCCACATTGACCATGGTGATCTAAAAAAATATCTAAATACATAATCATCACCTTACATATAAAAGTATTTTCATAGTTATGCTTGCCTACATCCTCTACAATAGAAGCAAGATCCTTATTGCAGTAGGAGAACAAATAAAAATGTACATTTTAAATGTGTTGATTAAAATAATAAATTAAATTGTAATCCATCACCAATATCAATATCCATCTCCGTAAGAATATCAATCTTATGATGTTATAAATACAAGTTCAATTGGGTGATGTGTCATATCTTCCATTTACTATACACATTTCCCTACAAATACTTTATATCCCTTGAAATATTTTACACATATTACCCCATGGAATTCCTTATGGTTGATAAAATTAATGAATATATTTCCTTCCATAGAAGATAAAATTATAGGTATCTTTAGCATTTTACCTCTCTCACTATTACAACCTTGTATTTTCTTAGAAGTGTGATATATTTTTTTATTAAAGGTACAAGATTTTGGGGGACATTACCCAAGAGTACAACCAAAGGTTCAATAACCAAGATGATAAATATAGAGAAATGTGGTTTTTCGATAGGTGGGGTCCACACCCCAGCCACAAATCAATAACAAAAAAATTACTAACACAGGGGTTGAATGCCTATAAAAATCCCTACTATGAAAAAACATAGCCAAACCACAACATATCAATAACACTACTGATAGTTGCATAGTTAATAGAGATATAGAGGCACCTTTGACTAACATATTTATTATAAACCTTGAGAGAAATCATGAGTGACAGATAAAGATTTAAATTAGTACCAATGTTAGGATCCAAGTTGGATGCTTTGAACTTCTTGGTGATATCACCATTCTTCCAATTTGATGTCGGAATACCATTGATGTCGTAGATAGGATGAATGTGAACTTGCATGAGGTTGATAACTACCCGTGGATGGGTAATTAGTTGTTGCGATTTTCTTCTAGAGCTTTAAATTGAGTGGTGAGAGTGTTAATTTCCTCTCTGAGACTAGAAATGGAGTTAGAAGATGAGTTCTTAATGCCAAACTTGAGGAGAAAATCCACATTATCTTCAATTGTTTTTAGGGTCTCAGCTTGAATTTTATATTTTTCCAAAACAAAGGAAGTGTCCTAATCACATGGAATAACATGATTGATAAAGAAGGGCTATCATCGGCAAGAATCTCTTTATCTTTTTACTGCTCCTAAGAATCCTTTTGGGAGGAGGTTTTGTGAGAGGGCCGCGAAACATGGGATTCTTGGAGTGGATACGAGGTTGCTAAGGAGGTGAAGGGGCTAGTGGGGGTTAAGGGTTATTGGCCATAACATCAATAATATACTATTGTATGAGAAATATGACCCCTTGATGTAGAGGAACTATCCTCTTATGACCCTGGACCTCCAAAACCGACTTTTCCAAGGATTGTAGAATATAGTAAGAAAAACTCACCTTAGCCTTGTGCTTGAAATGATTGAGAAGGACCAGATGGTGCAAAGGGATAGTAGAAAACCTACCCTTGAGAGTGACATATTAAACCATCATGTGAGAAACTTCGTCAAAGGGCTACAGGATAGAGGCACAAACTATGCCTTCCTTCTTGGTTTCCAGGATTTCACCATCATCTAGGAATAATCTTTCCTCTGCCTCTTTGTCAAATTTGTTTCTGAAGAACTTATTACCTTCCATGCTTAACCCAGTGATGAAAGAAATGAATTGTTTAGAGATATTGAAGTCCCTGCCTCTGAACTTAATGTTCCTTTCTTTCAAATTTTCCACAAATTGGAGAGATATGTATTGGTCATGCCCCTTAATCCTTTGAATAAAATATGTAAAACCCCCAATGTTAAGGGTTTCCCATAGTTTGATGTAGGAGAATCTACAAAATTATGTGGTTTCCCTCCACTTTAGTGGGATATCAAAATATTTCATGTGTTTGTAATTTTCAATTCCAATGGTAATTGTAAAATTGATACGTGTGTATCGGGTAAAAGTGTGAAAATATTATTTTCATGCCAAATTACATCTTTCATGCCAGATCATAGAGTATTTTAGATTTGAACAAGTTCAGAGGTTGTTAGAAACCTCCTAAGTCATGTTTAGAGAGGATGAATAGGATTCAAGTCCAAGAAAAGTGTTTGTTGCATGAATATTCAAAGAAGTTTTTAAGGCCTAATTTGGTCTAGTTTGTTATGGAACTGAATTCTATGAAGTACGATTATAACAATAAATATGTATGATGCAAGTAGAAGTAGATAACAATATGGAAGGGTGGTTACAGATATAACTATGAAATTTTGTAATATCTTCCTGATATATTATTATATCATTAATTTCTCTATTCCAGGTAGAGAGTGAGCATATATATAGTCACGTAGGAGCTTGTATAATATTTTTATAGTAAGATAAAAAGATAGAGGACGTGATTTTGAGCTTGTATGAATTTTTACAGGTCTTGATAATTTAAAATTCCATTTTTACAAGCATATTTGGGTTTTTAGATTGTTAATTAGAAAAGTAGATTAAATTTTTTCCAGCCAACGAAAATGACTAAACTTTACAGAAATATATTCCTAGTCATAAATATCACGTCCACAAAATTTTACCCTTCAAAACCATGTGCAAGTGGAGAAATCAAAATCAGAAATGTGTCAGGTCGTTTTTGTTGTGTAGAGAACAAGTTTGGAGTTTTATTTTATTTAATTTGATCAAATTCAATGTTTTTAAAGCCCAGATCAATAATGATTGATGTTGAGGACATTTTATGATTGTTATTGGTAGATTCAAGGAAAACGAGATTCATTTTTTCTGTTGTTATCATAGCTATTTAATCAGGCCAAATAAGATTGCATACAAATTATTTGACGAAACCCCTGTGAAGAAATAATCATAACTTTACATCTACTATTTGTATTTATATGAGATTTAACAGGTTTTTAGGCTCATATGTTATATGAAAGATGAAATTTTCTAGGAAAACCCAGATGATACTTTAAATTTTTAAAAATCTCTGAAATTTGAGTTTTATCAAATGGTTTTGGCATAAAGGTTTAGTTTCAGAGCATAGAATCTCCTTGGGAGAATGAAAAATTAAATTATTTTTCCTGATAAATAATTTATGCAAGTGTGAAGGATTTGATATGATGGATATTTTATTCTAATGATTGTTGAATACTAATGCTACAATCAATGAGTTTGGTTCTTACAGGGAAAGGAGAAGGAATTCAAAGCCTAAAAAAGCTTTAAAAAGAATTGAATTGGAAAATCTAAGGAGGCTTGAAGAAGTGAAGAGCTAGTGAAGCTCAAGAGAAGAGAAGAGCACAAAGGTTTCTGATAAAAATCCAAGAAGGAAGCTTGGATGAACTCTCAACATGACAATATGAAAAAGACTTGGATGAGACAAAAGAGATGGAGCAAGAAGACTTGCTCAAAATTGTTAAAGAGGTGTTTAAGAAATTGCCAATGAGAGAATAAAGAAACAAAGGGAGGAAAAGTTGGAGAGATAAATAGATGATACAAATCATGAATTACTCAAGTTACAAGAAATAGAAAAGGGTATGCAAAATCCATGGCAAGGATGGTTTATGAGAAAAATAATTCAGTGGCCTTTTCGAGAAATTATTGAGGAAAAAAATGAAACAAAATAAATTGAAGGAAAAATGACCTTTAAAGGAAAATAAAGAGGAAATAAAGCCTCATAATTTTAAATCCAATTATTTATTTTTCATGTATATATGCAGGTGAAAAGTCGGATGAAGGAGAAGCCCAACATGAGGACATGGAACTTGGAAACAAGTATGAGTAGTACACTTGTGTTGAAGAATTTGATTATGAGGGTAAAGAAATATATAACCCTCGAAAAAGGAGAATGTCAATTCTTCATGAGAATAATTTAGGTAAATGTGGAAGAAACTTTAAATCAAAATGAAATTGAAGCTCTTAAAGAGAAAAATAAAATTGCATTTGATATAGATATTGTTTTTTATTAAGATATTGCAATGTCACAACAAGAAGATGATATTTTGTGTAAAGAAAAAATTAAATTTATGGAAAAATTTATAGGAGACAAGAGGTAAGATGAATCACTTAAAGTTAATATGTAGTTGGATGAGGTAAAAATATCTCATGAAGAATAACATGAGTTTTTATGGGAACCTATAAAAATAAAGCATTCATGGAATCCACTATTCAATTTGATCAATTTGAAAGAGATTTTTTTATGATAGTAAAGTCAATAAGATATTGAATAGGTTACTGAGTGACACATGTAGAAGAAGAATATTTTATTTGGAATCCAATTATGCATGGGTCATAAGATTTGACTCTCATTTTGAATGAAGAAGCACTCAAAGAAGTAGAATTGGAGCTCTTGAATCTCTTACAGGAAGATGTTGGTGAAGATTGATGAAGAGGAAAAAAAAGTCCCATGTTTTTTTATTAGTGGTAAAAAGAGGGTTAAGGGACCCTCCCTCGTACTTCAAGAAATCTCCATGAGATTAGATAAAGCCAATTATAATAACATAAAAAAAACATAGTATAAAAGTTTATAGTAATAAGAGAACTTAGGAGCCCATATAGTGATACTAGCAACAACAAAAAACCATAGTGAAACTAACAACATCGAAGGAACTAATAGCCATAGACAGAGATAGTGAAAAAATAGATCACCCTACATCAAAGTCATTTTGTAGTTTTTTTCAAGCCCCTCTAGCACCTTAGCCCATTATTTTGCAAGAGCATCAATATTAACAACTAAAGATCCTAGGTCTAACCCATTTGGGGCCGCCTCTGTTTCCTTCCTTGACTATCCACAACACAATAAGAATTGGCAAGCTGCCCCAAAGTTTGAAGGTGTTGTAGGGTTGACTTAATAATCACGATGCTCCATTCCATATAGATATGGAGGATAGCTTTAACCTGATCCATTTCCCTAGTTATGGCCCTAAAGTTGGACTTTAGGATATTAATCTTGCCACCCTGCTCATTGCTAATTGCTTCATGAACTTACTCCTTCATCTTGTGCTAATCATTAAAAATAAATTGGACCGATCTCTTAGTGAGCCGCATGTCCCCCTTGAGCTCATTAATATCAGCCACCATCCTAGCCAAGTGATTTTCCCCTTTAATTGGGCCGACATGACCCATAGCCTCATAGTGTTGTTCTAATTAAGTGTTTATAGGAGTCGAGGGAACCCTGTTTGCTAGACTTGCTCTTAGTGTTTGGATCATTTATTGGGATTTGTTTGGATTTAAGATCCTTTAGGTTTTGGTTCACGGCCACCTCCACCTCATCCTCTTCCGTGTCACCATCCAAAGAATCTTCATCATCACTCGAATACTCGTCCTCCGATTTAGACCACTGAACTATCCGCATAAGATTCCAAAGCCATCTTAAGGGAACTAGTTTTGTCAATGTCCGGGGCCACCATTTTTACAAGGGTGAGGATAAATCCCTGGTGGATAGGGACATATATCCTACATGTTTTAAACTAAAAAATAGAGGCACATAGAGAACGATACAAGAAATAGGGAAAACTAAAATCATGCCCCCATCTAAAATTGTTTAGCATTGGAAGGTGGAAAGCATAAATACATTTTTGGCGTCCTTCTAGGGTTAAGAATCGAATTAAGGTGAGAGCCACCTCATCATAAGGATTAGGTAAATACATTCTGAGGTAGCCAAAAATATGGGAGGTGAGATTATCATTACCTTTAAGAAATAGATTCAGTTCTTTAGAGGCTTCCTTCTTTGGTTTGTAGGCCTCCCTCCCCACCACCAAAATTCCCATAACTTTAGCCACCAAATCCACAGTGATCTCTAGACTAATCCCCTTCATCTCAACAACAACTCCTTTTTTGGTCACTTTCCATGTGCTAGCAAATTCTTTGCTGAGATTCTCGTAGTGCCCTTCAAATATTTTTAGAAAGGGGTAAAACCCTTGCTATCAAATAGGGACATAGCTTCGAGAGTGACCCTAGCAAGGTCAGCAAGTTCAGTCCTAACAAGATCCCCACCCATTCCACTAAACAACAAAGGTCTCTTCACAAAAGGACTCAGAAACTAGAGAGCCAAGAGCTTACTCACACACTATAAAATGATTCTACAGTAGTGGCTGCCACATAGAGTTCTCCAAAAATACATGCAAATCACAAACCCAATCTTCTCATAATTAAGAAATAAATCCAAATTCATCATACAACAAAGGATCATGACAAGATAGAAACCCCATGAAAATACCTTATACGTGAGCATTAGTGTCTTTTAATAAGTGTTCCCACACCTTGGGATCGAGAATTTCCACCTTCCTCAAAAGTGTCAAATCATGCCCATTAACCCCCATATTAGTAAAGAATCTACCACAACATTTGCTTCCCTATACACACATGTTTTAGGGAGATAAAATTAAAAGAATGGGCCATTTTGTTAATACTCTTAATAGAGTTAAAATTGGCAATATAGACGGGACCTTTCTTATTTATGTTGTTAATTATGTTCAGGGAGTCACCTTCCACTTCTAGATTAAAATTTTTTGTTGAAGAGCTATAGATAGACCCCAAAATACCCCAATAGTTTCGTAACATTATTAGTTTGAGTGCCCAAATTGTAGAAGTATCCAAGAATAACACTTCCTTTAGAATCACGAAAGACCCCACCATAGCTAGCTCGACCAAGATTTCCCTTGGAAGCATCATCAAAGTTTTATTTTAAATAGTCCTTACTAGGTTTGACCCATCCATTTAGTCTAGGGCTCAGACTAGAGGGCCTAAGGGTAGAAGGTCCTAGACCCAACTTCAAGGAGAAATAAGATTCATCTTGAGAGAAAGACATCTTTTGGGAGTTCAAGATCGAGAAGTTAACAAGGATGGATCTCACACAATGTGGGATCAATTTTGACATGGGATTCTTTTTTTGCCTTAAATATTCTTCTATTTATTTCCTTCCATATTTCCCAAGCCAAATGTATTATATAGAGAATCCATAAGAACTTCAAACCTTGGATCTTAAAAGGACTAGTCCATTGGATCCAAAACAATTTTATGGAGTCTAGGAAGACCCAGTTGACATCAAAGATGTTAAGGATGGTTTCCCTAACTGAAACAAGAAAGGTAAAATTAAGGAATAGGTGTGAGGTGTCTTCACAATCAGATTCACACAAAACACATCTATTAACCATGTGGAAATTTCTCTTGTTTAGATTGCTAACAATTAGAATCTTATCATGGATAACCAACCACCAAAACATATTAATCTTGGGGATTAATTATTTGATCCATATGCTTCCCCAATTAAAATTATCACCTATCTCCTCCTCATGAAAGAAAGAGTGGTAGGCACTTTTGACCGAGAAAATACCATTTTCTTCCTTAGACCAGAATAAGTTATCTTCAATAGGATTCTCTCTATTAATAATAACTCCTCTTAATTTGTTGTTAATAGAAGAGATCTCTAAGCTATTAGAATGATCCAAAGATATGGTTTTCCACTGTCCCAAAGGATCATCCAAATTGAAGTAATCTCTAACCTTAGTCCCATATTTGGACATAGAGTCTCTATAGATAGTAGGGAAAATAGTCTTGAGAGGAAAATTCTCCAGCCAGTTGTCCTCCCAAAAGTTAATGGTGCATCCATTTCCAACAAGCCATTTACATTCTTCATCTAACACATGTTTATCCCAATTTAAGGACTTCGAAGCATGAAGAAGCATTAGAGTTCTGGGTACAAAAGCACCATTCATTAGCAAACAGAGTTAGGCAGTATTTACATCTTATGATACTAGTCTAGATACTATTTTTCGTTAACAATCTCCAACTCATTTTGGCTAGCATAGATTTATTCATTTTAGTCCAATCTTTGATACCAAGGCCACCAACTTTTTAGGAAAAACAAACCTTATCCCAAGAAATTAGAGAAATTATGTCTTTTGATTTAGTTCCAATCCATATAATTTTTTTTTAATGCTCTCCAACTTGCATGTAATCTTAGAGGGTAATCTATAGATAGACATCGTATAAACCGGTAAATTCTGTATAGAGCATTTAAGAAGGACAACTTTTCCCACTTGAGATAGAAGCGATCCTTTCCACCCTTCAAGTTTCTTCAGAAATCTATCAATTAAGAAATTCCATTCAACATTCTTTGGTTTTTCCATCCCTATAAGCATACCAAGGTATTTGGTTGGGAGGGTTTTAGAGGGGTAACCAGGAAAACCATAAATTTTGATGTTTCTTCTTTCAGGGGTATTGATAAAGAAAACATAGCTTTTCCCGTAGTTTATCAATTGATCTGAAGCTTCCTCATAATCCATCATTAACTGCTTGAAATCTATGGCCTCAAGGATAGAAGCAACTCCTATCAACATGGTATCATCAAAAAAATATTGATGAGAAACCCTCTTATAGTTTACAACAAGGAGATACCTTTGATTCTTCCCTCCATGGTACCATTATTAAGATTTCTACTTAGCGTTTCAGCCAAAATAATGAAGAAAAAGGGTGAGATAGGATCACCTTTTCTTAAACCACGAGTGATGTTAAAATAACCAGAAGGAGTCCCATTAACAAGGACTTAGAACTTGGAAATGGAAATAAAAGATAGAATCATCTCCTTAAAATCCTCACAAAATCCAAATCTTGAGAGAATATTTAGAAGGAAAGACTAAGAGACTCTATCATAGGTTTTTTCCATATCTAGCTTAATGAACATAGCTTCTTTCTTTTTCTGTTTCACAGAGTGGAGGGTCTCCTGTATGGTGACAATGCCATCTTGAATCTATCTACCCATAAAAAAACCTCCCTACTGATCAGAGATAATTAAAGGTAGCACAACCTGGATTCTTAAGGACAAATTTTTTTAAGACATTTTATAGAAAAAGTTGCAAAGACTTATGGGCCTAAAATTTTTAAACTCCATAGGATCATGATTCTTAGGAACCAAAGCTAGAAAATTGCTATTTAGCTCATGTAGCATCTTTTTGTTCTTGAAAATTTCTAGATAGCACTGTATATATCATCTCTCACAATGTCCCAAAAAGTTTGAAAGAAGAAAGCCAGAAACCATTAGGTCTCGGGGCTTTATCAGGGTTTAGAGATTTGACCATGAATTCAATTTCTTCCATCAAAGGGATTTTAGTGAGCATGAGGTTATCATCATCATTTATTAGATGGGGGATCACGTCAAGAAACTACTCTTCCTTAGTGTTTTTAGGAACCCAAGAAGAGGTCAAAATCCTGCTAAAGAAATAACATGCCTCTTGTTGAATTTTCTTAGAGTCATTGAGCATAACTCCCTCTCCATTTTTTATACTTATAATTCTATTAGAGATCCTCCTTTTGAGAGTAGAGATATGAAATAACTTTTTGTTCTTGTCACCCTCTTTAAGCCAAAGGGCTCTAGATTTCTATTTCCAAAAAATTTCCTCCTTGAAGGATGTTATGATACTCAAAGCAAGTAAATCCTTCTCATTATTTTGGGTAAATATAGAATTGCAAACCTATGGTGAATCTTAATCTTTCTAGAGTGAAGAAATCTCCTTAGTCATGGATTGATTTTTTTGAAAATGTTGCCAAAACTTTTTTTATTCCATTCTTTCATTTATTTTTTAACATGAGCAAGCTTTTTAACAATTCTGAATAAAGTCGTAGCTTTGATTTTAATATTCCACCACCCCTTCACCAGCTCAGTAATATCTACATCAAACAACCACATCTTTTCAAATTTGAAAGGACTCTCCTCCTATCCTTATCCTTGATTTGGAATATGATAGGATTTGGATTCGATCCTATGCGAGGAAGGAAAAACATCCCACTTCTTTGTTCAACCAACCCCAAGAGATCGGTGCTTTGTCAAGTTTAACCTAAATCAGTGGTCACCCTTCCTTCATTAGTCAAGATAAATCTACTTCCTCTAAGCTCAACATCCATAATATTATTAAGGAAAATAAAATCTTGAAGGTCTTCCATGCTTTCAATGAGATCTATATGTCCCCCTTTTTTCCCCAGGACACAAAGGAGTGTTGAAATCCCCCAAAACCACCCATTATGTGCCTTTAATTAGATTTTAAAATTTGGCGAGATCGGCCCAAAGTTTTTTACTTTCACCTTTACTATTAGGAGCATAGATATTAGATAAGATTAGAACTCTTCAGATATTTTATCCTAAAAAATTACCGCCATATGGTTATTTCTGTTAAGGACCTTTATGCCTTTGATTTTTTCTTCATTCCAAATAACAGACCATTCCAGTGCTATGCCTATCGAACTAACAGCAAAACCCCTAATTTTTTTGTAAAACCTACCACAAGTCTCAAGAAAAGGGCCCTCCATCATCTTAGTTTCCTGTAGGGCTAGGATATCAAAATTTTGATTCATCTCCAGATCTTTTATCAATCTCCACTTGACCGGGTTGTTCAAACCCCTAATATTCCAAGATATTATATTCATTTAGTCACTTGATTCTTAGTTCTTCTAAAACTCCTTAGATCTAGTTTTGATTGGGTACCATCATCTATTTCCTTTTGACTCTATTTCTTTCTCACCACTTCTTTGGAGGGTCTCCCAGATCAAAAAAATTTTGGGGTCCTTGAGTTTTCCCCTTTGAGAGGAGTAGAAGAAGAATAAAAAATAGATAGGTTTAATTCCTCCTTACCAGGCTTGAGTAGCTCTAAGACCTCGTTAAGATGAGAAGAGACATTTTCTTTAAAGATTTCATGAGTTTTGTTTAAAACCAGTTGGTTTTCATTCACAATATCCTTTTCCTTTTCCTTAATCTGAAAATTTTCAAAAGCATTTAAACACAATTCTAAATCCTCATTGAGGCTACCTTCACCTAGATCTTTAGATTCAATATTTTCCACTTCCTTCGAGTAGATTTTCTAGCTTTTTTGTGGATAGATCCTTTCCGCTTGAACATGGATCATAGCCTTTTGGAACCATGGTTCCAAATGGGTATTCCATTTGAAATTCTTACTCCTTACTTCCATGAAACCTTCATCCGTAAATACGAAGCTTCAAGATATTTTCCTCTCTAGATTCATTTCCATTATTTTCCATTATTTGGATGCCCTTAATTGAATTTACCTTCTTTGGAGTAGCTAATGGAGCACTTCCTTTACCTTTTCCATATCCTTTGGATGCTTTTCTCGAAAAAAATTGGAGATAGTCGAGTTTATATTGGTGTTTTGCATGCCCCCACTCTTGACATTTATCACATCTTAGAGGGTGGTTTTCAAAATCTATATTCTGTTCCTCTTTTCCAAATTTTGAACGTAGAGATATTGATTTAGGAATGGTAGATCCCATCGAGAGAATAAATACAAAATATCACAAAAGCTGCTCTAGATTTAGTAAGCGTCACATTATCCACAACAACAAAGTTTCCAAGGGTATTAGCAACTTCTTTTATAATATCCACATTCCATAGTTCCAAAGGAAGACACGGGAGTCTAACCCACACCTGGAACTGATTAATATTCTATTTTCGGGGTTGAAATTTGGACTCCATTTCTATAAAGAGGATAAGTTTCCCAAGAAACCAAGGGCCTTCAACGAATATCCTCTCGAGGATCTACAGAATTATTGAAACTAAACATGAAAAATCCATTAAGAAGGGTAGTGACATCCATATGCCCCTTAGGTTTCCATTTAGCTCCAGCCAAAGATCTAATGGATTCAATATTAGGTCACCCCCACCAGTTTTCCTATCAAGGCATTCTCCATTTTGCTCATATTTTGGTCAATAATGATATTTGGTATTTCTAAGAATTTACCTAAAGCATCCTACTTGAGCTGAGGGATGATTCCAAGACTCTTATCTTTCTCCAAGTTTAAAATATTTGCATAAGTTTTGGGGACCCAAGCACCACGTGATTCCCACCCAAAAGAAATGGTTTTGCACATACCTTTTTCCCTTGAGGATTGGTCCATCATATCTGCAACTCTAGACAGGATCTATCTATTGTCAATTTCCCTACCATCATTGTCCATCCCTTCATCCTCCTCCTCATCCTTCTCATCCTTCCAATCAATCCCGCCTTCCTTCTCATCTTTCCCACTCTCCTACTCATCCTTTCCGCTCATCTTTCCGCTCTCCCGCTCATCCGGCCCAATCCCATGTTTTTAAATCTAACTTTGTTTTTAGTTTTTTTGTGTAGGTATGAAGAATTTTGAAAAAAGAGAAATAAAATTTTATTTTATAGAATTCATTGAAGAAAATGATATGAAGATTGAACCATTTCGGTTCATATGCTATGAATATTTGAATAAAGAAGAGATTATGAAGAATGGAAGACCAAAAAGAAGAATTTTACACTCTAATTGAGAAGGAAATCAAATATTCCCCACATGGGGATTTTGATGTAGGAGCATCTACACAATTATAGGGTTTCCATCCGCTTCAAAGTGGGATATCAAAAATTTTCATGTGTGTGTAATTTTTAATCCGTATAGTAATTGTAAAACTGATAAGTGTGTATCAGGTAAAAGTGTGAAATTATTATTTTCATTCCAAAATAAAGCTTTCATTTCATATCATAGAATATGTTAGAATTAAGTGAGTTACGAGGTTATTAGAAACCTCCTAAGTCAAGTTTAGAGAGGAAGAATAGGAGTCAAGTCCAAGAAAAGTGTTTATTGCATGAACATTAGAAGAAGTTGTTAAACCCTGATTTGGTCTAGTTTGTTGTGGAACTAAATTCTATGAAGGAGGAGTGTAACAATATAAATATGTATGATGATATTTGAAGTATATAATAATATGGAAGGGTGGTTACAAATATAAATCTGAAATTTTGTAATATCTTCCGATATATTACTTTATCATTAATTTCTTTGTTCCAGGTAGAGAGTGAGGATATATACGGTCATGTAGGAGCTCGTATAATATTTTTTCGGTAAGATAAAAAAATAGAGGACATGGTTTTGAGCTTGTATTAATTTTTACAAGTCTTGATAATTTAAAATTCTATTTTTACAAGCATAATTGGGGTTTCAGATTATTAACTAGAGAATAAGCTTAATTATTTTTCCAGCCAATGAAAAATGTCTACAATTTTAAAGAAATCTATTCCTATTCATAAAGACCACCTCCACTAAATTTCAGGCTCCAAAACCATGTGCAAGTGAAGAAATCAAAATAATAAATGTGAGTCATTTTTGTTGTGCGGGGCATGAATTTGGAGTTTTATTTTATTTAATTTGATCAAATTCGATGTTTTTAAAGGATAGATAAATAATGAATAATGTTGAGGACGTTTTATGATTGTTATTGGTAGATTCAAGGAAAATGAGATTCATTTTTT
Source organism: Taxus wallichiana var. yunnanensis (assembly GCA_018340775.1). Classification (NCBI taxonomy): domain Eukaryota; kingdom Viridiplantae; phylum Streptophyta; class Pinopsida; order Cupressales; family Taxaceae; genus Taxus; species Taxus wallichiana. The sequence goes on from CM031234.1 coordinate 48,925,143, forward strand.
CTATTGCTATCATATCTATTTAATTAGGATAAACAAGATTGCATACAAATTGTTTGCGAAACCCATGTGAAGAACTAATTGTAAATTTACATATACTATCTATATTTCCTTGATATTTAATGGTTTTTAGCCTCGTATGTTATAAGCATGATGAAAATTTGTTGAGAAGACAATATTATCCTAAGAAGAAGACACACATAGGACTCGCATGTAGGAAAAAGGTGTACTTGAAGGCGTGGAAGGATAGCGAAGGAAACACGCACTTTTGGGACAAGATGATTTTGGACTTAGTCATTTTTATGGATGTGAGATATTTTTGGAAGATAGCGTGTGGAGCACATATTGGGATGGATACTTTTCAACATGAAAATTCTATTTTAGGAATGAGCATCGATAAGTGCCATGTATGAGTTCAAGATAATAATAGGATTAATTCTTCCAATTAACTATAGGATGTATAATATTAGCACGTTGCATGTGTGCATGTAATTGTAAAGGCACATAGATATTATCATCATGTGACCTATTTTGGGAAGTGTGTAGTTGATGAAGGAAACTACCCACCCCTTTAAATATGTATTGAACTATGTAGTTAAATGGGATGATGAATAGTGAATTATTGTAGAGCTATGTTGCTAGATCTAATACACGCATAACTTATGGTGATGCTTTGCAATGTAATAAGCTTATATGTAATTTTCTGTTTAATATAATGGAATATATTGGATGGATAATGGTTTTAAACATGAATTTAATTGTTTTTTCATGGTTAATGTTATTATGGTTATCATTTAATTCATGATTCTCTAAGATCTAGATCTAGAATATGCTCTATGGAATGTTCATGCTTATTTATGGTTCTGAATATGTTGTATATTAATCACACTAACATCATATACAAACAAATTTAAAGAGGCTCTTGGTACCATTGTGTGCTTTGGGTGAGCACTCGGCTCGGAAGTCAGGTGATGTGGCATGATCTTTTGGTTTTTTTGGGTTTTATATAGTAGATTCTAGGCTAGATCATTGGTTCTATTATCGAGACCTATTTTATAGTTGTTTTGAGGATGTTTCACAATGAATACATATTTTTTGACCTTAGAAATTTTTGAGGAGTGGATAAAGGATCTGGAAGAAGAGTATGCTCAGAGATTCCACACTCAATCAAAGTTTAACACAAATGCGTGGGTGGAGAAAAATTTGTATGATTGTATGTATGAGAGATTCTTTGCTATATTTTTGATAGATTTGCATGATTAGATGGTTTATTATGCATCTAAGAGGAATTAGAGGTATTGCACTCTTTTCTAGATGCATGAATAATTTCAAGCCCTTTATGAAGATGATCGATTTGACGGACGCTATGGATACTTGGCTCCATGGTGTTTTGAATAACTATATTTTGGAATACTCAATTTTCCAATTATTCTTTCTTGGAGGTAGCTGAGCTCCATTTTTATGTTATCCAAGGGGAAATTATTTTCAAGGCATTCCATTAGTGATTAAAATCTTGATGGTAACCTTGAACTTGGAAGAAAAATTGATGGCTAGCTAAACCCCACTACATGTGGGGAAAGAATAGGTTTGGTGAAAGATGGTGGACCTAACAACAAAGAGGAAGAGAGAAGAAAGGAGGCTTAAGTATAATGAGGCATGCAAGAGGGAGATAAAGAAGCAATGTGATATTGCAAAGTGGATGGCATTGAGGAGAGAGATGGCTCGTGAAGGATTTGAAGCTCACGCAGGAGGCATGGAGCCAGAGCATCTAAAACTCCCCCATTTGGGAAAGCATAATAGGGAACCCTTCTCAGCCTCACATAGGAGAGTGCTATAAAAGAAAAAATGAGTTGTGGGAATGCATTTGAATGTACTTGGAAACCTATCGCTTGGCTTGGATTTCTAGTATCTAGTACAACCAGTAGTTAGCAAGCTAGTTTAGACAGTAGAAGAGTAGGAGTAAGTCAGATAGCAAGTACATCTATGGTAGGGTAAACATCTTTTTTTTTTTAGAGGTACATTTTTAGGTGCATCGTCATCATAGAACTCAAGCACATAGAATTTTGGACTCACTTTTGGGAGTAGTACCACTTCACAGACTATAAGAGTTCAGTTTAGTACCACTATTGGGACATAAAGAAGTAAATCCCTGGTCCAATTTTGGCTATAGGTGGAGCATCATGGGGCATAGGTGGCTCTAGTTATGATGGATCTAGTGGTTCTTGAGGAAGAGGTAACACAGGAGGTTATGGATTAGGTGGGTAGGGTACACACCAACCCGAGAATATTTACATGGAGATGTCTCTTCGTCTTCTAGAGTACACGGGAATAGAAGATGTTGTTGAACACATGCACATGTGTAAGATACCATGGCATGAAAAAGGAGTTATGGCTTATGATTATAAGGAAAGTTAGTTTGAAACTACATTGCAAGGATGCGCACATAGTTGGTACAGGAATTTTGACACTGATCAAACTTGTGTAGATTATGTAGCATTAAAGGATGATTTCCTTAAGGAGTTTCATATCCCCAAGTTTGAGTAAAAGAGTATAAGTGTGCTCAAGGATATTAAGCAAGGAACTACTGAGAGCATTCGGGAATATGATTCCCATTTCAAGACACTATTGTCTAAACTTTCTTATGATATTCATGCAATCCAGCATGCACAGTGGTTCATTGGGGGCTTGATCACACCTTTTAGGAGGGAGTTATCACATAAGACTTATATGGACTTGCGTGAAGCACTTGAAGAAGCTTTTCACATTGAGGTAGTTGTGAGTATAGACAATAGAGTGAGCCCATTCTTGGAGGCACATATTGCAACTATGGAAAAGTAATTGGAGAAACTATTGGAAAATTCAGCACATGAGATGTGCACTAGGATTTGGTGTAAATATTGTGAAGTGGAAGGGCACCCAAAAGATAGTTTTCCTTGCATATCATTGCATTCATTACGGTTGGACTGTGAGATATGTCATTTGGACCATGATGTAAGCTGCTACCCATTATTACAACGCGCAATAAGGAAGAATGTATCTTGTTATTATAAATTTTTGGTCCACGAATCATGATACAGAAGACTGTAGGTTGATTGGTTAGATCCATGATGCCATAGATATTGGTGTGTGATAGACTGGGGTATCAGATAATTCTAAAGGTAAAAGTGAGCATCATGATCATGATCACACTCAAGTGCGATATGATTGGAACGAATGGCACTTTAAATAAGGTCATAGCAGAGGTCAAGGATACCATGGTGGATTTGGGGGCCAAGGTCATGGTTATGGATGAGGTGAGTTCCCTCATGGAAATTTTTTTACATGTGGAGACCCCGACCACTATAGATGTGAATGTCATCATAATATGATTTTTTCTTTTTGTGGGAAGAATCACAGCTATGAGGAATTCTTGGACTTATATGAGAATCTTAGAAAGCATCATAAATAGGAGAACAAGGGCGCATGGATGGTCATAATACAATGGACTATGGAAAATAAGTGGATGCCAAAGCTGAAACCGGAACTTGAGGCATTAACTATGAAGATTACTACAAGTGCTGAAGCTTCGTGTGCTAGAGAGGCATTACAACAAAAGCCTACCATCACTAAGGAGGAATTTTTATATGCAAAGTACCTATATCCTACACATATGAAAGAGGTTTATTAGAAACCATGGAGGTACTCAGAAATATTCATGGTGAGATATAATATTTGAAGGAGCAGTCACAAAATTTAGAACAAAAGAATACAAAGCAAAGATAGTTCAATTGGATATTGATGACTTAAAAGATGTATGCAAAATGTTACGCCAAGAGTATATCATTCCATTACTAGGGAATTGGATAAAGGGAAACACTCTACGCGTATGTATAGAGAATGGATGGAAGATCCTGCATGCTAATCTTCCCCCTCATAGCTTGGATTATGATAAGGAGATCACTCTAAATGTTGTTATGGATGGGTGAATCTTGAGTAATGTATTAATTGATACAGTGCCAAAGTTATCGTGCTTACTTTAGATGCATGGGTATAGATGGGGAGACCTCCATTATAGCCATCCTCTAATGTACTACTCATGGATAATAAAACTAAGGCCACTCCCATAGGATTTTTAAAGGATGAATACATTCCTATACAAGAGGCCAAATTCACTGGGGACTTTGAGGTATTATCACTTGAATAATTAGACAACTTCCCAGCTCTACTTGGGATCCATTGGTGTTATGCAAATAATGTTGATCTACAGTTCAACAAGGGGTATATAATTTTTTAGAACAAGGAAGAAAGAGTAATTATACCTTTGATAGATGGGAAACTTGAACTTGAACATAATTTATGTACACACCATTCGGGACCCAAAAGTACTTAAGCCATCAAAGGAAGGAATCCTCTAGTGGGAAGATGCATAGTCTATCAGTGATACTACAAGTATTGCTTGTGAAAATTGGGCACATGACACCTATGAGATGGTTGGGCGTGAAGTAAGAAGTACATTTGTGTGGAGAAGAAAACCTCGATATATTTAGAGGATAGGTAACAACCTTGTACCTCGGTACACTAGAGAAGGAAATCCTACGGTATTCTGTGCGTCATGGAAGAGTAGTGGACAAATCAAGTGGAAAGAAGAAATATGTTAGTATATACCTTGTGTGGGACAACAATGCACTAGTGGATGGTTCACAGGGATAATCTTATGGAATGGAATGAAGTCATAATTTCTCTTAACATGAGCCTAATACAATCTGGATATATCATGGTAATCAACCTATTTAGCACCATGTTCAGTAGTGTGAGATACTTTGGATAGAGGGGTATGAAGTTTTACCACCTTCACATTGGGTGCAAAAACTTCATTCCACTTTACAAGGTTGTGCACGAGAGCCTGATATGTTTATGTAGAGATGCATAGGGAGACAGGAAATTGGTAGGACTTGATTGTAAGGTTGACCCAAACTTTTGAATACTTCTCTACTAAACCTCTTGTGGAAGAGGCATTAAGGGTTATAAAGTGCTTAACTATTGGAGATAGTGCAAAGGCTAAAGAACTCATTCAGGATTTATTTGGTGAGGTAGAATCAAGAACTCATTTTAATGAAGTACAAGAGACATATGTCAAACTACTTAAGAATTCTTGTTGTGAGAAATAAAAAGGAAATATGGTCTACATAGTGGATGATGAAGACGTAGAGAATCTAGATATAGATCATTCAAGGTACACGTGAAGTGTTAGAAAATGAGGATAAGAATGCGTGCACCTATCATGAACCTATGAAGACCAATAAAGTGAACATTGACATGAATTCTAAACCTAAGGAGGAAACAATTGGGGATTATTGGGCTGATTCTGAAGTGGCAAAGATAATTGAGTTACTACGGGATTTTTAGGACTTATTTCCTAGGGGATACCATGAGTTAAAAGGAGTGCATGAGTCATTAGGAGAGATGAATATTAAGCTAAAGGAAGGAGCGCACCCAGTCAGGAAGATACCTTACAGGATGAACCCTAACATGCACATCAAAGTTAAGGAGGAAATTGATAAAATGTTAAAATCGGCATCATCAAGCCCCTAGAGGAATCAGAGTGGGTTAGCCCCATGGTGATCAATATAAAGAAATATGGTCAGATTAGGATTTGTGTGGATTAGGGAACTGAATGTTGCATGTGTGATTGATCCTTTTCCTACACCTTTCATAGAGGAAATATTAGAAGGTGTTGTAGGGCACAAAGTTTATTCTTTTATAGATGGATTCTCTGGGTATCATCAGGTTATAATTGCATAGGAGGATCAAGATAAAATGACTTTCACCACTTGAATTGGGAAATTTTTCATATACTATGATTTCCTTTGGTTTGAAAAACTTGCCTAATATTTTTTGTGCATAGTTGTTCAAGCATTCCAAGATTTTATTCACAACTTCCTATAAGTTTACTTGGATGATTGGATGGTGTATGGACTTGTTAAGGATCATTATGACAATTTACACTTAATGTTTAAAAGATGTAGATAGTTAAGCATATCTTTAAACATCAAGAAGTGTGTGTTTTCTACACCTTTTGGAACTTTTTTAGGGCACATCATCTGCAAGGAAGGGTTGTTAGTGGATCTAGCTAAGGTTGTAGTTATTGTAGGCCTAGAAAAAACTACCGGTGAGTGAGGAGTGTGGATTATTGGGTCACACAGGGTATTATAGAAAGTTTATCAAAGGATATGTAAAGTTTGTCACATCTTTGGAATATTTACTAAAAGGAAAAGGGGTGTTCTATTGAGGATAACGCAGAAATGCACATTTGAGGCATTGAAGGAGATACTTATAACAACACCTATCCTATGTTTTCCTTTATGGAACCAAACATTTCATGTACATGTGGATTCATCTAGAACAACCATTCACGCGGTGTTAGCTCAACCTAGATAGGGTATTATAGACCATCCTATTTTTTTCTATTTGAAAGTTGATTCTTATAGAGCATTATTATATAACAACAGAGCGCAAGGCCTTGTCGATGATCTACACAATGCATAAATTCAGATAGCATTTGCTACCAAGACCTTTTGTATTCTATACCGATCACATGGCATTAAAATACTTGGTAAATAATCCCATTTTACATGGGTGCATACGTCAATTTTTCTCTTATTTCAGGAATTTGATTTCACAGTTGTTGTAAAACCAAGTAAAAGTAATTTTTCTCGGACAACTTATCAAGGATTTAGTCGGGGAGGACAGGTATATAGTTGAAGATATATTAACGAGATGCATAGTTGTATAGATTACATCATGTGCATTTATAATTAGAGGCTATTGTTGTCTTTTTATGCATGGGTATGGCACTAGAAGGAATGAAAGAATTGGATAAGAAACAACTTGCAATTTGTGTGACACCCTTTATGTTGATCAATGGATATTTATACAAACTAGGAAGAGATGAAGTATTGCACTAATGTGTACTTTGGAACATGAGTGCACACATATCATGAAAGATGCTCGTGGTGGTATTTCAGGTGGGAACTATACAGGTGATTCCACTACGTGTAATATTTTCCTCACTGGATTATGATGGGAGACCCCGTAATTATAATTAGTATTGTAAGGTGTGTGATCATTGTTAATGCCTTGGTAAACCTGGAAAAAGAGATGAAATGACTTTGAGACTTATTACTAGTGCGAGATAAATTTGAGAAATGATTTATAGACTTTATAGGTCCTATTTCACTAGCCGGGTGTAGAACTAGATCATGCTATATCATCACTTACACATATTATCTTACAAGGTGGGTAGAAGTAGCACCTATAAAGGATTATACAAGAGCTACAATGACTAGTTTTTAATGAGAAAATGTTCTTACTAGGTATGAATGTCCGTTGAGCTTGAAACATGATGGGGGCACACACTTTTAAATGATACAATCATGGTATTATTAGATGAATTTATGGTTGCACACCACAATACTACTTGTTATCATCATCAAGAAAATGGTACTGCTAAGGCCTTTAACAAGATATTAAGTTAGACCTTGAAAAAAATTGTGATGTTGAAAGGAAAGATTGGGATGATAAATTTTCTGCTATAATTTGGGCGTATAGAAAAACTACACGAGGTTGAATGAGGCCACACCCTTTTAGTTGGTGTTTGTCACATGTACGAGCTTCTTCCTATGGAATTTATGTTACCGTATTTACTTATTGCACACATTGGAGGCCTAGTTGATGAGCAATCGTTAGAAGAAATAATTGGAAAGTTAATACATTTGGATGAGAGACACGGTATAGCATGTTGGAGTCAGAAGTAGGAAAAGTCTAGGTAGATGGCATGCCATGACCAACACATTAGGGAAAAGAAGCTTGAGTTTGGATAGATAGTACTACTTTATGATTCTAATTTTTGTGACATCCAGGAAAGCTTAAGGTGCATTGGTTGGGACCATATGTTATCACACATATACTTGACTCGGGAGATTTCAGTTAAAGGCACTTGATGGAATGTGGTTACCTAGTTACTTTAATGGGAGTAGGATGAAGCCCTACTATAAATAAGTCTTCTTGGTGTTTGTAATAAGGAAATGTTTCCATTTAGTATAGGTTTCCCTTTTTTATTTCCTTCTTCGTCACTATGCTTTTTCAATTTAGTTTGGTGTTTTGTGTAATAAGTGTGTTTATGCACTAGAAGCTAATTACAATCTGAAGTATTTTTATGCGTAGAGGACTGCACATACCATTGGTGTGGGGTGGTTGTTATTTTTATTCACAAATGGGTACACATGAGAATAAACTATTACATGTGTTATTCAAGTATGGAAAGGAGTTGTTAGAAAGGATATTACTTCTAAAGAAGACCATAGATGGAAATGAATGAAGGGACAATATAACATGACATAAGAAGTGTAAAGTGGAAACTACTATGAGAGGGCATAGTAGGAAGGTACTTGGTGCATGGAAGTGTGTGGACGATAAGTCTATAGTCATAGGATAGGAAGGCACGTTAGAAGGGTATAGTTAGGCTATGAAATTGTATCGTGTGGAAATTTACAGAAATTTTGAAAATGATCAATTAATGAGAGGATTATAGCCATGCGGGTTCATTTTTACCTTTACAATCACAAGTATTCAAGCGAGCTAAGTACAACCGATCAAAGAGAATTATGTTAAAGTGTGGAGAGCTGCAAAACAAGACGTGGAGAGCATATTTATGCATAGAAAAGGCTTATGTCCCCATTAGTGAAGGGTTTGATCAAAGAAGAAGTGTTTAGATAGAGCTAGGGCATGCAGGTTTGAGCTAGGGCATGTGATTTCAAGATAGGGTTTGAACTTACTCGACATAGAAGACAAAAGATGGGATTTTTATGATGGCACCAAAGAAAGCACCTACAATAGGCACAAAAGGAAAGAAAAAGGTGGAAGTTGAGGTTGAAATTACTCCCGAGAGAAATTTTTAGAGATGCAGTACCTAGAAGGAGTAATAGTCGGATAAGATTGGGATTCCCACATCTACATATGCAAATTAAATGATTACAACTAGTGCACCACTGATAACAAGGGAGAGTTAGACATTTTTTGAATAAGAAGACCAACAAGTGCACAAAGTGGAAGATATTCCAATAAATGATGACATTGGGGAAAAGTTTCTTAAGTAGGTAGGAGTTTATCAATTGTATGAGCTCCCATATTTTGGAAAATATGAACCTTTATACCAATGGCTTATGAGTAGATTCCATGAGGACTTCTTCTATTTTTTCAGATGCACAGAGGGTTAGGCTCATAGTGTCCCTAATTATGAAATTAACATGACTGAATGGCACAAGGATAGAAATTGTTAGTGATTTGACTAATAAAGAAATAGATATAGCCACAAGAAAGGAGTTGCTATATACTAAGGGTCTCCAAAGAATGGACATTTGAAGATTGAGGAAGTACCTTGTGGTGTAGGCAACTGTGCATCTACTCTCCAAGCTGAATGATCAAGGGATATGGTTATAGGTAAATACAATGTGGCTTTACATTACAAATAAAATATCTCAGGGAGAAATCTACAACTTATCAAAGCTATCTTGCATAATCCATTGTTGAGAAAGCACACACATGAGAAAATATAGTTTTTGGTGCCATCCTCTTATCTCTTGTTTTTTTAGAAATTGGAGTGCCCAATGGGCCAAAGAATAAAATTTGGGAATACCCCATTGAGAAGAAGTCCCTCGCGGAAATGTTTGAGAAATATTTATGTGAAGGATCAATGAGTGGCTGTTCAAGAAAAGGGTAGAAATGTGGTATGACTGACTTCACGTGGCATTTGAGGAGGAATGGTGCATTCTAAAGGAACTACCTTCAGTAGTAGGAAAGGCAGATCAACAATTCTACATCATGCGTTTTATATGAAGGATGCGACATGGAGTTCATTGTACAAACTTCCATATGCCTTCACAGGTGCTACTTCTAGGCTTGATTCATAGGTTTTCGATGCACATCGGCTGAAATTCAACACAAATAAGGTAGATTGCGACTACCAAATTCTAAGGAAAACATATGTATATCTAGGTTAGTATTCCTACATTGAGAGGATCATTTTAAAATATCATAAGTATGAAGCCAAGTAAATTTGGCTATTGGGGAAAGTATGTGGAGAATGAGTTCAAATCAAGCCTAGGATAGAGAATAATAAGTATGTGGAGAATGAGTTCAATCTCCTAATGCTACCTAATGGAAAACATATAATAGAGAATTTTCTAGCTCCAAATATTGCTATGACCATACAAATAGACAAGGAGGAAGAGGAACTTAAATATAGTGGAGGCTTGGATCATAGGAATCGGAGGAAACCCTTAGACAAAGTGGATATTGAGCATGTCGATACTCCACCATAAACGTAAGACGGAGAAGAGGACTTGGACATTAATGTAGTCCCTGAAGAGTGTCGATTTAAGAAGGTATTCACAATAACCATGACCCTATGTGTGGGAACACCATATCCTATGAGAATATCACCTAGAATCTCCCCTCAGAAAGAGGCACTTGAGAAAAAGAGAAGAAGAAATTTGAAGCTGGATGAGGAGGTAGAAGATTTTTAAGAGGGTGGCCTAGAACCCTAGTACAACTAAAAGATATGGAGGAACCCAAAGATGAAGAAATGAAATATGAAGAGAAAGGGATGAAGGAAGTAAAATAGATGGTGCAAGATAAACCCAACACTCATGTTACTACTCAAGAAGAAGAAGGTCTAGCTCCAAACCTTTGCATGCACATGTTCCTAAAGGAAAAGAACAAAGAGAACAAGTGAAGAATATGTTGTGTCAAGTATGGGCTATGTTGTGGACACAAAAAAACTTGTCTGTGCCCGATTTTAGAGAACAATAGGCTTTAAGGAATTTTATGGATGGGAGATGATGGATCCAAACATGGCCACCAAGTACACAAAGGAAAACATTATCCTATTCCATGTAGACCCAATATGGATGAGCAGATTAATCGTCTGTGAGAAATATTGTGTATGAAAGAGAGTGAATAAGGCACCCCACAATAAACACATAATAGTCAAGCCTACTCTAATTTCTAATGAGAAGGTGAGAAATTATTTGATTAAGGTATCTACAGAGATGGCATAGAGTAACATTGATAATGTTACCACCATTAGAGAGCTACTTGAAGATAACAATGAAAAAACTGTAGAAATAATGCATTTAAAAGGAGAAAAGGACCTATAAATGAAAAATGGTGACTACGTTCTGAAAGCAAGACCTCATCTTGAGTCTAAGGTACCTAAGAAGTTTCCTTTGGTTATGCATTATGTGTGCACATTGGTTGATTTGGTGCTAGAAGATGGACCAATTTGAATGTTAGCACCAAAGCATCCTAAACAAGAATTAGAAAGAGCAAGGGCCTCCGTGGTTAGGAAAATTTTAAATTATGAGGCATTGCTCCAATATCTGAAGGATGAACTAAAGAAATCCAACCAAGATCTGAATATATGTGCGCACCAAAAGCAATGATAAGGATCAAAAATCTGGTTAAAGATAATGATGTTTTGAAGGCCATGAAAGATGAGACATTGGGATGTGTAGAAAGATTGGCACTAGTGAAACAAAAGCGTGAAGCCCTTGTAGTAGCTCAAGACCCACATAAGGAGAAAATAGATGAGATTGGGAAGCACATAGTGCAGAAGATGGATCTTCTGGAGGGAATGATGATTGTTATGGCCAATGTTGTCTAAGTACTGCAGAATGAGAAGGAAAATATTACTCAAGATGAATTAGAATCCATTGCCATAGACATTCCAGAGAAGACAAGGACCGTGTTGGATGAATGGTAGACATTGGAGGCTAAGATTAAAATAGAATATCCATAATTGATCCTCTCGGTTGAAGAAGAAGGTGCTGCAGAGTAAAGGTTTATTCTTTTGTATAGTGATTCATTATATTCTTTCCATTCTTATTATTTATTCTTTGGGAACATCAGAAAGAATCCCCATTGTCGGGATGGAAATGTACTTTAGTGTGGGGTAATGTTGAGAAGACAATATTTTCTTAAGGAGAAGATACACATAATATTCACGTGTGGTAAGAAGGCTTACTTAAAGGCACAGAAGGATAGGGAAGGAAATGCACACTAGGACAAGCTGATTTGAGACTTATCCATTTTCATGGATGCGGGCTATTTTTGGAAGATAATGTGTGGAACACACATTGAGATGTAGAATTGTGCAACACACAAATGTTATGTTTGGAATGAATGTATAATAAGCATCATGCATGAGTTCAAGATAATAATAGGATTACTTCTTCTAGTTAACTATAGGATGTCTATTATTAGCGCACTTGCATGTATGCATGTTATTGTAAAGGAACATGGTTATTATCAGCATGTGACCTATTTTGGGAATTTCTTGGGTGGTGAAGGGAAATTCCCCACCCCTATAAATATGTAATGAACTATGTAGTTACAGAGAGGTTGAATAGTGAATTATTCTAGAGTTATGTTGTTAGATCTGATACGCACATAACTTATGGTGATGATTTGTAATGAAAGAAGCTTCTATGTAATTTAGTGTTTAATATAATGGAATAGATTGGGTGGATAATGGTTTTAAACATGAATGCAATTGGTTTTTTCATGGTTATCATTTAATTCATGATTCTCTAAGATCTAGATTTGGAATATGCTCTATGGAATGTTCCTGCTTATTTACTGGTTCTGAATATGTTGTATCTTAATCACACTAACATCCTATACAAACAATTCTAAAGAGGGGCATGGTACCTTTTTGCACTTGGGGTGATCACTCATCTCAGGTTAGGTGATGTACCAATGGTCCTGTGTTTTTCTGGTTTTATATAGTAGATTCTAGGCTACATCACAAATTTTTCAGAAAACTGGATGATGCTATAAGAGAAATAAAATTTTCAAAATCACTGAAATTTGTGTTTTAGTAAATATTTTGGCATCAAAGTTGTCTTAGCTCTTGAAACTTGTCTCAATTTCCCGTAGCTCATTTTGTTTTCTTCCGTGCCCTAACTAGGGTAGAGCTTAACTATTTTTCCAACCATCAAAATCCTATGAAATTTCATGAGCATCTCTTCCCAAATGACATGTAGAAGTGTGCCAAGTTCCAAGTCTTAGTTCACACATGTGGGAAAGTTGGAGGAGGTTTGATCCTGGTTATACATGCTTGGGAAATTAGAGAAATTGGGTGCATGGATGGTCAAATGAAGGAGTTAAGATACAAAATTTTGTAAATTCCTTATCTTTATCATTCTTAAGGTGGATCCATTCATATCCAGGAAAGTTCACTACCTTAAGTTTCATTGTTATGGTTCAAGTGCAAAAAGAGGCCTAATTTGCATGACTAGATATAAAGGACATACAAATTCATACAAAGGAACCTATAGTGAAATTTGGGAATCTTTAAGAATCACTTAAATGGACACTAAATCATTTATTTTCCTTTTTATTTGTCTCAAGTAAAATTGGATATCTAACTCAGTTTAGGTGCTTGGAGGGCTATACACTAAATAGGGGTAAACTAGAGAACTAGTATGAATTGAATGGGTATGACTAGATAAAGGGTCATAACACCTCATTTTAGGTTAGATATAAGTATCAAGAGTCATAAGAGTGATCCCTGAACCTACATACAAGATTGAGTACTTGGAACCATGAGGTCTACTTAGATCTAACCATGTGTTAGAGAAAGGAATGCATGTATAGGTGATTGTATAAAGAACTCGGTGAGTGGAATGAATTCAAGATTGCAGGAAAGTTGTTGGAGAGGTGATGGAGGATTTTGAACAATGGAGGTATGACCAACATGCAAGGTATATCTCTTTCATGTTGTTTTCATGTTAGTACTAGTACTAATACAAGTGTATGAAGAAGTAATATAACCAAGTTGTTGGAGCATAAGATTGGTACTATGGAGTATCAGATAAGATCCTTAAGCAAGGGATGGTGGTGAATACCCTACTCAATAGTGCTCATGTGTTGAGAAATATTCATACAAAACAAATATAAGTGGTTCTTGATGAGAAAATTTTGAAAGCTACTAGAACCCTCGCACTGAGGAGTTCCACATTTTCTTGCCATTGTGGATCAAAAATAGGCTCAACTCTGCATGGAGCTCCCCATTGTGATTAAATTTGGTGTCCGAGAAGTGGAGATATGGAAATAACAAGTAAGCTTACCAATAGCACTCAAAGACCCTAAATACTTGGTTGTTATAGAGATGAACCCCGACTCCTTCCCTCGTATCTACTTGAAATGAAAAAAACACTCAATTTTTGAGGTAAGGGGGAATAATATCGAATGAATTTGATCTACTTCAAAAATCTAGGCAAAGGATTCCACACGTGTAGGAGCCACCGACTAAGGAGTATTGATGGGATTTTCATTTGCTTCATTAATAATGATGTGGAAAACTTCATGGGGGGTGTCTTGGAAATCATACCATTCACTGTAATTATTAATGCACACCCCAACATTAGCTAATGTATCCACTGATTTATTTCCTTCCCTATACACATGTTGGAACATGATGTTAAGACCATTGCATAGAGTAGAAGCTTCATTAATAAATTCCCTTATGGTCCTACTCAGAGTTTGGGTCTTAGAAAGGTTGTTAATAATATTCATAGAATCACCTTCCACAATGATGTTGTCCACTTTGAGGTTCCTAGCAATTTTGATTCCCTAGAGAGCTGTTAGGGCCTCCAAATAATGGTTGGTTTATAAGTGTAATTTGTTGTAATTGGTAATATTCCAATAATCTGTGATGGTTATTGATACCTAAACCCTAATTATTATTTATTGTATACTTCAATAACTTTATAATAAAAGACATTTTTTTATGGGCCCTATTATTTTCGGGGAAAACATTAAACATCAAGACCTTTTAAACACAACTATTGGTTCTTTGAAATATTTATTTTACATCACATATGCCCTAAAAATGTTCCCATAATATAATAATTAGGTATATGTAAATTTTTTCATCCACATGAGAATATTAATATCCTTACAAAAGCACTTATCACCCACAAAATTCCAAAATAAGTTCTCAAAGTCAAATTTCCATATACATTCTTTCACAACTACCACATGATGTCATTTTAAAAATATAAATACATTCTTCTAAATTAAATTACACCATAATCCACATGATTTCAAATGCATTCTTTAATTCATGAATTTTTAATCTGAAATTTAAAAATTGTAAGCCTTACCATCATATCAACACACATACAAAATGAAAATTTTGACTTTAAATATTCTAAATGACTTGAATAAATGAACAAATCAAGCTATTTTAACACACGATAGACAATAGAATGCAATTCCACATATCATATATCAATTATCTATAAAGAAATCCAAAGTGCAGCATTTATTTCACTTCATAATTAATTGGTAGGATTTGGAGTTGAAGTTAAAAAAATAAAGATTTGAAATCAACCATTGCAGGTAAACAAAAATATACCATTTTTTGTTTATTATCAATTTTAAATATCAGATAACATAAAAATATTGTAGTGGAGGATTTGTAATTTTGTATCATTATAAATATGATTTAAGGCTTTCTTTGTAAATAGAGTAAATGCATAATTCATTATAATCTCTATAATGTTATAATAGTGTAAAAAAATGTTAGGACAATTATAATTGTTGTGAATTTCATAATGCACTAGAATCTCTAAAATGCTATTAAAATTATATATATAGTCTATGTTTTACTATAGATATTATAAATTCCATAATGTAATGGAATCTTTGTAATGTTATAATATTTTTACTAGGATTTAATGTGTACTTTAAACACTGTAAATGTCATAATTTAATGGAATATATTTATTGCTATTCATTTTTCATCCACTTACTTTTCAATATTATCGATATTGGCACATTTTGGAGGTTTTTCTAGTTCTATTAGGATGGATAATTTATACTCTTTTCAATTCTTTCCACTTTAGTAATTTAAGCATATATAGCCCATTTTTACATTGAGATCTATAAGATGAAACTAATAAAGTGAAAGGAGATCACGTAATAGTGATGTATAAGACGAAATTAATAAAGTGGAAAAATAATAGTGTAAAAGAATTTTTTTGCAATGTGATGTAAGAACATACATTGGTAACTATGAAGAGATCATTTAATTTTAATCCTGAATGATAAATTCTTTACATTATAAGAGAAAATTGAATGAAAACTTACCTCACTTATAAAATATTATTTTAATCATACATATATTTCCATTTTCAACCTAAGTATTTATGATATTTTATAAAATATGTATCTTCTCTGGTTAAGGAAGAAGTTATTACATTTATAGCCTTTCAAATCTTGACAATTTACTATTTTCTTCTTTTAGATCTTAGTGCAAGGATGTTTTTATTGAATGAAAACATATAGATTTGACACGTAAAAATATTAAAAGTAACAAATTAAAAACATTTAAGGGAATTAAATGTTATATGCAATATGTTTAATGCAAATTTCATCACCAACCACCCAAATTCCATCACCGATAATTGTGAAGAAAATGTTATAGCACACCATTTTAATATTTCTTTACATACTTCTTTACACCAAATTTTGTTTCATTGTTATATGATGTTGTTTCATTATAGAGATGGAGCTGGTTGTTTTGAGTTACATGATTACAATAAAATGTTACAAATGAGACTTATTCTGTCATATTTGAAACCCATAATGTGAAGTAGCTTGTCATGCCTATACATTTTGACCCAAGATACCCATCCAAACAACCCATAAAATTAAGGAATTAAAATAACCATAATAATATTTTCACAAATAAAGATTAATAAGTTTCCCCACAAAGGGGATTAATTTCACAAGATAAAAATAATCTAGCTAAGAGTTAAGACAAGGGCGTACATTATAATATTTTACATTAACAAAGGTAAGTTAATTTAGTTGGACATGGGTCCCATTTGGCTACATCCAAATGAACCCATGTGCTTGCACCCAATATCGATAAAATAAAATTCAAATTACAATTATTCACCCAAATTCAAAAGAAATGGGGGTCCCATTAGGTCACCCGCCATGTCCACTACCCCCAAAGTCAACCCTAGTTTCCCTAATTAGGGAAGAGTAAAAACCTAGTTTAAATGTTGGCCCTCATATGAAAGGGATTATCAACCTTGATCTAAGACTATCTAAGTTTCTCTTTGGAGGATAAACAAAAAATTTGTCATTTTTATTCACCAATTTCTAAAAAAAAAAATTATCTAATTTTTTTCGCAGGGTTATAGGAGGCTACTCCATGGTTGAAGATGGAGGGAAGAAATATATAGATAATGTATATATATGTTTAGTTTTTCCCAATTAGTCTATGTGTATCCATTTTAATAAAAACCTTTTAGGATTTGAGGATATATATATTAATATATACACACAACTTATGTGTATATATACATATATGTATATTTTAAATATGTTAATTTTTGGATTAATATTTTCTTACTCATTGTTTTCATGTGAACTAACCCTAAAATTCAAAATTTTCATCATGACAACCAAGCCACAAGATGTAAACATGCTTCAAAATCTTCATGTATCCATCTCTCAGTCATCCTGCCTCATGTTTCATGGTCACATTTCACTTTAAATTATTCCTATTACATTTGGTGAACATGTACAAGTTTTTAAAATTATGTGATAAGGTCAATTCTTTCATTTAGTAAAGTGCAACAGAAGACTAGTTCTCTGGCAGGCCTAAAAAGGCCAATTTTGGCCATTTCGAGGCATGTATGTATCCTTCAGAGGGTTTTAAAAATTTCATAAACATCCAAAGGTATTATTTGAGATAATTTAAGGTTTTGGAATTATTTTAGGAATATTTAGGAAAGATTTGGTGATTCAGGGGCAGTTTGTGCAAAAATGGGTTTTTAGGTGTAAGGAATGAACAATCAAATTATGAACCTAAACTTTTCTAGATTTTTCCAAGATATGTTTAAGGATTTAGAAGGAAAACAAGTAGGAAATATAAATATTGAATAATCCTCTACATGGTGGAATCATTATATTTGATCCAAGGTTTGATTATTTCTTGAGGTAGTTCACATGTGTACCTCGTTGTCCTTATAGAAAAGGGGCCATTTTTTGGAGTTTTAGGAAGAATTAAGGTCTGAAACCTATTCCATTAGTATTATAATGTATTTTTGATTCAGATTAATATAAACATTTACATTAAAAGTACATCTTGAGCCTCTAGGGTGTAAATTTCATGATTTTAGACTATTTTAGGTAAGCCAGTGCAAAACCTAACTTTTTAAATGAGGTAAGGCACACTTTGTTAAAAATATTGTCCCTTTTTCCCCAAGGGAAATAAGGGAAAAAAATGTGCCCCAATAAATACTAGTAACTCTCTAATAACCCATGTGCATTCAAGGCAACCTAGATTGAGTCTAAGTTGAGTTAGGAAGAAGCATGCATGCAAACCCATTTTTAGCTAATTTCCATTGTACCAGGTGTCACAACATCACTTAAAAGAAAAATTTTGTGTACCTTGTGTCCCTCATGTACCCAATGGTATAAAGGGGACAA
The DNA here is from genome assembly GCA_018340775.1 of Taxus wallichiana var. yunnanensis. Classification (NCBI taxonomy): domain Eukaryota; kingdom Viridiplantae; phylum Streptophyta; class Pinopsida; order Cupressales; family Taxaceae; genus Taxus; species Taxus wallichiana. The sequence continues at coordinate 48,943,692 of CM031234.1, forward strand.
AAAAGTGTGCCTCGTACCCATTGTTATCCCCAGGACACTCACATGAACCCGCACAAACTTCATAAGATCATTTTCACCTCCCATGTTCAACCACTAAGCCCCTCATGCTCAAAATTACATCCATGATTTTTCTTGGGAATAATGTTGTGTCCTAGTTGTGACCAATATCCAAGGGGACAATATGGATAAAAAATTTGACCCATACTCATACTCAAGCATCTCGGTCATTCATGTGACCTATCCTGCTCCGTGAGGTGCTTACTTAGCTCCTCCATTTCACTCACCTTCACTCCAGTGTTGCCAATTGTATTCATCTTGATCCAAAGTGAAATTTGGAGTACCTTCTATCCCTTATGTCCTTAATTCATGATGAAAACCATAGTTTAATCTAATTCAAACTCTCATCAAACTTGGGGTTAAAACACAATTTGTAAAATAGATCAAAAGTGAAATATAACTTTTTTTTGAGTCATTTCTTCACCACAAGTAGACATCTTACCATTGATTCTATTGGAAAATATTGAAAAATATTTTTTTACTATATATGTCAAAAAAAAATTTCTAGAACAGCCATATCCCCTAAAATTTATTTTTTTCTTATATCTTGTTAATTGGAAATTTGATTGCACTAAAAATTTGTTTGATTACTCTTCTAAAAATTCCTTTGGGAGGATTACATTTACATACCCTATGATTCCCTATATTTTTTGATACATAAATATGAAATCTAAACCCTATAAAGTTTCCATTTTGATTTCCAATAGTTCCAAAGAATGAAAATGAGAGCATAAGATCCCAAAGCAAAAAAGAGATCGATGGTGGTTTCAATTCAATCTAACACCAGCAAGTTCACTTAATAAAATAAAATATTCTCTAAACAATGATATTATAAAAATATTATTTTTCTCAAAACAACATACTCTCAACATTGAATATATCCAAAAATAGCTAGAAACACCAAACATGGTCAATCAGGCAACTTTCTAAAAATAGTAGGTTTGAAAAAATCAAAGCACCAAAATAGAAACTTTCTTAAAATATAAATTCATCATAAATGAGAGTAACATAAAAGGATTAGGAAATATATGGAACAATTATTGTGATAAATAATCAAAAATTCTAAAAATAACATCTCCTAATCCCACCGCCAAAAATAAAGAGTTTTGGATTCTAGTGTAGAAAGTTACTATCATCTCCATTTTCACTCATTTTTTTAGAAACATGAATTAAAAATCCTTAGGTATGAAGACCATTTAAACACTAATAAATGAGTATTTAGGTGTGGATGAAAATTATTTCATTCACATGGACCTAGAGGACCTAAAAGGTAGGATGATGAGAGGACCGAGAGAGCCTGTTGAAGAGAATATTTTCACGAGTGGGTCATTTAGAGTAGGAGGCCATCCTTTATCAGTACAGAGTAAAGAATTGGTGCTATCTTTTGCTCAAAATTATGAACTAGATTCCAAAATTTTAAGGGTGGCTAAAAATCCATCCTTGTAGTGCTCACTCTAAATGTATCTCACAAGGTATACAAATTCTAAGTAGCAACAACATGGTCATAATCTCGAAAGAGTTTGCATATCATGAGTGGTTGAAGACTAAATATTACATTCAGGAATCAAACTAGGATCATGGTTTAAAAAAGTAATAAACCTTGTCTTGTTCAAAAGAGTCTATCAAAACGTGATTTTCATGATGGTTACTCGGATGTAATCATCTTGTTAAGCACAGTAATGGGAAAATAGAAAACAAAGTATTTTCAAGAATAGATGTCTTGGTTAAACCTTATTACCACTTAGGGAGTTGGGTGTTATATTGAATAAAAACCTTATGTGATAACATCTACCATCATTTTCTCTAGTTTTCAGCTACAAATAAATTCATGATGACCTCATACATGACATATGCTCTCACGATGATGAGACCATTCAAAGGCCTGAATATTGCTCAAAATGTTTCTCAGAAATCACCATATTATGAAAGGTACCCTCAACTCACTCTCAAAGAAATAAATCATCATTTTTAAAGGTTTAATGATGCATTTTCCATGTTTGTCATCCGATTGCTAGAAGGAAACCAAAAAATTAGGTTATCTTATCAAGCTACAACATTGATAAAAAAATATGGATGTTACTTCACTTAATTCTCCACCTTTTCCTGTACCAGGGTTTCAACATTTTAGATCCCTTCTCATAATATCCATATGCATATCGATGATTAAATAGTGATGTTTGAGTTTTGTATGCATCTTGACCAATTCCATAATAGGTGTAAGAACCATAAGAAAAAGGCATGTCCTTCCCTATTTTCTTTGAAAACATTTCATGCAATAGTGTTGATGATGCCTAAAGTATTGAAGCTTCCTTTTCCCCCTTGATACTCTATTCATACACATCTAGAGCTGATTTTTATATTCAAATAAATATTAAAACCTTCAATCTACTTAAGTTGCACCATATTCCCTATATTGAAGACTATTGGGTCAATTTCTTGGGTGCTTTTAAGGTAAGGAAACGAGATCATATGTGGATGACCGTTGGAAAAATGAGGAGATTCAGTTTTGGTTGGTTCATAGAAGGTGTGGAAGATGATGGAACTAATTTTTTTATTCTTGAATATCAAGCGGTGAAGTCTTTACCTCTCATGATGGTCTTTATGAAGTGTTCATGAATTAGGTGATATCAATGAGAGGACCAGCGTGGTGATCTATAGATATAAGGAGTGGTTTAAGAAAAATTTGGTTTCTTTTATAGAATTTGGTGGTTTTCAAACTCTCTAAAGGAAATTATCTTATCTCTCATCTCTAAAGGCATGTGAAAGAGCTACACACTCCTCTCACTCGGGGATCCCGTAAAAAGAAAAAAATGGATCATAAAGGCCCTCACTATAGGATATTACACAATAAATAAAATAGCAATTAGGACCATTCCAAAGATCTTGAACAAGCATAGATTGATCCTTCACAACCTCATGTCTCACATCAATATCCAAGCATCTCTTCCTCTTCTCTCAAGTCAACTCACCAAATGTAAGAGGTATCTTCTCACCCCGAACTCCGAGACTATAATCATATATAGTGTTGAACTTGTAACAATGGAGGTCTATCCATGGATCCAAGAATTGATCATAAGTAACCCTTAAATAGTGAAATGGGTAGTGGTACTATAATGTTAGGCTATTTCAGTAATCATGAAGTCAAAATGAGGTCATAAATCCTAAGTGACTTCTCCTTTTTTTAGTGGTGTGTTTGGTAACCAATATGTACAAGTTTCTCATCTAAAGGTGATAAAGTCGATTGAGGAAATGGCTCAATCAGACTATGAGATGACAATAATTCCCTTAGGATCATCAATACATGAATGGGATTCTCATTTATTCAAGGAGCCTTCAATTTATTCTCTTACAAGAAACAAAGATTACAAAAAGAATATTGTACAATTCAAAGAACATGTGAAAACCCTCACTTCATATGTTCATTCATTCATGGATCCTAGTGTCATCCAATCTTTCCATGATGAATATGTTACCTTAATCAGTATCTTTAACCCCGAGTCAATCAATAAGTCATAAGGGTAGTCAATGTAGGAAAGGGCCAATGATAGGTGAGTTGACAAGATCCTTCAAAAATGTAAGAATTTGTTTCCGAGATCATTTCATTGTTTGTGTTTTTCTTTCCTCTGTGCGAAGGTAAATATTTTCAGGGATGAAATTGGGAATGAAAAGTCTCATTAGGACCAAGTTCTTCTATTAGTGATAAAGACAGTTAACCTTAATTATTTTGTGTTGGTAGGAAGAAATGTGTTCAATTCTCGTAGATGATAATATGTCTCAAATTTGGTCTTGAACGTTAGTTGCACGATATGATATGTTGAACAATGATCTTGAAGAACTTGACACTTGTTATGAGCTCACTTTAGAGATGTGGGGAAAAATAAGCAATGGAGTGCATAATCTTGGAGCACCTGTAGTGTATGATAATTCCTCAAAGTGGAATATATTAAGAATCCATTTAAAAGGTTGGTCAAAGAAAAAAGGAGATCCTTTTTCCTTCAATGAGGAAATCTTTGAGTCTCTTGCTAAAATCAAGTTTTCTATATCTAAAAATTCTAAGGATCATCAGACTTAGTTCAAGAAATGAACAAACATCAATATTACTTCTAAGCCTACGATTAAATCCTTCGATTCATGCACATACCTCAAGTATAGAAAGTGGCACCTGTAGAAGCTTTCTTCAACAAGGAGTTAAAGGATGAAATTTTTTTCCCTGTGTTCATTCCTACAATCTTCATCGTTAGGTAGATCTCGGTAGATGATACTTCCTCTCCATTGGCATGATCTTCTCCTCCTTTTCTTCTCTCCTCTATTTCTCTCTCATGTTCTAATTCTCCTTTGGGAGGTTAATTTTTAATTTTGTTCTTATTCATATAAATTTGACTGATGGTCAAACATTGTAATGAGTTATCTTTAATTAATAAAAAGGGACTCATTTTTCTTTCCTAGGAATTTGAAAGGTCGCAAGTTATAAGCGTAACTGAAAATTCATGTGGGGGTAGATGAAAGGTATTTTTATAAAGCTATATAGTTGAATGACTCCCTAATTCTAAAGCATTTTCAATTTTGAGTCTCTAATTAGATATCTATCTACTGCACTATTAAGAAGAAAGAAAATATAGCATTCTTCCATTTCCTTTTTGTATGTTTCCTCTATTTCTCTACTTGTTTATCTTTATGCACATGATGATATTATATAACCAAGGAATGTGTTAGCTCCTTTGATGAATGGATTGATGGAATTGTGTGTCCATGTTTTATTATATCTTGTTATTATTAGCAAAATTTTATTCCTCTAATTGAGTGTGGATTGATTCTGAATATTTTTTGTGAAACTTTGTTATTGAATACTGACAAAATTAAACCCTCTTCCCTAAGTTATTACTCCCCTTTACCTTATCTCTTAATAAAATCCCTCCCTTGCACTAGGTGCAAGTAATTTAGAAAAGGTCTAGTGTAGTAGTACTATGTGATGCCCAAATTCATGGCCACCGACATAGTTTTTTTATATTCCTTCAATAAATGGGATCCTCCTCATCAAAAAGAGAAGGGACATATTCCTAGAAAGTTTGTGAAAATCAACTACTTTGTCCTTGAAAAAAATATTTCACCAATAGTTTTGGCACCCACCTTGGGGAATATTTTGTTATTTTTTCACCACTCCTAAAACCATAAAATCCATAAAAATCATTTATATGAAAAATAAAATAGAAATCAAAATTTTAAAATCATAAGATCCTTGATGTCTACTTTCTATTTTTCCCATAATGACCATTCCTTTAAATGGTGTTGTTTTGTAGCATAATCCTCATTTATTTAAAGATACTCAAGAAGATCACACAGTTGAATTGAGGGACTATATTTGGAATAAAAGATAATGTTTCAATCACTATCACACAACCTCAAGAGTTTTGGGTTTAGAGGAATAACATATAAAAATTATGCAATGTGAAAGACAAGATTGTAATCAACAAATAAGGGCATAGAAAATATGATTTGAGATGTATTTTAATCCTACAAAATGGAAGAAAGAAGATACATAATGTATTCTTAAGTTAGTGGTGTAACTTATCCAACATTCAAAGAGAAACAACTATTTGATTTAATGATGTATATTTTATGGTAAAATCATGCATTCAATGGATTATTATGTATATAAAACATCAATTCTTCTTCCAAATCATTCAAGATAACTCATTCCTTAATCTTGCACCCTTAAAACTACTTTTCTCAAGATATAAACACCCCTTATGAAGCCAATATTAGTCCAAAACCCAATTTTAGATTACATACATAAGAAAATCTATTAGTACTTCTCAATCTATTCTTAATCATTCAAGAAATCAAAATGAAGCAATAAAAATCCACAATTACCTCACTTTTGTAAAATTGTCATTGATCACTATAGTAAGAAATATTGGAGTCTTCTTCTCATCCATATATTTTCAACCTTGTGCATTGTGTTATTCCAAATAATCTAAGTATCCACCTAATGCTTCCCCTCAAGCCCTTAACTATGTTTTAACTAAAATTGTCCAATAGAGCTTTGACTAGTTCTTTCATTAAAGTTGTGGTACTTCAAACCATGTCCAAATTTGAGATTTTATCATTACTATGCCCACCCAATAATTACCACATGTCCTTTTACTTTCAATAAAACTATCTCATTCATCAACATGACCATAATTGTTCTATAGGCTTATTCTCACCTTCTTTCCCTAAAATTACCTTTAAAGTACACAAGATCAAGAAACTTTAGACATTCCATGGTTGGATTTTATCAAGCCTATTCACAACAAAATGTAAGTTCCTACAAACACATTTTATGATCTACAACATGTATTCCAAATTTTCGATGCTAACTCCTCAAGCTCCCATATGAATCCCTCATTTTTAGTTCCAATGTAACTAGGCCTTATCACCCCTCTCTATGTAGGTTTTCCCATCTAACTCTTATTGAATTCACTCATTCATCCAAATGATGGAATTTCCTAACACAATTTTTGGGTTTCTAGTTGTATGTCAAGCTAATCAAGGGAATATTTCACAAAAATCACTCTAACTCACTAATCATAGTCTTAAATTAGGTCTTCTCAAACCATGTTATCTTTGTATTCTCAAACAATCACTAACTAGATAAATTATTGGTATGTTCGAAACCTAAAATCACCTGAATCCTTTAGAAAAAGGATCAGGTATCAATAGTTCAAATTTTCATTCTTCATATCCATATTTTTATCCCTTAACTTAAAAACCCTCACTAAACCCTAGCTAGGTATCCCTAAAAACTGGGTAGGATATAAAATACACAAAAAATAATTCCAAGAGCTTAAATTTGTACCTTGGCACTATTGTATCATATTCCTCATGTTTAACTTACTAGTAGGTCCTTGAACCACTCCTCCCATCATTTTTTCTTTTATATGTCACTACTTTGCCTCTTGGTGACATCCTTCTATAGTTTGAGGGCAATTATCTAAACATAATGAGTTTCTTATTAAATAAATTGATCCTATGGAAATGAAATGGTATGAGGAAATTCAATATTCTACCTTTCATTGTATTCTTCCACCTTACTTGCAAGGCATGTTACAAATTTTGACCAATCAATTTAAAAATCCTCAATATTAATTGTCATATCTAGTCTATCTTTCTCAACACATACTAAATCACAAGCCACAAGTTCTTAAAATAACCACTATATGCACACAACAATAAAAATCATTCACTTCATACTCTCTCCCTTTAATACATGATATTAACATGAATATAGATCAATTTATTTAAGGAATGGTTACAGACTATTATAATTACTCTTTAAACCAAATATTATTTATATAGGAGATATACATCTATGTCAAAGGTATAGTCTTATTAAACATCAATGAAACCAAAAATGACTTCTTAATAGTCATAAATCTATTTTGGAAACACATTAACAAAGTTTTCACCATGCACAAGATTAATTTACACATAACAATGTTATATACACATAAAATAATACAAAATATCTTTCTTGAAGCTTCATCATGACTCTCATTCAAATGTGAATGAGGGGAAATAAGATACAATTGAGAATTTATAATATTTCCTTTAGTTATCCACTGAATACACACCACTAAACCTCTTGGTCACATGATTACACTTGACCCTTCATTAGAAATCTTAACTAGAACCCTAAGTCTTAACCTTTTTAACCACTTATTATGACCTCTAAGCCAATAGGGGACCTAAGACATCCATATTATGCCTCATTAAATCCTTACAATATTTATTAGATCCAATAATTCATTACAACACCAAGACCAAGCCAACAATAGCTCCACAATTCAAATATTTTATTTTAGAGGAAAATGTTCCGTTTAAATTTTGAAAATCCTAGATATCAACTAACACAACTAAATGAATCCTCATGACCTCTAAGTCCCTATAATCACACCTGTAAATAATTTTTTTGACAACATTACATATTTACAAGATGGACATGATGCTCTTGCATCATACTCCGGGGTAAGAAAGTTTGAACTCCATAGTTATGTTTTCTTATTCTTCTTCCAATTTATTTGCATCTTCATCTTCACTCTAATTTTATCTTCATATTTAGCCTACTCAATCTTCATTTCTTCAGTCATATTCCTTTTCCAATTCCCGTTCTCCAATTTTTATCCATAGGTGGGGTTTTCTTTTGCACCATCTTATTCCTCTTCATTCTTTTCTTCTTAAACTATCATATCTTTCTCTTGGACCTTCTCCTCATCTCTAAATTCATATTCTTCATCATATAGGACCTTCAAAAGTTATTCCACTGCTATTTCATAGTCTTCCTCATCCTCAAACAAATCTGAAATCTTAGGTTCTTGCATGGTTTTTCCACAATATTTTCATCAGATGTCAAATATTTATCATCCTCATTTCTTCCTTTACTTTCATTCTCTTCATCTTATCTCTTGGGAAATTTATTTTTACTATTTCTTCTTTTTCATCACCTACATTCACACAATTAGATGAAATATTAGAGCAAAAATAAAGAGGCCTTACAACATTACGAGATGCTCTATTAATGATCTCTTTCTCATCTTCACTCTTCTTCTCCACTTCATCATTTTATTCCTCTTTTCCAAGACAAGATAATAATATTTTAATCACCTCTTACTCATCCAAACCATGAGTTTCTTCATACACTATCTCTTTTTAACTTCTTCCTTTTACTTTCTCATCCGTTTCTCTTCTTGTTTCAACTTCCACTTTTCCTTCCTTATCTATTTTCTCAACTGCTCTCTTTTTATTTTCCTCACAAGTAGCTTTATTGGCCACTTAGCTTTCTTCTTAACCACTATTCTGACTTATTTGTATGATTCTCTCTTTCTTTCCTTCATCTCTACCAATTTTTCTACATATCTCTTCAAATCTTGTATCTCTTCTTGCATCCTTAACTCTCTTTCTCTTGCTAACTAATTCATCTTTTCTTCTACTATATCTCTCTTCTTGCTCTCTCTTCCTGTGACTTAATAACTCTAAAAATACCTTAACCATATCTTTTTTTTTTTTCCTTCATCATCGTCTATTAAATTTGATTCATAAGGCCTAACAACCATCACCTGTGTCTCTTCACATGTTTTCCTTATTTCATCAAGTGTCTATTTTCTAACATCATCTTTATCAATCTCAAATATTGTTATAGTTATCTTGTTATCTCATTCATATGTATTGAATTTATCTCACCCATTTGTGCTACTAGTTTCTTCATCCACTCAGAATCACATACCCATGTCCCGTGATTGGTTCTAAGAGCTTCTCATAACTCTTACCTCCACTCATATTATTGTCAATATCTTCTCTTTCTTCTTCTCTTCACTCTATCAAACATTTTCCCATGTCTTCAATCATTTTTCTCATATTTGATACCAAATTATGTATATCATATGGTCAAATCACGTGTTCAATAGATTATTGTCTTTTACAACCTCAATTCCGCTCCAAATCATTAAAGATAGCTCATTTATTAATCTTGCACCCCCAAAACAACTTTTCTCAGGCTATAAACACCCATTCTCAAGATAATATTAGTTCAAAACCTAATTTTAGATTGGATACATCACCAAATGTGTTAGCAATTCTCAATCTATGCTTAATCATTGAACAAATTGGAACTAAGCATCACAAATTTACATTTACCTCATTTTTGTCAAAACTATCCTTGATCACTCTAGTAAGTAAGATTGGAATCTTCTTCTCATGCATATCTATCAAACTTACGCATTTTGTTCTTCCAAATAGTCAAACCATCCACCCAATGCTTACCCTCAACTTTGTTTTAACTAAAACTATATAATAGAGATTCCACTAGTTCTTGCATTCAAGTTGTCATGCTTTAAACCATATCAAACTTTGATCTTATTTCCTTACTATGCTCACCAAATCATTCCCACATTTCCTTTTAATTTCAATAAAACTATCTCATTCATAAAAGTTACCATAAATTCTCTATAGTATTAACCTCACCTTCCTTCCTTAATACTACCTTTTAAGTCCACAAGATCAAACAACTATGTACATTCAATGGTTGGAGTTGTTCAATCCTATTCACAAAAATTGTAAGATCCTACAAATACCATTTAGGATATACAACATGCATGCAAAATTTTGGAGGCTAACTCCTCAATCTCGTATATGCATCCCTCATTTTTTCTTTCTAATGTAACTAGGCCTTACCAACCCATCTATATAGGTTTTCCCCTCTAAATTTTCCCCTAACTCATTCACCAAAATGATGACATTTCTGAACACCCATTTGTAATTTCTAGTTGTATGCCAAGTTAATCAGGGCTTATTTCATAAAAATCACTCTAACTCACTAATCAAAGTCTCAAATTAAGTATTCTTCAACCCTTTTATCTTTGTATGCTAAAAATTTCACTAACTAGATAAATTATTTATATGCTCAAAACCTAAAAAACCACCCAAATCCTTTAGAGGAAGGATAATTCATCAATGGCTTATTTTCATCCTTCAAATCCATCATTTTATCCCTCAACTTAGAAACCCTCACCAAACCCTAACTGGGTATCCATACAAATGTGGTAGGATACAAAAAGTAATAAAATACACAAAAATTCATTCCAAGAGATGGAATTTGTACATGATCACTAATGTAAACTCATCCTTGTTTTCAAATTACCATTAGGTTCTGAACCACTCCTACCCTCGTGTTTTCTTTCATATGTAACTTCTTCGCCTCTTAAAGTGACATGGCTTTATAGTCTTAGGAAAGTATCTCAACATAACAAGTTTCTTTTTAACTGAATTTATCTTCATGGAAATGTAATGGTCTAAGGACATTCAATATTCTCCCTTTCATTGTATTCTTCCACCTTTCCCCTAAAGTATTGTTACAAATTTTTTCCACTCAACTTGAAAACCCTCAACATTAGTTATAATAGTTGATCTATCTTTCTCAACACATATTAACTCACAAGTAACAAGTTCTTAAAATAATGAATGTATGCACACATAAATATAAATCATTCACTTCATACTTTGTCCCTTTAAGACATGATATTCTCATGAATATAGATCAAATTTCTTAAGGGATGGTTACAAACTATTATAATTACTCTTTATACAAAATCTTGTCTATCTAAGAGATATAAATCTTTGTCACAAGTTATAGATTCCTCTCAAACATGATTGACATAAAAAAAAATCTTACTAGTCATATATCTCTTTTGTAGACACATACACAAAGTTTCCACAATCATCCATCACGTGCAAAATTAATTTACACAAGTATAAGATTATACACACACAAAATGTCACACCATTTATTTCTTGAAGGTTCACTATGATTCTCATTCGAATGGGAATGAGGTGAAGTAATTCACACTTGATGATTTATTTTTGTTCCTTCAGTTATCCACTAAATACACACCTCTAAACCTCTTGGTCACATGATTACACTTGACCATTCATTAGAAATATTAACTATAACCCTAATTATTAACCTTTTTAACCACTTATTATGACCTCTAAGACAATAGGGGGATCAAATACATCAACATTAGGCATCATTTCTTCCTTACAAGATTCATTAGCTCTAGGAATTCATTACAACACAAAGACCAAGCCAAAAATGCATCCACAGTTTAAATCTTACATTTTGGAGGAAAATGCTCCATTTAGTATTTGAAAATCCTAAATGCATACTAATAACAATAAATGAGTCTTGATGACCTCTAAGACCCTACAATCACACCTATAAGCAAAAATTGTTGACAAGATGATATATTCACAAGATGGAGATGATGTTCTTGCATCATACTCTAGGGGTAAGAAAATTCAAACTTTGTAGTTATGTTTTCTTCATCTTCACTCTGATTTTCTCTTCATATTCATCCTACACACTCTTTATTTCTTCATTCCTATGCCTTTCCTAGTTCTCATTCGCTAATTTTTCTTCATATGCGAGGTCTTATTTTGTATAGGCTTGTTCCTCTTCATTATTTTCTTCTTCAACTATCATATATTTCTCTTGTACCTACTTCTCACCTCTAACTTCACCTTAGCCATCATGTAGGATATTCAAAATTCTTCCACCATTCTTTCATAGTCTTCCTCATCCTCAAACAAGTATGAAATCTAAGGTTCTTGCATGATTTGTTGCCACAAAATATTTTGATCAATTGTCAAATCTTTGTCATCTTCATTTCTTCCTTTAATTTCATTATCTTCATCTTCTCTCTTAGAAATTTTCTTATCATCTAGTGCTTCTTTTATATCAACTACATTCACACAATCAGAGGAAATATTAAAAATAAATAAAGGAGGCCTTACAACATCATGAGATGCTTTATCAATGAGTTTTTTCTCATCATCACTCTGTTATTCCACTTCATCATTTTCTTCATGTTTTCCAAGACAAGATAATAAGATTGCAATCACATATTCCTCGTCCAAACCCCATGTTTCTTCATACACTATCTCTTTTTGACTTCTTCCTTTTTCATTATCATCCATTTATCTTCTTGTTTCAACTATCTCTTTTCCTTACTTATCTTATCTATTTTCTCAACTTATCTCTTTGTCTTTTCCTCATAAGTATCTATATTAGCCACTTATATTTATTCTTAAACACTATTCCCATTTGTTCCTATGATTTTATCTTACTTTCCATCATCTCTATAGACTATTCAACATATCTCTTAAACTCTTGTATCTTTTCTTGCATCCTTAACTATCTTTCTCTTGTTAACTTCTTAATATTTTATTCTCCTCTCCCTCTTCTTGCTCTCTCTTCTTGTGACTTAATAACTATAAGACTCCCTTAACCATATCTACTATCGCTTTTTCCTTCATCATCACCATCTATTAAGTGATTCATAAGGCCTAACATCCCTCATATGTGTCTCTTTACATGCTTTCCTTATTTCCATCAAGTTTCTATTTTATGACACCATCTTTATCAATCTTTATTGTTGTTCTCGTTATCTTTTTATCTCATTAATTTTTCTTGAATTGATCTCGTTATCAATCGTTATTGTTGTTCTCGTTATCTTTTTATCTCGTGTTTTATTTCATATGTCACTACTCTTCCTCTTACTAACAAGTTTCTACAGCCTCAAGAAAAGTATCTCAACATAATGAGTTTCTTTTAACTAAATTAATATTTATGGAAATTCAATGGTATGAGAACATTTAATATTTTACCTTTCACTCTATTCTTTCACCTTTCCCATAAGGTACCGCCACAAATGTTTTCCACTCACCAAAACCCTCAATATTAGTTGTCATAGCTGGTCTAGCTTGCTCAACACATATTAACTTACAAGCCATAAGTTCTTAAAATAATGAATGTATGGACACAATAATAAAACTCATTCAATTCATACTCTCTCCCTTTAAGACATGATATTATCATGAATATAGATCAACTTTCTTAAGGGATGGTTACAGACTAGTATAATTACTCTTTACACCAAATCTTGTATATTTAAGAGATATACATCTCTTTCACAAGTTATAAAATCCTCTCAAACATGAATGACAACCAAAAAATGAATTCTTAAAAATAATAAATCTCTTTTGGAAAAACACAAACAAAATTTCCACCATCATCCACCATCTACAACATTAGTTTACACAAGATAAGAGTATATACACACAAAATATCACACCATCTCTTTTCTTGAAGCTTCACTATGATTCTCATTCAAATGGAAATGAGGTGAAATAAATTACATTTGAGAATTTATAGTATTACTTCAGTTATCCACTGAATACACACTTCTAAACCTCTTGGTCACATGATTACACTTGACCCTTCATTATAAATCTTAACTAAAAACCTAAGTCTTAACCCTTTTAACCACTTATTATGACCTCTAAGCCAATAGGGGACCTAAGACATCCACATTAGGCCTCATTTAATCCTTAAAAGATTTAATATCTCCCATAATTCATTATAACACCAAGACCAATCAAAAATGGCTCCATAATTCAAATCTTGCATTTTTGAGGAAAATGTTCCATTTGAATTTTGAAAAGCCTAAACACCAAGGAAAATTAAATAAATGAATCCTAATGACCTCTAAGACCCTGAAATCACACATGAAAACCAAAATTGTTAACAACATGACATATTCACAAGATGGATATGACTCTCGTGCATCATTTTAAACTTCCCAAGACTTAACTAGTAAATCAAACCAATCGAGATTATTTTCTTGAGTTTGATCATTATTTTCCTCTTAAAGTTCACATCGAATAAATACCAATTGAACTATTGAATATCATTCCTTCATAAGAATAAGAGGGAGAAGAAGAAGAACCAGAGTGTTGTATGTTTTTCTTGCTAAAACCCTATACACGTTGGCACATCACTCAGCAGATCTCGAGTGCTCACTCGAAGCATGCAAAGGTACCAGGTACCTCTTTGTTATTGTCTTACCATAGAGTTAGCATGCATGTTCATAATAACCAAATCCCAAGGTGCATAATCCATTTTATCAATCAGATTCATGAACTCAAATTGGAAACACACATAATAAAATAAACATACATATCACATAACAATTAGGATCAAATTCACCATATAATCACTAGTAATAGATACATCAATAACCAATATCTAACCATAATAATCCATTATATTATTCCATCAAAACACAATAGTTAAATACATCATAGTTACCATCAAAAATTCATGCATGTAAAATCATACCAACAACATAACTCTATAACACCAATGTGTCTAAACCGTGCAAATCAATACATATATATAGGGGTGGGGAATTTCCATTCACCACCCACACACTTCTTAAAATTGGTTTCATGATAATAATATCCATGCACCACTTACAAAAATAACTAGGAAGCATGCAATATTTTCCTAATAATATATTATATTTATTTAACTCTATTTCTAATCCTATTACTAGCTCCATGTGCATGTTTCAACTATAAGTTCTTTCCTTAAAAATATACTCTTCTTGATTACCCCTATCCTCCTTGTGTGTCACACACTTCAATTATATATTCATCCCCACATACAATTCTACCAATATCCTCATGCACATATCCATATGTGTTCCACGTGTAAACCCTATTCTCAAGTGCTCTCATCTCCCACATGTTTCTTCGTAGACTATTTGTGTCCTCACGTATTACTTCATACTTCAATACTTAGACATTATTTTTCGCCCAACATTACCCCACACTAGGTATTATTTCCGCCCTTGGCAACAATCTACTTGGTCACGTAAATAATGACAAATAATTATCCAATAACTAAATAATGAAAGAATATTTATATGACTTGTGCTAAATAATGAAAGAATCCAAGTGCTACTATGCAAAAAGGAGGGGGATTCCTTATTCACTAATGCTTCCAATATCTTCCACCCCTCTAATTATTTTATTTCTTGAGTAAAGGAATCACCTATAATGGCAGGAACCTCTTCAAAAGTCATATCCTCACCTTTATCCTTTAGTGTTTCAACCAGAGTCTCCAACTATTTTCCTATATCAGCTAGTGAATCAATCTTGCCCATAACTTGTGGATAAAGTTCCTTTAGCTTATTTTTAATTGAGGCCCTCAACGAATCAATTTCCTCCTATTTCTACTCAACTTCGTTAACATTCTCTCTCATTCAACCATGTCTCCCTTGTTCTTGGCCTAGAAATCACAAATATACCTCATATTTTGCAACAAGTAAATTCTAATACACGATCCCTATCTTCACAATTGTCATAGAAAAATTTTACCATATGAGTTATTGTCTTTATTAATTTATTCAATTCATTCTATTATGTAAGGGATGTTTCAATTTGTTCATTTTATTGTTGCTTTTATCTCACCATTACATCTTCTGCGCATTCAATGCAAGAGGTGGTTGTTGATTTGTGATTATACAAGTTAAATCCTCTCTAGACAATGGAAAGAAGTTTCATACTTGGTTGTACTTGGATGGGCAAGATCTAGGCATGCTAGTAATATCATATCATCTATGCATTATGTCATTTTATAATCCGCATGCATATTATTTTTCCTCCCTTAACTCTTGTTTTAACTATGCAATAATTTTTTGTTTTATTTACCTCACTATCCCTTTCTCTTATCTCTTTATTTTTCTCATCCAGCTCCCTCTGCATAAACTATATATTGTTGTTCTTGTCAAAAATTTGGGTTGCCACCCCCACTTATAGATTTTTGAGAATGTTACATGCTTTCTTATATGTTAATTATTGGGAATCAACTATTAGATACATCTCTCTAAAGATTTTTGAATCTTAGGTATCTATCAATGACTTTGTGTTCACCTTGAACTCGGCTCCTTGATATCTAACCCAAGTGCCCAAGATAACATTTTTCTTGTGTGTGGGAGTGAACTTTCCTTATGAAAAGTGACCTACAAAATATTTGATCTGAATTTATCATGCTCGATACCCGGAGTGTAGAACCTTATTAGGATCTTCAATGTATTACATTATAGGTCCCTACAGGATGTATCTTGGTCTCCTATTCTTTCCTTGAGAACCCTTAGGGAAACCCGATATGTGTCCATGAAATATTTTCTAAGTACTAAAGGGAACGTGTGCATAAGACTAATGAGAAGAAGGCTACTTAGGGTAAAATGAACAGACAAAGGGGCTTAAGAAGGGTTTAAGTGAAACTAGGGCACAAACGAGAGACGAACACAAGTTTATGGAAATTAGCCATATTTGGAATTCTAGATGCACTTGAGGAAAATGTGGGGACTCGGCTAGGCATGATGAGTGGATAAGGTGTCAACCTCGGAACCTTGGTGGTCAAGACAAGGATATTCTATGTGGGGAATATTCCCATAAGACATCATTACAGAGAATGGAGATTTTGCAAAGGGATAAGAATTCACCATTGGAGGACCACATCAAGACACATGATATACTTAGGAGAGAAGGCATGGAAGTGGGTGTTGATCATATAAAAATATATTCTTGGGATAGATACAGATAGAAAAGAGTAATGAAAAGGAGCGCTAGAGATAGACAAGGAGAATACATAGAGAATAAGAAGTAGAGTAACAAAGTGTTGTAGTAATGCTAGGGTTTAGAGCACTTAGTACTAAGGGTTGTGATGGATTCCATAAACCTTTATATGGCAATATGATCTATAATAAGGGTTAAAATGGGAAAGGCGTAGAGAGGGTCTCATTCTGGGGAGGATTTTTTTGGAGTTAAGTCCTTGTCATTTATTGTATATGGTTTGAGATGACCCTTTTGACTGTAATGTGGCTACTTGAACTATGTTAAATCAATATATATATATATATATATATATATATATATATATATATGGGTTCATTCTGTATATTTTTAAGGGTGTAAAACCTCATGTTATATGACTTATCATGGCTCAGATCTAGTTTATTATGCTTCTTACAATGTTATTTAGCTTTTTTGATGCATTAATGTTAGATCCACTAGTTGCATCTTCTACCTCTTTAAATAAGTAAATGTAATTCTACTTTTGAAAATCATCCTCCATTAATGGTGTAACCATCTCACAAAGATCACATAAAGGAGGAGCTCGGTGTCCCTGTGTGCCTTGGGTGAGTGCCAGTACCCATTGCATGATAGGTTGGCACACTTGGGGTTAGTAAAGGTATTAAGGGTAAATAAGTCACTACATATTGGTTTCATTGCCAGGACCTCTTTTCGAAGTTGTTGTGAGAATGGTGCTTGATGACAGAGTGCTTGAACTTGGACAATGTTAAAGCATGGATTAATAACATGAAAGATGAGTTTTCTCATAAATTTGGTATTGTACTATAATTTAATGCACGTAAATGGGTAAAAGAGCATCTATATCATGAGTTATATGAGAAATTCTTATCTTTTTTTCTATTGGAGTTGTATGAATGGCTTTTGGTGTATGCATCTAGATCGAGCTAGTAATATAGACCTTGTGTATGGAATGAAGATGAGTATCAGAGGTTGCATGATGTTTATCTAACTTAGACACGTGATTTTGATCATTGGTGGAGTATAGTGTTGATGAGTTACACCTGGGAGTACGTGATTTCTACGTATTCCTATTCGAGATTTCCTAATTTTGAGTTCTTGAAGAATACAAGGGGATCATTCTTACGTGTTATCCCTTTAGCTATACAGATCCTAATCATTACACTGAGTTTGGAAGCATTTCCTATGGCGGTTAATATTCTTTTGAGTGGTGGTTAATGAAGCTAGGGCGGAGGAAGATGACGGACCTTGTGGCTAAAAAGGAGAGGTAAGAGAAAAGACTCAAGTATAATGAAGCTCGTGAGAGGGAGTTAGATAGAAAATGTAAAGTTATAGGAGCAATGGATTTGTGGATGCATACATTGTGGGAAGGAATTGAGGTTAACATAGAGAACATGGAGCTTGAGCGGTTTGTGCTACCCCATATGGAAAAGTGCGGAGAGAGACCCCTTTAGCTTTTGATGAGATCTCGTAACTTGGAGAAAGGATAGCTATCGGAGTGCATTTGAATCTTCCTGGTGACCAAAACCTGGTGCTTATTTTTCCAAATCTAGTGATAATTATTTCTAACCCAGTTGGTATTTGTGGAAGTGACAAATCAGAAACAAGGAGGTATAACTTTTCATTTGGCACATCTATGACTACACAATCATTTCATGCGTTTGTATATATATTATCCGGAGTGGCATTTTGGAAACATTTGGGTACAAAAAGCTTGGGTGTCACATATGGAAGTGGTGCGAGACATACATATAGTAGTGGTGTAATATCACATACCGTTGGTGTATAGTTCAACGTGACAGTGGAGACACAAGGCATGACCAATTCAAGGACTTTACTAGCCATGGGAGGAGAATTTGGTGGATCTTTTGGAATAAGAGCTAGCAAACCTGGTGGACCTAGAATATCTAGAGGATCTCATGGATTAGGAGGAACAAGCACTAGTGGATCTGGTGGTAGAGGTAACATAGAAGGGAATCAAGGTTCCGGATCGGGAGGAAAAGGGCCTCGACCTCCTCAAAGAAGCATTTTTCAAAATGTCTTTGCATCTACCATATTATAAAGGTTTTGAGGATGCTACAGAACATGTACACTAGTGTGAGATGTTATGGTGCATGAAGGGGATCACTACCTCATAATGAAAGGAAATTCGGTTTGTAAAAACGTTGTATGGACGTGCACATAGTTAGTACTGAAGTATGACCCCACCGCATAATATTAGACTATACAGGGTTGTGTAATGCCTTCTTATCTAAATTCCTGATTCCTGAGTTTAAACAGAAGAGCCTTAGTGTGCTGAAAGAGATTCAACAAGGTATGGCAGAGAGTGTGCAAAAATATGATGTGCCTTAAAATATAATCTTATCAAAATTGTCTTATGATATTCATCTTTATCAACAAGCTTAACAGTTTGTTGGAGAGTTGATAACACTTTTAGGAGATAAATTTAGCATAATAAATTCTGCTGCACCCACGTGGGGCCTTGGAGGTTTTATCTATGCAATGAGGCAAGAGGAAGCATAGATACCAGTGTGATCCCTTTTCTTAAATCTCGTGATTGTTGCAATGGCCAAGCAATTTGGAGAAGCTATCTATGAATTTGACACATGAGGCTCATACCTTGGCCTATGGTGCATAGATTTTGAGGTAGAGCGGAACATAAAGGACAATTTTCCTAAGAGATCAATATGTGCCATGATGGTAGACTATGAGATTTTCCATGGAGATCATGATGCAAGTAGGTGTCTCACATCAGAAAGACGCAATCCATAAGAATTTTTCTTGTTACTTCAAGATTTGCACCTCTATTACTCATGACACCAAGGATTTTATATTTACTAACCAGATACATGATGTCATTGATATTGGTGTGCACCAAACTAGAATTGCAAATAATTCCAAGGATGATGGTCATCACTATGAAGGACGCACGGATGGAGGAGCTTATGGAAGAGGCTTTCATAGAGGATTTAGAGGTCATGGCAACCATGGAGGTAGAAGAAGTGAGTTCCTACATGGAACTTGTTACAATTGTGGGTCTACGGAGCACTATAAGTGTGAATGTCCTGACCTACTACAATGCTCTTGGTGTGGAAAGAAGCACAAGTATGAGGAGTTCCTAGAGCTATTTGAACATATGATCCAGAACACCGGTAAGACAAAGGCATCGAGATGGTAAGTGTTAAGAAAGAAAACTTGCAAAGTGCATTCCAAGAGTGGCGTGTGAGGTAGAGTTAGAACCTATATTAGTGACGATGTGAGCTAAGGTTGCGTGTGTCGGGAGATACCAAAGTAGAGACCGCTGATTACAAGAGAAGAGGTAGTGTATGGGAAGTATCGGACCCTACCCATCATAAGGAAGTCTATCAAGAGACCATGGATGTAATCAGAGTCTTCAAGGGTAAATTCAATTTCTAAAGGAATAATCCCAAAAGTTGAAGGTAAGAAGAGCAAGTGAGGCTCTAAAGAAGGATTTATATGATGTCAAATAGGTATGAAAGATGTTGAGGAAAGAGAATATCATTCCTCTATTAAGATAATGGTTGAGAAATAAGATACCAAACGCTAGAGTAGAGCATGAGAGGCAAGTTTTGTAGGCTAACCTTCCTCCCCACAACCTCTACTATGATAAGGAGATTACCTTGAATGTAGTTTTTGATGGATGAATCCTAAGTAACATTATGATTGACATGGGTGTGGAAGTCAATGTTCTTACCCTGGATGCCTGGAATCAAATGGGAAGTACCCCATTACAGCCATCTTCAAATGTGTTGTATATGGTGGATAAGACAAAGGCAATACCCATTAGTTTGTTAAAATATGTTACTATCACTATCCAAGGGGTCAACTTCACTAGGGACTTTGAATTCTTAGTACTTGCTAAGGTGGACAACTATCCATCATTACTTGGGCACCCTTGCTGCTATAAGAACAATGTTGAATTACATTTTAATAAGGGGATATAATATTTGAGAACAAATGTGAATGCTTTATCATTCCTTTGACAAATGGGAAGTCAATGCCCTATATTGAGCCTTTAGGAGAAGAATACCTAGATAGAATTTACGTGTGCACTATCTAGGACCCTAAAGTTGTGCAACCAACAAAGGAGGGAATTATTCAATAGGAAGATGCTTAATCTATAAGTGATATAGCTAGTGTGGCATGTGAAAATTTGGCACACGGGACATATGAGTTGGTCGAAAGGAAGTTAAGGGGATCTCGTGATGATAATAACAAAGGTGTTCTAAATCAAATGCTTAGGAGGAAAGAAGTTACCAAGTTATTCTGGAGGATCCAACCCTGATGTTTTCCTATGAGAAATGGAGACCTAGTGGAGAAGTGATACCAAGAGAAGAAGGATCCTCATCTATACCTTGGTCAAGACCACAACACATTAGTGGGTGACCCATCACGATAACCTTCTAGAGTGGTGTGAAGTGAGAATTGCATTCTCTATTAGGTTTTTAAAAAGCAATGACCTAATACCATACAAGATTATTATGGGAAGGAACTCTCCTTGTTTCATGTCCAAGCATGTGAGAAGGCCTAGATGGAAGGTGTGAAATCCTTGTCACCTTCTTTATGGGTACATAAGTTTTACTCCACCTTATAAGGATACACACGCACATGGTACATTCAAGAGATGCGTCATAATATATAGGAAATTTATAGGAGTTGATGGCTGACCTCCTTTAATTTTTGAATATCGAAGCACCAAACCATCGGTGGATAAGGCATTGTAGTTTGTGAAGCACCTAACGATGAGATATAGTGTCATGGAAAAGGATATAATACTAGAATTATTGGGTGCACTTGGTTTAGAATCATACTTTGATGGGGAATAATCAGAGGAGAAACAACTTAAGCACACATGCGTGGAGAAAGAGAAATAAAAATTGGTCTATGTGATCAATGGTGAAGAAATAGAAAATTTGGATGTTAACCATAGTGAAGGTATGCATGAAGTTATGGATAGTTCTGATGAGAAATTTTACTCCTACCATGAACCGCTAAAAAAATAAGGTTAAAATTATCTTAGAAACGAAACATAAGGAGGCTACCATAGGGGACTATTGGTCAGAAAAGGAAGTCTCAAAGATCATTGATCTATTGTGTGAGTTTCAAGACTTATTTCTATGTGGGTACCATGAGATTAAAGGAGTTTACCACTCCTTCAATGAAATGAAAATCAAGCTAAAGGAATGAGTGCACCCAATTCCAAAGAGACCTTATCGAATGAATCTGAATATTTACATCAAGTTTAAGGAGGGGATTGACAAGATGATCACATCAGGAATCATTGAGGTTGTTGAAGAATTATAATGGATAATTTTGATGGTCATCATCATTAAGAAGGATGGGAGGATAAGAATTTGTGTTGATTATAGGGATTTGAATGCGGTTTGTGTGATTGACCCTTTTCCAACCCCCTTTTACTAAGGAGATCCTAGAAGGATTATCTGGGCACAAGATCTATTCTTTTACATATGGATTCTCAATATATCATTACGTTAGCATTGCAAAGAAAGAACAAGAAAAGACAACTTTCACCAATGAATGGTTAATATTTGCCTACACATTCATGTCTTTTGGACTAAATAACATGCCTACTTTTGTTGAGAAGAAAATACTTGTCCTAAGGATAAGAAACACATAAGATGCACATGTAGGAACAAGGCATACTTGAAGGTGTGAAAGGATAGGGAAGGAAATGCATGCCAAGACAAGTTGATTCAGGACTTAGCCATTTTCATGGATGTGGGATATTTTTGGAAGATAGTGTGTAGAGCACACATTGGGATGGAGACTTACACAACACACAAATTCTATTTTGGGAACAAGCGTATGATAAGCACCATGCATGAGTTCAAGATAATAATAGGATTACTTCTTCCAGTTAACTATAGGATGTCTATTATTAGCACACTTGCATGTTTGCATGTTATTGTAAAGACACATGTCTATTATCAACATGCGACCTATTTTGGGAAGTGTGTAAGTGGTGAAGGGAAATTCCCCACCCTTATAAATATGTAGTGAACTATGTAGTTAGAGGAGGATGCTAAATAGTGAATTATTGTAGAGTTATGTTGTTGGATTTGATATGCGCATAACTTATGGTGATGCTTTGTAATGTAAGAAGCTTCTATGTAATTCAGTGTTTAATATAATGGAGTATATTGGATGGATAATGATTTTAAACATGACTGTAACTAGTTATTACATGGTTAATCTTATTATGGTTATCATTTAATTCATAATTCTCTAAGATCTATTTCTATAATATGTTATGTGGAATGTTTATGCTTATTTACAGTTCTAAATATGTTGTATTTTCATTACACTAACATTCTGCACAAGCAACTCTAAGGAGGGGCCTAGTACCTTTGCGTGCTTTGGGTGAGTGCTCATCTCAGGCTGGGTGATGTGTCAGCGCACCTAGATTTTTTATGGGTTTTATATAGTAGATTATAGGTTGCATCATTGGTTTTGTTGTCGGGACCTCTTTTTTAACTATTTTAGGATGTTTTGCGATGAAGACATACCAGTTGAACTTAGCAAGTGTTGAGGACTAGATAGATGATTTTGAAGAAGAGCGCGCTTAGAAATTCATCACCGAATCTGAGTTTGACGCATGCACGTGGGTGGAGCATAATATGTATGACTATCTTGTATGAGAGATTCTTTGTTATCTTTATAGTAGTGTTGTACGAGTGGCTAGTTGATTATGTGTCTAAGAGAAATTGGAGGTATTGCACACTTTTCTAGATGTAGGAATAATTTTAGGCCCTTTATGATGCTGATATGATTTGGACACATGTTGTGGATACTTGGTTTCATGGTGTTTTGAATATATATTTTGGAGTACTCAATTTCCACCTTTTCTTTCCTAGAGGTAGCTGAGTTTTATTTTTATGTTATCCAAGGGAACTTATTTGTAATGCATATCATTAGTGTTCAAAATCTTGATGGTAACCCTGAACTTGGAAGAAAAATTGATGGATATCTAAACCCCACCATGCGTAGGGGCAGGAACAGGTTTGGTGAAAGATGGTGGACTTAGCAGTAAAGAGGAAAAGATAAGAAAGGTGGATTAAGTATAATGAGGCACACAAGAGGGAGATAAAAAAGCAACATGATATTGTGGACCGGAATGCATTAAGGAGAGAGATTGATCATGAATAATTTGAAGCTCACACAAGAGGTGTGGAGCTAGAGCATCTGGAAATCCCCCATTTGGGAAATCATAATAGGGAACCATCCTTAGCCTCACATGGGATCATGCTAGTAGAGATGACATGGGCTGCGTACACACATCTTAATCTACATGGAAACCTAGCCCTTGCACTTGGATTTCTAGCATCTAGTATCACTAGTAGTTAGCAAACTAGTTTTAGCAGTAGAAGAGGAGTAAGTCAAATAGCAAGTACATCTATGGTAGGGAAAATTTCTTCTTTATTGTTTGGAGGTACCTTTCAGGTGCATCATCAACACAAAACTCAAGTGCACAAAATTTTGGACTCACTTCTTGGAGTAGTACTAGTTCGCAGACTATATGAGTTTAGTTTAGTACCATTGTTGGGACACAGGTATTACATCCAGTGGTCTCGCTTCTAGATTTAGGTAGAGTATCAGGGGGCATAGGTGGCTCTAGTTCGGGAGGTTCTAGAGGTAGAGGTAACATAGGAGGTTCTAGATCAGGTGGGCAGGGTTCACACCAACCCTAGAATATTTGAATGAAGATGTCTCTTCATTTTCTAGAGAATAGGGGCATAGAAGATGCTATTGAACACATGCACATGTGTGAGATGTTGTGGTGTGCAAAAGGAGTTGAAAATTCTAAGCAAAAGGAAAGTTAGTTTGTAAATACATTACAGGGACGTGCACACAATTGGTACAAGAAGTTTGACCTTGATCAGACTTACGTAGATTATGCAACATTAAAGGATGATTTCCTTAAGGAGTTTCATATCCCTGAGTTTAAGCAAAAGAGTATAAGCACACTCAAGGATATTAAGAAGGGAACTACTGAGAGCGTTCGGGAATATGATTCTCATTTTAAGACACTTTTGTCTAAAATTTCTTATGATATTCATGCAAGCCAGCATGCATAGTGGTTTGTTGGGGTCTTGATCACACCTTTTAGGAGGGTGCTATCACATAAGACTTATACAGACCCACATGAAGAAATTGAAGAAGCTTTGCATGCTGAGGAATTCATGATTATAGACACTAGAGTGAGCCCATCCCTATAGGAATAACTTATATCTATGAAAAAGTAGTTGGAGAAACTTTCAAAAATTTAACATATGAGATGCATGCTGGGATTTAGTGTACAAATTGTGAAGTGGAAGGGCACACCAAAGATAGTTGTCCTTGCATATCAGTACATTCATTACTACTAGACAGTGAGATATGTCATTTGGAACATGATGCAAGTCGCTTCCCATTATTACAATGAGTGATAAGGAATAATGTATCTTGTTATTGTAAAATTGACGACCCATGACTCATGATATAGAAGTCTACAGTTGATTATTCATAGCCATGATGTCATAGATATTGGTGTGCAATAGACTGGAGTATCAAATAATTCTTAAGGAAAAAGTGAGCACCACGATCCTAATCACGATCCAAGCGCATTATGATCGGAAAGAAGAGCGCTTTGAAGGAGGTCATAGTAGAAGTCTAAAATACCATGGTGGATTCGGGGTTGAGGTTGTGGTTGTGGATGATGTGAGTTCCCTTGCGGAATGTGTTTTACATGTGGATCTCCTAACCACTATAAATGTGAATGTCCTCAGAATATTACTTGTTCTTTTTTTGGGAAGAATCACAACTATGAGGAGTTCCCAGACTTATATGAGCATCTTAGAAAGCAACATAAACAAGAGAACAAGTGCATAGGGATGGTTAGAATACAATGTGCTATGGAAAATTAGTGGATTCCAAAGTTGGCACTAGAACCTGAGGTATTACCTGTGAAGATTACTACACATGTTGAAGATGTGCATGTTAGAGAGGCATTATAGTAGAAGCCTACCATCACCAAGGAGGAATTTTTACATGCAAGGTACCTAGATCCTACACATCAAAAGGAGGTTTATTAGGAAACCATGGAGGTACTTAGAAATCTTTAGGGTGAAATACAAAGTGTTTGAAGGAATAGTCATGGAAGTTAGAACAAAATAAGGCAGCAGAGATAATTCAATCAGATATTGATGACTTGAAAGAGGTATGAAAAATGTTGCACTAGGAGAATATCATTCCATTACTAGGGAATTAGCTAAAGGGAAACACTCTGCACATAGGTATAAATAATGGAAAACATATCCTATATGCCAATCTTTCCCCTCATATCTTATATTATGACAAGGGGATAACTCGGAATGTTGTTGTGGATGGGTGGATCTTAAGTAATATATTGATTGATAAATGTACAAAAGTTAATGTTCTTACTTTAGATGTATGAGTATAGATGGGAATATTTCCATTACAACCATACTATAATTTATTGTTCATTATCAATCAAACTAAGGCCACTCCCATAGGATTTTAAAGGATGCATCTATTACTTTAGAAGTGGCCAAGTTCACTTGGGAATTTTAGGTCTTAGAACTTGCAAAATTAGAAAACTTCCCAACTCTACTTGGGTGCCCTTGGTGTTATGCAAATAATGTTAAAGTGCGGTTCAACAAGGGGTATATAAGTTTTGACAAAAAGGAAGAAATAGTGATTATCCCTTTAAAAGATGGGAAATTTTCAACTTATGTTGAACCTTTAAGTGAGGAAGATCAGAATAGAATATATGTACATGCCATTCTAGACCCGAAGTACTTGAGTCATCAAAGGAAGGAATCCTTCGGTGAGAAGATGCATAGTCTATCATTGATATTGCAAGTATTTCTTGTGACAATTGGGCACATGGAACATATGAGATGGTTGGGCATGAAGTAAAAAGTGAATTTTCGTGGAGAATAAAATCTCAATGTATTCAAAGGATATGTAACAACCCTATACCTCGAGTACACTGGAGAAGGAGATCATCTATTATTCTTATGCACCATGGAGGAGTAGTGGAAACATCAAGTGGTAAGAATTAATATGTTAGTATATACCTTGCGCAGGATATCAAAGTGTACTAGTGGATGGTTCAAAGGGATAATCTTATGGAATGGAATGAAGTCGAATTATTCTAACCACTTAGTTCTTTAGGAGAAATGAGCCTACAATAATCTTCATGTATCATGGTAATCAAACTTTTAGCACAACATTCAAGAAAGTGTGAGAGACTCTATAAATAGGGAAGGAAGATTTACCACCTTCAATTTGGGTGCACAAAATTTATTCCACTTTATAGGGTTGCGCACGATCCTGGTATGTTTATGTAGAGTTGTATAGGGAGACTATAAATTAGCATGACTTGATTGCAGGAATGACCCATACTTTTGACTACTTCTCTACTAAACCTTTGGTGGAAGAGGCATTAAGGGTTATAAAGTGCTTAACTATGGGAGACAATGTAAAGGCTAAAGAACTCATTCAGGAGTTATTTGGTGAGGTAGACTTAGGAGCATGTTTTGATGAAGTAGAAGAGACAGATGCCACACTACTTAAGTGTGCTTGCTGTGAGAAAGAAAAAGGAAATATGGTCTACATAGTGGATGATGAAGAAGTAGAAAATATGGATATAGATCATTCAACAGGTATGTGCAAAGTGTTAGATAGTGTGGATAAGAAAACTCACACCTATCATGAATCGATGAAGACCAAGAAAGTGAACATTGTCACGGATGTTGAATGTAAGGATGCAAAAATTGGGGATTATTGGTTTGATTCTAAATTGGAAAAGATAATTGAGTTACTACGGGATTTTCAGGACTTATTTCCTAGGGGCTACCATGAGTTAAAAGGAGTGCATGAGTCATTAGGAGAAATGAAGATTAAGCTAAAGGAAGGAGCATGCCTAGTTAGGAAGATACCTTACAGGATGAACCCTAACCTGTGCATCAAAGTTAAGGAGGAAATTGACAAAATGTTGAAATATAACATCATCAAGCCCCTAGAGGAATCAGAGTGGGTTAGCCCCATGGTGATTAGTATAAAGAAAGATGGTCAGATTAGGATTTGTGTGGATTACAGGGAACTGAATGTTGCATGTGTGATTGATCCTTTTCCTACACCTTTCATAGAGGAAATATTAGAAGGTGTTGTAGGGTGCAAAGTTTATTCTTTTACAGATGGATTCTCTGGGTATCATCAGGTTAGAATTGCATAGGAGGATCAAGAGAAAATGAATTTCACCACTGAATGGGGAATTTTTACATATATTATGATGCCCTTTGGTTTGAAAAATGCACCTGTTGTATTTTTCGTGCATATTTGTTCAAGAATTCCAAGATTTTATTCACAACTTCTTACAGGTTTACTTGGATGATTGGACGGTGTATGGACTTATTAAGGATCATTGTGACAATTTGTGCTTAATGTTTGAAATATGTAGACAGTTAAATCTCTTTAAACATCAAGAAGTGCATGTTTGCTACACATTTTAGAACTTTGTTAGGGAACATCATTTGGAAAGAAGGCTTATTAGTGGATCCACCTAAGGTTACAGTTATTGTAGGCGTGAAAGAGCCTACCATTCAGAGTGAGGTGCGTGGATTATTTTTCCACATAAGATATTATAGAAATTTTATCAAAGGATGTACAAATATTTCCAAACCATTGGAAGAGTTACTAAAAGGAAAAGGGACGTTCTATTAGGGAGAACTGCGACAACACACATTTGAGGCATTGAAGGAGAGACTTAGAACAACACCTATTCTATGTTTTCCTTCATGGAACCAACCATTTCATGTACATGTGGACACCTCTGACATAGTCATTGGCATAGTGTTAGCTCAGCCTAGAGAAGGTATTATAGATCATCCTATTTGTTTTTCTAGTATAAAGTTGACTCCTGTAGAGAAGAATTATATAACAACAGAGTGTGAGGCCTTGTCGATGATCTACGTGTTGCAAAAATTCATAGCTAGAAATACCTTTTGTATTCTATATTGATCACATGGCATTAAACTACTAGTTAAATAATCCCATTATACAGGGGTGCATATTTCGATAAGTGCTCATATTTCAGAATTTGATTTCAAAATTTTAGTAAAACAAGGTAAAAGTAATTCTGGCCCAGACCACTTATCAAGGATTCAGTCAGGGGAGGATGCACAGACAATTGAAGATATAATGCCATATGCACATTTTTATATGTTACATTACAAACATCCGAATTGGATGATATTGTTGTCTTTTTATGCATAGGTATGGTGTCGAAGGAATGAAAGCATTGGAGAAGAAACAACTTGCAATTCGTATGCGACATGGATTTAGAAGAAGGAAAATGCAAGACAAAAGGCATGACATGACCTGAAACATCGGGGACAAGAATATTGAGGTTGGAAAAATGGTACTACTTAATTATTTTTAGTTTTTGTGTCATCTAGGCAAGCTCAAGGTGCACTGGTTGGGACCGTATGTTATTACTCATATACTTTACTCGTGCACTTCCTAGTACGAGGCACTTGATGGAATGTAGTTACCTGGTTACTTTAATGGGAGTAGGATGAAGCCCTACTATAAATAAGTCTTCTTGGTGTTTGTAATAAGGCAATGTTTCCATTTAGTATAGGTTTCCCTTTTTGTATTTCCTTTAATGTATTTCCTTCTTCATTGCTATGATTTTTCAATTTAGTTTGGTGTTTTTGTAATAACCATGTTTTTTCTTTGAAAGCTAATTACAATCTGAAGTATTTTTATGCGCAGAAGACTGCACATACCATTAGTGTGGGGTGGTTGTTATTTTTTTTCACAACTTGGTACACATGAGAATAAACTATTATAGGTGTTATTTGAGTATCGAAAGGATCTGTTAGAAAGGAGATTACTTCTAAAGAAGACCATAGATGGAAATGAATGAAGGGACAATATAACATGAGGTAAGCAATGGCCGTGGAAACTACTATGAGAGGGCACAGTGGTGAGGTGCTCGAATCATGGAAGTACATAGAAGATCATTCTTTAGCCGAGAGGGTAGGAAGGAACGTTCTAAGGTTATAGTTGGGTTACAAAATTGACCGAGTGGAAATTTACAGAAATTTTTAAAATAATCAATTAATGAGAAGATTTTGGTAGGTAAAGGAACAATAAATTCATTAAATTTTTGAAATTTTATATAACGATGTGAAGTGGTTAATTTATACCTTTGTAATCACAAGTATTCAAGCGAGCTACGTGCAACCGAGCCAAGCGAATCGTGTTGAAGTGTGGACAGTTGCAAAACTAGAAGTGGAGAGTAGATTTGTGGGCAAAAAAGCTTGTGTCCCCATTAGTGAAGGGTTTGAGTGAAGCATAAGCATTGAGAAGGAGCTAGAGCACGTGGGTTCAAGCTAGGGTTTTAAATTACTCAACATAGAAGATAAAAGGAGGGATTTTTATGATGGCACCAAAGAAAGTATCGCATCAAGCACAAAAGGAAATAAAATGGTGGAAGTTGAGGTTGAAATTTCTCTTGAGAGTAATTTTTAAGAGATCATCAATTCGCACATATTATCTTACAAGGTGGGCGAATAGCACCTACAAAGGATTGTATAACAGCTACAACAACTAGGTTTTTATGGAAAAATGTTATTAGTAAGTATGGATGTTAGCTGATCTTGATAAGTGATAGGGGTATAAAATTTTTGAATGGGGAAACCAGGATATTATTAGATGAATTTACGATTGCACACCACAATAATACACCCTATCATCCTCGGGAAAATGGTACTACTTAGGCCTTTAACAAGATATTAAGCCAGACCTTGAAAAAAATTTGTGATGTTGGAAGGAAATATTGGGATGATAAAGTTTCTAATGTACTTTGGGTATATAGAACAACCTACAAGAGGTTGAATAAGGACACACCCTTTTAGTTGGTGTTTGGCGTAGAAGTATTTCTTCCTATGGAATTCATGTTACCTTATTTGTGTATTACGTGCATGCTGGAGGTCTAGCTGATGAGAAAGCATTAGAAGAAATAATTGATAGGTTAATATAGTTGGATGAGAGGCGTGCCATAACATGTTGGAGTCAGAAGCAAGAAAAGGCTAGGAAAAAGGTATGGCATGACCAACACATCAAGGACAAGAATCTTGAGGTTGGAAAAATGGTACTACTTTATGATTCTAAGTTTCTACGCCATCCAGGCAAGCTCAAGGTGCATTGGTTGGGACCATATGTTATCATTCATATACTTGACTCAAGTAATTTCCAGTTAGAGGTACTTGATGGAATGCAGTTACCCGGTTACTTTAACGGGAGTAGGCTGAAGCCCTACTATAAATAAGTCTTCTTGGTGTTTGTAATAAGGTAGTGTTGCCATTTAGTATAGGTTTCCTTTCTATATTTCCTTCTTCATTGTTATGCTTTGTCAATTTAGTTTGGTGTTTTTTGTAATAAGCTCGTTTGTGATTTGAAAGCTAATTACAATCTGAAGTATTTTTATGTGTAGAGGACTACACATACCATTGGTGTGGGGTGGTTGTTATTTGTTATTCACAACTAGGTACACATGAGAATAAACTGTTATAGGTGTTATTCAAGTATGGAAAGGATATGTTAGAAAGGAGATTACTTCTAAAGAAGACCATAGATGGAAATGAATGAAGGGACAATATAATGTGAGGTAAGAAGTAAACATGGAAACCACTACGAGAGGGTGTAGTGGCAAGGTACTCAGCACATGAAAGCACATAGAAGATAATTATGTAGCCAAAGGTTAGGAAGGAACATTCTAAGGTTATAGTTGAGGTGTGAAATTGGACCGCATGGAAATTTAAAGAAATTTTAAAAATGGTCAATTAATAAGAGGATTATTAGTAGGTGAAGGAACAATAAATGCACTAAATTTTTGAAATTTTATGTGAGGAGGTGATACTAGTTAATTTCTACCTTTGCAATCACAAGTATTAAAATGAGCTAAGTGCCTGAGCCAAGCGAATCATGTTGAAGTGTGGAAATTCATGAAACTAGAAGTGGAGAGTAGATTTGTGGGCGTAAAAGGCTTATGTCCCCATTAGTGAAGGGTTTGAGTGAATTAGAAGCATTGAGAAGGAGCTAGGGCACACGGAGTTCGAGCTAGGATTTTAACTTACTCTACATAGAAGATAAAAGGAGGGATTTTTACTATGGCACCAAAGAAAGCACCGTAGAAGGGAAAAAAAGGAAAGGAAATGGTGGAAGTTGAGGTTGAAATTGCTCGAGAGAATTTTTTTAGAGATAATCACTTACACATATTATCTTACAAGGTGGGCAACAAGATAACACCTATAAACGATTGTACATCAACTACAACAACTAGGTTTTTATGGGAAAATTTTCTTAGTAGGTATGCATGTCCGGTGAGCTTGACAAGTGATAGGAGCATAAAATTTTGAATGAGACAACCAAGATATTATTGGATCAATTTATGGTTACGCACCATAATACTACACCCTACCATCCTCAAGAAAATGGTCTTTCGTTAAAGCCTTTAACAATATATTAAGCGAGACCTTAACAAAAAATTGTGATTTTGGAAGGAAAGATTGGGTTGATAAAGTTTCTGATGTTCTTTGGGCATATGGAACAACCTACAAGAGGTTGAATAAGGCCACACCCTTTCAGTTGGTGTTTGGCACAAAATTAGATCTTCCTATGGAATTGATGTTACCTTATTTGCTTATTACGCACACTAGAGGTCTAGTTGATGAGCAAGCATTAGAAAAAATAATTTATATGTTAATACAGTTTGATGAGAGGCACACCATAACATGTTGGAGTCAGAAGCAGGAAAATACCAGGAAAAAGGTATGACATGACCGACACATCAAGGAAAATAAGCTTGAGGTTGGAAAGATGGTACTACTTTATGATTCTAAGTTTCTATGCCATCTAGGAAAGCTCAAGGTGCATTGGTTGGGATCATATATTATTACTCATATACTTGACTCAAGCACTTCCCAGTTATAGGAACTTGATGGAATGCGGTTACTCGGTTACTTTAATGGGAGTAGGCTGAATCCCTACTATAAATAAGTCTTCTTGGTGTTTGTAATAAGGTAGTGTTTCCATTTAGTATAGGTTTCCCTTTTTGTATTTCCTTCTTTGTCGTTATGCTTTGTCAATTTAGTTTGGTGTTTTTTATAATAAGCACATTTGTGCACTTTGGAAGCTAATTACAATCTGAAGTAATTTTATGTGTAGAGGATTTCACATACCATTGGTGTGGGGTGGTTGTTATTTTTTATTCACAACTGGGTACACATGAGAATAAATTGTTACAGATGTTATTCAAGTATGGAAAGGAGCAGTTAGAAAGGATATTACTTCTAAAGAATACCATAGATGGAAATGAATGAAATGAAAGTATAATGTGAGGTAAGCACTGACTATAGAAACTATTACAAGAGGGCACAATGGTGAGGTACTCGGCACATGGAAGCATGTAGAAGATAATTTTGTAGCCAGAGGGTAGGAAGGCATGTTCTAAGGTTAAAGCTAGGGTGAAAAATTGTACCGCATGGAAATTTATGGAAATTTTGAAAATGGTCAATTAATGAGAGGATTGTTGGTAGGTGATGGAACAATAAATGCACAATTTTTTGAAATTTTATATAAGTATGTGATGTTGGTTAATTTCTACCTTTGCAATCACAAGTATTCAAATAAGCTAAGTTCAACCGAGCAAGCGAATCATGTTGAAGTGTAGAGAGTTGTGAAACTAGAGTATATTTGTGCATGGAAAGTGCTTACGTCCCCATTGGTGAAGGGTTTGAGTGAAGAAAAAGCATTGAGAAGGAGATAGGGAACACAGGTTTGAGCTAGGGTTTTAACTTACTTGAAAGAAAATATAAAAGCAGAGGATTTTTATGATGGCACTAAATAAATCACCTGCAGTATGCACAAAAGGAAATAAAATGGTGGAAGTTGAGGTTGAAATTTCTCCCGAGATAATTTTTTGAGAGATCATCACTTGCACATATTATCTTACAAGGTGGGAAGAAGTAGCACCTACAAAGGATTGTATAATAGCTACAACAACTAGTTATTTTTGGGAAAAGGTTCTTATTATGTATGGATGTCCGTTGATATTGACAAGTGATAGGGGCACACACTTTTTGAATGAGACAATTAGGATATTATTGGATGAATTTATGGTTGCACACCACAAGACTACACCCTATCATCCTCAGGAAAATGGTACTTTTGAGGCCCTTAATAAGATATTAAGCCATACGTTGAAAAAACATTGTGATGTTGGAAGGAAATTTTGGTATGATAAAAAAATTTCTGTACTTTGGGCATATAGAACAACCTACAAAAGGTTGAATAAGGCCACACCCTTTCAGTTGGTGTCTGGCACAAAATAATTTCTTCCTATGGAATTCATGTTACCTTCTTTGCGTATTATATGTGTTGGAGGTCTAGCTAATGAGAAAGTATTAGAAGAAGTAATTCACGGAGTTAATACAATTAGATGAGAGGCACACCATAGCACGTTGGATTGAAGTAGGAAAAGGCCGGAAAAAAGGCATGACATGACTGAATTATAAGGAAAAGAAGCTTGGGGTTGGAAAAATGGTACTACTTTATGATTCTATGTTTTTGCACCATCCGAGAAAACTCAAGGTGCACTTATTTGTTGGGACTGTATGTTATCACTCATATACTTGACTCAAGAATTTCCCGATTAGAGGTGTTTGATGGAATGCGTTAACTAGTTACTTCAACAGAATAGGCTGGAGACCTATTATAAATAAGTCTTCTTGGTGTTTGTAATAAGGTAGTTTTTCCATTTAGTATAGGTTTACCTTTTTGTATTTCCTTTAATGTATTTCCCTCTTCGTCATTATGCTTCACCAATTTAGTTTGGTGTTTTTTGTAATAATCGTGTTTGTGCACTTGAAGCTAATTACAATCTAAAGTATTTTTATGCGCAGAGGAAAACACATACCATTGGTATGGGGTGGTTGTTATTTTTTATTCACAACTGGGTACACATGAGAAAACATATTACAGGTGTTATTTTTAGACACATATAATTATGCCACGATAAATTTAAATACTTAAATTACACTAATTATATCCTTTCCCGCAAATTGACGACATATTGTCAATAGCGCTCATCTTCTCTTCCATTGTCGTTAATTGATTACATTATGCTAATTAATTAAGTCACCTAATTAATTAAATCACTTCCCTTTCTCTCCTAATTTTCTCTCTCATCGGGGCATCCTACCTCTTCCCCATTCTTCCGCCTATCTCTCACCTTTTTGATCATTAATTGACTTCTTCCATCACCCCATTGACACTCGAGGGGACATCTCTCCCTCCTACTAAGTTTTCTCCTATGCCTTCAAAATTTTCTTCTGTCTACTATATTATAAATGGCATCACTTACGCCACCCCAAAGAGGGGCAAATGTAGACATCTATAATCACACCCGAGTAATTTAAATACTTAAATTACGCTAATTATCTCCTTTCCCGCAAATTGATGACATATTGTCAATAGCGCTCATCTTCTCTTCCATTGTCATTAATTGATTACATTACACTAATTAATTAAGTCACCTATCCAACACATACCCTAATTAATGACCCTTTGTTAATCAAACACCTTCTATCTAGTCTAATTAATTATTATTAATTAATTATCCTCCCTTCTCATTAAATCAATAAATCTCTATTTAATTGGTTTAATTCCCTCCTAATGGTCTAAATCATATTAAAATCCATCTAAAAGCTTATAAAAGCTTGCACATGTATTTATTAATCATCTTGATTAATTAATGCACCCCCTTTATCCACATGAGCCACTTGAGGACAAACTAAACCCTTCTAAAGCTAACTCAACCTCATCTAAACCCCCCTTATCCATAACTAACTCTACATCTACATTAGTCCCACATTCATGAGGATGTGTTGAATCCTTTATCCTTTGGGCTATATAAAGATCCCTCCCTCTACCTTTATACATACACCTAAATCTCTCAAGAGACAAAAGTAAGCACATAGTTTCATACTAATAGCCTTTTGTCATTCTTGAGATCCCCATCCTCCATTCTTGAAGAGCTAAGCCTCACACCCAAGCATCCATTGATGGATCAAAGCAAGAAAATATAATTTGATTTCCATTGGACTACTTAGGTCCATTTTAATGTTAAATTGGGCAATTAAGGGGAATAGAGTTCATTCATTTACATTGTGTTTTAATCAATTTCAAAGTTATTAATGTTAAGGGTAGGACTTGCTCATTTCTTCATCATGATGGTGTAATTTCTCATTTTTAGCTAAGTTAGGAAGCTATTTCTAAGTAGTAGTTTTCTTGCTAAAATTTTAGAAACACTTGCACATAATTGGCAAGCTCGGTGGGACTTGAACCTAGGTTGCCTACCCATTCTCACATCTTTGGCTCTGCTGGGGGCATCCACGCTTTCTTGGTTACCTGCACTGAGCTCTGGAAAACCATCACAAAACACAAAAAAAAATAGAAAATTGTTTCACAAAACACAAAAACAATAAAAAATTGTTTTACAAAAATAAAAAACAATAGAAAATTGTTTCACAAAAACATAAACAATAGGAAATTGGTGCATAAAAACATATTTACAAATACATTTACTTGAGTTGTCTTATTTCCTTGCTTTGCTTGTTGCTTGTATAGTTTTTTTTTTTTTCTTGCTTTTGGGTTGTTTGTTTCTTGGGCGTACTTTGTTAGGATTCATATTTTCTTGCTTAGATTATATTTATTCTTTCTTGTGCATATTGCGGTGTGTTTTGCATGCTAGTGAACCTTGGGAAATCATGATGTAATGTTTTAATTCATTATGTTATTTCTTAAACATTTGGTTGTTTTTGTTACTTGTTAATAAAGCATGGTCAATCATGGTGTATTGTATTCATTCCTGGTGTTCTTTATTAGCATTTGGTTGTGTTTCTTACATGTTCTCTATTTTTTATCATTCACATCACATTACCATTATTATCATCACATCTAACATCATCTATACATCATATATAAACAAAAATTCTAAGTTTTACATCATGCATGTATGTTAAGCTAATCATCACATATCATATCATCAATGGGGCAAGAGGGGTTGTGCATAATAAAAAATCTATCCCCCCCACACCAATATCATCATATCATCCCATCCATATAAATCAAAATAACACATGAGAAATGCATTTGATATCATCTGAGATCTATCATATAACATCCACAAGCATGTGTATACATCAAACATTGAAACCAGATACATACAATGAATGAAATCAGATAACATCATCACATCGTCCATGAGTGCTGAATCAAACAACACAAGACGTAGTGAGAATCAACATAGAGTTATTTCTAGAAAGGGTATTTCACATCATAGAATAATGCCCACTCGTTTCACATAAATCAGACACACAAAACAATAAGTGCTAAATCAAAACACCCAACATGCAATACAAATCAATGTATGCCCACATGTGTCACAATGCATCCATAAGTGCTAAATTAAAAAAATGCAACATGCAATGAGAATAAACATATAGTAATTTCTAAAAAGGGCTATTTCACATCATAGAATTATGCCCACTCATGTCACATAAATCAGGACACAAAAACAAGAAGTTCTTAATCAAAACATGCAGCATGCAATGTGAATCAATGTATGCCCACTCATGTCACAATGCATCCATAAGTGCTGAATTAAACAAACGCAACATGCAATGAGAATCAACATATAGTAATTTCTGAAAAGGGGTATTTCACATCATATAATTATGCCCACTTGTGTCACATAAATTAGGACACAAAAATAATAAGTTCTGAATCAAAACATGCAGCATGCAATGCAAATCAAGGTATGCCGACACATGTCACAATGCATCCATAAGTGTTGAATTAAACAAACACAACATGCAATGAGAATCAACATATAGTAATTTCTGAAAAGGGGTATTTCACATCATAGAATTATGCCCACTCGTGTCACATGCATCAGAGTACAAAAACAATAAAATACATCATCTCATAACCATGTGTATCTGAGCCAAAACAAAGTAATCCTCATATATATATACATGTGTGTCAAATATACATCTATATCAAAAATGGATACAAATTTGTGCTCTATATCAAAAATGCCTTCAGCTGAGGCGTACAAAGATGATACATCAAAAATGTCTGTGCACATACATACAATGTCCAGATAGGTACTCAATACAATACATCATCTCATAACCATGTGTATCTAAGCCAAAACAAAGTAATCCTCATATATATATATATATATATATATATATATATATATACATGTGTGTCAAATATACATCTATATCAAAAATGGATACAAATCATGCTCTATATCAAAAATGCCTTCAGCTGAGGCATACAAAGATGATACATCAAAAATGTTTGTGCACATACATACAATGTCTAGATAGGTACTCAATAAAATACATCATCTCATCACCATGTGTATCGAGCCAAAACAAAGTAATCCTCATATATATATATATATATATATATATATATATATATATACATGTGTGTCAAATATACATCTATATCAAAAATGCCTTCAGCTGAGGCATACAAAGATGATACATCAAAAATGTCTATGCACATACATACAATGTCCAGATAGGTACTCAATACAATACATCATCGATACACAATGCCATAAAAAAGGGGCATGTATCTAAAAGAATCAAGCCTTCATCATGAGGCATCATAAAAATACATGTATAACATAATTGTACATCATAATCAGCCTTCATAAGAGGCATACATACAAAAGAATATGTACAACAAAAATGTGGCTCTCAACCACAGCTCTCACCCTCGCCAGGGCTCCCAGATCTATCCTCTAGATGATGGAACACTAGAGGCTGGGATGGCGCTGGTCTAGCTAGATGCTTAATTAAAGGCTATCTAACCGATCTAGTCGAATGGATAGATATCCATGATCGAGATCCTGATGCACTCGACCCTGATAGCTGTGGTAGTGCCACTCACTGCTCTGGTAGAACCACTCTATAATATGTAGTCCTGTAAAAGAGGGCCTCACCACAAAGCCTAGTGGCATCGCGTATCAAGTCTGCATCTCTAGAGGCAAGTGCTTGCTTGAAGCAAGTATCTCTCTCACCTATAACTTGGCATAGGTCTCTTCACTGTCAGCCAGAGGAAGCATCCTCTCAATCTCTCTTTGTATTCATCACCTGTAGCTCGGCATGGGCCTGGTCCCTCTATGCTAATAATGCATGTGATCATGCATACACATGGTCTCTCTGTGCAACGACCATGTGCACCTATGACTAGGATTGATGAAGGCTCAATATCTGATCCCCTTATGTTGTTGTCTCTCAGATATGGCTCCGCAATGCTACTCTATCATCTCCTGGGCTAACCTAGGCCTGAGCCTAATCCCACTTTGAAATTAAAGTCATAATGTGAGCTCGGGCCTTGTCTCTCTCTACTATGGTCATCACACACTAGCCTTGAGCCTTATCTCTTTCTTTACTACTCGCCACATCTATCTTGGCTATGAGCTGTTGTACCTACACCTATACTATGGCTATCTGTGTCACTAGTTGGGAGGCTATGTGTGCCTCAGGGACTGGTCCCTAAGGTGCTCTAGAAGACTGTCCCTACTTAAAGACCCTACCTCTGGGTGGCTGCATGGTTTCCTATATTGGGCCCTATGGCCTCGGTCCCTATGCCTATGGGGCACCCTGTCCATCATGTGGGATACCATCAAAGGGATCCTCTAGGTCTGGCCCCAGTGCCACTACTCTAGTCCTACACTCTACCCCATGCCATACCTCTACGGTTGGCAAATGCCTGCTACCCAAGCTGCCTTTGGAATAGTGAGTTGTTGGGGTAAATATCAGAGCATACCAAGCTGTATAATCAGCTGTGGTCTCGGGGTCTCTCACTTGTCATAATGGGTCCCATACCTGGGGGACCACTTGTATGAAACTAGCCCTAGCTCGGGCCACTGGTATACGAGGCCCCATGGTCTGCCTCTCGAGTCCTTGCTTGAGCATGCCGGATATCCGGGCGTGGGAATACCATGTACTCTTCCAAGCTACCACTAGCACTCCGTCTACTCGATATAACACCATGATATAGCTACGACTGCTAATAAGAAAGTGCTCCACCAAGCACACACTAAGCTCTATGGCATCCTCTGGCCACTGGAAGTGCCTGTATGGACACCAAATGATGTCTATCGCTACCAGCTCATCGAACTCCCACCTATATCTGAATAGGCTACCAAGATGGCCACATACATCTCTACCAGCTGCTATCCAAGCCATGTATGATGGCTCCTCGAGATTTTGAACTCGAAGGGGCCCACGGGGCACTCGATAGTAATATTATTACACAGACCTTTTCTGTATAAAGATGCTACCCCCACGAGTCTTCTAACCGTGGTATGTAATCAGTGTAAATCCTAGTATAAATGGGCCAGTATACACTGCCCCCAAAGCAATATCTCTCACCACTGTAAATGCCATGGACCAATGGTAGTAATCCTCTCGGGAATGAAGTCCCTGTCTTATTAGTGAGTAGGAACCCACTGATAAGAGCCATAATGTAGAGAGGTCCCCGATGCAATGTTGGGTTGGAGATGCACTCATGTAATTCTATAGTCATCCCGTCATGCGGGATATCATCAACACCAAACAAAGCACTACACGCTTCTCTAATCAACCCTACATCAGAGTTATACTCAATCAAGCTACCCATCATGGGCATGTGAAAGATCTACCAAACGTCCTCAATTGTCACTATCGGCTCTCCTATGGGTAGCCTAAAACACGACTCACTCACTATGCCATCGCTCGGCTAACGTAGTCAAAAGGACGTGATCCAACACAATAGATGGCATCCAAGCCACTGAGCCCAGCCCCACTGCCTCAATTAATATCACCATGGCTTGCCGATCATGCCAGTGCATACTCCCCTCTAACTCAACAATTCAGGTATGATGCTCCCACATCTACAAAACTAGCATTCATCTATGTAAAATAACATGCCACTCATTAGTTCCTAGCATTTCCTCTAAAAAAATATCTCATATTTTAGGGTTAACCCAAAAATCCTATAAATTCTTCTAATTTTCATTTTTTAGACATTTTCCTATCTTTTTCTGTCTATCTAGGGCACCTGCATGCCCTTTTGGGTGTGTGTTCCATGTTTCTGGCACCTACACTTGCATGCATGTGTCTTCTGGCACATACACCCTCTTTCAGGTGCCTACGCACCCTTTTTGGTGTGTGTGCTACACATTGGATGACTGCGCTTGTGCACGTAGACCCCAAGCAGTGTGTGCACTTGCCCTCTCTATTCTGTGCCACACTTTTTGCATGTGCGCCCCATTTCTAACATGTGCACATGCATGCACATGTGCTTGTGTGTGCATGTGATCATGTGTGTGTGTGTGTGATTTGTGTTTGTGTCTGTGTGTGTTTGTGTCTTGGTGCATGCTCCCTCAAAAGGCATCTTCACCCCCAAAATGGCACTGCGTGCCCTATCCCATGATTGTACCTATTCGCACGCGTGCTCCTACACATTTTTCTACAGCTAAAAGCTAATTTTAAGGCATTAATGACAAAAATTAATGAGCAAGTTTTCAATACTCACAAAGGGGTCATCGTCCATGTGCCACTAGTACCCCCAGACTGCATCTGCATGCCTCAAACGGTCTCGTGTGATCACCATGGTTCTCCTCAGTGTCAGAGCCTCACAGTAAAATTTTAAACTGATCAGTTAAAATGAATTGGTCATGATGTTTTTACCCCCCGGTGGGGTATATTAACCTATTTTTCACCATCGGGAGGGCCAGGAGGCCCGTTTCGATCACCATTTTCTCCTCTATTCACCGTGGAATAATTATTTTCTCTTATTTTTCACCGTATTGGGGCATTTTTGTTGTCCGATACCCCTTTCTTCTCCCTGGGAAATTTTATTGCTCCTTGGTGATTTTTATTCTTCTTTACACTCTTGTAAATAATTATTTTTCAAATAATTATTTTTTTCTTAATTTTTCCACTTAACAAGGACATTATTTGTCCTTTGTTTCTCCTTTCTTCCACCTAGGGCACTTTCTATTGCCCCTAGGCCCTTCACTTTCTTCTTCTAATTTCTTCTACTGTTCACCATGGTTTGGAAAGCAAGAACAATAAAAGCATATATATATATATATATATCAAAAATTCCAAAAAAACAGGCAAAATTTTTTCAAAAATCCTAAAAAGTAAAAACCCCACAAAAATGGTAACTTGCTTATTACGGCTGAAACTTGTGTCTTGCGCATGGTATTTTCTCCATATCCTATTGGTTTATCTCACATCTTGCCCGATTAATATGACTCATGGATCAATGGATTCACAACCATTCATAGAGCTAGCTGCTTGCTTCATCTGTACTCTTGGGCACTTTTGTTTCTGGTGTTGTTTCGTTGCGCACAAACGCTTTTCATGGACCCCATGTCCATGGTCATTTCCCCTTGCATGTATCCTTTCTCGGGGCATAATTTTTAACCCTTTTCGTCAATCAAAACTTTTGGATCTCTTCAAACACTAATAAAAAAATATTTGTACAACTATCTTGTGGTTGTTAGGTTGGATATGTGCGTTCGTACTTGTTTTCCTTGTTAAATGAGCTTGTTTCCTTCTCATATTGCATTGCATTATTGTATCGTGCATGGAGTTGGTATTTTCAAAAATGGACAATTGTTCATAATATGGATTTTCATGTCATTCTACCTTTGTCGTATGGTTATATTTTTCATAAGGACCGATGATGTAGTTCATATGGAAATATTATGATATCTAAATTGATCCAAATAAAAGCAATGGCTAAAGGCTAAGCTCTTCTCTCCCTCTTCTATATTTCTTCTAAATCACTTCCCTTTCTCCTAATTTTCTCTCTCATCAGGGAATCCTACCTCTTCCCCATTCTTCCGCCTATCTCTCACCTTTTTTGATCGTCAATTGACTTCTTCCATAACCCCATCAACACTCGAGGGGACATCTCTCCCTCCTACTAATTTTTCTCCTATCCCTTCAAAATTTTCTTGCATCTACTATCTTTGAAATGTCTTCACTTACGCCA
Source organism: Taxus wallichiana var. yunnanensis (assembly GCA_018340775.1). Lineage (NCBI taxonomy): Eukaryota > Viridiplantae > Streptophyta > Pinopsida > Cupressales > Taxaceae > Taxus > Taxus wallichiana. The sequence goes on from CM031234.1 coordinate 48,986,940, forward strand.
ACCCAAAGAGGGGCAGATGTAGACATCTATAATCACACCCGAGTAATTTAAATACTTAAATTACACTAATTATCTCCTTTCCCGCAAATTGACGACATATTGTCAATAGCACTCATCTTCTCTTCCATTGTCATTAATTGATTACATTACGCTAATTAATTAAGTCACCTATCCAACACATACCCTAATTAATGACCCTTCATTAATCAAACACGTTCTATCTAGCCTAATTAATTATTATTAATTAATTAGCCTCCCTTCCCATTAAATCAATAAATCTCTATTTAATTTGTTTAATTCTCTCCTAATGGTCTAAATCATATTAAAATCCATCTAAAATCTTATAAAAGCTTGCACATGTATTTATTAATCATCTTGATTAATTAATGCACCCCTTTATCCACATGAGCCACTTGAGGACAAAATAAACCCTTCTAAAGCTAACTCAACCTCGTCTAAACCCCCCTTATCCATAACTAACTATACATCTACATTAGTCCCACATTCATGAGGATGTATTGAATCCTTTATCCTTTGGGCTATATAAAGATCCCTCCCTCTACCTTTATACACACACCTAAATCTCTCAAGAGACAAAAGTAAGAACATAGTTTCATACTAATAGCCTTTTGTTATTCTAGAGATCCCCATCCTCCATTCTTGAAGAGCTAAGCCTCACACCCAAGCATCCATTGATGGATCAAAGCAAGCAAATATAATTTGATTGCCATTGGACTACTTAGGTCCATTTAAATGTTAAATTAGGAAATTAAGGGGAATAGAGTTCATTCATTTACATTGTGTTTTAATCAATTTCAAATTTATTAATGTTAAGGGTAGGACTTGCTCATTTCTTCATCATGATGGTGTAATTTCTCATTTTTAGCTAAGTTAGGAAGCTATTTCTAGGTGGTAGTTTTCTTGCTAAATTTGTAGAAACACTTGCACACATTATTCAAGTATGGAAAGGAGCTGTTAGAAAGGAGATTACTTCTAAAGAAAACCATAGATGGAAATGAATGAAGGTAAAATATAATGTGAGTTAACCAACGGCCATGGAAACTACTATGAGAGGGAGCAATGTCGAGGTCCTCGACACATGGAATCATGTAAAAGATAATTCTATAGCTAGAGGGTAGGAAGGCACATTCTAAGGTTATAGCTGGGGTGTGAAATTATACATCATGGAAATTGACAAAAAAAATTAAAATGTTCAATTAAGGAGAGGATTGTTGATAGGTGAAGGAACAATAAATTTACTAAATTTTTGAAATTTTATATAAGGACGTGATGTTGGTTAATTTCTACCTTTGCAATCATAAGTATTCAAGTGAGATAAGTGCAACAAATCCAAGCAAAATGTGTTGAAGTGCGGAGAGTTGCAAAACTAAATGTGGAGAGAATATTTGTGCATGAAAAAGGCTTGCGTCCCCATTAGTCAAGAGTTTAAGTGAAGAAGAAGTTTTAAGGAGGAGCTAGGGCACACGGGTTTGAGATAGGGTTTTAAATTACTTGACATAGAAGATAAAAGGAGGGATTTTTACAATGACACCAAAGAAAGCACCTGTAACATGCACAAAAGGAAAGAAAATGATGGAAGTTGAGGTTGAAATTGTGTCTAAGAGAAATTTTTAGAGATCATCACTTGCACATATTCTCTTACAAGGTGGGTAGAAGTAGCACCTACAAAGTATTGTACATTAGCTACAACAAATGTGTTTTTATGGGAAAATGTTCTTACTAGGTATGGATGTCCGTTGATCTTGGAAAGTGATAGGGGCACACACTTTTTAATAAGATAACCAGGATATTACTTGATGAATTTATGGTTGTAAACCATAATATTACACCACGTCATCCTCGGGAAAATGTTATGTTGAGGCCTTTAACAAGATATTAAGCCATATCTTGAAAATAATTTGTGATGTTAGAAGGAAAGATTGGGATGATAAAGTTTCTGATGTACTTTGGGTGTATAGAACAACCTACAAGAGGTTGAATAAGGCCACACCCTTTTAGTTGGTGTTTGGCGCAGAAGTAGTTCTTCCTATGGAATTGATGTTACCTTCTTTGCGTATTGCATGTGCTGGAGGTCTAGTTGATGAGAAAGCATTAGAAGAAATAATTGAAAAGTTAATATAGTTGGATGAGATGTGTGTCATAGCATGTTGGAGTCAAAATTAGAGAAGGCTAGGTAAAAGGCATGGCATAATTGACACATCAGGGACAAGAAGCTTGAGGTTGGAAAAATGGTACTACTTTATGATTCTAAGTTTCGCACCATCCAAGCAAGATCAAAGTGTACTTGGTTGGGACCATATGTTATCACTCATATACTTGACTCGAGAAAATTCCCCAGTTAGAGACGCTTGATGGAATGTAGTTACTTGGTTACTTCAACATGAGTCAGTTGGAGCCCTACTATAAATAAGTCTTCTTGGTGTTTGTAATAAGGTAGTATTTCCATTTAGTATAGGTTTCCCTTTTTATATTTACTTTAATGTATTTCCTTCTTTGTCGTTATGCTTTGTCAATTTAGTTTGGTGTTTTTGTAATAAACGTGTTTGTGTGCTAGAAGCTAATTACAATCTGAAGTATTTTTATGCACAGAGGACTACACATACCATTGGTGTGGGGTGGTTGTTATTTGTTATTCACAACTGGGTACACATGAGAATAAACTATTACAGGTGCTATTTAAGTATGGAAAGGAGCTGTTAGAAAGGAGATTACTTCTAAAGAAGACCATAGATGGAAATGAATGAAGGGATAGTATAACATGAGGTAAGCAAAGTGATCATGAAAACTACTATGAGAGGGCACAATGGTGAGGTACTCGACACATGAAAGAAAGTAGAAGATAATTCTCTAGATAGAGGGTAGGAAGGAGTGTTCTAAGGTTATAAACTGGGGTGTGAAATTGTACTGTGTGGAAATTTATAGAAATTTTGAAAATGGTCAATTAATTAGAGGATTGTTGGTAGGTGAAGGATAAATAAATGCATTAAATTTTCAAAATTTTATATAAGGATGCGATGTTGGTTAATTTATACCTTTGTAATCACAATTAATCAACAAAGCTAAGTGCAACTGAGCCAAGTGAATTGTGTGGAAGTGTGAAGAGTTGCAAAACTAGATGTGGAGAGTAGATTTGTGCATGAAAAAGGCTTACATCTCCATTGGTGAAGGGTTTGAGTGAAGCAGAAGCATTGATAAGGATCTAGGTCACACAAATTTGATCTAGGGTTTTAACTTACTCAACATAAGATAAAAGGATTGATTTTTACAATGGCACCAAAGAAAGCACCTATAGCAGGCACAAAAGGAAAAAAATGGTGGAAGTTGAGGTTGAAATTGCTCCCTAGATTTTTTTTTCAGATATACGAGTACCCTAAAGGAGTAATAGTCAAACAAGATTGGGATTCCCATATCCACAGATGAAAAGTCAATTACTACAACCACTTTACCACTGATAACAAGGGATAGTTGGATGCTTTACTGAATAAGAAAACCAACAAGCGCATGGTGGAAGATATGTCAGTGTATGACAATGTTGGGGAAAAGTTGCTTAAGCATGTAGGAGTTTATCAACTTTATGACCTCCAATATTTTGGAAAATATGAACCTTTGTACCAATGGCTTATGAGAAGAGTCTATGAGGACTTATTCTATTTTTCCAGATAGAGGGTTAGGCTCACATCGGCCCTAATTATGACATTAATAGGATTGAAGGGCACAAGGACATACATTATTAGTGATCTAACTAATAAAGTAGTAGTTATTTCCACAAGAAAGGAGTTGGGGTATACCAAGGGTCCACATGAAATGGGAATCTATAGATTAAGGAAGTACCCTATGGTGTAGGAAGCCACGCATCTACTCACCAAGTTGAATGATCAAGGGAGATGGTCACAGGTAAATACAATGTGGCTTTATGTTGTAAAGAAGATGACAGAGGGATAAATCTACAACTTAGTAGGCTATATTGTAGAAACCATTGTTCAAGAAGCATCCGTAGGTGAAAAGATAAGTTTTGGCACCATCCTCTTATCTCTTGTTTTTTAGAGATTGGAGTGCCCGATGGGCCAAAGAATAAAATTTTGGAATACCCCACTGAGAAAAAGTCCCTTGCAGAAAGGTTAAAGAAATATTTATCTGAAGTATCAATGAGGTTCCCATTCAAGGAAATGGTAGAAATGTGGTATGATCGAATTCACATGGTGTTAGAGGAGGGATGGCACATTCCAAAAGAACCACCTTTGGTAGTAGGAAAGGTAGTACAGTTTGAGGTGTATCAACACTTCTGCATCGTGCGTTTTCCATGAAGGATGGGACATGGAGTCCATGGTGTAAACTACCATATGCCTTCATAGTGCGTTACTTCCAAGATTCAGTTCACAAATTTTCTAATGCGTGCCAACTGAACTTCAACACAGACAAGGTAGATTGTGACTACCACACTCTTAGGAAAACATATGTATATCTAGGTCGGTCTACCTACATTGAGAGGCTCATTTTAGATGTCATAAGTATGAAGCTAGTAAGTTTGGATATTGGGGATAGTGGAGTTGCACTCATATATCTTCATCTCAAGCCTAGGCTAGAGAATAATAAGTATGTGGAGAATGAGTTCATGCTCCCAGGGCCACTTAAGGGAAAACACACAATGGATAATGTGCCAGCTCTAAAGCCTGTTACGACCATACAGATAGATGAGGAGGAAGAGGAACATGAAGATAGTGGAGGATTGGATCATATAGGCCACGGTGTAGTCCTCGGGAAAAGTGGAGAGAGTGCATGTAGATACTCCACCACATGTGCAAGAAGGATAAAAGGACCTAGAAAAGAAGAATAATGATGCCTTCATTAGCATGGCCAAAGAAATTAGTGACTACGTTCTAAAAGCAAAACCTCATCTTGAGTCTAAGGTACATGAGAATTTTCCTTTAGCTATGCACTATGTGTGCACATTGGTTGATTTGGCACTAGAAGATGGAGCAATTCAAATGCCAACATCAAAGGATCTTGAACAAGAAGCAAAAAGAGCAGGGGCCTATGTGTATAGGAAAATTTCAAATTATGAGGAGTTGCTAAAAAATCTAAAGGATGAACTGAAGAAATATGACCAAGCTCTGAATATATGTGTGGCACCAGAAGAACTGATAAGGATCAAAACTCAGGTTTAAGATAATGATGTTTTGAAGGCCATGAAATATGAGACACTAGGACACACAAAAATATTTACACTAGTAAAATAGAAGCACAAATCCCTTGCAGTAGCACATGACCCACATAAGGAGAGAATAGATGAGATTGGGAAGCACATAGAAAAAAAGATGGATCTTCTAGAGGGAATTATGACTGCTATGGCCAATGTTTTTCAAGTACTGCAGAACAAGAAGGAAAATATTTATCAAGATGAATTATAAGCAATTTCCATAGACATTCCAGAGAAGAAAAGGACCACGTTGGATGAATTCCAGGACACTGGAGGCTAAGATTAAAAAAAATATACATAATTGATCCTCTCGGTTGAAGAAGAAGGTGCTACAGAGTAAATATCTACTCCTTTATACAATGATTTATTATACTCTTTCCATTCTTATTCTTTATTATTTGGGAACATCAGAAAGAATCCCCATTTTTGGGATGGCAATGTACTTTAGCATGGGGTAATGTTGAGTAGACAATATTATCCTAAGGAGAAGACACACATAGGATGTGTGCTCGGGAACAAGGTGTAATTGAATGCATAGAAGGATAGGGAAGGAAACACATGCCAAGACAAGTTGATTTGGGTCTTAGACGTTTTTATGGATGTGGGCTATTTTTGGAAGATAGTGTGTGGAGCACACATTGGAATGGAGACTTACGCGACACTCAAATACTAGTTTAGAAACAAGCATTTGATAAGCGCCATGCATGAGTTCAAGATAATAATAGGATTACTTCTTGTTAACTATAGGATGTCTATTATTAGTGCACTTACATGTGTGCATGTTATTGTAAAGGTGCATGGATATTATCAGCATGTGACCTATTTTGGGAAGTGCATTGGCGGTAAAGGGAAATTCCCACCCCTATAAATATGTAGTGAACTATGTAGTTAGAGGAGGATGTTGAATAGTGAATTATTGTAGAGTTATGTTATTGGATTTGATACGCGCATAACTTATGGTGATGTTTTATAATGTAAGAAGCTTCTATGTAGTTCAATGTTTAATATAATGAAGTATATTAGATGGATAATGGTTTTAAACATGACTATAACTAGTTCTTGCATGGTTAATATTATTATGGTTATCATTTAATTCATGATTCTCTAATATCTAGATTTGGAATATTCTATGTGGAATGTTTATGCTTATTTATGGTTCTGAATATGATGTACTTTAGGTGATCACTCAACTCGAGGCTTGGTGATGTGCCAAAGACACCTCGGAGTTTTTAGGTTTTATATAATAGATTCTAGGCCTGCATCACCTGCGTGTGTTTTCGCGCATTGTGGTGGAGGAATTTCAAGACTTCATCCATAAGTTTCTTCAAGTATACCTTGATGATAGGACCATATATGGATTAGTAAGGGATCATTATGACAATCTGAGGATGATGTTTGAAAGATGTCGATAGTTGAGGATATTCCTCAACATTAAGAAATGTGTATTTTCTACTCCATTCAAAACCCTTTTGGGGCATATCATATGTAAGGAAGGCTTACTAGTTGATCCTACCAAAGTTTCCATTATTGTGGGATTGGGGGAACCTACCAACTAGAGCATAGTACATAGATTCCTTGGGCTTATGTGGTATTACCGGAAATTTATTAAGGGGTATGCTAAGATTTCCATGCCATTAGAAGATTTACTAAAACAAAAATTCCATTTAACTGGGGAGAGGCGCATCAGATGACATTTGATACATTGAAGAATAAGCTTATAACTTTCCCATATTATGCTTTCCTTCTTGGGATAAGCCATTCCATGTACATGTTGATGATTCAGGAATAGAAATTGGGGAAATCTTAGCACAACTTGGAGAAGGAGTTATTGACCACCCCTTTTGTTTTGCTAGTAGAAAGCTAACCCCAGCATAACAAAACTATACTAATACTGAGCACAAAGCATTATCAATGATCTACGCACTGCACAAATTTAGGTAGTATCTATTGGAAACACCCTTCATATTCTACACGGACCACATGGCATTGAAGTACTTGGTAAACAAGCCCATTTTACAAGGGCACATATGCAGTGGGTCCCATTGTTTCAAGAGTTTGAGTTTACTGGTTTCGAAACGAGTAAGAGTAATTTGAGACCAAACCATTTATCAAGGATTGACTTAGGGGAGGATGTACAGAGCATTGAGGACACAATGCCAGATATGCAACTATTTATTTTATAGTACGTGCACTTTGACTTAGAATATATTGTTTTATTTCTCAAAACACGTGTGGAACCAAAAGGAATGAATAATTTGGAAAGAAAGCAAGTTATCCATGTGCATCATGCCCTACATGTTAATTGGTGGAGAATTATAAAAGCTAGGTCATGATGAGGTTTTGCACCGGTGTGTTTTAGAGCATGAACACGTTGCAGTCATGGAGGAAGCACATAGTGGAATTGCAGGAGGAAAATATGTAGGGAATGAAACCACACAAAATATCCTTCTAGCTAGGGCTTTGGTGGGAAAGCATCTACCAAGATTGTATTGAGTTTTACAAGGCCTGTGACCATTTCCAATGCCTTGGAAAACCAAGAAGAAGAGATGAGATGCCCTTGAGACTAATAGCTAGCACAAAACCATTTGAGAAGTGGGCCATTGATTTTGTAGGACCGATTTCACCTACCACGCAAAGGACTGGTTCACACTATATCATTACTTTTATTGATTACTTAACAAGGTGGGTGGATGCAACACCTACAAGGGATTATGAAGCAATAATAACTAGGTTCTTGTGGGAAAATATAATCAACAGATATGGATGTCTGTTGAGTTTAACAAGTGATAGGGGTACTCATTTCTTGAATGAGACAGGTTAGGATTTTGTTGGCAGAATTCATGGTAGCCAACAACAAGACTACCCCTATCACCTAAAATCTAATGGTGCTAACTGCTGAGGTATTTAACAAGATCTTGAGTCACACACCGACCAAAAATTATGATGTGAGAAGAAAGGATTAGGATGATAAATTTTTGTTGTGTTACGGTCATACAAGACTACTTATAAAATACTAAATAATGCCACACCTTTTCAACTGGTGTTTAGTGTGGAAGTAGTATTACCCATTGAATTCATGTTACCATCACTACGTATAACGCACATAGGAGGATTAGCTGATGAATAAGTTTTGAGGAGAGGATTGATAAGTTAATGTAGTTAGATGAGAGGCGAGCCATTTCTCTCTAGAGTTAGAAGACAAAAAGCTAGGTAGAAGGCATGGCATGATAGACACATCAAGAACAAAAATTTTGAGGTTGGGAAGATGGTTCTATTATATGATTCCAAGTTTTTGTGCCATCCTAGGAAATTCAAATTCCATTGGATGGGATTGTACATTGTATCCTATATACTTGATTCAGGTGCTTGTCAATTAAGCGCTAGATGGAACACGGTTACCAAGCCATTTCAATGGGAGTAGGATGAAGCCCTACTATAAATAATTATTCCTTGTGTTTGTAAATAAGGTAGTATTTCCCTTTAGCCTAGGATTTCCCTTAATGCATTTCCTTTCTTTATGTTTCCCTTTCTCATTTCTTTCTCCTTTTCTTTTTGTTGTTGTGTGCACATTGTGCCTTTGGTAGCCATTTACAATATCAAAAGTTTTCTATGTGAGAGGAGTGTGCATCTATTTTTTTGTGGGGTGGAGTGATGCGACAAGTACTAAAATTTAGTAGTGGATGCTATGTTTAGATGGCCTACTTTGAAGGACAAAAGCACATATTTTGAAGATCGCATGTGGAAAATGTGAACATGAGGAGTTTGGTGTCAAGAAGGCTTTACAAAACCATGTATAAGGGTGAGAAGCATAAGAACAACATGAGGTAGGAAATTTCAAAAGTTAGGGTAAGAATAGAAGAAGTTCCTTCATCTTTGCAAGCGTGTGCGTAATGATCTTTGGTCGAAGGGTTCTTATACACCAGAAGGTTATAGAATTTTTTTCCTAGATTGGGTGTCGGGAAAAAGCATTGAAGGTTGGCTTTATAAGAAAAATCAACCTTTATTGCAAAGGTACTTTGGTAGGTCATATGGCATTTATTATAGAAAAAAAGAAAAATCTATAAGTAGAAGGTTGGGGTACATTATTGTTTACCTTGCATTTGTGATATCGAAGATCTCTTGTGAACTAGGGAATCCTTAAAGAAAATTTAAAGGGTTGTGAATATTTGAGTGCATAACTAGTTTGATCAGTGAACAATAATGGAAAAAGAGTACACGGGCATGTGGGGGAATGTCGTAGAAGTTTTTGAATCACACAAGTGAATACATAATTTTTTAGAAATAAGGGTTTTCCAGGTTAGGGTTACATAAATAGGGCATACGATTAAAGGTATTTTCATGAAGAGGTAGAGCCGCAGAGTTGAGTAGATCCAGGATCAAAAGAAAGAAAGAACTTTTAGTGACCTGAAAGAGAAATGGCACCAAGGAAAGCAACAACCGTTTCACCAAAGAAGGGAAAGGGAAAAGGGAAACAAGTTGTTTCCACTAGTTTCAATGAAGAATGGTACACACAGATGTAATATCGAGATGACATATTTCTTAGAAAATAACGGGTGTCTCATGTTAGAAAGATGGCCGTAAGTGACTACAACCATCAAACAAGCACCACAAAGAATGAGATGGCATTAGAACTAGTTCACCCTACAGAAAAAATGACACCAAATGGAATGCTTATCTATGATGATAAGGTGAAGGTGAAGATGGAGAAGGCCAGGTTATTTCAACTCTACGAGTTTCCCTATTTTTGAAAACCTGAGTGACTATACCATTGGTTAATGTTGAGCATACATAAAGACCATTTCTACTTCACAAGATGTAGGATACGGATAACTCCCTAACTGATATCCAAATTTATTAGTCTTACCTATGTGGGATCCTTTTGATGATGACTTGGATGATAAGGAGGCCATCAATAAGACTATTTAAGCTTATGAATATAATAAGGGGTATTAATACTTTGACATTTCTATGATTTTTGACCCTGTAATGAGGATTTCTGCATGCTTGGTCACAAAAATAAATGGGTAGAAGAGATGGACAGAAATCAATAAGGCTTGGTCGAATGTTTTTTGTAAGGTCTCGAAGGTGAAAATATATAATCTCTCAAAGCATTCATAGTAGAATAAATCATCAGTGCCACATGCAATGGAGAAAATATCATGTTTGGTAATGTCCTCCTTACCATTATCTTTTCAGAGATTGGAGTGCCCAATGGGCTAGATAAATTTGTGTGGGAGTACTCAGATGAGAAACCCTCCCCTACCAAAAGATTTGAGAAGTACACTTGTGATACCATGACCACCTCCCATAAGGCGCACCTAGAAAAATAGTATAAGTGGATGTGTGACACATTTGGCGAAAAGTGGAGGATACTTGAGAAGTTACCTAGTTTACTACAAGGTGAAGATGAATTCATTGTATACCAACATTTTTACATTGACAAGTTTACTCGGATGATGTGCAAGTACATAGATGACACAGTCTATAGGCATGTAGGAGGTGGGTGCAAAACCAAGCACCTATGCATGGAGGAAGAAGTCCACCGTAGAAAAGAGAGAGAAGACACCGAGGAAGGGGCACTAAAGTAAAAGAAGCTCCCTGAAAAGAAGAGTCTCCTATATTAGAATCACCAATTAGGAATAAGAAAAGAATAACATAAAAGGTGGACTTGAAAGAAATAAAAAGCATGGAGGTGATAAGGGTGATGAAGATGATGAAGAGGATGACGAGGCTCAGGACCATCCTATGTATGATGTACATGATTCGAGAGGAGAATGGTAGTGAAGAGAATGATGACGACGAAGGAGGTGCTCACGGTAAGGGGGAAGTGAGGAAGTCAACATGAAATATCAAAGGACTCCAAGCTTGACCAAGGAACAGATGGAGGATGTCGTAGAAAGGGAGGTAGCATGCATCATAAAGGACTTGGTGGATTAAGAGGTGGAATGCAATGCCGAAGATGTTCTTAAGGGGAAAAAGGGAAGAGAAAGCATAGAAAATGAGTATGGAAGCATGGGTGAAGATCCCACCAGCGTGTAAACTTCCCAAAGGTAATGTGCATAAGAGGAAATGGTATGGTAGTGGTGTAAGAACAAGGGATGCCTACATTAATGATCCAAGTAACATATTACACGCACGTTTCCAAAGTATCTTTCCTTCAAACTAACTCCTTAGATGGTATTTTTTTGATGAATATGGTGCGTACATGTGCACAAGGAATATGTTGTCTTTGAATTTTGACTCCCATTTTGATGAGCTTGAATTTGAGGTCAACCGTGCGGCATTGATGAAGATACGAGATACAAGGGATTAATCCCTCGGTGAATGCTCAAAAACTATTAGATGAGTAATTTTTTAATGTACTCAAAAAGTGTCGGTGGATGTTGAGGTGAGGATATTTGGAAGAAATGATAGAGTAATGGTCCTAGAGGAAAATCTTGAAAAGAAAATTTAAGAGATCATTAAAAAGGATAAAGAGCTAAAGTAGGAGGAGCTAATCAGTGCACAATTAAGGTGTTAATTAAGGAAGGAAAAGGAAAAGTTATGAGAGATCCATAAGAAGATATAAACTATTTCATACGTCATAATCTTAAAGCACCCCGACTTGGCCCCTCGTAAAAAATACGATTCAACCATGTAATGCTTGGAAGACCTGACCCACATCCTCACCATGGAGAGGTAGCCTCTCACATTGGAATCAACAAAAGAGGCATTGGCATGCTATAAGGATGAAGAAAAGCTGAAGATCAAGGAGACAATTTATTGGTATTCGAGATCTTTTCCACTATGAAGACCATTGCGTAAATGGCTAAGGATTTTTATGAAAATTATGTTGACAAAGATAGGGTAGAAAGTATACCGATTGCTATGCATGATGTGGATCTGAAGGAGTTTTAAGAGAAAAACAAAGGAAATAGGGTGGATTGGGATAATATCCTAGCCAAGGTTGAGAAAAAATTGGAATCAATTGAAACCTTACAAGGTTTAGTTAAGAATCGACTTAAGGAACTATATCCCCAGTTCACCCGTAGAATGGACATGCTAGACAATCTTAGCAAACAACTAGAAGGAATTGTAGATACACTGAATACTAAGAGCGATGAATTGAGTTTTGATGAGGTGAGAACTCTAGTGGGTGACCTAATTCAGTAAGTGTAGGCTAATGTGGATGCCTGTGAAAATATTGAAGAAACGGTAAAGAAAAAATTCCCAATCCTCCTACATCAGTAGTATATTCTTACATTCTTTCATTCTTTATTCAGATTATCCTTATCTCACTATTCTTTATTCTTTGAAGAAGCAATATTTTTGTGAGGAAAGAGAACATGCTTAGTGTGGGGTGATGTTGGGGCTTGAAATATTGGCTAAGTACCAAAGGACATGTGTGCGCAGAACCAGTGAGAAGAAGGGTGCTCAAGGGAAACGACACGGGATAATGGGGTTTAAGGAAAACCAAGGCACGCGTGGGAGACAGAACACGGGTTCAAAGGACTTATTCATATTTGGCATTCTAGATACACTTGAGGAAAAATGTGAGGACCTGAATAGGTGTGATGAGTGGATAAGATGCCATCCTATAACCTGGAGGTCAAGAAAATGATATTCCACGTGGTGAATATTCATAAAAGACATCATTACAAAGATTGTATTTTTGAAGAGGGATAAAAATTCATCATTGGAGGACCACATCAACACTTGGAACATGATCTACTTAGGAGAGAAGGAATGGTGGTGGTTGTTGATCGTATAAAAAGAGATTCTCGAGCTAGAGATAGATATACAAGAGGAACAAAAAGGAGGGCAAGAGATAGATAGGGAGAATTCATAGAGAATATGTCGAAGAATAAAAAAGTGTTCATAAAGTAATGCTAGGGTTTAGAGAACTTAGTACTAAGGATTGTGATGGATTACATAAACCTTTGTATGGCACTAGGATCTGTAACAAGGGTTAAAATGGGAAAGGTATAGATAGGGTCTCATACCTGGGGAGGATTTGTGGGAGTTAAGTCCCTGTCATTTATTGTATATGGTCTAAGATGACCCTTTTGACTGTAATGTGGCTACCTGAACTATGTTAAATCAATATATATATATATATATATATATATATATGGGTTTATTTTGTATATTTTTAAGGGTGTAAACCCTCATGTTATATGACTTATCATGGCTCAAATCTAATTTATTATTCTTCTTGTAATGTTATTTAGATTTTGTTGTGTTAATATTAGATCTGCTAGTGGCATCTTCTACCTATTTAAATAAGTAAATGTACTTATACTTTTTCAAATCATCCTCCATTAATGGTGGAACCATCTCACAAATCTCACATAAATGAGGGGCTCAGTGCAAGTGCATGCCTCAGGTGAGTTCCCAGTGCCTGCTAGGTGATAGGATGGCGCACTTGGGGTTAGTAAAGGTATTAGGGGTAAATAAATGATTACACCTAAAACAAGGTTTGATTCTCCACCCATGATGCATGCCTATCCTACACTCATTCCTTCCTCTCCATTATGTGATACCTCATGCTCTGCTAGGTATTCTATAATATTTGTAACCTCTTTTCCCACTCTTCTATCATTCTTAGGTTCGGGAGTGAGCCTAGCCTCATGCGTTGTATCGGTTCCGGTTTGTCCTCTATGATCTGTGTACCATCCATGCCGATACTTCCAACATCCATATCCATCACATGTGCATCCTCATATTATTTTACCTATCCCTCTTCATCCGACTCCTTGATAATGTACATATGTGGGCTCATCTCCTCACCTTCGATTCCTCCTATTCTTTTGAATCTCTGTCTCCTCAGAGTTTGAGCTAGGTATTTCTATTTGTTTCTTAATCACTAGAGGTCTTCCTCTAGCAAGTTTCATTCTCACATACGTGTTTGTACCTGTCTTTTTCTTCTCTGATGTCTTACCTATGGGTTCACTTTAAACATGATTTTTATCCATACCCATCAACAAACTGAGGCCTTAGATAAATATATATTATTGATGTTATAACTAAGGCCACTGGTAATGTAACTAGTTTAAATAAATGTACGCTTTCTGATACATACTTCTCTTCATAGGCACACTTCTTGGGGTAAAAAAGAGCCTAGAGAATCTCATGGTGATCCTTATCTACATCACCTAGATCAAATATAAATTTCCATGCATCCTTAAACCTATTTATAGAACTCTGAAACTACTACCCTGTAAAAGGAAATAGGATTTTACACTATGGAATTTTAATACCATTAATTAACATAAACCTCCTAATATAAATTTTTTTATAGAATAGAAACTTAGAAAATCCATCTACAAGATTAGGAAAATAAGTTGGAATTCTCCACTCTACACCGAATGCATCACGCATCTATTTATACCATTTATCCACATGTACCTTGTATGATGGAGTCATCGAATCACATGTATATTTGGAAAACCATTTTATAGGGGAGGGATATTCTTCAAGATATTCCCATATCTTATCCTTTGGCCCATCAGGAACCCCAATCTTAAGAAAACTATCACCAATAAGATGTTTCCAAACATAATCTTGTCACCATCATGTGCAACATCAATGATATCCTCTGCTATAAAGGAAACAATATTATATATAGTTCCTTATGATATTTTATTGCATACATGTAGCCATATTTTATTCACTTGTGTCCATATTTCCTTCCCATTCAGCTTTGTGAGCAAGCGCACGGCCATCCTTATGACAAGATCATTAAGCTTAACAATATCAAATGCACACCTCCTTTCTTGTACTCAAACTCCACTACAGTTTTCTTTACCTCAACATCATTTCCTAAGTCATCATCAAAATAGAAGCCAATATTAATCAAGATAAATTACATCAACCTCTATTCCTTATACCAAGTACTTACCCATGCCACTACCTACCTTGTGTAATACTATGCACTTTTCACCATACGTGGTTTTTCCTTTGGAATTGTCCTTATTATCACCATTCTCCCTATATTTCAACAACCAACATCAACATCGACACACACGCTCCTTTAGTACTTAGTCCTTTATGAACCATAACTCTCTTCTATGCGCCTTTGCTTATAATCCACCCCACACTAATTATATGTGCAGTCCTTTGCGTATAAATTCACTTAGATAGTAATCACCTATTGGTGTGAAAATGCACTTATTAGAACAAAAACTGAACTAAATTGAAAAAGCATAAAAATGATTAATGGAAACACATATAAAGAAAATGCATTAAATGGAAATCTAATCTAGCTGAAAATATTGCCTTATTACAGACACCAAGAAGACTTATTTATAGTAGGGCTTCAGCCTACTCCCATTGAAGTAACTGGGAAATAAAGTGTCATCAATTTCGTAAGTGAAAAAAACTTGATTCCACTATCTTTGTTGCAACAAAGGGTCCCAACAAGTGAACTTTCATTTTTCCAGTTAGCACGTAAACTTAGAATCATACAAAAGAACCATCTTGCCAAACTCAAATGCCTTGTTCTAAATATGTCTGTCATGTCATGCTTTCTATCTTGATTTTTTTATCTTCGACTCTCTCGAGAAATAACACGTTGTTCATCCAATGTACTAATTTTTATGCACTCCTCAACAACTTGTTCATCATCCAATCCTTGTATGTGCACAATATGTAGGGATGACATCATGAATTCTATGGGAAATACAAAATTTGTGCCAAACACCAATTGAAACATTGTGGCCTTATTCAATCTTTTGTAGGTATTTCTATATACCCAAATTATAAGCAGTACTTTATCATCCCATTCTTTCCTTCCTACATCACATATCTTTTTCAATGTATGTCCCAGTATCTTGTTGAAAGCCTCAACAATACCATTATCCTGTGTGTGATAGGGTGTTATCTTATGATGTGCCACCATGAACTTAGCCAATAATATTCTGATAGTCTCATTCAAAAAGTGTGTTCCCTTATCTCTTGTAAAGCTCAACAGACATCCATACTCACCGATAATATTTTCCCATAGAAATCTTGTTCTTTGTAGCTAATGTACAATCCTTGTAAGATATTTTATATAAGTTATAATGTAACATGCGCTAGTCCTACGCTTGGGTGGGGAAATAGGACCCACAAAGTCAATATCCAATTTTTTGAAAGGTTTATCACTTGTAATAGGTCTCAAGGAGTCTCATTTCTGGTTTCCGACTTCCCAAGGCATTGACAATGATCACATGCCTTGACATATTCCTTGACATCCTTATATAAATTTTCCCACCATAATCTAACCATCGAATTTTATGCACAATGGCATCTCCTACATAATGACCTCCTGTAATTCCACCATGAGATTTTTCCATAATTTCCTCGTGTTCATGCTCCAATACACACCATCTCAAAACTTTCTCATGACCAAGTTTGTACAAGTCACCACTTATCAATTGGTAAGGTGTCGCACATATTGCAATTTGCTTCTTTTCTATCATCTTCATCTCGTCATGAAGTTATCAAGTATGCAAAAAGACTACAATATCTTCTAATCCAATGGGAACATGATTCATTCTGAAGAGTTGTGCATTTGACATCGTGTCTTTATTTTCTATGTGTCTTTACGTAACTTATCCTTGACAAATGATCAAGCCTTGAGTTACTTTTTCCTAGTTTGACAACAACTGTAAATTGAAATTCTTTAAATAATAGTATCCACCTATAAATGTGCCCTTGTAAAATATGCTTTTTCACCAAATACTTAAGTTCCATATGATCTGTGAAGAAGATAAATGGTGTGGCCAATAAATATTTTCTAAACTTGTGAAACACATAAATCATGGAAAAATATTCATGCTCAGTAGTTGTATAATTTTGATCGGTGGGTGTCGATAGGGTGGTATACAATTCCTTAACCTAGTTGTGTTAACACGGTACCAATCTCCATTCTAGAAGCATCAATGTGAACATGAAATGGTTTATCCCATAAAGGAAAGCACAAAATGGGTGCAGAAGTGAGTCTTTCCTTAAGTATCTCAAATGCTAGCTGTTGCACCTCATTCCAATGAAACTTTCCTTTACTCTACAACTACTCTTCCAAGTGCACAAAAATCTTAGAATATCCTTTAATTAACTTCCTATAATAACTTGTATGTTCTAATAACCAACGCACCTCACTCTAATTGGTAGGCTCCTCCAAACCCAAGATAACTACAACTTTCGCAAGATCTACCAACAAGCCCTCCTTACAAATAATATGCCCAAGAAAAGTGCCAAAAGGTGTTGTGAAGATACATTTATTAATATTCAAGGAGATGATTAAATGTATGCATCTTTTAAAAATAAGTCTCAAATTTTTACAATGATCCTTAACCAAACCATATACTGTTTAATCATCAAGATACACCTATAAAAATTTATGAATGAATTCCTTAAATGCTTGTATAACAATGTGTGAAAACACTGCAGGTGCATTTTTCAGTTCAAAGGGCATACATGTGCATGCAAAACTTCTCCACTAAGTGGTGAAATTTTTCTTCTCTTAATATTCCTTTACTATGCGCACTTGATGATATCCTAAAAATTCATTATTAAAAGAGTATATCTCTCACCCTATTGCACCTTCCAAGATCTCCTCAAGTAAATGGGGTAGTAAAAGTTCCAATAACACATGATTCATTTAATTCTATGTAGTCCACATAGATCTTTATCCTCCCATCCTTTTTAATTCTTATAACCATAGGACTCACCCACTATGATTCCTCAATGAGATAAATGATTCTATATTTCAGCATCTTATAAATTTCTTCCTTCACCTTAACACACAAATTAAGATTCATCCTATAAGGCCTCTTTCTAATCAGGCACACACATTCTTTAATTTTGATTCACATCTCACCTAAAGAAGGGTGTACTCCTTTCAATTCATGATAGCCTCTAGGAAATAAGTCCTAAAAGTTACACAGAAGCTTAACAATCTTATCTACCTCCTTTTCGACCAATAATCACCAATAATGGCCTCTTTAGGCTCTGCCTATGTCCTAATGTTAACCTTATTTATTTTCATAGGCTCATGATACATGGGTGTATTCTTATCTGTTGTGTCAATTACCTCATGCATACATTTGGTGTGATTAACATCTAGGTTATTGTCCTCATCCTCTTCACCATCTATCGATCATATCAGATTACCCTTTTCCTTTTCTTCCCATGCTCGAGACCATTTCTTCCTCTTCATTCTCTTCAAGGTCAAGGTGCACCTTCAAATCCAATTCACTAAACATATCCAACAAAATCTCCTCACTCTTAGCGTTAACCCCAAAGGTAGGCACTTCATAAGATATAGTGCTTCATTGACACGAGGTTTAGTAGAAAATTAGTATAAAGTATGAATCATACCTAAGGTCGTCTCTCGCCAATTAACTATTTCTTGTGTCAATTCCGCATGGTCATATCATGTACATGCAAAAATTTCAAGGGTTGTGTAGAACTTATGTACCCAGAGCGATGGTGATAATGCCTCCTTCCCACTTTGTCAAGAGTCTCTCACACTTCTGAATGTGGTGCAAAGAAAAATCCTTCCCATGGTATTCACATAACTTGTGAAGGTACATTGCTCCTTAGAAACCTAGTCTAAAAGGTGATTCTCACCTCTTTCCATTCTAAAAGGTATTCCTTATGTGTATCCCACCAACGTTTTGTTATCCCATGTAGGATATAAACCAATATATTTCTTCTGTCACTAGTATCCTTCCACTAGAATTCCATAGGTGAAAAAATACATCAAGGTTTCCTTTGCCAAGATACCGAGGTATCTAATTATTACTCAAGAACCTATCCATGTGTGGCCTAATCATGTGAGTAACCAAATTCTTAACCTAATGTCCAACTACTTCATACATTTCATGTAACTAGTTGTCACAAGAAAGACTTTTAGTATCACTAATTGAATGAGCATCATCCTATTATATTACCCCTTCCTTATATGGCTTAATTACGTGATGGTCTCTGATTGTACATGTGTATATCATGTTCAAGTCCTCATCTCTTAATGGCCCAACATATGGGGAATATTTTCATCTTTCAATGGGATAATGACACACTCTTATTTTTTCTCAAAGCTAATGTTCCCCTTATTAAAGAATAAAATTACATTATTTGCATAATACCAGGGGCGCCCAAGTAATGCCGGGAAACTATCTACCTTTATGAGTTCAAATACTTCAAAGTCCCAAGTAAAATTGGCTCCATGAATCATAATGACACCCCAATAGGATTATCCCTAGTTTTTTTACCATGTAAAACACATTCGATGATGGCTACAATGGTGGTCTTCCCACCTCATTCTAAGCATCCAATGTGAGTACATTAACTTTCACCCTTGTGTCTATAATATTTTTATTATAAGTCATCCATCAATGAACACATTTAATGTAATATCCTTGTCATACTCATGATTATGAGGAGGTATATTTGCATGAAGGATCTTCCTCTCACGCTCATGTCCTACATACAATAATTTATCTCTCAACCACTCTCCTAATAGAGTGATTACATTCTCCTGACGCAACATTCTATAGAATTGATTAAAATAATATGTCTTTCGCATAATTTTAGCATTCTTAGCACATTCTAATGTGCATGCCTTCTCCTTTCAAATTTTAATCTCTTTGTAAATTCCTGATCACAATCATAGTCTCTAGATAAACTTATTTCTGATGTTCAACATTAGGGTACTTGGCATTAATCACTTCTTGCTTCATTATAGGTGGCTTGTAATTTGGATTCTCATAGGCACATGCAAACTCAACGAGTGTGATAACTAACACATGATGTAATTCAAAATTCAGGCCAACTTTGGGGATCTATTTATCTCCATCCACATTGTATCTTTATCATAGCTGCACCCTTATCTTTCTTATGTTATTTTCTCATATGCTCATACAAATTAGGGCATTCTTCAAACTTATGTTTTTTTCCACACCAAGAGAAAACCACGTTTTGAGGTAACTCATGCTAATAATGGTTAAGAGAGCCATAAGTAAAATAGGCTCATATTGGAAATCTTCCTCTTCCACCGTTGTGACCTCGGCCTCTCGTATCCCGCACGGAAGCCTCTATTATTGTTATCCCCATTCTTGTGCCCTTCATTATGTTGTTCTCCTTGTTTCTTATATCCACTTATGACACTAGTCTAGTGTACACTAGTTTTGATGGCTTCATGTATGTGATCAATCACTCTGTAGTTAACTGTATCATGAGTATAAGTTTTACAAATCTTACAATACATGGATACATTCTTATGGATCACGCACTGCAAAAGAGGACATCTACTCACATCATGGTTCAAATGAAAAATATTGTAATCTAGCAACATGGTGCACACTAAATTATAATGGAAGATATCCTTAGTATGTCCTTCAAAATCGCAATATGTACACAAAATCCCACTACGCATCTCATGAGCTGAAGTAGCTGAGATATTTTCCAATTATTTTTCCATAAATACAATCTACGCTTTAAGAAATAGGCTCACACTAGTTTCAACACTCCCAATTTCCTTAGCGTACAGATCTACCTCCAAATAATTGTGTGGGTCTACAAAAGTCTTATAAGATAACACCCTTATGAAAGGATTCAACATCCCACAAAAAAACAATGTGCATGTTGACTAGGATTTATGTCATAATATAGCTTTCAAAAAAAGTTTTAAAACATGCATCGTACTCCTGAATTTTTTTATAAGCCCTAATTAATGTCCTTAAATGCATTGATACTCTTATGTTCAAACTCAAGGATATTGAACTCAGAAAAGATAGAATACAAAGCATCATAATCAACTGAAAATTGGTGTGGATCATACTTCCTATACTAACTATTCACACGCCCTTGAAGAGTAGTAGTAAACTAAATTACCTTCCTATCTGGAGTAGTGATTCCCTTAACACATGATAACAACTCGTACTTTTGTACATGGTTTGCAGCATATTTAATACCTTTGTTTTCTTGAAAGTGAAGAGACATCTCATAAAACACCTGTTGGGGTTGATGTGGGGGTTGTTGAGGATGTGGGCCTTGTCCCCTAAATCCATAACCAGAACCAAAACCATTGCCAATATTTCCTCCACCACCAAAACCAATTAATCCTCTTGATCCTAAGCTTCCTAACCCACCTAACCCACCTCCTATAGTGGTTGTTAGACTATTGGACGTACTCCCTTTCATTACAACAATGGTACTAAACTAAACTCTAATAGTCTTAGAAGTAATATTACTTCTAAACATGTTCCCAACATTCTGTGTACCCACACTCTAACCTAATGACGTGCCATATAAGATTCCTCCAATCGATCCTTCAAATAAAAAATAAGTTGTCATTTGTGATGCCATAGATGCTCTTTAATGAACTTTTGTATTCAATGGAAAATTATAACTACCAAAATCAATTGGATTACCTACACTCATTTGTTTTTCAATAGTTACTTTTAAAAATTGATCACCAAGCGCAAGAGCTAGGTCACTAGGTGGGATGAGATACGCGCATGTGGTCCTTATTATTTCTTCATCATACACACTCTCATCAGAAGCTAGAGGGGATTCTTTATTGTTCTTGCGTACGTGGGGGAGAGCTTGCTACTTTGGCTCCATGTCTTCCACATGAGCTTAAAATCCTTCATGAGACATCATCCTACGTAACTCCATAGACTCCTTAATATCATACTTATTTTCCAATTCTATCTCTCACACCTCATTATACTTAAGTTTTTTCCTCTCTCTACCTTTCAGCCATAAGTCTGTCATCTTTCACCACACCTACCCCGCCCCTATGCACGATGGGGTTTTTAGCTAGCCATAGGAAGGTGCTCTAAGCTTTACACCACCATCAAAATATTAATATACAAAATAATGGTGTGAAGGTAAGTTTCTATTGGTTAATGCACGAATTCAACATCGATAATTTCTAGAAAATTATACGTAGACAACGCATACTCCAAAGTATGATTACCTACAAAACCAGCCCACGAATTATCTACAAAATGTGTCCAAGGTTCATCTACATCCAAAAATTACGATACTCTTCCCGTGTCTAATTCTTCGGTCTATAATACCAAATTTTCTTGGATGTATACAAATACAACCACTGCATACAAATATATTGGAAAGCATCAAAATAAAAACTCGTAAAGCTCATGATAAATATGTTATTTAACCCACTTGGGCTCATTAAAATTAGGTCTCGTATAATATCTCTATAAAAACTAATTTTTTCCATCAATCACCCAATTCAATGGACACAAGATTCAACCAATATGCCATCATTATGCAACATTGTGGTAAACTCTTTGAAAGGAGGTCCTAATAACGAAACCAAAAATTAGTCTATTTTTCTTGCTAAAACCCTATATTTGTTGACACATCACTCAAGCATATCCGAGCACTCACCCAAAGCACAAAAAGGTACCAGGCCCTCTTTTTACCATCTTACCATGAAGTTAGAATGCATGTTCATAAAACCCAATTCCCAAGGTGTATAATCCATATTATCAATCGATTCATGAACTCAAATTAGAAACACACATAATAAAGTAAACATAAAGATCACACAACAATTATTATCATATTCACCATATAACCACTAGTAATTGATACAAAAATAATCAATATCCAACCATAATGATGCACTATATTATTCCACCAAAACACAATATTTGAATACAACATAGTTACCCTCAAAAATTCATGCACATAAAATTATGCTAGCAACATAAATTTGTAACAATCCAATGTGTCTAAACCATGCAAATCAATATATATAGGGGGTGGAGACTTTCCCTTCACTACCCACGCATTTCTTAAAATAGGTTGCATGCTAAGAATAACCATGTGCAACTTACAAAAGAAACTAGGAAGCATGCAAGCTTCTCGTAATAATAGATTATCTTTAGTTAAATCTAGTTATAATCTTATTATTATTTTCATGCACATATTTGAACTACAAGTTATTTCCTCAAAAATAGACTCTTCTTGAATGCCCAATCCTCTTTGCGTGTCACACACTCCAAGTCTATATTTATCCCCACATACCAAAAATTCACTAATTCTTCTTCCTCTCTACTATGATCCTCATGCACCTCTCCTTCTATGTTTTTTGAGAAACCCATGTTCTCTAGTGTGCTCATCTATGGGTCATTTCTTATATAAACTATACTGTGTGGTCGCATATCACTTCATAATTCAATACTTTGACATTTTTATATGCCCAACACAGAGTAAGAATAAGAGATAATGATTTTTTCATGCCTTGGGGATAGAACATAGGCCCATTGGCCTTGAACCCTCCATTGCATGATCTACCAAAGTGATCCAGAAGAACTTCAAGAAGTATAGAGGATATGGAAAAAATCATTTAAATGATCATAACACAACATTAATAATAACTTGTGGGGTATTGGGAGTGAATTACAAAGATGTATCAATTGTCATATTCATGGAATCCCTTTAGGAGACTACCACGGATTGGTTCTATCACCTACAAAGAAAATCAATATTTATACTAGATAAAGATGTACATAATATCCTCGTCTAGTGGTCACAATTGAAGTAGGAGCTATATGAACCTATGAGATATTTTGTACCCAAATTTAACATGATATTTTATAAGATACTAGAATATGTCAGGCCTATTAAAGATAACCAAATAAGGTTCTTCACCAATAAAAATTTCCTAAAGTTTGTTTCATGCTAAGAAAAATCCAACCTTCCACCATGGATGAGGCACACAAACTTTTAATTGATGGAGAATATTATTTGATAATGTCTAGAGAATCCAATAAGGATCCAAGTAAGGAAAATATTAGAGTTCAAGTTCCAAAGCTACTGGACTCATTATAGCAAAAATTGGATAATGGTGTTCTTTCTATAAATAAAAGTAACTTGCGAAAAATTCCATGTACAAATATCCTCCAAGAATTTATTTTTCAAACAAAAAAATAATTGGTCTTCCACTTTAGAGGAATTTCCTTGATTCTCTTCTTATGAATGCATCATGTGAGACCCGATCTAAAGAAGAAAGTGAAGAAGAAGTCAGTTCAGAAAGTGAAGTAGAAGAAGGTGAGATAATAATAAAAGAGGTTGGATCTACAGAGGTAGGATTTTTGGGTAAGCATCCTCTTCGGATGATGAATATGAGGACTTTATGGTAGGTATGAACAACCATTCTTGTGATTTTTTCACTCAATCGAAGACTGTTGAGAAAGATAAGTCCTATAAGCATAAATATAAGGAGACAGAGGATCGTCAACTAATGACTCTACTTCCTAAAAAGATAATAAAAATAGAGGATATTTTTTCCCCCATATTTAGAATATGCCAAGAAAAATCCTGAAGTTCACCCCATGGCAAGGAATCCTTTAAGAAATGTAAGTCAAATACTTTCACAAATGGTGTTTCTACTTCAGTAAAGCATAATAATTATGAGAAATTAGCAAGCACCTCATATAATTAAAACCAATCCAAAGTTTCTCATACTTCTGAAAACAATTCTTCAAATCTTGATATCATCAACCATGTAAAAAGGATAAGGTATAGATCTCAAAGTATGAATAATTATAAACCCATCCTAACTAGTTCAAGAAACTTGTTAAGTTCATCAAGGTGGAAGCTCTAAGTCTAAAGTGTCATCCTCTTAAATAGTATCATCCACTTCTAAAGGTCTTCTTCCCACTCCTAAGCCGAGTATGAACCAAAACCTCTTATCCTCTACCCTTTCCTCCACTCGCAAGATCAAACCATTCTATGTTTCCTTGTTGATAAATTGATACCATTTGAATAATTGTATCATTAATTCCAATGCCTCGGATAATTTAATATCCTCTAGGGTTTCTCAATCCCTCATTTTGATTCTCTCTCAAGCATTTGGACATTGCTACTCAATGGAGATGAAAGATGTGCCACTTGTTAAGAGGATCAAAGATGTAGTGATGACCCTTGTGGATTATCTTGGGAAACGGGTGAAGGTAACAATCCTAATAGCTAACATGTCGTTACATATATAATAATCCTTAGTAGAAGCTACTGCCATGATATGGAAGGTCAAATCCAAATGAACTAGTTTTCTACTTTAGTTCTAGTCAAGGGTGAGATGAAGAAACTTCTTCCAAATCCCAAGATGAAGTAGACGGTCAAAAGTCAAATGACACTAGAACCACCATTCTCTTTCAAATAGGAGATCCGTGAAAGGATTTATTTGAGGATTTAGGGAAAGTACCATATAAATAAATAGGTAATTGTAATTACTTAATGAGTTTTGAGTAGAGTTAAGAACTACCTATCTTGGAGGAAAGGATGAAAGACATTTTTGGTGAGGTTTGGAACATGGAGTTCTATGGAAGTTATTCTACAACTAGATCAAGATTAGGAATATTATTATCTTCTTCATAAGGAGACTTCTTCCCATTGGCATATAAGTTACAATTATCTAACACAAACAATATTGTTGAATATGAAGCTTTGTTTCTCGGGTTGAGGGATGCAGAAGAGATGAGAATTAGGAATCTTATTATCCAAGGTGATGCGAATTGATTGTAAAACATGTGAGAGAAATTTTTCAGGTAAATAATTCTCATCTATTCTATTATAGGAATAAGGTGTGGGAATTCCTTAAATCCTTTGATGCATTTAAAATTAAATAAATCCTTAAGGATCATAATTCTAGAGATGATTCATTGGTCGTATCTACATCATTGATGATTCCACATCTTGACTTCAAAGGAGAAATATTCTCATTGGAAATGATCTTTCGACCTAGTGTGCTAAACAAATAAAATATTTGGTAAGTATTTTATGATGATAACCAAATATTTTCCTTCCTTCAAGATACGGGGATTTTAGGTCCATGTATTTTGAGGGAAGGGACTCACACCCAAGGACTTTACCAAGAATGAAAATGAAAATAATTTAGTTCATTAGGTGGATGAAGATAGAGTGATTTTATTGAAAGGAAACAAGATCCCAAGGGACTAGTGTCTCTGGAGGAACTATTTAACAAGCATAATAGGTTCATTCATGGAAAATCAAAGGATCAACCCAGGTCTTCATCAAAGTACGAAAAAGTCAACATTGGAACAAGTGAGCAGCCAAGGATGGTGAATGTCGGGAAATGTTGCTCACTGAGGAATGGAGGAATATCACAACATTATTGAAAATGTAGTTCTATTTTCTCACATAATCATATGATGATTTTAATTCCTTCCAACCACATACGATGTAACATTTTATACCCCTGAATCCGATGAAAAATCCATTTGGAAATAGAAAAGGAACTACAACCCCAAAATTTTCAAAATAATTGAAGTAGAGGTTGAGAAGCTACTTAATTCCTACATCATCTTTCCTATCCACCACTCAACATGGATAGCCAATATTGTACCAATAAGGAAGAAGAGTGGTGAAATATGTATTTGCATGGTTTTTTAGAATTTGAACCAAGGTTCTTTGAAAGACAACTACCTGTTTCAAGTCATGGACCATATCTTGTAAGTAATTAATGGTTTAAAGATGATATTTATGTTGGATATATTCTTAGGATACAATCAGATTGAAGTGGAAAAATAAGATCAGTTCAATACTACACACACTAGCCCATGGGGCAATTTCACTTACCATCACATTCCATTCAGCTTTATTAATGTAGGTGCCAAATTTAAAAGGGCCATGTACTTGGATTTCAAATATTTTAAGGGAAATTTTATAGTAGTGTACCTTGATGATCGACAAAGTATAATCTAAAAAGAGGAGAACATATACAAAAATTAATTAATTTTTAATCCATTGCAAGAGGCACCACATTTCCCTAAACTCAAAAAAGTCAATATTTTGGGTTAACTAATAGCAATCTCCTTGGGCACATCATGAGTAAGGAGGGAACCAATATTTATCTGGAGAGGGTATGTTTTTATTCAAAGACTACCTCTTCGTACCAACAAGATAGGTGTTCATTATTTTTTTCAAGTAATGTCATCTTTTTGAAAAGGTTCTTCTTGGACTTCACCAAACTCACAAAGGATATTGTAAACATAATAACTCCAAAACTATCCTTCAACTATAACAAGTAGAGTAAAGAATCCTTTCAATCTATTAAAAGTGCCATTGTAAAGGCACCCCTCTCAGTACTCCCCGATTTTGGTAAGGAATTAATTATCTATTGTTATATTTGAATATATTATATCTTCCATTATCATGCACAAAAATGAATATAAAGTAAAATAAAAATCATGTTTATAAGTTACCATCTAAAGAAAATGGTATCAATTACTCAAAACATGAAAAAGATGCTCATACAGTGGTAAGAGCATTAAAAAGTTTATATTCTATCTTCTAAATTCTCATGTTGTTGTTATGGTACCAAGTCCAGAAGTCAAGCCCATTATAATGAAACAAGAACCAGGTGAAAAATTAGGAAATAATGTTTTGAAGGTGTAGTAATATGATCTTAAGATCAAACCCTATAAACTAGTGCAACGAAAAGGATTGTGTGAGCTTCTTTCATGAGAAGAGTGGGAAGACTTCTCAAATTGTTACAATTTATTGATCAAGGATCTTCCTCTTATGATTTTTGTAAATAAAACCAATCCATGGTATGTTGATATAACACATTTCTTGACTTATGGAGATTTACCTCCTAGACTTGATCAAAAGAAAAGGAGAAATCTCAACCTCACATAAACAAAGTACCTCATTTGGGAGAATATTCTGTACAAGAAAGGACTAGATGACAGATTATTGAGGTGAGTAGAGGAAGAAGAAAAAACAAAATTCTCAAGGCATACCAAAATCAAGCATGTGGAGGCTAGTTCTCCATAATGGTCACAACACACAATATCTTAAGGGGTGCTTATGACTATCCTCCTCTATTTCATGATGCATATAAATAGGTCAAGAAGTGAGATCCATGTCAATAGTTTGTGGGAAGGGTGAGGATCTTTTCTCCACCACTCGACCCATGATCATTGAAGATCCTTTTAAATAGTTGGGTATTTATTTCATTGGTGTATTAAATCCTCACTCCAACATAGTCCACATGTATGTACTTACTACCACGAGACTAATTCATAAAATGGGTAGAATCCATTCCTACAAAGCATGCAAATTTACGAGACTATGTGAAAATGTTTGAAAGAGAATATCATTTTTAGGTTCTAAGTACCTAGTAATATCATAACATCTAAATCCACCTACTTATCCTCAAGTGATCTAATGGAATTTTTCTACAACCATGGACTTTTTCAATCTCATTCTTCCGAATACTAACCATAAGGAAATGGCCAAGTGGAGTCTAAAACTAAGAATATTGTCACAATTGTTCACAAGTTAGTGGATTTCAAAAATGAATTGGCCTAAGAAGCAATTTGATTCCCTATGGGCTGACCAAATCACACCTAAAAATATATTGTGACTTTTCCTTTCTATCTATTTTATGGGATTGAGGCTCAAATTCCCATTTCTCAAGAGTTACCTACCTTGCAACTTGTAAAGACTATAGAAAATGGAGAGTATTAAGATGTTATCGATAAGATAATATACTACTTGGAAGAGTTGAATGATGATAGATTGGTATAAATTGACACACTAAAAGGCATTAATCTAAGGTGAAAAGGATATTTAATCAAAAGAGATAGGATAGAATATTTGAAATTAGAGACCTTGTCCTTCTTTGGGATAAAAGAAGAGAACCAAAAGGAATCCATGGGAAATATAGCTATCTCTAGATTGTTCTGTTCAAAGTCAAACACTTATTCAAAGAGAATAATTACTACCTGACATACCTAAATGTAACCCCATTGGAGTTTCCTCATATTAGGTAACATCTCAAACTCTACAAGAAGTGAGGTTGTTCAACCCATCCTTTAAACTATAATTTAATTTTATGTGGTTTGTGTCTTCCATTTTAAATTTTAGTGTCTTTCCTTCCCATTTTGTGTGTGTTTGTGTTTGTGTGTGTGTGTGTGTGTGTGTGTGTGTGTGTTTATCCATTCATATATGTTTCTTGTAATAAGGATTTTATATCCCAATGAATAAGCCACTAGCCTACTCACCTAAAATAAAAATGAGTTTTTCTATTTCCCCTTGTGGTGTAATGTCCCCAAGTTAGAGCCAACTATTGTCATGTGAATTAACTAGCCTAAAAATGAAAAAAATCATTATGAAAACCAAACAACAACATGTAAACATACTTGAAAATATTCTTGAATCCATCTCCTAGTCATATTTCCTCATGTGTCATGGTCACCTTACCCCTAAAAGTAGTCCTAATACATTGGATGAACATGTACATGTTTTTAAAATGATGTGATATGGTCAATTCTTTCATTCAATAAAATGCAATAGAAGACTAATTCTCTGTATGCCTAGAAAGGATATATCTAGTCATTATGTGGCATGTGTGTATCCTCTTGGAGGGTCATGAAAATCTCATAAACATATTCAAGTGGTATTGGATAAGATTGAAGGTGTTAGAGGTATTTTATTAATATTTGGTGATTTAAGGGCAGTATCTGTACAAGAGCGAGTTTCTAGGTGTAAGGAATGAATGGTAAAATTCAAAACTTGAACTTATCAAGATGATTTTGGGAGATTTATAAGGATTTTGAAGGAAATTTTTTAGGAAATAGAAATCTTGAAGAATCCCTTACATGTTGGAAGCATCAAATTTAATCCAAGGTCTTATGATTTCTTAAGGCAGTTTAAACTTTATAGGTGTACCTTATTGTCCCAATAAAAGGGGAAATTTTTTTAGAGTTTCGAGTAGAATTAAAGTCTAAAAATAGTTCCATTATTCTAGTAAATGATTTTGGATTCAAATTCCTATAACCTATGACCAAAAAATTCCATCATGTGCCTCAAGGGTGAAGATTTCATGTTTTCAAGATATTTCAAGTAAGCCAATGTAAAACCTAGCTTTCCAAATGAGGAAAGGAAACATTTGTCACAGCTATTGTAACTTTGTACCCAAGGGACAATAAAACTCACCCCATGACATTATTATAACTCTGAAACCACCCATGTGCAGTCAAGACAATCTGGGTTGAGTCTAAGTTGAGTTAGGGAGAAGTGTGAGTGAAAACCCATACTTAGCCAATTTTCCATTGTGCCACATGTCACCAACTTTCTTCAAGTAAAAAAATTTGTCTCTTTTTTCCCGATTTCCCATAGGGGATAGAGGTGACAAAAAGTGTGCCACATTCCCATTCTTATCTCTTAGACACTCACATGACCCTTCCTAGGCTTCACAAGCTCATTTTTTTATCTCTCATGCTCAACCACTCATCCCCTCATGCTTAAAATTTCATCCACACTTCTTCTTGGGTGAATTTTTATGTCCCCATTTCCCCACTATATAAGGGGACAAGAGTGATGAAAAAGTGTTCACATGCTCATACTCAAGAATATGGTCATTCATGTGACCTCTTCCGACTCCATAAGGTGCTTGCTTAGCTCATCCATCTTACTCACCTTCACTCTGGTGTTGCCACTTGTCTTCATCTTGCTCCAAGGTGTAATTTGGATAGCCTTTTTTCCTTTGTTTCCCTAACTCACCATGAAAAATATATTTTAGCCTCATTCAAACTATCATCTATCATGGGGTTGAACCATAGTTTGTAAAATAGCTCAAAATTGAAATATAACTTGTTTTTGCATCATTTATTCACAAAAATTCAAACTCCCATCATTTTTATACTAAAAGACCTTGAAAAATATAAATTTTTACTATAGATGATATAAAAAAATTCCATAAAATCCATATCCTTTAAAACTAATCTTTTCTCATATCTCATTAACTCGAAATCGATTGCACTAAAAATTTATTAGATTGCTCATCTCTAAAAAACCTTTGGGAAGATTGTATTTTCATACCCTATGATTCCATAGTATTTTATAAAAAATATGAAATGAAAACCATATAAATTTTCCTTTTTATTTCCAAGAGTTCCAGTGGGTAAATAATGTGAAAATTGGAGCATAAAATCCTAGTGTAAAACATAACAGAATGATAGTGGTATCATCTCAATCGACACCAATAAGTTAACTTACTAAAATATAATATGATTTGAACAATTAAATGCTAAAAATTAAGTTACCCATAACAAAAACTCTTAACATTTAGTATATATATAACATTGAGAAATACCAAACAAGGTCAATCGGGAAACTTTCTAAAAAAATGTTTTAAAAAAGTAAATGTCCCAAAATAGAAACTTTATAAAAATAGAAAATCATCATCAGTGAGAGTAAACTAAATATATTAGGATCTCAAGGGAATGAGGATTTTGTAAAATCATCAATAATTCTAAAAATAGTACCTCCTGACCCCACATGATAAAAATAGAAAGTTTCAGATTCTAGTGCACAAAGTTGTTTTCTGCTCCAATTTCAATCATCTTATTGATTTTTACAAACATAAAGTTAAAAGTATCACATATGGATCCCATTTCAAAACTGGTCCTTTGCATATCTTGGTGTGGGTGATATTGATGTCACTCACATGGACGTAGAGGACCTAAAAATAGGATTCTCAAAGGACCCAAAGAGATTGTTGAAGAGAAGATTTTAACGAGCATATTTTTTTGTAATACAAGACACTATTTTGTTAGTACAAAGTAAATAATTGGTGATAGATTATGCTAAAAATTATGAACTAGATTCTAGTATAGTAAGGGTGGATGAAAACCTCATTCTCGCAATGATCACCCCTATAAGTATCTCACAGTGTATGTAGATTCTAACTAGCAATAACATAGTCATATTCAAAAAAGAGTTTACGAGATCATGAGTGGTTGAAGATTGGATACTACCTTAAGGACCTTGCACTAGGATCATGGTTGAAATAAGCTAGGAAACCCTCTCATGTGCCAAATATTCTATCAAGAAGTGATTTTCATGAGGGTTACTCGGATGTAATAATTTTGTTAAGCAAGGTAATGGGTAAGGAGATGAAAAATGAATTTGAGGACTATATGGACAAGTTTATCCCATTTCGATGAATGGAACCACGTGGTAGATTGGGGAAAAATCATAATTGAAAACATCCAAGAGAATTTTATTAGTTTTAAGCTACAAATAAATTCACAATGACCTTATACCGACATATTCTCTTACTAACATGATACCATTCAAAGGTATGACTATTTCTCAAAATATTTCTAAAGAAATGGATTATGAAAGGTATCCTCAACTCACTCTCAAAGAAAGAAAGAAATCATTTTTCTAGGGTGAATTATGCAATCACTACTTTCATCATTGGATTGTTAGAAGGTAATCCAGAACTAGGGTTATCTTCTACCACAACATTAATCAAGAAATATGGGTGTTACTTCACTTAATTTTCCACCTTTTCATGTATTAGGTTTTAAGATTTGACCTCAATCTTTAAAAACTTCCGGGTATCTTAGTGACAAAATACGATATTCAAGTTGTGTAGGTAGCTTTCTCAATTCCATAATTGGTGTAAGAATAAAAATAAAAATGTGTTTCCTTCCCTATTTACCTTGGTATTTTTTCATGAAAGAGTATTGTCAATGCCTCAACTCTTGAAGATTCCTTTTCACCAATGATCCTCTTTTCATACACATACAAAGATGATTTTGACATGTAACATTCCCATTTTAAGACTTTAGAATCATAAGAATTTTTATTTTTTTAATAATGTTCACTGTTCTAAATAAAGAAATATTTAGAACAAACATTCCATGAGAATCAAATTTAATGGATAAACATATGCAGTTGTAATGACTCAGTGATTCACCGATCTATTCATTCCATAACTCGGTAAGCTACCAATCTGTTTATGTTATCTTATGTATTGAATACATATTGTATACATCGTATACTTTTTCATCCTACCATACATCGGGTCTTGAGTGATCTCTTTAAAGAACATATCTAAATATCATTACCAATATTCATTTGATATCACATTGATTTAAACTTGGTGACATAGGACAATGTAACCAATAGTTTGTGATAGTTTGTCCAAATATTTATAACATATTGTGTATCTCCATATTCCTAGATGGTATACTCGTCATTTTGTAATACATCCTTCACCTCACTCTTCTATTATCACAATTGGTCTTTTCGACTACCGTCGGACCACTTGTTCTAGGTTTTACCCTAGCCTAGAGAGAAACATAATCTATTATAGGAAGATGCTCACAAAGGCTTAGGATAGATGGGAATACCCGTTTGACCTAAGTCATCCGAATGTGCAAACGTACCCGAGCCTTTGGAAGCTAATTCCTATCCTAAATATGTTCCTATACATAACTATAGTGAAACTAGGTTCAAGTCCGAGTTCCAGATGTATATAGATCTTGATAATCAATATGGAAGGGTGATGCCACATGTCAACTACAATTTTTATTCTCGAGAAGACCCAAGCCTTCTTGAAAGTACAGCCCTACAGTTGGCGTGTGCCAACATCCTACAAAAACTACCTCATCGAGATGTACATACCCCTAAGGAGATTGTTAATACTCTAATAGTTTGGATTAACACCTGATTACAACAATCCTTTCAAATCCTAATCTAACTCTTAATAAGTTCTTTCCTAAATTTGCCTCAATTAGCCCATTAAGAACTTCATTATTTTCATGGTTGCTTTTAACATTTGAACATATAGTTAAACTGCCAAATAACCATAATGGTACATCGTTATAATATGTCTTATTTAAAAATTACAATAACTTTTTGGAAAGATTCAACATCTGAATATATATATAATTTAAAGTACACTTCATATAATTTGAAGTCTAATAAATTGTAGTCATATCTCCAAACCTTTTTAGTTTATGAGCAATTAAGAAAGAGAAAGAGTCTTTCTCTACATGTTATGTGTTAGGGTTTATCCTACCCAATGTCCACATTTTCTTAATGTATGTTTATCACACATTACATTACTATGTTATATAGTTTAGATAACGAATATCATATTCTGCAACTTAACAAGTGCATCACAACTAGGGAAGTTGAACTAAATCCCTTTATCCAACTTATTAAAGGATAAACAATTAAGCATAAAAATAATATGAAGAATATCAAAAGGATAGAATCCATCTCTTCCATACAAGTACAAAATAATTTACACAACCAATACAAATAAAATCTCAACTTTCAATTTATCTTTATAATTTATACATTTACAAGACTTATACATTTAGGTATACTTCATGAAAACCGTCTTCATTATAAAAGAATACTACATTTCCTTTTTCAATACAATCTCAAGAATGAATTAGAATTCTTCACAAGGAATCAAATTTAATTTAGCCAATGCATCATATAAGTTTTTCCTTCTTTTATCACTTACAAAGTCCATCTGCAAAAATTGCTAGCATGGGTCAGTTCAATGAACTAAGCATGATAAGCACTAAGCCTTAAAATGAGGTGCATTCCAATAATTGTTCCATTAAAACAACTCTACTTTAATGAGACAATTATGACATCATAAATATCAATATAAGAAAAATAAAATGGAAAAGAAGTACATTTAACCAATTGAATTCACTTCTAAGAGAAGAACGGAATATAATCCAGTATATCTACCTTACAAAATTTAAGTTTAATTGATCCTATAAATTATCCTTAAGCAAACAACAAATCATATCATCTCATTGATCCCAATTCTATCATAATAGAGTACAACATTTAACTTTTATTTAAGCCAAAATAAGGGATTACAGCATGGTTCACATTAGGAAGATTCCTCTAACTTTTGAGCAAAAGAAGAAGAAGAACCATTACAACTATGTCCAAACACAAGACATCCAAAAACTCAAATGATTCATAAAAGGAATTAGTGGTTTAATTTAAGGGAAAACTACCTTAAAATTCAACAATTAAGATATTCATCGAACATAATTTCAATCTAAGAAGGAATAGAGAATCAAACAGCCTACCTACAAGTCTAAATTTAGTTCCCCATGTTAGAAGTTAACATTTAAAGATCTGAAACCAATGTTCACAAATCAAAGTAGACTCATACAGAGTAATTCTCTACTCGATTCCATCCAAGGAGGGTCCATAAAAGGTAGAGTGCAAGAGACAAAACTTACTCATCTCAAACCAAATAAAGCAAAGCCTTGTCAAACAACCAGTCTACCAAAAAAGCTTACATTTTCTGTTCAACCAAACCAACTCATCTAATTTCTTCCTACATCATTTCAACAAATGATTTGAACAAGGATGACCAAAAAAAATCATAAAGAAATCTCCATTTCATAAGAGAATCAAAATAGAAAAGTTTAACTAATGAACTTATCCCAACAATAGAAATAAATGGGATCATAATTAGAAAATGTTCCAATCAATAATTCATTTTGTTGTACTAATAAATGAATTTTTGCTTTTAATTTAAACATAGAAATTCATAAGCTAGTTCCCAAGAGAGAGAAAAATTGACTCACAAAGTAAGAAGAAAACACACTATCCCTTTTCCCTTACAATTCTTTACCTTTAATAAATACAAGTTTCAATTCTAGTCTCATAATGAAATACATATAATGATTCTAAAAATAACAATCTATTCCAAAGGAATCAAATTCCTTTATTTTAAAAAGGCATAATGTTTATTTACTATATTTAAAAAGAGATAGAAAAACAACCGATCAAGTAGCTAAACATGTTCAAAAGTATCAACAAAGTCAAATACTGAAATCCCATTTTCTAGTTTCAATGTTGCATAACAAAAGACTAATAAGTTATCGATTCAAGAAGTACTATAATACAAAAACAATCGAACAAGGACAAGTAATCCCACCATAACAATTCGAGCACTAAAGTAAATAAATCTTCTTTTAAACGAAACCCAAAGCTTATTTTAAAATATCTCGAAGACGTGGGTTTCCACAAAACGGGGAAAAGAATACCCCGATAAAATTCCATTTCCATCTCGAGAGAAGATGAAACAGCTTCTCGAGAAAAGAATTACCGAATCCACTCATAAAAAAACATTTTCAGTTTAGGTCTCAAAGAGTTTACCCAACAACTCACCAACTATTCTCTCCATTTTCTTTGAACAATAGTTCAACAAAAGAGTTATATGTTTTTAAAATTTTAATACAAGTAAAACCCAGCTCAAAATACCATAACATAGTCAAACACGAAGTCTAAAAAAATTATAGAACTACACAAGTATTTAAATATGATCTTCCAATAACATTTCGAGCCACACAAGTCTCTAATCACAGTTCATAGCAACACCAAGTTCCCATTCCAGTTTATACTTTAAGCAAGAAGCCTTATACCATCTCAAAATGAAACACGAGCTTCAACAAGAGTTTAAAACTATACAAGTAACAAAAACTGAGTGCGGTGTAAAAAATGAACCTCCAATAATGATTCGAGAGAAACACAAGCAATAAAATACCAAGACCTAGCCATATATGAACTTTGAACAAACCCGTCAGAGCTACCCAAGATTGAAACACCAGTTTAGAAAACAAGAAGCTCCAACACAAGTTCATATCAAAACATGAAGTCCAAATACAAGCTAAAATAGAACTCAAGGTTACCATAAATTTCAGAATCCACATATTGCAATGAAGGTCAGTTCCAACACAACAACCATGAATAAAAATTTCAAAAATGGAAAGTAAAGCTACTAATACAAGCTTCGCATGCATGTTTCACTATTACACTATCACAAAGATAGTTTCAACACTAACATTATTTTTACCATTGATTCATGTGCAAGACAACAGAGATTATAAAACTCAAGAAGAAAATAACCAGATAAAACATGAAATCCAAGAATCTCAAAAGAGCAGAATCATTTTAATCAAACATTTAGAAGAAAACAAGAGATCTTAAAGATTAGAGCCTATCATGCCCGATAGTGCTTCATCGAGATCAAAGGAGACCTCCACCAAGCTCACAACTTCTCCTCTTCTCCAAAAAAAGATCTAACAACCATATCCTTTTTCCACATTGTCTCTTATACATCCCACGAACCGAAAATAGGTCTAAGAATTCAAAAATAGCCATTAAGTGTAGTTCAATCTGCTGGTTTGAAAAACCAAAGAGCATGCAAGAGCAAAAAGCATGGAACATTCAAAGTGAAACAACCACCGACAAACACACTTGCATGCCTTCCAAGATGGTTTGTGCATGAAAACTGAAAACAATAAGTTTCATTAATTCAAATTTTCCGCCTATCCTTCCTTGTCACCGCCTTCCAAGTCTGGCAATTGCCAAATCAAAATTAACATGAAATTCCATTTTAGTGATACTTCCACATAACACCTCCACCAATTAACTAGCCCCCCGCCAAAAGCGGGCAAGCACCTATGCATTAAAAACATTATCAATAACATAAATTCCATAGGAACCATCACCCTTAAGGAATGCGACCACCTAATTCCCCTTTCATACCCATTAGTTTAGGATAGATCAAATTGCTTACGTTAGATCTTAGGTAGTTTATAATACATACCTTAGGATATAACCCTAAAAACAAATTTTCACCATAGATCTTAACACATAGCCTTAGGTAGTTTCCACATAGGTTAGATTAATTCACAACATAATAGTTTTAGGAATTAGGTTAGATCATCATAAAACCTTATAGGATTAGGTTCTAAGTTAATTTTAATAGCCTAGTAACCTTTCCATATCCTTTAGCACATATATTAGGTGAGGATGACAATCAACCAACAAAGTAGAATAGGAAGCTTTAGGTAAGAATAAGAATTCTATTAAGTGACATAGCTTAGGTAGCAAATATTCTTACCTAGCTTAGGACTTCATAGGATATTCCTTTTTTTTAGGATCCCAAATCCTTCCTATGGCGTGAACATGCACAACATACGACTGAATGGAAATACACTCACACAAAAATCACAGAAATTTTAACAACAAAGTTCAATTAATATGTCTCTTAATTCATGGAATGCCAATTTACCATTCGTTAAATAGAGCAGATTTAAAACATTCCTTAGATCACTGAAATTGATCTAAGGATGAGTCAGATTAATAGATAAGTTTACAACTCTTAAACTAGATTGCAACTCACCTACAAGAAGTGAAAAATGGATTCAAGGAAGCCATTCCAATTCAATCAAAGGATCTTAAGAACAAAAATGATTTTTCCATATCAAGCATGATCTCCAACAATCAAAAGAACATATCTTTATAAGGAAAATCACATGTCAACACTTGAAATGCAAAGGAGGAAAATAACAATTGTCAAGGGTGTTACATGCTTCCCTCCTAAAAGAATCATCATCCCGATGATTGCCTCTTTTAACAATTTACACCAAGGACAATCAATTCATTCACTTCTCTTATCCTAAGTCAAATATATCAAAATATTATAGTTCCAAAAATCAGCATTAAATAGTTGTTTATTCAAATCAAATAAATATCTTCCCAAAACTGGCATACTTATTGTCATATAAAGATAAAATCATAAATTTTTATCAATCAATAGAATCAATTCTATTCAAATAGATATGGAAAAGTAGTTTTCATATCCTCTAGATTTTCCCAAGTTGCACTCTCTTCGTTTAATTGGTCCAACTGGACCTTACATTCACTTATTTATCGATTTCTCAAATGCAATGGTGAGTTTCAAGAAATTGTATGGGTTTAAGAATGATTATTCTTATATCTTAGACCTGCAAGGAATTACAATTTAACATATGTGATAAATCTGAAACGTATTTCTTAAGCAAAGAAATATGGAAAACACCATGTATTTGTGACAAAGCGGTGGTAATGCTAATCGATAAGCTACATGGTTGATTACTTCAACTATTTCAAAATGTCCCACATAATGAGGTGATAACTTGATAGCATTGCCAAAAGTTATAGAACTCTTTTTGGTTTAACCGAAGAAAACCTTCTCACCAAGTTCAAATTTCCTATCAACGTGCTTTAAGTCAACATAACTCTTTTTCTTATCATTTGCTTCTTTCAAACATTCACGAATCAATTTAACTTTTTGTTTCATTTCCGTAAGGATTTTAGGTCCAATTACATCTCTATCTTCTATGCTATCCCAACTAAAATGGGTTCTCGCATTTCCTTCCATAAACTACCTCGAAAGGTGACATCTTAAGAGAAGCATGATATGTATTATTGTATGCGAATTCAACTAATGGAAGATGCTCTTCTCACTTATACTACTGATCCATACAATACATCTCGTAACATATCTTCTAAAACTTGATTTACTCTTTCAATCTAGCCATTTATTTCCGGATGATACGAAATGAAATTTAGCTTAGGTCCTAGAGCTTCATTAAGTGTTTGCCAAAATCCCAATGTCATTCTTGGATCTTTATCTGAAATTATTAACTCAGGTACTCCATGTAGTCTAAAAATTTTGTGTACAAATCTTCTTGCCAAAATAGGAGAATCATCCTTGATTTCTAGTAATAAAATGTGCTACCTTTGTTAGTTTATCAACAACTACTAAGATAACATCATGCTTATTTCTTGACATAGGTAACCCTTGTACAAAATCCATGCTTATTACCTACCATTTATACTGTGGTATGCTATGAGGATACAAAAAACTAGTTGGGTGCATATGTTCCACTTTAACACGTTGACATTAAGGCAATGTGTCAAAAAATCAATAACATCCTTTTTCATTCCTTTATAGAAATATTGTTGTTTTATATCAGCAAGCATCTAAGTAATGCCAGGGTGTCCAAAAAGGTGAATTGTGAAATTCAGTTAACAATTTCTTTCTCAAATCATTAAGCAAAGGTACATAGACTCTGTTTTCAAATTGTAAGATTCCTTCTTTATCAAAGTGAAAACCTTTATACCTCAAATCATTAGAATCATGTAGCAAGTGCTGTTTTTACTTGTTGAAAGTAGGAATCAGATTCCATAACACTTTTTACTTCATCCTTAAACTAAGTTCTAAGTGTTATAAAAGCATAAATGTGCTTCCTATGACTTAGAGCATCGACCACTCTGTTTTATTTTCCTTTAATGTAACTTATGTCAAAATCATATTGAGACAAAACTCTAAACACCTTCATTGTCTTGCATTCAGATTTGGTTGAGTAAAGATGTACTTTATCCCAAGATGATTATTTTTCAACTCAAATGGTTTACCAAGTAGATAATGCCTCCAAAATTGAAGTCCATGAACAATGGAAACAAGCTCTAAATCATGTGAAGCATAATTCAACTCATGTAACTTAAGTTTTCTACTTTCATATTCTATAACATGACCACTTTGTAAAAAATACCTCCTAAACCTTCACCGGATGCATCAATTACCACCATAAAATCTCCACTAGGATCAATACTGCAAGAATAGGTGCTGAAGTTAACTATTCCTTTAAGGTTTTAAATGAAATTTCACATTTCTCACTCTAAACAAACTTTTTTATCTTTCTTCTAAAAGGAAGTTATTGGTGCAAGCAATCTTAGAAAAGTCTTTTACAAATTTCATATAGTAGCAAAGCAAGTCCCATAAAGCTTCTAACTTCATGTACATTCTTTGGTGCATTTGATTCAATTATAGTATAAGTTTTGAAGGATCTACAATAATTCCTTCTTTACTAATTACATGTCCTAGATAGTGCACTTACGTGTCATAACAAGAACATTTGGACAACTTACCAAACAACCATCTCTTTCTTAGAATTTCCAAAACTATTTTTAAATGCTCATGATGCTCCTAAGTGCTTTTAGAATATATGAGAATGTCATCCAAGAATACGAGCACAATTTTTTCCAAGTATTCTTGAAATATATTATTCATTAAATTCATAAATGCCGCAGGTACATTAGTTAATCCAAAAGGTAAAACCGTAAACTCATAATGTCCACATCTTGTTCTCGAAAGTTGTTTTATGAATATCCTCATCCTTAATTCACAATTGATGATATCTAGATCGAAGATCTATCTTGGAATATACCGATGCTCCATGCATCTGATCAAATAAATCATCAATCCTAGGGAGTGGATATATATTCTTGATTGTTTCCTTGTTTAACATTCTATAATCAATGCACAATCTAAGTGTTCCATCTTTATTTTTCACAAATATTACGGGTGCTCCCCAAGGTGAAACACTTAGTCTAATCAAACCCTTAGAAAAAAGTTCTAGAAATTGAGCCTTAAGCTCTACTAATTCTATAGTAGTCATTTGATAAGGTTCCTTAGAAATAGATTTAGTACCTGGTTTGATTTCAATCATGAAGTCAAACTCCCTTTTGGGTGGAAAACCTACCAATTCTTCCAAAAATACATCACTGAAGTCTTGTAACAGCGGATATCGTTCCATAATATTGATGTATTCTTATTTTGATTCAGTAATTTTTACTGCATATAAGTTACATCCTTTATTTTTGGCCTTTTTAAGTTACATAGCTGACAATTTTCTAACAGAAATCTCATGTTTCACACCCTAACTCTCTATCATTTTCCGCAGGTCATCTAAACAACTAATGTGTTTTCTAAAATACTCCACTTTAGCCTTATATTATGCTAACAATTAACACCTATGATTACATCATAAGATGCTAAAAGTGCAACATAAAGATCAACCACTATGGAAAATTTAGGTAAATCAAGGATTTGCTCCAAAAGACACATATTAACTATATGAACAACATTATTACCATTATGCAGTCCATGTTTTATCCATGTTTCCATCTTTTATTTTTAATTTTGATGCTAATTTACTAGAAATAAAACATTTAATAGCTCCAGTATAAAAAATAATAGTTATTGGTAGACCAAATAACTTACCGAGAACTTCTATGGGTGTGACCTATTTCTCACTTGTTTGTCGGGTGTACTACAACATGTGTCTTTTGTTGTTGATTACGATCATCCTTCTTCAAAGGACATTGATTTGTGTAATCATCTTTGTTTACAGATTATAACAACCTCCTACGGGTCCCTTCCTAGGCTCGGGTTTAATTCCAGCCTTAGAGTTATCATTCGACTCCCATAGGACTTTTGTCTCGTTATTATTGTTCTTGGAAAATTTGTTTCGTGTATTACCAAAAAACTTGTTTGTTACTACTTTCCTATTTGTAGAGATGAAAATTTACTTTTCATTCTAAATTTCTTCCATGGTCCTTTCTTGGGTGCAAGAGAGGATGGAGAGGAGTTGGGATTCTTCTTCCTTACTTCCTCCTTGTGAGCAAAAATTGCCTTTAATTTTTGTTCTTTCCTTATGGCTTTTTCAACAACCCCTTCCATCGTGAATTTAATCTTCTCCTCCTATAATGAGATTTAATGCCATGATGAATTTATGTATCCTAAACTTCTCATCAATTTGGTACTGAGGTACATATTTAAGGAGTTTTGTAAATCTCTCCCAATAATTATTTACAATTAGCTTTCCTTGAGTTAAGTTCTAAAATTAAGCCATTTTTTTATCATAGTGAATTTGTGGTAGCCATCATTGCCTAAAGTAACCCTTAAATTGGTCCCATGTGATATTAGATTCTTCAATGTTCAACTCAGCCATACGGCTGTCCCACCACGAAGATGCTTCATGCGAAGGTTGATATGCTCCCGGATCACCTTTGTTTCTTCCGAGAAATTTCTTATTGCAAAGTATTTCTCCATTTTCTTGAGCCAATTCTCAGCCCCATCTCCTAATGTGGTCTTTGTCAAACTTGGGTGGAATTATCCTTTGTATGTCATTAGTGAGTTCTGCTGCTAGCCTAGCCTTTTTATTCACAAAGTGAAAAGGTATATTACCATTGTTATTATCAACACCCACATTGGCGTTGTCCCCTAGAGGTGGCTGATTATTGTTATCAGCTTCTTCTTCATCCTCATTACCCATTACTTTATGTTCTAGCACAGCCAAATGATCTCTTGTGTCTAATAGGGAAACAAGGATCTCATCGAGTTTCTAGGCAGTTGCTATTCCTCCCTCAGGTGGAGGGTTATTTGCAATGTTTCCTCTTGTTCTCACCATTTTTTGTTATAAGAAAATTTAAGTTTCATTAGATTATGGACACAATAGGTCCAAGAGCTGCAACCTTCAGCTCTGATACTAAGATGTAACATTCCCATTTTAAAACTTTAGAATCAAGAGAATTTTGTTTTTTAATAATGTTCACTATTCTAAATAAAGCAATATTTAGAAAAAAATTCCATGCCAATCAAATTCAATGGATAAACATATGTAGCTGTAATGACTTGGTGATTCACCGATCTATTCATTCCATAACTCGATAAGATACCAATCTATTTATGTTATCTTATGTATTGAATACATATTGTATACATCATATACTTTCTTATCCTACCCTACACCGGGTACTAAGTGATCTATTTAAAGAACATATCTTTATATTTGTTACCAATATTCATCGATGTCATGTTGATTTAAACTTGGTGACATAGGACGATGCAACTAGCAGTTTGTGATACTTTGGCCAAAGATTTAAAACATATTGTGTATTTCCCTATTCCTAGATAACATACTCATCATTTTGGAATACATCCTACACCTCACTCTTCTATTATCACAATTGGTCTTTACTGACTACCGTCAGTCCAATTGTTCCAGGTTTTACCCTAGCCCTAGATAGAAACATAATCTATTATAGGAATATGCTCACAAAGGCTTAGGATATATGGGAATAATCATTTGACCTAAGTCATCTGAATGTGCAAATGTACCCTGAGCCTTTAGAAGAAAAATCATATCCTACATATGCTCCTATCCAAACCTAGAGAGAAATTAGGTTCAAGTCTGAGTTCCAGATGTATGTTGATCTATATGATCAATACGGGAGGTTGATGCCACATGTCAACTACAACACTGTATTCTCGAGAATAACCAAGCGTTCTTGAAAGTATAGCCCTACGGTTGGCGTGTGCCAACATCCTACAGAAACTACCTCAATGAGATGTACATACCCCCAAGGAGATTATTAATACTTTTATAGTTGGATTAAAACTTGATTACAACAACCTTGCCAAACCCTAATCCAACTCTTAATAAGTTCTTTCCTAAATTTTCCTTAATTACCCATTAAGAACTTCATTATTTTTATGGCTACTTTTAAATTTTGAACATATAGTTAAAAGCTGCTAGTTGACCGTAATGGTACAACATTATAATATGTCTTATTTAAAAAGTACAATAACTTTTTGGAAAGATTCAACATCTGAATATATATCCAATTTAAAGTAGACTTCATACAATTTGAAATCTAATAAATTGTAGTCATATTTCCAAACCTTTTTGGTTTATGAGCAATTAAGAAAGAGAAAAAGTCTTTCTCTACATGTTATGTGTTAGGTTTATCCTACCCAATGTCCACATTTTCTTAATGTATGTTTATCACATGTTACATTACTATGTTATATAGTTTAGATAATGAATATCATATTCTGCAACGTAACAAGCTACATCACAAGTAGGAAGTCGAACTAAATCCCTTTATCCAAATTATTAAAGGATAAACAATTAAGCATAAAAATAAGATGAAGAATATCAACAAGATAGAATCCATCTCTTCCATACAAGTACAAAATAATTTACACAACCAATACAAGTAAAATATCAACTTTCAATTTATCTTTATAATTTATACATTTACAAGACTTATGCATTTAGGTATACTACATGACAATTGTCTTCGTTATAAAATAATACTACATTTCCTTTTTCAATACAAGCTCAAGAATGAATCGAATTCTTCACAAGGAATCGATTTAATTCCTCAAATGCATCATATAATTTTTCCTTCTTTTATCACT
Organism: Taxus wallichiana var. yunnanensis; assembly: GCA_018340775.1. Taxonomy (NCBI): domain Eukaryota; kingdom Viridiplantae; phylum Streptophyta; class Pinopsida; order Cupressales; family Taxaceae; genus Taxus; species Taxus wallichiana. The sequence continues at coordinate 49,031,858 of CM031234.1, forward strand.
TACGAAGTCCATCTGCAAAAATTTCTAGCATTGGTCGGTTTCAATGGCCAGCATGATAAGCACTAATCCTTAAAATTAAGTGCATTCCAATAATTTTTCCATTAAAACAACTCGCTTTAATGAGACAATTATGACATCATAAATATCAATATAAGAAACAGGAAATGGAAAAAAGTACATTTAACCAATTGAATTCACTTCTAAGAGAAGAATGGAATATAATCCAAGTATATCTACCTTACAAAATTTAACTTTAATTGATCCTATCAACTATCCTTAAGAAAACAACAAATCATATCATATCATTGATCCCAATTCTATAATAATAAAATGCAATATTTAGCTTTGCTTTAAGCCAAAAGAAGGGATTATAGCATGGTTCTCATTAGGAAGATTCCTCTAAATTTTAAGCAAAAGAAGAATAAGAACCATTACAACTATGCCCAAACACAAGACATCCGAAAAACTTAAACAGATTCATAATAGGAATTAATAGTTCAATTTGAGGAAAACTACCTTAAAATTCAAAAATTAAGATATTCATCAGAACAAAATTCCATTTCAATCCAAGAAGGAATAGAGAATCAAAGAGTCTACCTACAAATCTAAATCTACTTCCACATGTTAGAAGTTAACATTTAAAGATCTCGAAAACCAACGTGCACAAATCAAAGTAGACTCATATAGGAGTAATTCTCTACTCAAGTCCATCCAAGGAGGATCCATAAAAAGGTTGAGTGTAAGAGACAAAACTTACTCATCTCAAACCAAATAAAGTAAAGCCTTGTCAAACAACGATCTCGCCAAACACGCTTACATTTTTTGTTCAACCAAACCGAATCATTTAATTTCTTCCTACATCATTTCAACAAATTATTTGAACAAGGATGACCAAACAACTCATAAAGAAATCTCCATTTAATAAGAGAATCAAAATAGAAAAGTTCAACCAATGAACTTATCCCAATAATAGAAAGAAAGGGGATCATAATTAGAAAATGTTCCAATCAATAATTCATTTTGTTGTGCATTGATAAATGAATTTTTTTCTTTTAATTTAAACATAGAAATTCATAAGATAGTTCCTAGGAGAGAAAACAAAATTGACTCACAAGAAGAATAAAACACACTTGCCCATTTTCCCTTAAAATTCTTTACCTTCAATAAACACGAGTTTCAATTTAGTCTCGAATGAAATACATATAATGAGACCTAAAAACAACAATTTGTTCCAAAGGAATCACATTCCTTTCTTTTACAAAGGCACAAGGTTTATTTACTATATCCAACAAGAGATAGAAAACAACCAATCGAGGAAGCTAAACCTGTTGAAGTATCAACAAAGTCAAAGACTGAAATACCATTTTCGGTTTCAATGTTCCATTATAAAAGAGTAATAAGTTCTCGATTCAAGAAGTAATATAAAAACAATTTGAACAGGGACAAAGTAATCCCACCATAACAATTTGGAGCACTAAAGTAAATAACTCTTCTTTTGAATGAAACCCATAGCTTATTTTAAAATATTTGAAGATGAAGGTTTCCAAAAACAGAGGGCAAAAGAATACCCCGATAAAATGCCATTTCCATCTAAGATAATATGAAACAGTTCTCAGAAAATAATTACCCAATTCATTCATCAACAAAAACATTTTTAGTTAAGGTCTCGAAGATTTTACCCAACAACTCAGCCAACTATTCTCCCAGTTTTCTTTGAACAATAGTTCAACAAAAGAGTTATAAGTTTTTAAACTTTTAATACAAGTAAAACCCAACTCAAAATACTAGAACAAAGTCGAACACGAAGTCTAAACAAAATTCCAGAACTACACAAGTATTTAAATATGATCTTCCAATAACATTTTAGAGCCACACAAGTCTCTAATCACAGGTTAAGGGAAACACAAAGTTCCCATTCAAATTTATACTTTAAACAAGAATCCCTAATACCATCTCAAAACAAAACACGAGCTTCAACAAGAGTTCATAACTATACAAGTAACAAAATCTGAGTGCGGTGTAAAACACGAACCTCCAATAACAGTTCAGAGAAACACAAGTAATAAAATCCAAGTATAAAGCCATATACGAACTTTAAAAAATAGTCCAGAGCTACCCAGGATTCCAAACACCGATTCAGAACAACAAGAAGCTCCAACACAAGTTCATATCAAAACATGAAGTCCAAATACAAGCTCAAATGAAACTCAAGGTTCCCATATAGTTCAGAATCCACATATTGCAACAAAGGTCAGTTCCAACACAACAACCTCGAATAAAAATTTCAGAAATGGAAAGTAGAGCTACTAATACAAGCTTCGCATGCATGTTTCACTATTAAAATATCACAAAGAAAGTTTCAAAACTAACATTATTTTTCCATGGATTCATGTCTAAGATAACAAAGATTATAAAACCCAGCAAGTAAGTAACCAAATATAACATGAAAGTAAAGAATCTCAAAAGAGAAGAATCGTTTTAATGAAACATTTAGAAGAAAACAAGAGATCTTAAAGATTAGAGTCTATCATGCCCGATGTAAGTGCTTCTTTCATATCGAAGGAGACCTCCAATCGAGATCACAACTTCTCCTCTTCTCCACGAAATATCAAACAACCATATTCTTTTTCCACATTGTCTCTTATACATCCCACAAACTGAAAATAGGTCTAGGACTTCAAAACTATCCTTTAAGTGCAATTCAAAATGCTGGTTCGAAAAACCAGAGAGCATGCAGAGAAAAATCATGGAATATGTAAAGTTAAATAACCCTGAGACAAACCCTCTTGCATGCCTTCCAAGATGGTTTGTGCATGAAAACGAAAAACAATAAGTTTCATTAATTCCAATTTTCCCACCTATCCTTCCTTGCCACTGCCTTCCAAGTCTAGCGATTGCCAAATCAAAATTAACATGAAATTTCATTTTAGTGATACTTCCACATAAGCCTCTACCATGTTACTAGCCCCTGCCAAAACTGGAAGTACCCTATGCATTAAAAACATTATCAATAACATAAATTCCATAGGAACCATCACCCTTAATGCATGTAACCACCTAATTCCCCTTTCATACCCATTAGTTTAGGATAGATCAAATTTCTTAGGTTAGATCTTAGGTAGTTTATAATACATACCTTAGGATATAACCCTAACAACAAATTTCCACCATAGGTCTTAACACATAGCCTTAGGTAGTTTCCACATAGGTTAGATTAATTCACAACATAATAGTTTTAGGCATTAGGTTAGATCATCATAAAACCTTATAGTATTAGGTTCTAGGATAATGTTAATAGCCTAGTAACCTTTCCATATCCTTTAGCACAGAGCTTAGGTTAGGATGCCAATCAACCAACAAATTAGAATAGGAAGCTTTAGGTTAGAATAATAATTCTATTAAGTGACATAGCTTAGGTAGCAAATATTCTTACCTAGCCTAGGATTCCATAGGATGGTCCTTTTTTTTAGGATCCTAAATGCTTCCTATGCTGTGAACAGGCTGCATTTTCATGTTCGTTAGTAATGTCCTGCAATGATTGATCTCCAAGGACCCAAGCACAACATACGACTAAATGGAAATATGCTCACACAAAAATCAAAGAACTTGTAATAACAAAGTTCAGTCAATATGTCTCTTAATTCATGGAATGCCAATTTACCATTCAAGAAATAAGCAGAGCAGATTTAAAACATTACTTGGATCATGAAATTGATCCAAGGATGAGTCAATTTAATAGATAAGTTTACAACTCTTAAACTAGATTGCAACTCACCTACAAGAAGTTAAAAATGGATTTAAGGAAGCTATTCCAATTCAGTCAAAGGATCTTAAGAACAGAAATTATTTTTCCATATCAAGCATGATCTCGAATAATCAAAATAACATATCTTTATAAGGAAAATCACATGTCAAGACTTGAAATGAAAAGGAGGAAAATAACAATTATCAAGGGTGTTACATGCTTCCCTCATAAAAGAATCATCGTCTTGATGATTGCCTCTTTTAACAATTTACACCAAGTAAAATCAATTTATTCACTTCTCTTATCCTAAGTCAAATATGTCAAAATCTTATAGTTCTATAAATCAACATTAAATAGCTGTTTATTCAAATCAAATAAATATCTGCCCAAAACTGGCATACTTATTGTCATATAAAGATAAAATCATAAATTTTTATCAATCAAAAGAATCAATTCTGTTCAAATAGATATGGAAAAATAGTTTTCATATCCTCTAGATTTTCCCAAGATGCACTCTCTTCATTAAACTGGTCCCCTTTGGACCTTACATTGAATTATTTCTTGATTTCTCAAATGCAACTGGTGAGTTTCAAGAACTCATATGGGTTTAATCACGATTATTCCTAGATCTTAGACCTATAAGGAATTCCAATTTAACACATGTGATAAATCTGAAACATATTTCTTAAGCAAAGAAATATGGAAAACATCATACATTCGTGACAAAGAAGGTGGTAATGCTAATCGATAAGCTACATGGTTGGTTACTTCAACTATTTCAAAAGGTCCCACATAATGAGGTGATAATTTAGAAGCATTTCCAAATGTTATAGAAATCTTTTTCGATTTAACCTGAAGAAAAAACTTCTCACCAAGTTCAAATTTCTTGTCAACCCTCTTTAAGTTAGCATAACTCTTTTGTCTATCTCTTTGCTTCTTTCATGCGTTCAGAATCAATTTAACTTGTTTCATTTCGTAAGGATTTCAGGTCCAATTACCTCTCTATCTTATATGCAATCCCAACTAATAGGGGTTATGCATTTCCTTCGTAAACCGCCTCAAAAGGTGCCATCTTAAGAGAAGCATGATATGCATTATTGTATGTGAATTCAACTAATGGAAGATACTCTTCCCACTTATACCGCTGATCCATACAATACATCGTAACATATCTTCTAAAACTTTATTTACTCTTTCAATCGCCTATCTGTTTCCGGATGATACGCAAAACTGAAATTTAGCTTAGTTCCTAGAGCTGCATTAAGTGTTTGCCAAAATCTTGATGTCATTATTGGATCTCTATCCAAAATTATTAACTCAGGTACTCAATGTAATCTAAAAATTTCATGTATAAATCTTCTTGCCAAAATAGGAGAATCATCCTTTAGATTTCTAACAAGAAAATGTGCTACCTTTTTTAGTTTATCAACAACTACTAAGATAACATCATGCTTATTTCTTGACATAGGTAACCCTTATACAAAATCCATGCTTATTACCTACCATTTATATTGCGGTATGCTATGAGGATACAACAAACCGACTGGGTGCATATGTTCCACTTTAACACGTTGACATTCAAGGCAATGTGTCACAAAATCAATAACATCCTTTTTCATTCCTTTCCAGAAATATTGCTGTTTTATATCAGCAAGCATCTTAGTAATGCCAGGGTGTCTAGAAAAAGGTGAATTGTGAAATTCAGTTAACAATTTCTTTCTCAAATCATTAAGCAAAGGTACATAGACTCTGTTTTCAAATCGTAAGATTCCTTCTTTATCAAAGCGAAAACATTTATACCTCGAATCATTAGAATCTGCAGCAAGTGCTACTTTTACTTGTTGAAAGTAAGAATCAGATTCCATAACACTTTTTACTTCATCCTTAAACTAAGTTCTAAGTGTTATAAGAGCATAAATGTGCTTCCTACGACTTAGAGCATCAGCCACTCTATTTTCTTTTCCTTTAATGTAACTTATGTCAAAATCATATTGAGACAAAAAATCTAACCACCTTCATTGTCTTGCATTTAGATTTGGCTGAGTAAAAATGTACTTCATCCCAAGATGATCAGTTTTCAACTCAAATGGTTTACCAAACAAATAATGTTTCTAAACTTGAAGTGCATGAACAATGACAGTAAGCTCTAAATCATGTGGAGCATAATTCAACTCATGTAACTTAATTTTTCTACTTTCATATTATATAACATGACCACTTTGTAATAAAATACCTCCTAGACCTTAAGGATGAATCGAGTTACCATCATAAAATCTCCATTAGGATCTGCAGTGCTGCAAGAAAAGGTGATGAAGTTAACTATTCGTTTAAGGTTTTAAATGCAATTTCACATTTCTAACTCCAAACAAACTTTTTATCTTTATGTAAGGAAGTTATTGGTGCAACTATCTTAGAAAAGTCTTTTATGAATTTCCTATAGTAGCGAGAAAGTCCCATGAAGCTGCTAACTTCATGTACATTCTTTGGTGCGAGGATATTCCATTATAGCTGTAATTTTTGGGGGATCTACATCAATTCCATCTTTACTACTTACATGTCCCGAGATAGTGCACTTATGTGCCATAAAAGGAACATTTAGATAGCTTACCAAACAACCGTCTCTTTCTCATAATTTCCAAAACTATTTTTAAATGCTCATGATGCTCCTCAATGGTTTTATAATATATGAGAATGTCATCAAAGAATACAAGCACAAATTTGTCTAAGTATTCTTGATAGATATTATTCATTAAATTCATAAATGTCGTAGGTGCATTAGTTAATCCAAAAGGTAAAACCGTAAACTCATAATGTCCATACCTTGTTCTAAAAGTTGTTTTTATGAATATCCTCATCCTTAATTCGTAGTTGATGATATCCAAATCAAATATCTATCTTGGAATATACCAATGCTCCATGCATCTGATCAAATAAATCATCAATCCTAGGAGTGGATATCTATTCTTGATTGTTGTCTTGTTTAACATTTTGTAATAAATGCACAATCTAAGGGTTCCATATTTCTTTTCACAAAGATTATGGGTGCTCCCCAAGGTGAAACACTTGGTCTAATCAAACCCTTAGACAAAATTTCTTGCAATTGAGCCTTAAACTCTACTAATTCTATAGTATTCATTCGATAAGGTGCCTTAAAAATAGGTTCAGTACATGGTTTGATTTCAATCGTGAAGTCAAACTCCCTTTTGGGTGGAAAACCTGCTAATTGTTCCGGAAATACATCACTTAAGTCTCGTAACAACGGATATCGTTCTATAATATCTTTGCCTTCTTATGTTGATTTAGTAATTTTTATTGTATATAAGGTACAGATGCACATCAGGCTTCTAGGTTGATGTTCAGCCATCCAGTGTGATTGCACAACATGGAAACCTCTCTCCAAGCGTGGGACTTGTAAAACCGAGAGAGGAATCTCCAGAGAAGGCTGGTTCCTGCTCCTAAACTACCTGCCACAAGCTATTCCAGTGCAGGCAAGCTAATCTAATCCTAATCTAACCATGCCAAGGAGATAGAGAGAGAGAGAGAAGGGAAAAACAGCAAAAGCCTACACTAAAACGGTGATACACCAGAGAAGGAGAATGTTGGACATCTATCAAAACTGCCATGGGACAAAAAGAGGTGAGCAATGGGAAGGATGGACAGATGCATCACGGCCCAAGGATAGATTTCACATGAGAAAGTGTCCCAAAACTCCATGAACACGGCTCGGATCTGCGGTGAGCGTTTAAACATGCATAAATACCTGCAATGAAGAGAGGCAAGAAGAAAACAAGCAAAAACGAGAAAGGATGGACAGATGCATCACAAAACACGTCTTGTTGCTTCAGAAGTTTGCACAGAACATCATTCCATTAGTAAAAGGCAAAAAAATGCCATTACAGAGTAGGGAGGAGGTTCGAACTCCATTTTCAACCCTAGAGAAGAAAAGAAGGGAGGGCCGAGCAGAAAGAATGAACAACTCTTTTTTATATTTTGCCACTCCTTACAATATATAGGAAGAATGAGAGAAGGAAGAAAGAGGAAAGTCAGATCTCCTCCAACCACCTCCAGGTCGTATTTTAAATCATTTCATCATGGTAGAAGCGACGGATCCTGGCAAAACGGCGGGCTGTCTGCTGCATTAAAACTGGTCGCTGAAATGTCACTTCTGTCATTACCACGCGTCAGAGCCGTTTCTCGATTTTCTCTCTCTAGACTACACCAAAACTCGAGATTAGCCCCAGAATCATGTAGAGGATTTCACTAGCTTTCCGTTGATATAAGGAACATGCAAATCCGAGCTCTGGATCAAAAGATATGACGATTTGAGGATTTAGGGCACGGAACAGGCGAAAACAGATTTTTAAAATATTTTCCCGCGCATTGCCACCTGGATGACACGTGGCAGACTCTGATTGGATGAGAAAGGTCTTCAGCCCGTCGGGTTCGGGATTCTCCTCTCCATTTGCATCGGGTTTGGGAGGTGGCTCAACATATGTTTTCGCCCCATGCTTTTCCGACTTGTTTCCCCGACTATGAAACCCGATTTTCTTTGTGCGTCGGGCTTTCCAACCCCTCCGACACATTTCTTAGGTGTCGGGTTTTTCAACCCTTCCGACATGTTCTTGCGCCATGTTTCTCCGTCATGTTTTCCCGACTATGAAACCCGATTTCCTTTGTGCGTCGGGTTTGGACGACCCGACGACATATCCCTTTGTGTGGGGTTTTCGCTTGGATACGTGGCAGCTTCTCATTGGTTCGGATCAGCGCTCGAAAACTCGCCCTTTGACTTTTTGACCTTTTCCCTTGTGAGGACACGTGGCAGCTTCTGATTGGCTCTCGGCTCCTTCGCGTACTTCGCCTCCATTTGTCCCGGATGTCCCATTTGATTTTGGCCCCTTTGTGCTCATTTCGGCCGATTCGGCCGGTTCGGGCATTTTTGGCCCGCTTGTCCCACTTTGCTTCGGACTGACTTGACCCTTTTCGGCCGGTTCGGCCGGTTCGCGCCCTATTGTCCCGCGCGTCCCAATTGCTTTTGGGCTCCTTGTGATGATTTCACGCGATTCGGCCGGTTCGGGCATTTCGCGTCCATTTGTTCCATTCGTCCCGAACTGCCCCTTTGTGCTTATTTCGGCCGATTCTCTCTCGGTCAAACCGGCATTTCGCGCCCACCGCGTACTTTAGTCCCACTTGTCCCAAATGCTTAGTGGGCCGCCTGGACTCATTTCGGGCGGTTCGGGTGGTTCGCGTACTTTTGTCCCATTTGATCCAACTTGTGCTGGACTGGGACTTAGCCGATTTTCACAAATTTTCCTGGCCCGAACTACTTGCTTTCTGCAACCTTCTCCGCACTTTCTCAGAGCTTGTTCCTTTTTTCCTCGGCCAGGGGAGTTAGAAAATTACCTGAAGGGACCCTGCAAGCCTGATTTTTGCTCTGAATCAATCAATTTTCTTGGGATTTGGATATTCTGATGCATGTTATCAAAATTACCCGGGGGAATTTTGGATAACAATTTGGCGACTCAACGGGGGCATCTGCCTGCTAGATGAAAAGACCAGTAGCCTGAAGCAATCCATTGGGCATGGAGTCATAAGTAATAGCCTGAAAACTGATCTGAACTTTGAAAATCTCTCCTCTGAGCCACTTGGAAACCCACCGGGCATGGAGTTGTTCTCACCAAAAACCACTGAAACGAACTGTGCAAGAGCAAAACCAGCAACACCAAAAACTATGTACAAAACTGAAAATCATACATGCCCCAAATGGAACATGCAGAGTGTGCACAAGCACTTCTTCTGCTGAAAGCAAACCTAGCTACTCTACTCTAACTGGAAGCAAAGGCAAGCTAAACAAATCCTGCAACTGGTTGTGAGAAATAGCTTCCTTTCTTCAAAATTGGCAGCCATGGAATTGATTTGGCACTGATCATGGCTGTTTGGATGGATGGAAAATCAACAAGAAGCTGGTCTTCTATCCAAATCATCAAGGTATCAACTGAAAAATCCAATACCTCTTTTAGTTGCTCTGCATTTGGATTGAAGAGGTATGGCAGCTGATCCTTGGTACTTTGTAGCTCGTCCTCATGCTCGAAGCAAGCATGGTGGTTGTGGCTTCTCCTTTGGCTCAATGAAGCCAAATACGATTGGGCAAGGTCGATCCGTTTGATATGCCCATAGCTCTGATTTTCAACTCAAGAATGGAGTCTTCTTGTAGACCCACTGAATAGATGACGTGGAAGAAATGGTAGGACCCTTACGCCCTTTCTCTTCCTCAGATGAAGAACATGGAAGATTTAAATCTTCCAATTTTGGTTCCAAAGGGCTGCTTTATAAGATGCGAGGCTGCTGCAAATGAATGCTCTCCTTCATGACAGCAGACTCTTGTGTTTGGAATGTGGATGATGAAAGAGAGAATGGTGAAAACTCAACCGGCTCTTCTCCATCAAAACAGTCCTCCAAATCTGACAGGTAAACTGCCTCATTGCTGTCCTGCTGCTCGTGTTCAACTTCCTCCATGGTGTCCTCTTGATCTGCAACTTGACCACCATGGTTTCCTTCACTCTCCAATATTGAGTTTGAGAGATCAAACTCCTTTTCAGTGCTAGAACTTGAGAGAGATGAAGTGGAAAGAAGAACTGAAGGTTCTTCTGTAACCTGCTTTGTGCTCAAAGCCCTTGGATCTGCGTTTTTCTCCTCCATAGCTAGATTGTGCTCCTCTTCTTTTGGATTTGGAGCAGCTTCTCCTTCCTCCAATGTTTGAAGGCAATCTTGCTCTTGATTGAACTCCTTCTCCAGCATGAAGTTTGTCAAGTCAAACTCTTCAATCTGCTGCTCTAGAGGACAAGTTGGGGCTGCAAGATCTTCTTCTTCTGCTGCAACAAAATCAGTCCTGACCACCATTTGTTCTCCAACCCTAGCTTCTTCTGTAGGCTTGACCATCAAGGGGATCCTTGTCATCCCAAATTTGGCAGCCCAAACCTTCAAGCTGTCTGTCATTTCTTTTCTGTTTGGCTCTTCCTCCTGCTGTCCTTGATGACTGATTTTTACAATTTCTTCTTTCCCACATGGAATTGGGAATGCAAAAGGAGGGATAGGTTGAAACTCCACTGATTTGACAATTTTTTGTGGTGGTGGAGGAGGTGAAACCTCTTGTTTCTTTGGAGGAGGGGGTGTTTCTGTTAGCTCTTGTGGAGGGGATGACTGTTTGGAAGGAAAAAGGAAAGAAGAATCGAGGTGTGGTGGAAGACTGAGAGGTGGAGAAATGGATTCAACATTTGGGACAGCAGATGGAGAGTTTGAAACTTGACACTGCTGAACTGAAACAGATTGGGAAAGAGGAAAAGAAAAGGCATGAGATGGTGTGTTTACCTGTTGACAAGGTTGCTGAATACTTCTCTCATACACTTCTATTTCTTCAATCCACTTTGCAAGCAAAGGCAGCGTTGCAATCATGAAGTCAAGCTTCTCCTGAGGGCTGTAATGACTTGGAAAAGGTCCCACCCATGGACAGGGTGCTTCACAACCGATTCCAAATGCTCTCATCTGTGCCTGAGCCCTAGACTGCACCATCCCCTCCTCCATCTTTTGGATTTTCTCCAACAGACCAGCATCTTGGATCTGATGGTCTTCATTGTATGCACACCCTTGCTCTTGGAAAGCTCCATAGCCAAACTGACTTTGGCACTGCTGTTCATATGAGTATGCATGCTGATCTGGAGGATTTGTAAAACGTGTTGGAGGTGGAATATACTGTTGTTGTTGATGTGAAATCCATGATGGAAATGAAGTCATGATTGCACAACTTCATGGAATGGAAAAGAATGAAAGGGATGGAAAGAAAGATGGATGAAAATGTATGGAAACGGGTCTGCAAGCTCAGAGAAATGGGTTGCTGATCAGATGGAGTCGCCAGATGTGTTTGTAAGTGCCTCCAAAGGCTGAAATCTTCACGGGAACACATCAACTGCAAAGATGAAGTGAAAGACCTCTAAGGTCCCACCCGTGCGTGCCAAAGCTGTTGATGCAAAATCACGGCACCCCTGGATGCACATCGGGCTTCTAGGTTGATGTTCGGCCATCAGTGTGATTGCACAACATGGAAACCTCTCTCAGCGTGGGACTTGTAAAACCGAGAGAGGAATCTCGAGAGAAGGCTGGTTCCTACTCCTAAACTACTGCCACAAGCTATTCCGGTGCGGGCAAGCTAATCTAATCCTAATCTAACCATGCCGAGGAGATAGAGAGAGAGAGAAGGAAAAACAGCAAAAGCCTACACTAAAACGGTGATACACGAGAGAAGGAGAATGTTGGACATCTATCAAAGCGCCATGGGACAAAAAGAGGTGAGCAATGGGAAGGATGGACGGATGCATCACGAGGCCCAAGGATAGATTTCACACGAGAAAGTGTCCCAAAACTCCATGAACACGGCTCGGATCTGCGGTGAGCGTTTAAACATGCATAAATACTGCATGATGAAGAGAGGCGAAGAAAACAAGCAAAAACGAGAAAGGATGGACAGATGCATCACAAAACACGTTTTGTTGCTTCAGAAGTTTGCACAGAACATCATTCCATTAGTAAAAGGCAAAAAAAACGCCATTACAGAGTAGGGAGGAGGTTCGAACTCCATTTTCAACCCTAGAGAAGAAAAGAAGGGAGGGCCGAGCAGAAAGAATGAACAACTCTTTTTATATTTTGCCACTCCTTACAATATATAGGAAGAATGAGAGAAGGAAGAAAGAGGAAAGTCAGATCTCCTCCAACCACCTCCAGGTCATATTTTAAATCATTTCATCATGGTAGAAGCGACGGATCTGGCAAAGCGGTAAAGTGTCTGCTGCTGCATTAAAATTGGTCGCTGAAATGTCACTTCTGTCATTACCACGCGTTAGATCCGTTTCTCAATTTTCTCTCTCTAGACTGCACCAAAACTCGAGATTAGCCCCAGAATCATGTAGAGGATTTCACTAGCTTTCCGTTGATATAAGGAACATGTAAATCCGAGCTCGGATCAAAAGATATGACGATTTGAGGATTTAGGGCACGGGCAGGCGAAAACAGATTTTTAAAATATTTTCCCGCGCATTGCCACCTGGATGACACGTGGCAGACTCTGATTGGATGAGAAAGGTCTTCACCCGTTGGGTTGGGATTCTCCTCTCCATTTGCATCGGGTTTGGGAGGTGGCTCAACATATGTTTTCGCCCCATGCTTTTCCGACTTGTTTCCCCGACTATGAAACCCGATTTTCTTTGTGCGTCGGGCTTTCCAACCCCTCCGACACATTTCTTAGGTGTCGGGTTTTTCAACCCTTCCGACATGTTCTTGCGCCATGTTTCTCCGTCGTGTTTTCCCGACTATGAAACCCGATTTCCTTTGTGCGTCGGGTTTGGACGACCCGACGACATATCCCTTTGTGTGGGGTTTTCGCTTGGATACGTGGCAGCTTCTCATTGGTTCGGATCAGCGCTCGAAAACTCACCCTTTGACTTTTTGACCTTTTCCCTTGTGAGGACACGTGGCAGCTTCTGATTGGCTCTCGGCTCCTTCGCGTACTTCGCCTCCATTTGTCCCGGATGTCCCATTTGATTTTGGCCCCTTTGTGCTCATTTCGGCCGATTCGGCCGGTTCGGGCATTTTTGGCCCGCTTGTCCCACTTTGCTTCGGACTGACTTGACCCTTTTCGGCCGGTTTGGCGGTTCGCTCCTATTGTCCGCGCGTCCCAATTGCTTTTGGGCTCCTTGTGATGATTTCACGCGATTCGGCCGGTTCGGGCATTTCGCGTCCATTTGTTCCATTCGTCCCGAACTGCCCCTTTGTGCTTATTTCGGCCGATTCTCTCTCTCGGTCAAACCGGCATTTCGCGCCCGCCGCGTACTTTAGTCCCACTTGTCCCAAATGCTTAGTGGGCCGCCTGGACTCATTTCGGGTGGTTCGGGTGGTTCGCGTACTTTTGTCCCATTTGATCCAACTTGTGCTGGACTGGGACTTAGCCGATTTTCACAAATTTTCCTGGCCCGAACTACTTGCTTTCTGCAACCTTCTCCGCACTTTCTCAGAGCTTGTTCCTTTTTTCCTCGGCCAGGGGAGTTAGAAAATTACCTGAAGGGACCCTGCAAGCCTGATTTTTGCTCTGAATCAATCAATTTTCTTGGGATTTGGATATTCTGATGCATGTTATCAAAATTACCCTGGGGGGATTTTGGATAACAATTACATCATAAGACCCTAAAGGTGTAACATAAAGATCAACCTCTGTGGAAAAGTTAGGTAAATCAAAAAGCTGCTCCAAAAAGACACATACTAATTGTATGAACAACATTATTACCATCTTTATGCGGTCCATGTTTTATCCATGTTTCGGTTTTATTTTTAATTTTGATGCTAATTTACTAGAAATAAAACATTCAATAGCTCGATATCAAAAATAATAGTTATTGGTAGACCAAATAACTTACCCAGAACTTCTATGGGTGTGACCTATTTCTCGATTGCTTTTCAACTACTACAACATGTATCTTGTGCTATTGATTGTGATCATCCTTCTTCAAAGGACATTTATTTACATAATGATCTTTTCCATAGTTATAAAATCCTCCTACAATTCCCTTCCTAAGCTCAAGTTTAATTCTAGCCTTAGGGTTATCATTCTAACCCCCATAGGACTTATTTTCGTTATTATTGTTCTTGGCAAACTTGTTAGTGTATTACTAGCAAACTTTTTTATTGCTACTTTCCTATTTTTATCAGATGAAAACTTAATTTTCATTCTGAATTTCTTATATGGTCCTTTCTTGGGTGTAAGAAAGGATGAAGAGGAGTTGGGATTCTTCTTCCTTACTTCCTCCTTGTGATCAGAAATTGCCTTTAATTTCTGTTCTTGCATTTTGGCTTTTTCAACAACCCCTTCCATCATGAATTTAATCTTCTCCTCTTATAATGAGATTTAATCCCATGATGAATTTCTGTATCCTAAATTTAATCTCCTAATGTTGTGCCATAAAACTTGGGTGGACTTATACTTTTTATGTCATTAGTGAGTTATGCTACTAGCCTAGACTTTGTTCTTAAATTTGAGCAAGGTATGTTACCATTGTTATTATCAACACCCACATTAGCGTTGTCCCTGGAGGTGGCTGATTATTATTATTAGCTTCTTCTCCCTCCTCATTACCCATTACTTTCTATTCTATCATAGCCAAATGATCTCTTGTGTCCAACAGGGTAGTAAGGATCTCATCGAGTTTCTAGGAAGTTACCTCTCCTTCCTTAGATGGAGGGTTATTTACAATATTTCCTCTTGTTCTCACCATTTTCTATTATAGGAAAATTTAAGTTTCATTAGATTGTGGACATAATTGGTTCAAAATTTGCAACATTCAACTTCGATACCAAGATGTAACATTCCCATTTTAAGACTTTAGAATCAATAGATTTTATTTTTAATAGTGTTCACTTTTCTAAATAAAGAAATTTTTAGAACAAACATTCCATGTCAATCATATTCAATGGATAAACATATGTAGCTGTAATGACTCGGTGATTCACCAATCTATTCATTCAATAACTCGGTAAGTTATTGATCTATTTATGTAATCTTATGTATTGAATACATATTGTATAGATTGTATACTTTTTCATCCTACCCTACTACCGGGTCTTGAGTGATCTATTTAAAGAACATATCTAAATATTTGTTACCAATATTCTTTTGATATCACATTGATTTAAACTTGGTGACATAGGAAAACGAAACCAGCTGTTTGCAATACTTTGGCCAAAGATTTATAACATAATATGTATGTCCCTATTCCTAGATGACATACTCATCATTTTGGAATATGTCGTTCACCTCACTCTTCTATTATCACGATTTGTCTTTACTAACTTTTGTCGAGTCCACTTGTTCCAGGTTTTACCCTAGCCCTAGATAGAAACATAATCTATTATAGGAAGACTCTCAATAAAACTTAGGTTATATGGGCATACTTGTTTGACCTCAGTCATCCGAATGTGCAAACGTAACCTGAGCCTTTGGAAGATAATTCCTATCCTAAATATGCTCCTATCCAGATGTATGTAGATCTAGATGATCAATACGGAAGGGTGATGCCACATGTCAACTACAACGTTATATTCTTGATAAGACCTAAGCCTTCTCGAAATCACATCCCTATAGTTGGCACATGCCAACATCCTACAGAAACTACCTCATCGAGATGTACATACCCCTAAGGAGATTGTTAATACTTTGATAGTTTGGATTAAAACCTGATTACAACAACCTTGCAAACCCTAATCCAACGCTCAATAAGTTCTTTCCTAAATTTTCCTCAATTATCCCATTAAGAACTTCGTTATTTTCATGGTTGCTTTTAACATGTGAACATATAGTTAAAATGCCAATTAACCGTAATGGTACAATGTTATAATATGTCTTATTTAAAAAGTACAATAACTTTTTGGAAAGATTTAACATCTGAATATATATCCAATTTAAATTAGACTTCATACAATTTGAAGTTGAATAAATTGTAGTCATATTTCCAAACCTTTTTTGTTTATGAGGAATTAAGAAGAGAAAGAGTCTTTCTCTACATGTTACGTGTTAGGGTTTATCCTACCCAATGTCCACATTTTCTTAATGTATGTTTATCACACATTAGATTACTATGTTATATAGTTTAGATAATGAATATCATATTCTGCAACTTAACAAGATGCATCACAAGTAGGTAAGTTGAACTAAATCCCTTTATCCAAATTATTAAAGGATAACCAATTAAGCATAAAAATATTATGAAGAATATCAACAAGATAGAATCCATCTCTTCCATACAAGTAAAAATAATTTACACAACCAATACAAGTAAACTCTCAACTTTCAATTTATCTTTATAATTTATACATTTACAAGACTTATGAATTTAGGTATACTACATGAAAACCGTCTTCATTATAAAAGAATACTACATTTCCTTTTTCAATACAATATCAAGAATGAATCAAAATTCTTTCACAAGGAATCAAATTTAATTCAACCAATGCATCATATAATTTTTACCTTCTTTTATCACTTACGAAGTCCATCTGCAAAAATTTCTAGCATTGGTCGGTTCAATGATTTGAGCATGATAAGCACTAAGCCTTAAAAGCGAGGTGCATTCCAATAATTGTTCCATTAAAACAAATCTTCTTTAATGAGACAATTATGACATCATAAATATCAATATAAGTAATAGAAAATGGAAAAGAAGTACATTTAACCAATTGAATTCACTTCTAAGAGAAGAACGGAATATAATCCGAATATCTACCTTACAAAATTTAAGTTTAATTGATCCTATCAATTATCCTTAAACAAACAACAAAACATATCATCCATAGATCCTAATTCTATCATAATAGAATACAACATTTAACTTTGCTTTGAGCCAAAAGAAGGGATCTAATTCTATCATAATGGTTCTCATTAGGAGGATTCCTCTAAATTTTAATTTGAAAAAGAAGAAGAACCATTACACTATTCCCAAACACAAGACATCTGAAAAGCTGAAACAAATTCATAACAAGAATTAACGAGTTTAATTTAAGGAAAACTACCTTAAAATTCAACAATTAAGATATTCATCGAACGGAATCCCATTTCAATCCAAGAAGGAATAGAGAATCAAGCAGTCTACTGTAAGTCTAAATCTACTTCCACATGTTAGAAGTTACCATTTAAAGATCTGAAACCAATGTTCAAAAATCAAAGTAGACTAAACAGGGAGTAATTCTCTACTCGATTCCATCCAAGAAGGATCCATAAAAGGTAGAGTGCAAGAGACAAAACTTACTCATCTCAAACCAAACAAAGCAAAGCCTTGTCAAACAACAGTCTCCCAAACAAGCTTAAATTTTCCATTCAACCAAATGAATCATCTAATTTCTTCCTTTATCATTTCAACAAATGATATGAACAAGGATGACCAAACAACTCATAAAGAAATCTCCATTTCATAAGAGAATCAAAATAGAAAATTTTAACCAATGAACTTATCCCAACAATAGAAAGAAAGGGGATCATAATTAGAAAATGTTCAATCAATAATTCATTTTTTTTACTAATAAATGAATTTCGCTTTTAATTTAAACATAGAAATTCATAAGCTAGTTCATAGGATAGAGAATAAAATCAACTCGAGTAAGAAGAAAGCACACTGCTTGCCCCTTTCCCTTTACAATTCTTTATCTTGATAAACACGAGTTTCAATTCTAGTCTCGGAATGAAATATGTATACTTGATCCTAAAAACAACAATTTGTTCCAAAGGAATCACATTCCTTTCTTTTACAAAGGCGCAAGGTTTATTTACTATATCTAAATAGAGATAGAAAAACAAGCTGATCGGGAAGCTAAACATGTTTAGAAGTATCAACGAAGTCAAAGACTGAAATCCCATTGTTCGGTTTCAATGTTGCATTACAAAAGAGTAATAAGTTCTCGATTCAAGAATTACTATAATACAAAAACAATCTAAATAGGGACGCTTGATAATCCCACCATAACAATTCGGAGCACTAAATTAAATAACTCTTCTTTTAAACAAAACCTAGAGCTTATTTTAAAAGATTTAAAGCGTAGGTTTCAGGAAAATAGAGGGAAAAGAATACCCACCAATAAAATGCCATTGTCATCTCATAGAAGACAAAATAGTTCTCAAAAATAGAATTATCCAATCCATTCATCAACAAAAACATTTTCAATTAAGATCTTGAAGAGTTTACCCAACAACTCGCCTAACTATTCTCCCGAGTTTTCTTTGAACAATAGTTCAACAAAGAGTTATAATTTTGTAAACTTTTAATACAAGTAAAACCCAACTCAAAATATCATGAGTCAAACATGAAGTCTAAACAAAAGTCTAGAACTACACAAGTATTTAAATATGATCTTCTAATATGATTAGATCCACACGAGTCTCTAATTACGAGGTTGTTGGGGAACACAAAGGTCCCATTCCAGTTTATACTTTAAACAAGAAGCCTATAGTAGCTCAAAATGAAACACGAGCTTCAACAAGAGTTCAAAACTATACAAGTAACAAAATCTGAGTGCGGTGTAAAACAAAAACCTTCAATAACAATTCAGGGGAACACAAGCAATAAAATATCAGTACAGAGCCATATACAAACTTTGAACAATACTCCAGAGCTACCCAGGATTCCAACACCGGTTCAGAACAACAAGAAGCTCTAGCACAAGTTCATATTAACACACAAAGTCCAAATACAAGCTCAAATGGAACTCAAGGTTCCCATTAATTTCAGAATCCACATATTGTAATGAAGGTCAGTTCCAACATAACAACCTCGAATTAAAAATTTTAGAAATGGAAAGAAGCGAGCTACTAATACGGGCTTCACATGCATGTTTCACTATTAAACTATCACAAAGACAGTTTCAAAACTACCTTTTTTTTTCCATGGACTCATGTCTAAGGTAATGAGATTATAAAACCCAACAAGAAAGTAACCGGATAAAACATGAAAGCCAAGAATCTCAAAAGAGTAGAATCATTTTAATGAAACATTTAGAAGAAAACAAGAGATCTTAAAGATTAGATCTTATCATGCACGATAGTGTTTGTCGGATCGAAGGAGACCTCTAGCCGAGCTCACAACTTCTCCTCTTCTCCACGAAAGATCAAACAACCATATTATTTTTCCACATTGTCTCTTATACATCCCACGAACTGAAAATAGGTCTAAGACTTCAAAAATAGCCATTAAGTGCAGTTCAATCTTTTGGTTCGAAAAACCAAAGAGCATGCAGAGAAAAAATCACAAAACATGCAAAGTGAAACAACCCCAGACAAACCCGCTTGCATGCCTTCCAAGATGGTTTGTGCATGGCTGAAAGCAATAAGTTTCATTAATTCCAATTTTCCTGCCTATCCTTCCTCACCACTATCTTCCAAGTCAGCGATTGCCAAATCAAAATTAACATGAAATTCCATTTTAGTGATACTTCCACATAAACCTCTACCAAGTCACTAGCCCCCTGTCAAAATTGGTAGTCTTGTATGCATTAAAAACCTTATCAATAACATAAATTCCATAGGAACCATCACCCTTAAGGAATGCGACCACTTAATTCACCTTTCATACCCATTAGTTTATGATAGATCAAATTACTTATGTTAGATCTTAGTAAGTTTATAATACATACCATAGGATATAACCCTAACAACAAATTTCCACTATAGGTCTTAACACATAGCCTTAGGTAGTTTCCACATAGGTTAGATTAATTCACAACATAATAGTTGTAGGCATTAGGTTAGATCATCATAAAACCTTATAGCATTAGGTTATAAGTTAATTTTAATAGCCTAGTAACCTTTCCATATCCTTTAGCATGAGCTTAGGTTAGGATGTCAATCAACCAACAAAGTAGAATAGGAAGCTTTAGGTCGAATAAGAATTCTATTAAGTGACATAGCTTAGGTAGAAATATTCTTACCGAGCTTAGGATTCTGCAGGATATTCCTTTTTTTTAGGATCTTGAATCCTTCCTATGCCATGAATAGGCTGTATTTCCATGTTCATCAGCAATGTCCTACCATGATCGAATCTCCAAGGAACCAAGCACAACATACAACTGAATGGAAATACGTTCACACAAAAATCAAAGAACTTGTAACAATAAAGTTCAGTCAATATGTCTCTTAATTCATGGAATGCCAATTTACCATTTGTTAAACAAAGTAGATTTAAAACATTCCTTGGATCACTGAAATTGATCTAAGGATGAGTTAGATTAATAGATAAGTTTATAACTCTTAAACTAGATTGCAACCCACCTACAAGAAGTGAAAAAATGGATTCAAGGAAGCCATTCCAATTGAAGTCAAAGGATCTTAAGAATAGAAATGATTTTTCCATATCAAGCATGATCTCCAACAATCAAAAGAACATATCTTTATAAGGAAAATCACATGTCAAGACTTGAAATGCAAAGGAGGAAAATGACAACTGTCAAGGGTGTTACATGACATTTGAAGAAATCTTGAAACCTTCAATCTCCTTGATTTGCAGTATATTCCCTAGATTGACAACTATTGGTTCAATTCCCTGGACAATTTTTAGGTAAGGTAATGAGATCATATGCGGATAAATGTTGGCCAAATGAGGAGATTCGGTTGTAATTGGTTCATGGAATGTGTGAAAGATGATGAAACTAATTTTTTTGATCCTAAAATTCTAGTAAAGTCTTCACCTCTCCTATTGGTATCATGGATTATTTTTGAATCAAGTGATATGAATGAAAGGACCACAATGGTGATTCATAGATCTAATAATTAGTTCATGAAAAGAGGGATAATTTTATAGAATCTGGTTGTCTTCAATCTCTCTTAAAGAGAAAAATATCATTTCTCATCTCTGAAGCCATCCAAAAGAGCTACAAGATCTACTCACTTAGGGGAGCCCATAAATTGGAAAACAATAGATCTTGAAGGCCATAACTACATTAGATTTCACAAGAAAGAAAAATTCACTCATGCCCCTACCAAAGATTTCAAGAAAGTATACATAGATCCTTCAAAATCTCCTATATCACATCAATATCCAAGAATCTATTCCTCATTGTCGATCAAATAACCAAATTAAAGAGGTATTCATTTCCTTGAACCTAATCGTAACCATACCTAGTGTCGACCTATGACAATAGAGTTATTTACATGGGTAGGGTAAGTGTAACAAGTTGGGGGGACAATTAAGTGGACATCAAATCCTAAATTTTACATCAAAAAAACAAAACATCAAATTTAGTCTTGATAGACTTGAACCATACCAAAAATTCAAAAATATGTCATAAAAATGGTACCATCATGTAGGTGATCTTTGTTAGATTTGTAGAAATATTAATTTTAAAGTGAATAAAATAGGATAAATATCATTTTATAATTTTTACTAATAGTAGGTCTTTAAGATACTTTTTCCCGTGAATGTTTATGTCTACGTTTAAGACTGCAAATTTTGTTTCACTTGTCAGAGTGTGATAAAACTTATACCATCCCAACCATGGTGAAATCATATACATGTTAAAAAAAATTATTTGATTTCAATAATTTTTAATGAAGTTATGGTGGGCAAATAGAAAGTGCTCTGTTTTCTTCATGTTTTCAAACCACTTTCACGGAAAAAATCATAAAAAATAAAATAATGCTCAAAAAATATAAAATAAAATCTATCCTAAGATAGATAGTGGCATATAACTTCTCACCAAAGGAAATATATATATATCAATTTTTGTCATCCAAATCATGGGAAAATGGACTACTGATCTTAAAGGCATTTTAAAAAAAAACCAAGTTATTGAATTTTGAGTTTTTATTATAGCTAAACTTGTCCATTTTTTTTTAAAAATAGTAGTTTAGAAACTAGATTCTAGATGCTACGATTCATATTGATATAATTTTTTCTAATTTTGAGTGTATGCATTGCTAATAATCCCAACAAGTTGATATTATGTTGTTATTTGCAATATGGCATCCACTTATGACCCCCTTTTTGTCCCATAACTTACTGCACTTACCCGGTATAAGATCTTATTGGAAGTGAGCCTTTAAATAATCATGTGCATTATTCACTATCACCTTGTCCAGTTATCTTAAATTGGTGAAAAAGTGAAGGGATCCATCATTATTTTTCAAAATATTACATGTGTTCCTCGAGGAACACACTATGAGTGAACGAGGATCTTATCTAATAACCCTACGATTGAATCTTGATCTCATGAAGTTTGGGATTCATCATCATATAAGGTGCCCACGAAATAGGAGAAACAACTTATACTAGATCAATTTTGAAATCAACCTCTGTATGTGATAAAAAAATAGGAAGTTAACTGGGAAACACATCGACATATTCTATCATAATAGGATTCTCATCAAGTAATTATCTAAATATAATATCATTTGACCTATCACTAATCATGATAAAAAAAATTTGAAAATGTATACACATGATCCACTTGAGTTACATAACAAATATCATATACAGGAAATGGGTCTCGAACCCTAGAAATCACCACCAAAATACCAAAATCATCTTGACAATTAATGATTTTATTTCGACAATCGAATATTTCATGATAAAAATTAATTCAATCCACACCCAAAACTATCTCATAATATCCCAAGGGTAAAACACAGAGGTCTAAAGTCATGAAATACACACCAAGGTTAGGAATAAAAATATCAACATAGGTATCTATGATAAGTTTATCTCTAGTGGCCAAATCTATACGTCATCTATTTGAATACATATAAGTAACCAACCCATACCACTCCACTATAGAAGGCGATATATAAGAATTTGATTCACCAAAATCAAATAAAATCACATTTTAAAAGGTTAGGGAGATAAAATATGAACTAACCTAACCAAATTTACATTCAATCCCTCGATTAACATGTTAATATACTATTTATTTTCCTTTAGGAAATCCATATACTAAAAAGGTTTAGCAAATGAAGCTCACACCTTGCACTACAATACCTAAGACCTAATGAAGATCATGAAACTCACCAATCCTCCATTATACTCCTCAAATGGCTACCATGTCATTATCTTATGATTCAAATGGAGATTCCACTCTCCGATTATCCATAGAACACATTACATCATGAAGGAGGTGTATAGGCAGAAAATCCTTAACATTTCTCTTATAAGGGTGTAACCGAAAAAACAATAAGACTAAGAATCCATGATTCAGATCTAAACTGATAATTTCTCCCCATAATTGGGTGTACGGAGATGAATAACATTTGTAATGACATTAATTTTTCCTTAACCATGAGGGATAAGGTCTCTAATCTCTCTCAAAGAGGTGAAGGTGGCCTATCTATTGACATAAGTGAGTTTAGGTGTTGTCATTGATGTAAAATATAATTAATGACAAAGATAATGATGGAGGAGTGCTAGAAGGTGCTTATAATGATGATTACATGTTCAATCAGGTGGCAACATGATGGAATAAGTGAACAAAGTGAGAATTTCTTGCCTTAGTAGGCCTAATCGGGTGACACAACTATCTTAGGTGATAGAGCATGATGAATAGAGATTAATGGCAACTTGAGGAGTATTGTAGAGGAAATGAGAGTATGATATGATAGTTTTATATACTCACATGATATTCAGAGTGCAATTATAGGTCATGGACTTAGTTATAGGTGCTCATCTAGACCTAGTCTAGGTGTTTAGAATCCTAATGAGGCATACTCGTCACTTTGAGAGCTATGTCAGCTAGTAGAAGCATGAAAATCTGTTATAAATGTTGTCTTAGGTATTTTATATCCTTTTTTGACCTTGGAAGTAGATTCATGAGGTTTTTCTACTTGGTCTAGGTCTAAACTAGGCCTAATCCTAGTGTTTAGAGGCCTAATAAGGCATGATAGTCAATTTCAGGTGTGTATGATCTCTTGAGGACATTCATGGAGGTATTTTATGTTTTTCCATCATGTAGAGATAGTTTGAAGATGTTTTGGGCTTTCTTGTAGTTTTAGTTCAGTTATTTATGGCCTAGAACATGTAAAACCCTAAGGCCTAGTCATGTAAATGAGATAGATTGAGAAGATGTAGAGATATTTATGAATTGGTGAGAATTGTATATGTTTTTAGGGTGTTTCATGTTACTTTGGGAAAAAATTTAGGTTTACATGATGATTATTTTGCAAGATATTGAGTTTAGGCCAAAACAAGGTTCTTAAGAGTGCATTTTCCAACTCGAAGTGAGATAAATGCTCATGGTTGGCACGTGTAAGGTTTTCATGGGGATATTATACTTTCAAGTATGTTGGGTCATGGATTTAATAAGATATCAGAGTTGGAATGAGGTAAAATGAGGACAAAACATTTATGAATGATCATTAAGAAGGTAAGTCACTTTTTATGGCTTTGAAACCCTAGGTTGAGAGCGATCGAAAATATCTTCTTGATAGGTACACATAATTGATTTTTTAAAAAAATTATGATTTTAGGTTGTAGAGGACTCCTAAAAATTTCCAAAGAGGTATGTTAGATCTTGTGACAGTAAGTGGGTCCCACTCAAAAAGGCAAGTTTCTAAAGATTTTAAGTTTATGGAAACATTTTCCTTTGATCCTAATTTATAAATCACCATTTATGGAAGATTGGGATTTGAATATATTTTCATGATAGTTTCAGGTCATGGTTGAAAGTCCTAGAGGGAAAAGTGTGCCCTATCTTTGAAGACTAGTTTTTGGGCCAAAAAGGGTAGTTTAGCAATGTTGGAAAATGGAAGTGCTTGAGCACTTGTGGGCATGGTGAAGGATTCTAATGGAATTGAATTTTTGTAAAAAATTAAATGTGACATGTTTCATGTTTTGGTAAATCTTTAAAATTTCACTGATATGGCATGGTCTATGTCACAAGTTGACCCAATTTGATTGGTTTAGGACAGGACTATGTTGGCTACAACATTGATGTAGAAGTCTCATATTTTAGCTTAAATGATGATGTATATCTAGTTGAGAGTGAATAGGGATGAATTTTTTCTAATTGAATGAATTTATAGGTGTTTAAAGTGACATAAATGGTATCTGGCTTTTGAGCCTTTTTGTACACGGGTGGTATAGTCCCTTCAAAACTATTTACCCATGATAAAAAAAAAAGTGACATAAATGGTGTAAACGAGTTGAGTTTTCAAAACTACTTTCTAGGTAGTTCAGTTTGCTAAAGAGGAAAAGAGGTGTGGTTTACATTGTTGGATGTTTCATGAGGTATAGAAAGAATTTATGTGTTATAAAGGTCCATGGACTTCCAATGAGATGTTGCATGGAATATTTTAGGTGTTTTAGTGTAATATTGATCTTTTTGGTGAAGGATGTTTCTTGGAAGTGCAGGTTTTGAGTAGGTAATAGTCATACTTAGTGGTTTTATGAAGAAAATGATCATTTAAAAGCTTTATGTGAGCATGGATGATGTTTTTATAATGTGTGTTACATTTTTAATACTTTGAATGTTTTACTAATCAGGGTGATGTGTTTGGAGCTCTTTGATGAGATTGGTGATGTGGTTTTAGCCCTTTTTGGGGCTTGTCTTTTGTCTTGGTGCATGACTAACCTAAATGGGTCATTATTATAAGTTTTAATAAGTTTGGTGTTATTTTACTATGTTGGTATGTCAGTATATTGGGTCATTACTGACCTATGTTATGTTTTTGAGTTGAGTCTCATATAAAGTGCATGTTTTGGTTCAAATTTGAACTAGTTAAAAGAGAGGGAAAAGTGTGAGCTAGGTGAGAGATTGAAATTAGTTCGAGGAATAATATCATAGAGAGTGTGTGTAAAATTATTAGGAGTGTTTAAGAGATAGTATGTAATGGTTTTCATCCAAATTACTCCTTGAAATATCAAGTTTGAGTGAGTTAGGAGAAGATGTGTTTGAAGAGATTTTGAAGGTGTGCGAGCTAAATTATCTCCGTCAATTTTGACATCAAAAATACTTCATATATCTTAATATATATTTAGATTGAGTTTTTAATCACCTTAAGGTTTTTAGCATCCTTTTGGAATTTTTGCTTCACTAAACTAGGGGTTGGTGCTCCTTGTAGGTATTCTACTAAAGTAGGGATTGGTGTTCCTTGTAATTTTTTTGCTTCACTAAATTTCTTTGACTTGTTTAATATAAAAATAATTTAAATTTTTTTCTTATTTTTATGGTTTTCCACTTATATATTTTGTTCTGTTGCACTCTTTTGTGGTTATGCTCTTGTGAATGTTTATTGAATGTTGTTATGATCATATTAATACATGGTTGAATGTTAATGGTGTGTAAAATGTAATATGAAATTGTTTAAGGGATTTGAAGGATTGATTCACTCCCCCCCTAGTCCATTGTGATTCAATCAATTGGTATCATAGAATTTCATTTTGGAGAATTTTAATCCCTTGAAAGGAGACCCTTTGAAGAAAAAAATGGCAAGTTAGTAGAGTGACACTTCTTCTAACAAGGAACCATTGTTTGATGGGATAAACTATGCTTTCTAGAGTATAAGGATGAGGACTCACATCATTTCCTTATGGTTCTATATTTGGAAGTCTGAGTTTGATGTATATAAAACTCTTGCTTTACTCCCCAATAACTATTGTAGACAAGAAGATGAGTAGTGACAATTCTAGTGTTATGGATGCAATCATGTGTGGAATAGACAAATGTGAAATTGTCAAAGTTATGAATTTCAAATCAGAAAAATAAAAATGGGAGAAATTTCATGTCATTTATGAAGTATATTCCAAGGTAAGAATAACTAAGCTTAAAACCTTTAGAAATCAGTTTGAAGGTCTTAAAAATTATTGATGATTAGTCTATAGGTGTGTACTTTCTTAGGGTGGACAAGGTTGTCAATGCCATGAAAATATTATGTGAAGAAGTGAAGGAGTAACTTGTAGTACAGAAGGTATTGGGTATCTTACTCCTATATTTGATTCCAAAGTGTCTGCCATTGAATAATACAAGGATTTGACTCTCTTGACAATGGATGAATTGCATGAAACTTTGACTACTTATGAGATGAGGGTTATTGATTCTAAACCAGCCAAGAAGGATATTTCCTTCAAATTTGAGATGAAGATCAAGGAAAATAAAGTGAAGGATGATGATGATACTCTTGAGATTGATGATGAATAACTCTTTGCAATGGTTGTTAGGAGATTAAAGGTTGGTTTTGGTAAGTACAAAGGTAAACTTCCTTTTAAATGTTTCAATTGTGGTAAAGTAGGTCATTTTTCTACTAAGTGTCCTCATAGGCATGAAAAATAAGGTGATGAAGACCATGAGGATGATCATGGTAAGAATATTAACAAGTATAGTAAAGGAAATAATAACTTCAAGAAGTTTTACTACAAGAAGAAGAGAAAGAAGAGTTTTTATACAAAGGAAGATTCTTGTTCATATTAAGAAAGCAACAGTGATGATGGATTTTATGATTCTAAAACAAAATCGAGTGTGAAGAGGTTGTTGATGAGGTTTTTTCATGACTAAATATGTCATGAGGTATATGAGTGATAATTCCACATTTTTTTCTTACAATATGCAATTTGAGAATGAAGAAGAAGGTGATGATCTTGAAACTAAACTAATGTGTGTTCAATATGAATTAAAGAATTCGAGAAAACTAATAAGCGAGATCTCAAGTCAAAGAGTATGAGGAAAATATCCATGACCTAGAGGTGAAAAATATGGCTCTATGAGAGAAGTTAGATGATATAGTCAAGAGGATAGAAATTCCAATGAGTTATATGAATCTAAAATTACAATCCAAGGAGGAAGAAGTGATATTTATTAAAGGAGAATTTTTTTGATGCTACCAACAAGGAAAAATAATTTCAGAAGTTTGAGACAATATTTAAGACTCTTGATGATATCTTGAGCAATCATAAATTTTAGATGAAAAGAGAGGTTTGGGTTTTAAAGGTGAGCTCAAGTGCAAATAGATAATGCAAAAATATGATGTTCAAGAAAGGATGGTGGAGAACCAAGCATCAATAAGGAAACAAAGGAGAAATATTTAAAATAAAATGTGAAGATAAAATAAATTAGGCAACCTAATTACTAAAGGTATGAAAGGAAACTTAATGGTTATTGTTTCACTTCTAATGGATTTTCCATATAGCTAATAAATGTAGGAGTTTTGTCAAGGATGATCACCCATGGAGAGATAGTAGAGATGAGAAAAAAAGGAATGTGGTTTTCTACAATTTTCATGAGAAAGGAAATATTTATAGGTACTAGTTAGATGGACCTTCAAGTAAAAATTGGGGTAATGTAGGCTATAAGGAAAGGAGTAACATTGTGTGCTTTATCTAAAATAATTTTAAACATGTTTCTAGGGATTGTTATGAGTCTACAAGGAAAATCAAGAGTCAGTAGGGTCCTAAAATGCAAACAAGGAGGAAAAACAAATTATGGGAGCCAAGAATGAATAACACGGTTCCACCAAGATCAGATGATGATGCAAATAAAGGTGTTTCTTAAGGAACATATTAGAAGTAAGATGGAAAATTTTGAGTTTCAGGTGTCTAAGATAGCTTGGGACTTCATTAATTCCTTCTTCTAGATCCATAATGAATATGGATGTCACTAATAGAATTCTTAGAGGCATTATCATCTAAATGAAGATTAGATTGAAGGGGGGACATCAAGAATTACTAGTCTAATGATGTAGGAGTGTTTTATGGTGGAAAGGTATTTTTATCTTGATTGAAAAGGTGTTCTATCAATTTTAGGAACTGTCATTACGCAAGGGTTCTAGTCTCAAGAAGTTGAAGTCGGTCATTCAACATGATAACTTGATTAGACCATGTGTAGTAAGATTTTTATGCTTTTTATTTATGTAAGTTATTTGACATGCTCTGTAATGAGTTATATATCCTTGAAATATGCTTTAAGATGTCTCCAAGAGTGTTCATGTATCATGGAAGATGTAAGAATAAGGTTAGATTTATATCAATCTTTGGGAAGTGTAATAGGAAAGTCTATCGGTTGATGTGGTGTGTTAAGATTGTGTATGGTTTCTTGGAGGTATTTAGTGGTGTCTTAGATAGATGTATGAAATTTATTGATGGTTGATAAGTTATGCATGCCTAAATCAAAGATGTAGTAAACTTGATAAAATCATATGAAGGGTCTGTAGATGCTCTATTTCTTATATTTGTGTTGTTTGAATTGTTTCATGAGCTCTTCTAGGTTTGAGTAACATAGTAAAGGTAAGAAAAGTGAATGGTGGTATAAGAAAATATTTTTGAGATAGAAAATGTATTTAAGGAATTATCTTTGGTTTGTTGTTGATGATGAAATATTCCCTATTATGATAATATATGCACATATGGTGTATCTAGTATTTTGAGGTTAAGAAGGATGGTATTTGTCATGTAAAATACTAGTATGAAAATATTAAGACCTAGTGGTGAGGCATGGTTGGCATGAGTTCTCAATTAGGAATAATGATACTGAGAGACCCTGTAATAGCTGTCATAGTTATAATATTGTATGATTTTTAGGTTTCATGGATCGATGATGGTGCATAAGGTTTAGGGGAAGATTGAGTGCTCTCTACACTTGAATTGTGAAGACAAGTAAGTGCCAGGACTAGTATGGTCAATCGCTTACATCTTGGTTGGCCTTAAGATATTATGATAGATCATGATGAACTATGAAGAGGATTAATGGCATGTTACAGGTCTGAGATGGCATATTAATGTAGGGGGAGCTATAAGGTGGCATGATATGTTTGTAGTGTTAGTTCAGTTTGTTATGGCCTACAACATGTAAAACCCTAAGGTCTAGTCATGCAAAGGAGATGGGATGAGAAGATGAATAAATATTTATGACTCAGTGAGAATTTTATATGTTTTAAGGCCATGGCTTGGTATTTTGTGTAAAATTTTAGGTTTTCATGAGGAATATTTTGCAAGATATTTAGTTTAGACCAAAATAGGGTTCTTAAGAGTGCATTTTCCAACTTGAAGTGAGAGAAATTCCCATGGTTTTCATATGTAAGGTTTACATGGGGAGAATATCAATTTAGGTATGTTTTTTCATGGAGTTAAGAATATATCAGAGTTGTAATGAGGTCAAATGAGGCCCAAACATTTATGAAGGATTGTTAAAAGGTAAGTCACTTTTTATGGCTTTATAACCCTAGGTCGAGAGAGATGGATAAAATATTCTTGGTAGATTTCTAGAATTAATTGGTTTTTAAAGTGTGATGATTTTAGGTTTTATAGGACTCCTCCATCTTTCCAAAGAGGTATGTTAGAGCTTGTGACAATATATGGGTCCCACTCAAAAAGGCAAGTTTATGGAGATTTTCAATTTTTGACAAAGAATTCCATTGAACCTAATGACTAAATCACCATTTATGTAATATTGGGAGTTGTAATATATTTATATGATATTTTAAATTCATGGTTTAATTTCTAGAGGGAAAAGTGTGCCCTATTATTTAAGAGTGATTTTGGGTCAAAAAGGGTAGTTTAGTAGTGTTGGAAAATGGAATTTCTTGAGAACTTTTGGGCATGGTGAAGGAGTCTAATTTCCTTGGAGGTGTTTTAAAAATCCAATGTGTTATGTTTTATGTTTTTCTGAAGCTATGAAATTTCACTGAGATGGCATGGTTGAGGTCAAAATTTGACCCAATTTGACTTGTTCGGAGACAGGACTGCTTTGGATAGAAGATTGATGTAGAAGTCTCATATTTTGGATTAAGCGATAATGGATTTCCATTTAAGAGTGAAGAGGGATTATTTTTTTCCTATTCAATGATTTTATAGGTCTTAAAAGTGACCAAAAGGGTGCAAACAAGTTTAGTTTTAAAAACTACTTTATAGGTAGTTCGGTTTGATGAAGAGGAAAAGAGGCGTGATTAGCATTTTGGATGTTTCATAAGGAATAAAAAGAATGGATGTTTTTTAAAGGTTATTTTATTTACAAAGAGTGTTTACATGGAATATTTTAGGTGTTTTTGTGTGATATTGATCTTGTTTGGTGAATATTGGTTCATGGAAGTGCCTATTTTGAGTAGGAAATAATTCTAGTTAGTGGTTTTATGAATAAAATTATTAGATCAGAGATTTGTTTGAGAATGGATGATGTTTTTACATGCGTTTGGAATTTGGATGCTTGACTAATGAGGGTGATGTGTTTGGACATCTTTGATGAGTATGGTGATGGGGGTTTAGCCCTTTTTGGGGCTTCTCTTATGTCTCAATGCATGGATGACCTATATGGGTCATTTTTATAAGGTGTTATAAGTGTGATGTTATGTTTTATGTTTTTATGGTCAATATATTTTGTAAGGAATGGACGATGTTATTTTTTTATTTAAGTCTCACATTAAGTGCATGTTTGGGTTCAAATTTGAACTAGTTGAAATAGAGGAAAAGTGTGAGCTAGGTGAGAGAGTGAAAGTGGTTTAAGGGAATAAAATCATAGCTTAGAGTGTGTTTAAAATTACAAGGAGTTTTGAAGAGCTATTCTCGTAATGGTTTGAATCCAAATCAGTCCATGAAAGATCATGTTTGAGTGAGTTAGGAGGTGTGTTTGAAGAGGGTTTAAAGGTGTGTGAGATGAATTAGTGATCTCCATCAGTTGTGAAAGAAACAATACTCCAGATATATTCATATAAAGATGGTTTAGTTGGTTCTTGATCACCTTAGCGGTTGTAGATTCCTTGTGGATTTTTACTTCACTAAAATAGGGGTTAATGTTCCTTATGAAGTTGGCGCTTCACTAAATTTCTTTGATTTGTGTAATATAAGTAGAGTTTTAGTGGTTTTTCTTCCCTTTGAGGGTTTCCCACTTATATATTGTGGTCTTGTGAACTCTTTCATGGTTATTCTCTTATGAATGATTATTGAATATTTTTAAGATCACATTAATGCATGGTTGAATATTAATGGTGTGTAAAAGTTAATCTAAAATTGTTTAAGGTTTTTGAAGGAATCATTCACCCCCCTCATTCCATTTTGCTTCCAACACTATATGATGATGAGGTTCTAAAATTTATCTAGAAATGAATCCAATGAAGCGAAGTTACTCTCTCAAAGTTCATAGATAAACTAAGGGATCTCACACATCGGTACACGTCATCTTGATGCATTAAGGTGTAATAATCCTCATCTTGTCAAGTAAACTCTCTTGAATGACATGGAAAATTTTATTTTATTAGTCTCATTGTGCTAGAAGGAAATCATGATGTAATCTCATCATCTACTTCTTGATGTATCAATAATCTAAGGCCCAAACTTTATTTTTGGTTGCTCTTTTGGTGGTATTCCATGACCTTAGGTTCTATGTGATCGACTTCAAATTACTCTTGTAGGAATCCTATATACATATGAGGGGATCAATTTAGGTTTTTAAAAATGATTTTTAATGATAAAATAACTAATCTAACTTGTTTATTAATTCTTAGTTTAATCTCATAAGACTGGTGTTGAAAATACATTTTGATACTAAATTTCATGCCAATATTTTTGACCCAAGATACCCATCCAAAAACCTTTAAAATTGGGATAATTTTTTAAAAAATTATTCCATGTTAATAATTTTATTAAGTAGTATTGAAATAACCATAATAATATTTTTTCAAATAAATTAACTTAAGATTAATATGTTCCCCCACCAAGGGGTTTAGTTTCAACAGGTAAAAATATTTTAATTAGGAGTTAAGGCCAAGAGGGTGCATTATAATATTTTCCATTAAAAAATTAAGTTAATTAAGTTGGGCTTGGGTCCCATTTAGTCCCATATAAATGGTCCCATGCCCCTTGTACCCAAAATTAATAAAATAAAATTTAAATTACTATTATTCGCTCAAATTCAAAAAGAAAGGGGATCCCACTAGGCCACCTACCTAGTCCACTCCCTAGATTCAACCCTAGTTTCCCTAATTAGGGAAAGGGAAAACACCTACATCAAATTTGGTCCCTTCGATAAAAGGGATTCCCACATTTGATCTAATAATCCCTGCATTTATCTTTGGAGGCTTAATTTTTTTACCATTTTAATTCACCAATTTATAATTTCTTTTTGTCTCATTTTTGGTTGCGAGGTTGCAAGAGAAGACTCTATGGTTGAAGGTGAAAGGAAGATATATATAAAATTTCTATATGTTTTTTGTTTTCTTGATTATTCTATTTGTGTATCCATTTTAATAAAATCCTTTTATCAATTGAGTTTATATAATTTTATATACACAAATTGTGTGTGTATATACATATATGTATATGTTAAATGTGTTAATAACTTGTTTAATATTTTCATAATTATATATTGTATATACACACACATATATAAATGTTTATTGTTTTTATTTTTATTTTTATTTTCCAAAACCCTATCTTAAAATCATGATTTCTTCAAATTGGTGATGTGGTTTTCTAAAATTTTGATAATATGATAATTATTTAGCTACATAAAATATCATTAAATTATTACGGATTTAAATTTTGTAGAATATATTTATGAATAATTTAGTTCCTAAATCCCATATTTATTTCTATTTTTTATCAAAACCAATTTTGATTCCTTCTATTTGTGAAACCGATATTTTCCTAAATTTTTACATATATAGTTTTTAACATAGTACTTATATTAACCTTAAATTAATGTTATAATCTATGTAAAAATAAAATTATTATTTTTGAACCTTTTTGTTTAATATAACAATTTTACAACATACATTTTTACACACACACACACATCAAATTCTCAATTTCATTTTTATAATAATAAGTTTCTTATTTTATTTTTAATCATATAAATGATAAGGGAAAAAATGATAAGTTAAAATCCCTTTGAAAATCAGAAATAATTGATAAGGTAAAATTAGAAGAGTTATAAACCTAGAAAACAAACTTATTTTGCACAATAAAAGTCCTTTGAAATAAATAAACTATAACAACTATTATCAAGTTTTCCCTTTTTAAACAATATTATCATTCTACAACCAAGTAAAGATATTTGCAAGTAAAACAAGCCCAAAAATAAAATTTTAAAACATTATTTTTAATTGCAAAGCCATATCTTGAAATGTATCTTAATAATCTTAACTTAACATTCTCCCCTTCAAAAAAGATAATAACATAAGGAGTAAAACTACTACTACTTTTTGTTACACAAATTAATAACTTTCACATTCCAAAAAGTAAGATTTACTTTATTTATTCCCAAACAAGAATAAAAATAATAAAACTTCATTTATTTAGTTGCAAATACAAAATTATAATCAACTTAAAATATAAGTTTTACAAACCTCCCACATGTGGGAACAACATTTCAAGTTTTCTATTGAATATAAAAATTAAAAAATAAAAACATCTCCAAAATACTTATTTTATTCAAGCTATAACTCCACCATGCAAGTATCTAAAATACATAAGAGAAGGCTTGGTTTTCCACCAACCCATATGAAATCATTACACTCCACAAACAAATAAATTGAGGACATGATATCTTCCCTCAATGTTTTGGGGAGAGGGAGTATACAAGACTCTATGTGTGTACAAAATGAAAGGAGAAAAACCCAAAATACAAGCCAACCAAAGACAACTAAAATTTTCATTTTACAACCAAACATAAATCACTCCAAGAAGTCTTCATACTTATTTTCCAAATAGGGGAGAAATAATATTACTATAAATCTTACCATAACCAAAATGAGTAGAAAATAGTATTTCCACAAATTTCCATATAACCATAGTTTCCTCCAAATAACTCCATATTTACCAAAACCAAAAAAATCCTTTTATGTTCCTTTCCTCCTTTTAAAGGATTTTAAAACCTTGGGGTTTCCTTAGAAAGGAAGGGAGATGATTTCTAAACCATATGGGAAATTATATCCTCCATTGATCCATATGGAGGAGATAAAAATCATAATAAATCCCAAAAAGGATTTCCCATCAAGACTTTTAGGAATAGAGACGATTATCCATGTTCCCATACAATTCCAAAATCCGCTCCCAAAATAGATGGATGGATAAAAATTCCAACAAGAAGCAAACAAAATTTATTTTTAATGTAATAAACACAAGTGAAAAATTTTGAGGCCTACCTCATAATTTTAAGAAGGTTTCCACGCTTCTAAGTTTAAAATCAAGACCTTTGAGCCTAAAATACAAGATCCTCTTCAATAAGACTCTTTCCTAAAAAATGAATGAAAGTAAAGAAACCCAAAGAAACTTTAATTTTTATTATTATAAAGGAAAAGAAACCCCAAAATTCAACCTAATAGAAGGATGACATGATTCTACCCAAATATCTAACTCACCAAAAATGCTTCCAATAAGATATTAAAAAATTAGAAATGGAATTAATTCAAAATCAGGCATTGTAGACCTCCCATTAGTGTAACTTCCATTCAAATTCTAAAAATATTCACATGGTTCCAAAAAATTAAGGTGGCTGGAAATAAGTCAAAATGGGGAAATTAGGAATTATGAGCCTTGAAATAATGTTACCCACCCATAGGCATGGTACTTGGGGCTCTTTTTAAGAAAAATGTAGCCTCTTACTTGTCCCACACACCTCCTAAAAGTCACCTCTTTTCCCAATTCCCGATTTTTGGGAATATGTAGTGTTTAAGAGAGGTGTTAGATCCACCTAATAAGGGATAAGGTGTTCTTAAACCCAATCAAAAATAAAAGAGTCAAGATGAGTCAACCCATATAAGTGGGGAGTGATTAGCTTTATTAAAAACAATCTAACTTGTAAGTAATAAGGGGATTAAACTAAATAAGAACAAATGAGTGAAAAACAAGGTACTACGAAATTAATTAAATCAATAATCATATTCCAAGGTGTTATCTCATCTTTCTAATTCAACCAAACAATATAAACCTCAAAAATTGGGGAAAATCAAGTGGTAAATGTTTCCTATAAGGACAATTGTACCACATGAAGGAGCATCTCCTAAAACCCAACATTCTATTGTAGTGTGAACCTATAACTTACACACACAAATTCATACATCATACCGATAAATTAAATACTCTAAATAATGTAATCATTCACATCTCAAACAATCAAGTCATATATACCTAACTAAATAATTAGATAGAATTTCATCCATTCACCATACGAGGGAATTACAACCACAATAATAATCCATGACATATTTGACCATTCAAAAATGATACATGCTAATAAAAAATCAACAAGATAATTAACCATTAACATCGAGTTAGATAATATATGAATTGACCACGTATTCAAAATACAATATAAAAGATAATGTGACGACAAAATAATATATATCCTAATCAAATAAAATTGATATAATGTGTCCTAGATGTCTCAACATAAATACGTACAATGAATGAGCATAATCAAAATAGAGAGAGAAACTGGTAGGCACTATATCCTCCTCTCATAGGAATATACTTCCTCCTTGATGTCAATGGAAGAGGTAAGGATATCAAGTTCTCAAAGGTGTCATATCCTCCCATGTAGTTATTTTCAAACATCATGCATATCCCACTATACCTTAACCGGTACAAGTATCACCCCTATATGGCCAATCTCTAGTGCTCCAAAATATGCATGGGCTTTAAGGTCCACTCCCCATCAGCCTCCACCTGTAAGGGAAACCAATCCAAAACATGATAATTATATAGAACATATCTCTACAAAAATGAAACATGGAATACATCATGGGAATAATATAGGTGTGGTGGAAAATTTATATGGTAAGAAATGATCTCAAAATGAACCATGAAACAAGGGAGATCTAAAATACTTTTCCATAACAAATTGGACTCTTGTGTAGATGTAGTCTCAAAAACACCTTGTCACATATTGATAACAACCCTCTTTATATCAGCTTACATGTTTTTCCATGCATGTGCCTACTCAAGATGATGTCTTATCATAACAACCTGTTATTCCATGTCTTGAAGAAATGTTGGATCAAGAACTACCCTATTATCCACCCCTGTCCCAACTCGAATGTGTCCTACATGACCTCCCATATAAGGCATGATAAGATGTCATGTGGACTGAGCTATGGTAACTATTTTTGTAGGTGAAATTGATAATATATAATTATTCCTCTCATTTACTCTACTAATCCATGACGTTCATCCTCAAAATGTCCTCAAGGACCTAATTTACCCTCTATGTTTTCCCATTTGTCTTGAGGTCATGTAAGTTGTTGAATTTAAGTTGAGTTCCCATTTCTATCTAAAAGGATGTCTAGAAGTATAATGTATGAATAGAATCCTAATAATAAATAATCTTTTCTAGAATACCATGCAATCTCAAAATGTCATCTAAAAAGACTCAAAGCTATGGTGACTACATTATATGTGGTATTCATATTTTAAAAGTGTGTAACTTTAGTTAAATTTTCCACCATCACAATTATGCCATCATGATGATGATACAATGAAGTAGGAGTACTAAATAAAAATTCTAAATAAATCATGTTCCATTTCTACTATGTAGTGTCATGTGGATAAAGAAGGCCTGCAAGGTGAGAGTATTTTGACTTCACTCTGTATCACTTAAGACAATGGGTTATAAAGTATGTAATGTCGTGACAAAAGATAGGATAATGGTAGAATTTTCTTAGCTCAAGTATACATCTTATTCAACCGAGGATGTGCTACATAAGGGGCTCGATGAGTCTTAGAAAGAACCTTTTACTTACATAGGTTAAGGAATTAACTGACATGGGCCATGGGATTGATATATTTAATATGAAATAACTATTTACTCACATAAGTGAAACTAAGGCCACCTCTTTCATAGATAGAGTTCTCGAAAAGTCACGATGGAAAAACTTCAAAAATAGGTATCCTGATTTGTCAATTGAAACAAAAGAGGGAATGGATAGAGATAGATAAATAACACTTTGGCCCTCTATAGGTGGTAATTTTTATGATATTTCAAAAAAGTGTATGAAATAAACCAATATAGGCCTAAAATATATGGAATTGAGATAAAA
Source organism: Taxus wallichiana var. yunnanensis (assembly GCA_018340775.1). Taxonomy (NCBI): domain Eukaryota; kingdom Viridiplantae; phylum Streptophyta; class Pinopsida; order Cupressales; family Taxaceae; genus Taxus; species Taxus wallichiana. Next base: position 49,070,119 of record CM031234.1, read on the forward strand.
CCATACCGTAAGCTCAAAGTAATCATGGAATGTGAGTGATTGCTAAAAATTCTTCAAGGAGTATGCTACGGTTCATATATAAGAGTAAATAATGGATAACAATATTATCACATGTCAACGCATCTGAATAGAGAAAACCATAATTCCACCTATTCAAAGAAAATGAAATCTAGAAAGTTTTATTTAAGGGTATGAAACAAGGGCATGTATGGCTTCATATCCCCATGCTTGGATGACCAAATACTTATTTATGAACTAGATTCATAGTTTTTCTAGATTTATACTAGGTGGGGTCTTACTACAAGTTGATATTTTCTCATATTTGATTGTCATGATAGCCATATTGCACTTACAACAATTGAAGAGGAAAATATTTATAGATTGACTTACTTATAGTGTTGGAACATATAAGTTACAAATTTTAACCATTATATGTAAGTATCCTTGGTCCATTTAATTCTTACTTCAAGGTTGAGATAAAAATGTTGATGAGTAAAACATCATGGTTTATATGTTAGTAAACAATAATTGGCTACTTTTGGTAATTTAACATTCATAAGTGCACTCACACATGACAATAATAAAACTAGTTTTAGGATATGCATATGGACTCTCAACATGAAAGAATTATAAAATGAGATTATTCCAAGTCATTCATTTAATATAGAATAATATGAAGTGAATGATGTCAAAAATTGATGAGGTTGGTAGGATTTTGAAGAAGAAATTTATACTCCTATAATAGAGACGCAACAAGATTTGTATAAAAGGATTTTTTTCTTGAATGAGAACAATAAAAAAATAAAGAATGTTTATATCCAATTATTAAAAGGAATAAAAGAAACTCATGATTACCAAAATTATAAGCACTAAAACTTGATGATTATTTAGTTTTTCCAGCAAGATTTAAGTCTACCTACCAAAGTAAGCATACCATATTGGGTAAAGGAGGCTACGAAAAACCTTGGACTGAATTTTAAATCCATACAAGAATACATGTTAATGTCATTTTTATCACTACCTCCTCCTCCTCCAACTTAGTTGGCTCATTACTATGTATATTTGGGTTTAATTGAAATATAAGATGATACATAAAATTTAGGTGCAAATGAATATGTTGCACTAGACATATGAAAATATAGATTGTAGTAAAGATAAAATGATATTGTAATCATAATTATGAACTTTTCTTAATTTTTCAATTGGAAGGGTTACAAAAAATATAAAATAATGCACTCAAGTTGAGTTAACAATCTCAAATTCTCACCGCAAATGAATATAAGAAGTTTTTAGAATAAGAGGGCTAGAAAAAGGAGATTGAATAAAACAAGGCAAGGAAGAGAAAAATTTGAAGAGAGAAAATCCATAAGGAATATTTAGAAGGAAATAAGGGAAAAATTGATGTTGTAAAATGAAATTAAAATATAGAGAAGGAACAAGAAAAGTTTCAACAAAGGAAAGAAAGGGAGAAAAAGAAGAAACATGATAGAAGGAAAGATAATTTTAGAAGGAAAAAATGGAATTAGAGAGGTAAAAATTTTAAGCATCAAAATAAACCTTGTTCTAAAGGACATCATAATTTACAATATATGGTAAATTTTCTTTTTGCCAACTATTTCCTCCACATGCAACAATCCTTATGGGAGTCCCTCTTCACTAAATATGGTTACAAATTCTAAAAATAATCAAACATAATTAAAATGAATGGAATCAATTAGATTTATCATTATTATTTTATTGTAATTTTATCTTTTTGGTCTAATGTTTAGTAAAACATAAGTTATTTTTTTACAGATTGATCGAAATAGAAAATTATGCAATGTAAAACACTTAACATATATTTTTAATGTAATGTTTATGATTATGTTTCATTACAATAATATTTATTAACAAGTACACAAACTTTCAATTTAAGTTACACCCATCACATGTGACCATACAAAGAAATGGGTGATATTAAGGATCATTGACCTAATGAAGTTATAAAAACTTCACTTGAAATTTGTTTCCACTTATTTGTTTTTCTTTTTAAATATCACACATTTCAATATTTGTGCACATTAAAAAACTATTTAAACTCATCACTATATTATATAAAATATACAAAAAACACATGAAATTATAATCTAATAAATTTATTCTTAATTAATAATTGAACATAGACATGTTTGCATTGGGATATAAAAAATTAAGTTGGATAGAGTTATGGTATTGTAATAAAAAGTTACACATGAGGTATTTTTCATTCTATAAAAGTATCCTTGCATCGGGATATGTAAGAATAAACTAGTAAAGTGTAAAGAGTTGCAAGATAATATAAATCTAATAACTTGCTCCTTAATCAAATAAGCAGAAAAAAATTATATAAATCTTATAAATATGTAAGCTAAAAATGGAAAGAGGTGCATGATTGAAATAAAATGTTAGAAGTGAGGTCTATTTTCATTCAATTTTTCTCTTGTAATGTAAATAAGTTCTCATTCATGATTAAAATTAAATGATCTCTTGCCACTTTACCATATTCTACTTTTACATTCCACTAAAAAATGTTTCTACTTCATGATTCTCTTTCCACATTAGTAGCTCTAGCTTTTAGATATTTATTACATGATATCATTCCACTTGTAATTTCATCTTATAGATCTTAGGGAAAATTTGTAACTATAAAATACTAAAGCAAAAATACTTATAATATTTTGTATCGTGTAACTTAAAAAGAACTATAAATACCTCTGTTGGGCCCCTAAAATATTGACTAAGTCCAAAAAGGTGCATGGGCGCGCAATACTGAAGTTAAGAAATGGGCATGCAAGGAGAAGGATCACAAGGCAAGGTTCTATGAGGGTCTTAGTAGAACCCGTGATGTGTTCCTGTAGGAAAAGGTCTCGAGACTTAGCTAGATTTTATCGTATCGGGTAGGACACGAGAAAAGTGTGACCCGATCGCGCATGCGAGTGGGTAAGGTGCCGCCCTAGCAACAAGCTAGCCTAGGAAGGATTATGCCTTGTGATGGAAGCTCCTAGAAGACCGTCATGACAAGGAGTGGAGAGATCAAGCCACGGAAGAGCATGCACCCATGGAGGACCACATTCAGATGTTTGGTGCCGAGATCTAAGGCCGAAGAAGGATGAGTTGGCACTTTGGGATGCCTATATATACAAGTTCCCATAGAAGGAAAGGGAGAGATAAAAAGACAACGAGCTCTGCAAAAATGCTGCAAAGGAACTCTGTTTGGGTTGGGTAGATAAAACATAGGAGATGGATGTATCAAGGGCTTAGATGTTTAAATTTTTCATTTTGAGAGTTAAAGGATATGAATCCGGTTATGATGCATGGCTTTTAGTCCTGTCTTTTCTGTGATGCTTTGTAATGAATCTAATGAATGTAATGAGGTTACTTGTTTAAATGAATATGATCAGTAATAATTCTATTGCATTTACATATCTTCATGGTTCTGTTTTATGCATGTTTATGGAATGAGTCTGAATCCTTGCGCATTTCCCTTTCTATTTTGATTTAGTTCTTAATCTGTTAAGTACTTTTTGTCTGGAATGAGTATTTGATCTAGAAGCTATTTTGAGCTCTATGATGCTTGCATGTCTCATTTCCACTCACTTCCTTTAAGTTTGGATCATATATGATGTTTTCCCACTCAACTCACATAAAATAGAGACTCAACACCCGTGTGTGCCTTAGGTGAGCACCCAGCGTCAGGCTGGGTGATAGGCCGGTGCCCATGGGATTCCCTTGTTCTTAGTGGGTGTAAAAATGACTACATCTTGGTTTTGTTTCCGAGACCTCTTTTCAAAGTTGTAGTGGGAAATGGCATACATCATGATCTGTGGAATAAGTGATGACAGAATGCCTAAATTTGGAAAGTGTTGAATCATGGTTCAAAATCATGGAGTAAGAACTTTCTCAAAGGTTCAACACTAGACCTAATTTTGATACACATAGATGGGTAGAAGATAACCTCTACCATGAGTTGTACGAGAAATTATTTAGTTGCTTCCCAAAGTAGATCTATATAAATGGCTCTCAAGCATATGCATCTAGATCAATATGGTATTGTAGATCACACACATGGAATAAAAAAAGAATACCAGAGGCTACAGGATGCAGATATGACGTGGACTCATGTTGTGGATCATTGGTGGAAAGGTGTGTTGGCTAGCTACACTCTAGAGTATGCTATTTCTACATATTCTTGTCTGGAAGTCAGTGATTTTGAGTTTCTTTGGGATCCCATAGGATTTTTTCTACGTGTTATCCCTTTATAAATGAAGATCTTCATTATTAACTTGAGTTTAAAGGTATCTTCGATGGCGGCTAAACCATTCTAAGCATTGGGAGAGGAAGCTAAAGTGGAGGAAGATAGTAGATATTGTGATGGAGAAAGAAATGGAGGAGAGAGGAATCAAGTATAGTGAAGTGCATGCAAGGGAAATTACTAGAAAACGTGAGGTTACAAGTGTGATGGATATATGGAGGTAGACATTGCGGGAAGGATTTGAGGTTCATGCGCAGAGGATGTGGAACTGAGTAGTCTATGCTACCCCATCTTGGTAATCATAGGAGAGAGATCCCTTTAGCTTCTAATGAGAGTTGGACACATGAAGAGAGAAGATTCATTAGCATGCATCTAAACCCACCTAGTGTCCAAACCTTGGCACTTGGTCTTCCAAATCAGAGGACTATTGATAACTTGATTGGTATCAATGGAAGTGACAGATCTGCACCCAGGAGATACAATATCTCATTTGGGACTTCTAAGGATACACATACCATCCCTGTATTTGGGTGAATTTTTAGACAAGGATCAAGTACACAAGGTGTGGGTAACGCATCGAGGAGTGGCGTGGGACACACATCTGATAGTGGCACAATCTCACAAATGGTTAGTGTGTAGTTCAGTGGGACATTGGGGACCCTAGATATGACCACTTCAGGCTTGTTACTAGCTACTGGTAGATTGGAGGTGGAACTGGTGGATCTGGGGGCATAGGACCTTTGGATCTAGTGGATTTGGCGGAGGAGGAAATACCAGAGAAAACCAAGGGTCTTGACCAGGAGGACAAGGGCTTCAGCCGCCTCCTCAAGTTTTCTTTGAGATGTATTTACATTTTCCAGATTACATGGGTATTTAAGATGTTGCGGGGCATGTTTCATTGTTCTCGGTGGGTGTAAAAATGACTACAACCTCCAAAATAAACCAACATTAGACAAGAACAAAAATAAAGTGGGTGCATAATTACAACATTAAAATCTTGAGTTAATTATTACATTACAATATTTATAATAAATCTTAAACCTATTTATAATATTAGATCATTACATATCTTCTAATGCAAATCAACTAGCTACACATCCAAAATGAGCGAACAAAGGATCAAAAAAAAATGAAGTGGGTGTAAAGAAGAAAGTAAAACAATGCTGAAATGACATGACAAGGCATTCATATTTGAGTTGTGTGATTGATATAAAACCTAAATATATGAATTGAATGTATTACATGATTGAAATAAAACCTATATATGTGAATTGAATAAATTGTCTTGATATTTAATTTTTTATTTACCTTCACATATATGGGTTTTATTTTAATCATGTAACTCAAATATGCCCCGATATTTATAAAATAGTAAACAAAAATCCATATTTATAATAATATAGTACTACATAGATTCACATGTAGGTTTTTATATCAGATGATCTCTTTCCATTTGAACATGCTACAAAATATCTAACAAAAATAAATAATTATTAAGTGCAAAGAAAAACATCTAAACACTATGGTGGTGAAAACTAAAATGGCATGATAAGGTATTCACTTCATAGAAGGTAAAACAATATTGGTTTGGAATGATAATAAAGTAACTTCAAACTAATGGGTTTCATTTATGAGATTAAATAACTCATCTCTAATATTTTATTTCTATAATGCAAATAAAAAAACTAACAACACCTCCAGGATGAGCCAACATTGGATAAAAATGAAAAGAAATTCAGTGTAAAGGAGGAGGTAAAGCAATACTAAAATGGCATGTTAAGGAAGTCACTTCAAAATTATTGGTGAAGTAAGGTTTGTTGTGTTGGGGTTGATAATGTGAAGTGGGATATCATTTGATAGACCAAAACTCATAACCCTTTATATTAAAAGTTTAATTATGAACTTAGTCGGTCTTCATAGCTTCAATCTAGTGAAAAGGTATGATTTGTTCACCCATCCTATTAAATAGGATGATACCACATGGGATTGAACAAATTACATTGAACATAAATCTAAAAATATGCTATATGTGAAGCTAAATATTTTTTTGTAAGAAAACTATATAATTTCAAAGAAATAGTCTACAATTATCTTCGTGAGACCAAGGAGCGAAGTGGAAGTGTTGGGTTAAAGAATGATAAATTTTTTATATGGAAAGTTCTTTATTAGTGGAGTTTTTTCCTTTGGGTTTCCCCACTTAAATATGGTTTTCTCAGTCTCTCTTTTACTTTATGTTATTTTCTTTCAGCTATGGATGACTAATTACGTAAGATGTAATCTAAAGTAAGCTTAATCAATGTTTAAATTAACTGCACATCATTATGTATAATCTTTGGGACTATAAATATGGATCTATAATTTGTTAATTATATCTTTTGTTTCATTTCCTAAAATGGTATCAGAGATAGTGATTATGCATATGCAGGATCAATCTAGAAGCTTTTGATTTGAAGAGGTGAAGGAGCTTTAAATTTATTCATAAATTTATGAAACCACGAAAGTTCTACAATCGTCTTCAAGATAAGAAAGTTTTAAATTCCCATTCCCACCCAAATATTGGTGAAATATTAGTTAATTGGTTATTTAGATCATGTTTTAGCATTTAATTTTTGTAGGTTTATGCTTATGCATATTTTTCAATTGTTTTTGCATTTAAATCCATCGTCTACGAGCTTATTTTAAGTTTTAGTTTTGTTTATAGCCGTTAGGGCTATTTTTGTTTGTGGATCCGAAAGGATGTCTTTAGATCCAGTTAATACGAGTATTTAAATCTGCCCAAACTTTATAATTCTTCATTTTTTCTAGATTTTATTTCACAAAGCCTGATCTAATCATTGATTGCTAAGTGGATTAGACGTGTTAGTTTTTATTATATTTTTCATTTTCGTGAAATTTTTTTGAATGTGAAGCTCGAGCTAATAACTTTGCACCATTTAGCTACACATTTTAAGTCTTTTTAAAAGTTTTTTTTTCATTTTATTAAAGCCCAAGCCAATTAGAATGCTCCATCTAGCTTCACATTATCATTTTAATTATTTATCTGATTTTCAGTTGCGAAACACAAGCCAATAAGGGGTTTTCACATTTTTTGCGTTATCAGACTTGGGTTATGCTTTCTTCTATCATTTGAAAAATCCAACCTAATAATAAAGCTCTAAGTCGCTTGATATTTCAATCTATTATGATTTTATTATCTTTTTTATATCTTTGAAAAATACATACCAATAAAATTTCTTCACATTTCACATTGTCAGTCATTTTTTAGCTTTTTTCTTTCTTTACGAAATCTGAGCCAATAGGATTGCTCCAAGTAGCTCCATATTTCACAATTTCAATATTTTGATAGCTTTCTTCTGATACATGTGAATTTTGAGCCAATAAAATTACTCCAAGTATCTTCACATTTCACATTTGTTAATATTATTATTTTGTGGTAGTGGTTATCATATAATAATTAGCCACCTTTTCACATTTTTGTCTTTGTTAATTTTTGTGAAAATAGAGGCATTAAGAAGGCTCCACATGTTTTTTTAGCAGGTGGAATTGTTAAGTGTAAACTAATTATATTTTGACACGTATTTTAATATTCTATTATGTATGTCTTTGTAAGTGTCATTCTCTATCTTTTAGGGTGTTATTATGTATTTTGGATTTATCTTTTAAGATTATGACATCTCTCTTTTGGTTTCATAATAAAACTTTATTTTAAAGTTTGGCTTATTCCAGAGACTTTAAGTCTGCTCAAGGAAATATATATAAATTTTTAAGAAATCCACTAAGTGTCTAGTCTTTATTCATTATATTTTAGACAAGTGGCTTAGTTTGACTAAGACTTTGTTTTCGCATTTTTATTTCTATTTTCTTGGAGTGTGAAAAAGGGAAGCAATTATTTAACGACACATATATACGGTTTTATTGTCAGTTTTTCTATTAATTATTAGCTACACTACAAAGTGTGAGCTGATAAAAAAGTGACACGTATATTAGATATTTTTGGTGTCAAAGTTATATCTTTTGCTACATATTTCATTATTTTTTGTCGTATTTTTTAGACTCTGTTATAGACCCAAAAGGGCATTTATTTTAAATCATTTTAGACTTTCTTAAATCGGATGATTAGAATTTTTTAGAAGATCACATTAAGCTATAATTAATTAAATAATTAATTAATTAGGTAATTAGTTTATTAAGCGATCTATAGATTCACTCCATCTAAGCTCTATTAAATTGATCTTGATCTTGATCAAAGAAAGATTTTTTTAATCATTTTTGGATGTTTTAATTTGTATAGAAAATTAGAATATCTATATCTTTTTGTCCCTAGTTAGATTCTTTGATTTAATTTTTTAATTGTATTCTTTCTAGTGTTATCTAAGTATTAAAAATTGATAGTTCTACTAGTTTTTGTTAAATAAGTCTCATTTATTGAATGGAATTAATTATAGCATTTGGAGAGTTCAACTAAAATCTTATTTTCTTGATAGAAAGATATAGGATCTTGTAGTTGGTATGGAAGAATGGCCTGCGATAGATAACAAACCCCTAAAAAACCTTATTTCATTCTCTTAGAAATTAGAGGAATATCTATCTATCCTTTTAAAGCATAAAAGATGAATTTTTAATGCATATAGGTCATATGGACTCGTATGCTGATTCTGGAAGTAATTAGAGACTTTGTATGAAGGAATTCATATGTCTAAGATAATTAAGATATTTTTATAGATGTTCACAACTCGTATGAAAAGGGATGAAAAAATAGTTAACTATTTAATTAAAATTAAGAACATTAAAGCTCAATTAAATGGATACAACTTTGAATTGTTTCAAGATAAGCTTATGTACTTCATAATTCTGATAAAAATTCATGAAAATTTTAGAAATTATATATCTATTCTTAATTCTAAATATCAGAATGAGAATGATCTTCTTGATTTAAACATTGATTCTTCTCTGGTAATCTAAGAAGAACGTGTAATGGAGAATTTTGATTTAAAAGAGACTTCTTCTCAAGCATTATTCTCTTAGAATCATTTTTATAATACAAATGGAATAATAGGGAGTGAATAAATCCTTATAAAAATTTTAAATCAGATTTAAAACTATGAAAATAAACACACATCCACTTAATCAATAGTTAATGTGTGTACAACATAAAATATCAAAGATGCAAACAACCATGAACCATAGATTCAACACATGAACACAAGATATAAGTGGGAAAACCTCCAGGGGAAGGAAATCCACTAAAACACAATATTATATTTATATGTCTCTAAATTTAGTGAGGTACTAAGCCCACAAGAAGGACCAACCCCTATTTTAGTAGAGCACCAACCCTTAATTTTGTGAAGAACCAACTTAAAAAGGAGGATAAAACCCTAAAATATGATCAAGAACCCACTCAACCACCTTATGGTATTCATATATCTTATGTTTTTCTGCCACAACTGATGGATATCTCTAATTCAGCTCACACTTCTTCAATTAAACCCTAGGAGACCAATTTTCACAAAACAAACACTTCAATCACTTCTCAAATACTCAAACTCTTGTACATATACTCACTTTTTTATAAACCTATAACACAATTTTTTTAATCCTCAAATCATGCTCCAACATCTGTAAATAACTCACACCTAGGTTTCTCACTTTGCACACACACAACTAGCTTGTAAAAGCACCAAAAAAACATACTTTTATAAGCTCCTCATGATTTCAAATTCAAACACAATATTTTTCCTCTTTTGGCTCAACCCATACATAAAGGAAAAATCCCAAATTTGAATTACAATAGTCACAAGTGACCCAAGTAGGTCAACCTAACTAAAAATATGATTGCATGTGCCAAAAATGGCTCAAAACCCCATGGGCACAATCTTAAAATTTCCCTTACATAAAAACCATAATTATTCATGGCCCATAATACATTAAAAATTATTAAAATATCCTTTAAAATTTATACATGGTAATAATTTATCTCAAACAATCAAATTATTTCATTTAATGGGCCTAGTGCACTTTGTAAATCTCAAAATTGTTGTTTCCTGCACCCTTCAACACCCTAGAAACTTCATTAGGCCACCAAATCACTTCAACATGTCCAAAACATGACATGTAACCACTTTTGGAATTTATATAACTTTTATAACACTTCTAAATTTATAATACATGAATCAACAACTTTTTCAAACCACGGTCACTTTTGTCTTCATTAAATCAACCTGCCAAAAAAGTTATTTCCAAAGGCTAGCTCATAAAAACCATTCTACAAACATTAAATACATAAAAATGGATTTATTGGATGAAAATTCACCCCTCTAAACCTTCCAGGTGATATAACTCATCACCCAATCCATCTTGTACTTCAAACAACTCAAAACTTTCCCCAAAACACGTCTTATCTTGCACTAGAAAACATTTTCCTATCCAAAAATGACTTTGAAACCATATTAAATGACCTAATTATGAGAAAAAAATTATATAACTATAAATACCTTTGAATTATCTTTCCAAATTTTGTTGAATCATTTCAAAACTCCACCTGTATCTCTAGATATGACCATTTTATTGATCACTACTTATTAAGACCTCAAAAGTACCCTTTGACTAGTCAACCTGAATGGACCTCATTTTACCATGTAATTGCATGAAAATTTCCTAAAACCTCCATGTAAATCAAGATAAACTCACATACATTCCATAACATCAATTTAACACATACCTAATTTGGAGAACCTTGTCCCAAAACCTTCTTCTTCAGAAACTAACTTGTTTGAGTGGGGCCCACTCATCACCATGACCACAACCATACATTTATGGAAATATAAGAGATTCATATACATCATAAAATCATAAATTTTTATTAATCAATCAAAACTAGTTCATTGTACCTATTCTTACGTAGTTTGCTCCTAGTAGGTTTAATTAGGGTTTTAGACCACTTTACCTTCTTAACATTCGTTAATAAAAAAAAGATGATAAACTAGCCTGATTCATTTTGTGAAACCTTTTAGACTTGCCATAGAAGCATTCATAAAATCTAAAATTTCTCATGAAAATGACAAAATTCACAACGAGCATCAAAAGTTCAAATTTGAGCTAGATTTTCACTTGTTCTTGACCTTATCTCACATAAATTGTCATATCTTGCAAAATTCACATCCTAGAAACCTGAAATTTTTCTCAAAGCACCATGAAACATCACAATAACATATCCAATCATCATAATTTCAATTTTTTTACCTCGATATCTCAAGTTATTAAGACTTACCTTTGTGTACATGCATGTTTCTCACTATAGAAGTTAGGGTCAATTGAAAGAATGCAATAAATCATCATAAAACCTCTGAAAAATGAACCAAAAATACCTAATATGCCATGATATACCTGAATTAAAGCTTCCATGAGCTCATATGGCTCCAAACCACAATCTCACACCTCCTAGCTACCATGCCTGCTCCAAATAAACACATGTAACATAGTGAACCACCTATTTATGCACCATATCAGTGTTGTGAGTGCCCAAAAACCATCTAAATCTTCTATCCATCATGTCAACATTCTTCTCAAGCATCCAAGAAGCTTATACATCACCCTTGCAAGAGTAAGTAATCCTCACTTTGAAACTCATTCTATTAGTATAAACACATCGAACTAGTATTTTAACATCATATATCAGCATATGACCCTAACACATCATAAAAATTTCATTATTGTGGTTTTTCATCAATGAAAACACCTAATAGGACCACATGCCAATAATCTCCCTCTTTGTTATTGATGGAAAACACCCTGAACTTTCCCCATTTTTAAATTAATGACAAAGGCATAATGTACTTGCATATTATTTAACTTCCATATCTTCAAAGCATCATGTTTTGGTTAGAAACATGAACCAATGATCTCATCTTATTTGAAATCTTGAAATTTCACTCAAAATCTGATTTTACCTTCATTTTAAGGATGCGATCACCAAACTCCCCTAGAACAAGCATATAAATCATCTAAAAACATAAATAAATCATGAATTGGTCATCCACTTACCTCATTTGAAGCCAAGACACCACATTTCACCTCCTAGGTATGTAAAATTGATAATTTTCCATCTTATCCTTGTTTTGACCCTCATGAGACCATTGTAGCAGACTATAATCTGAGCCCTACAAATTGAAAACATGCCAACAATGCCAAAATTAAAAATATAAAAACATCATACATCCTTTATGTCCAAATTTTACCTTTTCTAAACTTAAGACAAGCTTTACATTGCATATTCTTGCTCACCATACCATACTTGACACATAAATCCCTAAACAGGCCTTTTAGATATTTTAGGATCAACTTTGGAAAGCTACGAGACCACATACACACCTTGTCTCAATAAATCATTACCCCGTAGACTTATAACAAATATCTTGAGTAAACAAACTTAGTTTTAATAATATTACCTTGGATTCATGGTATGAAAATACCTTAAGCAAATTTTTCAAGGTCTTACCACCTTTTTTAGTCTTTGATAGTCCTATCTAAGCGAGATGAGATAAATTTTAGCATTTAGATGTTCAAACGTGCAATATTCATACCTTATATGCCTTGAAACCTTCACATCACCTTCACAAGAGATACTCACATGATCCCCTTGTCATTTAGAGTTCAAACACACTTTAAACAACATGTACATAGTTGTAGGAACAACTTCTTTTATAACATAGACAACCATAAGCCAACATTTCATTAAATCTCCCTCAATCTAAAAGAAACATACTATTTTAGCTCAAGAGATGCATAAATAACCTTCAAGAAGAATAAATATAATCTCCTCCTATCATGTGAGCAGTCATACATCCCAAAGTAACTTTTTGACCTCTGTGACACTTTGTATTAACCTTCAAGCTATCACCAAACCAAGCAATCTTATCAAGGGAAGGTAGAGTATAAACCTTAATGTCTTCTTAATAATTATAATATATGACTTATACGAAGTTCAATCTACCCCTTCAACTCATGTATCTATAATAATACACACATGCACTACCATTCACTTATAGATACAAGAATATAAACCATCGTAGCATAGTGTGTCACCTTACAAAATCTGATTCGTAAATACCAAAAATTTATTCATGACATTATATCTTTCAACATTAGACTTCAAGAAACTTGAAAAACATCTAAAGGTTTTCATTTGAATCTTGAGACATTCATATTTGTGTCTTTTGTATACACAAACATATGAAACCTAGGTCATACATGTAGCTAGTCATGTTAGCACAACTCTTCATAACATACTTGAGATCATAATTTTATGATACATCAAGGTGCAAGAACTTTTTAGACTTCACAGTAATACTCCTAAGGATTGCAACACCATATAAGGATTCATAACACTTTCTCATACATGATATTTGTCATACTATACCTTTTACATCTACAATACCTTAGAAGAAACATGATTTTCCTCTAGCATATGTTGTGCATCGTAGCTTAAAAAAATTTCACATGGACCCATAAAAATTCTTATACTCTTTAGAGATCATCTCAAACTATAATGAGTCATATACATAACTTCTCAAGGTTACACACACCATTAAATTAACTTCACACCTATCCAAACTAATAAGAACAAATTTTCAAACCTAAAGAAGCTCATATGACACTAGGAGCAACAAATAACTCCCTTAATCTCACCACCTATAATATCTTATTCAATATGTCTTCCTTACTATAGATATGGATTTACAAATACAAAAGCATGAGTCTAGATTCTATAAAATGTTACCCAAAAACATTCATACTTGTAGGAGCTTATTTATCCTTTTAAGTCCACTAAACTTACATATTTTTCCAATTTTATTCATGAAATATGGGGTAACATGAGTCACATAGGGTTTGAAAGTGCTTTGTTGTGTTATTTCCCATCTAGGATCCATAAAAAGACTTCAAAAAATTCCTTAGATTGCTCTAAAAGTACATTGTGTCTTTTTCACACCAATAAACACACTGTCACAATCTTGTAGCTGAGAGAAATACAAAATGCACTCATAAATTTGATATAGATTAAATCATGAATACCTCTCACCTGATGTAGAAATTAATTTATCTTACAATCATCCTCTAATAACCTTGTACTCACCTAATTAAAATACCACACCCAGATCTCAAGAAGAATGTAACACAAATTAGGTATCTTATGCTCTAAAGACAAATTTTCAACTCTGTCATGAAATACAAAGAATGTACAAATTATTTTTCCTAAAAATTCATGCATCCTTTAGTCCTCATAATGTGGATGATATATACAAAGTTTTAGCTCCATATTAAACCATTTAAGACTTCAAAAACAAGTTTCCATCAATATTGTTCATGGTCATTGTGAGAACAGTCTAAGGAAGAGAACATTCTAAATTTACCAATTTTATCTTTCATGACATCAAACATGGCTCTTTTATGCTGAATATAACCCCTCAACCATCTAAGTTATTCAATAAATTTATAAGGAGCATAATCATTAAATAACATACCTGTAGCCTCCCTCATTTCACCTAGTGCACCCCTGATTTGTACCTACCTTGGTCACAGTCCACATTTTGTATCATCATACTGATCAAGTTATCACTTTATCACACCATCCATCTTCTTAGAGATTCTACAACATACTTAGAGTGTTATTTACACATGTAGAGCTTGTGACACATGCTTTAAAGAAATTCATATACTGATGTTGATTCATAAACAACTTACAATACCTTACATGAATTCATGATGACTTCTTACAACTTCAAAAATTATTTCAAGACTTCTTACTCAATAAGAACTACTAGACACACTTGACATATGTAGTTACATTTCATGACTAATCTTCATGACACCACAAGGCACAAACAAGACACCATGTACTTTATAGACCACATAGACACTCATCACTTTGAAAATTTGACACAAAGACAGTGAGCACGCACTTCATTAGTTACGGAAAATTTACATACCTCTTATGACATATCAAATGAACTCATGATCATACACAAAATATTAGAAAAAGATCATACCATACTGATGCAAATCACAAACCTTAAGGATTTCATACTTTCACTATCAATGACCACAAAGTATAGAGAATATGACTTCATACATAAGAATTATAACCTTAAACTGTTAAGACTATGAACAAGAGAAAGGACTAACATATCTTGACCACATGGAGAGAACATATTTAGACTCGACAGCTACCCCTCTCTTGGATGCTTCATATGCATTGATATACCTTCAAGAATCATAGTGAAGGTATATATGTTCCATAAAGACCTAAAATAAGGTCTTGAAGAGGTCCCAAGCCTTCTTGGGCACCTACAAAACTCCTTCATCCTCTCTTTTCTAATCTGAGAATTGTGAAAACAATTCTCCTTTCACTGATATCTATACTTGAAGACACACCATAGTCTCCTCTAGGTTCCCAAGTCCTTCTAGGACCATTTTCATACACTCTAGATATTTGAACACCATAGGTTTTCACTCTATGACCTAAATAACTCCTTATTTGACTTGAATAATATTGAAAATAATCCCTTGCAACATGACCAACATTTTACAGTTGTAACATACCACTGTGTTTCTCTTCTTTAGCTCATATGAATGCCTAGATGAGTCATTCATATAATCACTAGCAACATGACCTATCTTGTTGCATTTGAAGCATACAACCTTCTTATCATGATCATCTCTAATTTCTTTCTATGATTGATTTTCTCTAGGATCTCTTCTACACTCCTTAGCCCTATGACCAAATGCATTACATGTATAACAAAAACCATTAAAGGATCTTTCATACCTTGAGGCATTGGGTTGCCTAATTTTCTTGATTTTATCAATGTCCTTGACTTGAAGCTCCTTATTTCCTTCCTTGGAGGTAGGTTCTCCCACTTTCTTTGCAGGAAGCAATGTCTACTTTCTCTACCTAGTTTCTTTTTACTTTATTTGTGAAGCCTAAACCATTCTTGTCACTTGTAGCCTTTTTAATGTTCAAGAGATCATCTAGAGATTTAGTACTTACTTCAAAAATTTTATAGGTCTTCATATTTCTTATAGCATCTGTGAGTTCCTTCTTGAGAGATATCACCTCTTCCACTTTAGATAGTAAATTAAGAGTCATGTTAATCATTTGTAACTCTAGTATTATTACTCGATTCTTTAATATTTTCACAAATTGCCAAATTTTTTCCTTTAAGGTTTGTTTTACTAATAAGTTTTATGATTTCTAAGATGAAACAGATAGAAGGTAAATGGTTAAGGAGGAATACCTATGAGGTGAAGGTGGAAGGTAGAATGCACATGTTGTTGACGTTATCCAAGTTGAT
Source organism: Taxus wallichiana var. yunnanensis (assembly GCA_018340775.1). Lineage (NCBI taxonomy): Eukaryota > Viridiplantae > Streptophyta > Pinopsida > Cupressales > Taxaceae > Taxus > Taxus wallichiana. The sequence continues at coordinate 49,086,739 of CM031234.1, forward strand.
CATAGAGAACTCCTTTTTCTAGGAAGGACTACCTATAGATGCAAAGCAAGACCACAAAAGAGTATTAAATAACATATGACAATGGACTGCCTAGCGTATGCTAGATCCAAGAAGCATGGTGCTTCCTAGAGAGGTTGTCAATCCATTGTTTAATAACAATTCAATGTGAATAAGAAACTGAAATAAATAGGTCTTATTGCAATGTAATGATTTAGGTTTCTCATACACACAATACACTAGATTTTATGCTAGATATCAAAATAACACTAAATCTAATTAGAACCGGGGTTTTTCGGGCCGAAAAATTCATCAAAGTGCAGGGCTGATTGGTTGAGGTCTGGGTTGGTTTTGGGTGAGTGGGAAGCTTGCTAGTCTAAGAATATAAATGACACAGAGAACAATATCGGTTAGGTGACCAATGTTGGTTCGGGGATCAAACCGATACATCGTAGGATAAATCGATGTCGGTATGGGAAATTGGCAATAACTTAATAAAAATGGTTTTTGGGGTTCTCTGTGATTGCATAGAGAGTGAGGAGGGTGTGGTTAGGTCCGTAATATAACCCAAAGACTCGAGAATATAGAGGGAGAAGTCACAAAGGGTGAAAGGGCTTGAAGCTGGTTGAAATGGGGTGGTGGATTGGTGAGAAGATGGGGATATCCAGGATAATGAGTAGAAAATAAAAATAATGGAGGAAAGAGATTTGTAATAAAGGAAACACAAATTATTAGGATCACATTGTTTCACCCGATTCTAGATCGTTTCTTTGAAGTATTGATGAAATAGATAGGGTAACTTGGTGTAGGAGGAATACCTATTCAAATGTTGGTTAATGGTTTGTTGCATGCGTATGACTTCAAAATCCCACAACTGATTGTGTGAGCTTCCTTTTGGCTAGGAAGAACTACACCGTAATGCAAAACAAGACCACCAAAAGGAGTTAAACAATATGTAAAGTGAACTACCTAGCTTGTGCTAGATCTGGAAAGAGTGATATTTCCTATATGGTCATGTCTACTGTTTTAAATAGTTTAATGCAGTAAATAAGGTAAAACCTATTATAATTCAAAATGATTTGGGTATCTCACTTAAAACACAATAAGAAATAGATCTAATCTAACAGGATATGTTAGAATAGGATCCGAAAGTCAAGTAACTAGTTTTAGGTCTCTGCAGGTCTAATAGAGGTCTCAAGTAGATCACAAGTGAATGAGGGTGAGAGGGAATTAAGTGGATAGGTCACTGTTCTAGGTTGTATGGGAAAATATAGAGACTGATTTCAGTTAAGGGTGATTGATGATAGTTGGGTGCAATGGCACCGATTACTTATGGAAAACCTGGGAATGCCACAAAACAAGATTTAGGTCTCCTTTGTGATTACAAAAAGGATTTTGGTTGGTCGGGATGAGGTATTGGGTGATTTGGGTAGGATTTGGTGAGGTTTTACAGGGTATAGGGAGGGATGAGTGTTGGAGGAGGTCAATGTGTGGCTAGGTAAATAATAGGTGATAATATAATGATGAAATGGAATGAACTAGAGAAGTATAACGTTTACTTATCGGGATTCTTGTCCGGACGCCTATGAATGAGGGATAGAGGTGTTGATGAGAGGTTGAAGGCTGCAGGTGATCACCAACTAAAGGAAATCTTCTACATGGGCTGCATGTACATTCCTCTTTGCTTGGTTAGATCAGATCATTGTTGGGATGGCTGTGTAGGAAAAGATGCTTGATCTCCTTCCTTGCATGCATGTTCTCGCTGGAATTCACTCTCAGAAGATGCGATATCTCTCTGGAATGTGCTAATGTTTTCCAACTTTTTCAATCTTTTCCAACCTTTTGCCAACCTTGAGAATAAGGTTTTTTTGGGGTTAAAAGGGTAACCGATGGTGGTTATGGCTTAATCGGCAACGGTTAGGGGTAACCGGCGTCGGTCGAGGTGGGATTTCCTAGGTTTACTAAACTAGGGAGATCCTCTTCATTTCCTCGGATCTCATACCATTAACCCACGGATTAGACTAGGAGATTCTTGTAAGAATGCAGTAATGTGGTTAGAGAGAATGTAGGCATTGATTTTTAGGGTTTGGTTAAGTCTTAGTTAGTTTTGACAACTTACTAAGAATATGTTTTAGGGTGAGTTGGTTTTGTGAGGTGTATGTGTGGATATTATTTAAATTAAGATATTTAAATAATAAATATAGTGAGGATAATGAATTAATTTAATTTAATTAATTAAATTAATATTAGTGGGGTGAAGGGGGTCATGGCTAGGTGAATGTCATGACGGGTGCTTATTTGTTGAGGGACCAAAGGGGAGTGTGACCTAATTTTAGTGTCTACATTTTACCCCTTTTTGTTGCGTAGCTTGTATTAGTAAGAAACACTAACAAAAATAATATGTGGTTACCCCATGTCGGGGTGAAGGTGATCCCCCTCAAACCAGGAACTGACAAGGCCGAAGGTAGAATCGGTGAGTGGTTTGATAAAAGGTGAATGTGAGAAAGGGGAAGGTGGGTAATGGGGGGAAAAGGGTTACAGGTCTACTTGGGTAATCTAGGTAATGGGTCAAGGTCAAAGGTAGCAATAGTCAAACACACGCACATGTATAAACCACAAAGACGCTACTAGGTTGAAGAGCAAGCAAGCTCTACATTGGCTAAGGTTGATAGGTTTATCCAAACAAGGTGAAATTTATTCCGATATCAAAGGTATAGGAAATGGTCGGGAAACACAATGTATATTAGGTGTAGGAACGTTTAAGTATGTTCGGGACATCAAAGGTATATTTTAGGATAAATGGTAACAACCATAGGCTAGGTAAGGTCATTAGGTCAACAACACGAGGTAATAGGGCTGCAAGATATAGCAAACACATGAGGTCAAAGGTTGTTAGCAATGGTCTAGGTCCAAATATCTAGGTCATGACACGGGTAAGGCCAAGGAAAGGGTAAAATAATGAGTCCCCAAAGGAGGAAAAAGGGAGGTAGTAAATTATGAGGTCAGGAAAGGTGAGGTAAATGGGTAGGGTAAAGGTGGGGTGAGGTAAATGACCGGGGTGAAGGTTGGGTGAGGTAAAAAAAGGAAGTAGGGGTAGGGTAAAATGGTAAAATTAAGGGAAATGTACTGGGGAAAGTGACTAATGCTGGTCATGGATAACTAATGTTGGTATAGGTAAACTGGTGATGGTTAGGTAAGGCACGCGACCGATGTCAGTCAAGGGTAATCGATGTCGATTAGGTCGGGTTTGTTATAAAAACAAAAAATCCACGTTTTTGTTATTCATTTGATAGATTAGAGGATTATTTTAGTGTTGGTTTAGGTTTTGTTTGTTTTTTTGGTTGGGTGGGTGGGCATAAATTAATTTTGGGAATGGGGGATATTGGGTAAAAGGAGGAATGTGGAGGGTAATAAATGGGATAGGGGCGGTGGGTAGAGGTCTAGGGGTAGTTTAGGTCATTGTAGGTGGGGTAAAAAGGGGCAGGAGGAGATTTTTTTATAGAGGGGGTTTTGGGAAATTACAGATTTTCTATGATAGTGACTGGCATCGGTTAGGTGGAACCAGATCGGTCACCAAGATTGATTGACCGATGCGATTAAGGGTGACCAGGATCGGTAAGGGTGAACCAAGATCGAGTCACTAAATATGTGACCGATGCCGGTTAAGGGTGAGTGGGGTCGGTTAGGATGAACCGATACTAGTCATATTATTGGGCATAAGGGTCCAAAAGTGATGTGGGCTAGGTCATTGAGATGGGTAGGGTAAAAATAGGGTATACGAAAATGATAATGGTTGAATATGGATGATACATGTAAATTAATTTTGTGCTTATATTGGATGTATGGGAGAGCACAACTACATATGCGAGACAGGGTTCTACCTCTACTGGTGATAGTGCACGGTGTAACAACTCTAGTAGAGCTGCAGCATGTAGAGGTAGTGGGCTTGAGTGGGGTTCATCACTATAGACATGTAGTTAAGAAACCTAGTTTTATAGTCGTGCTCATCGATAGATGGGACTCTGCGACCAACACATTCCACCTGATGATGGGTGAGATTACTATCACCTTGGAGGACGTGTTCCAGATTCTTCAATTACCCATATTGGGTACACAGGTTTATTTTGGCTCCTCTGAGGCCTCCGAGGAGCTGATTGTGACTATTTTTGGAGACGAGAAGGCTGACCTGAGATTCCATAGCACTAGCTTAAGCTATGAAGAGATGTACTTAGCTCGTCCAAAGGAGACGAGGCTAGTGGTTCTGTTGATGGAGGCGGTGTGTTCTTATGCACACGGCCGAGATGCAAAGGGTGGATGGTTTCCTCGATCACTAATGGGGGTACTCCATTACATGATGGTGGATGAGACCCACTTTACGGGAAGCAACATTGCTTTGGTGCATCTATACAGAGAGTTGTGGGCATATGGGCGGTTGCATAGGTTTACCCTATGTTGTACATTCCTTCTGCATTCTTTGGGTGTATGAGCACATAGTTTTTGTGTGGCCTATAAGAATGCCCCGAGAAGATACATTCCCAATGAGATTTGTGTGGGTGGGGTATAAAAGATGGGTTTCGGTGATAGGAGAGCGGAGATCGAGAGGCCCACACATGATGTGGCCTATTTTTAGTAGTTCTTGGAGGGGTTATTTGGGGGGCATTATATAGAGGCCATATGTGAGATTCCCCTCATATAGGCATATGCATGAGGAGCTAGTTGAGCTCCAGCTAGAGAGATGGATACAAGGTCGCGGCCGGGAGTATGAGATGATCCTAGTAGAGTCGAGGCAGTGATTCGGGCGCAAGACAGGACATTCCTCCATGCTTCCCATAGTATCAAAGAGATGACATGGAGAGGCCCTTACCTCTACCATAACCTACAGTGCCCATAGGGTAGGAGGAGCAGGCAGTGGACCGGCGGATAGATGACATTGGATGCATAGATAGGTACAAGTAGTGGTGGGTGGCTCAACTATGAGCCATACCACCCATACCGGGGAAGTTGGATCTAGCTACCATCACGGTGTAGAGAGATACCCTACAGGGGTAGGTAGATACACTGATTACCTAGTTAGGCATACTACGAGACATAGCTAGAGGGTTCTGAGGTAGAGGTAGCCGAGCTACACATATAGGTGGCTAGCTTGCAGAGCCAAATGGCTAATGGAGGAGATGGAGATGAAGAGGAGGGGATGGTTAGGTGACGGGTTTACAGGAAAATTGACCACATCCCAGGAATAGATTGGGGTCTTACGAGGCCTAGATACGAGGCACGGGGGTAGGGTGCACCACCACGAGGCACCAAGAGTAGGTCCCATTTCACGGGTAGGTGTGGGGTAGGGTCTAGTATAGAATGTACAGGGGAATGAAACCTATGGGACCACCATAGATAGTTCCTGTATCTAGGCTATGGGATGCCCTAGGTGAGGCTAGATACTATCAAGACCAGCTGATGGCAAGTGGGATAGAATTCATATCCTATGCCGAGTACCAAGCATAGTAGGCTTCTAGTGAGAGGACAAGATCCTACACTCATAGTGTGGAAAGCACATGAGGTCGCAAGCTTTGAGGCCGATCAAGTAAAGGCTACTAGCACATGGAGACTAGCTCCAGTTGAGGTGCCAAGAGGAACCCAGGAGGCTGAGGGTACAAGTGATACAGAGATGGAGGACATCCGCTAAGATGCCTGATATATGGTCACCTAATTTTTATGTATGATAGTTATTTTGTGATTTATACCGGCTGCATGCCAAAGACAGTGAGGATGTATGAGTGGTTTGTATATTTTGAGAATATACTAGCCTACATGCCAAAGATATTTTGTATTGATTCATTATTTTATTGTATATATGAGACCGACTGTATGCCGATGACATTTTGTATTATATATCGGCCTACGTGCCGACGATTTTGAGATGATGGACATGATGAGATAGCCATGTATATTTGAGATACACATCGATTTATTTATATGATGAGATACATGGTATTTTTTGATTTGTTGATTTATTATTTTGATATGTAGGAAATTAGGTGAGTTAGGAATGATGGAGTCAGGTTGGTATAGGCATGTGAATTGAGTCAAGTTGGTGTAGGCATGGTTGAGTCAAGTTATAGGTATGGATTGAGTCAAGTTATATTCATGGATCGAGTCGGGATGGTTTAGGCATGGATTGAGTTAGGTTTATTTAGGCATGGATCAATTCAGGTCGGTTTAGGCATGGTTGAGTCAAGTTATAGGCATGGATTGAGTCAAGTTAGTTTAGGCATGGATCGAGTCATGTCGATTTAGGCATGCTTGAGTCAAAAGTAAGTGAAGTTGTGATTCATTATTTTATTGTATAGATGATAATATGAGTCATATGTGATATGTGATATAATCTATGCATAGGGATGATAGAGAAATGATAGGCATGATAAATGTATGGTGTGATAATGTTTAAAATATGAAACATCTTGTTATGTATGTGGTTTAATTTCCAATTTTGGGTATAAAAGGAAACAAATTTAGGTGTGATGTAATGTGAGGTACATGGAAGATGGATTTTTTAGGGTAGAGGATGGTCAAGCTAATCTCCAAGGGCTCCATGCCCTCAGAGTTCTACCTACATAGTCCTGGTGAAAAGGGACCTCAAACCGATGTAGTTCTCCCATGAGCTAGGGAAGGATATGAGGGGGTATGAAAATGAGTTGGTAGGTTTGTGGGCATGTTGTGGGTTTAGGTTTGTTAGGTGTGGATAAATTATAGGTAAATGGATGTGGGTGAGGGTGATTGTGGTGAAAGAATAAGATTACCCCAAAAGTAATCGTGGAGGACCAAGTCATGTATAAGGTAATAAAAATGTAAACAAAGATGGTTAAAAGATAAGAGGGGGCAATAAATCCACCTGATTGGGTAGGATCATACCGAGTTGATCATACCTTGGTGGAGGTGATGAATATAAGACCCTAAAGACATTGCATGATGGACTATTTTATGGTGAAAAGTAGTCACATGATCACCAAATGTCTAAGTTCCAAGAAGTCCCATGAGGCAATAGGAAATGAGAGTGGGAATGGTAAGAAGGGTGAAAGGTAGTTAATTTTTTATATGGTATAGGTAGCATGCGTTTCGATCATGAGAACCAAGATCATAATGGGTAAGTCCATGACAAAAAGGTTGAGTGTTTTGACTTATAATTTGAGATAGACTGATTGATACGGGAAGTCTAATTGAACTCCTTGAGGCCTTTGTGAAGCTGATCGATGCGGGAAGCTTCAGTTGCTCTCATTTTTTTAAAGATATTTACATAGTTGTCCTTCGAGGGAGTAGTCTATTTATAGCAGCAATTGTTTGAGAGGAAGATGTCCTTTTGAGGGAGTCATCATCTTTTTAGTAGAAGTTTGACTCAAGGATTTTGGTCCCATGTGAGTTCTTTGAATTCACGGACAAGACCAAGGTGGAGAATAAGAATCTTGTTCAAAATACAAGGTGAAACAACCATGGATCTCATCTAAAGGTAGATGAAAAGTATCCATGAGAATCATGCTATGTGTAGTGCTTTGTGGTACACATATTCAAGAGAAGATAATAAGTGATAAGTACTCACATGATTCTTGTTTAATCATTTGTGAGGTGTATGGAGTGAATAACACTCAAGAGACGAGCATGGAAAGAGACAAAAAGTGAGGTAGGGCCACAAATAAACAATAGAATGGTCAAATATGCAAGGCGTTGAGGGGATCATGTTTGGGTTTACCATCGAGTGAAGATAAATGATAAGCACCTGATCCATAGGTATGAGTCACGATGTATGGTTCAAGCCAATTAGGAGAAAAATTCCCCTATTTACTTTTTTCTACTTTGGTTATGTGTTGATTTTATTTTAGGAAAAGGTCACCGACTTAGAAGGTTTATTCATGGACACATTTGTCGTAGGCACATTTGATACATTTTTGTAAACTTGAAGGTGATCTAGTGCGTTAAGATGATGTTCATCTAATAACTCAAGCTGTCATAAATGGTCCTGATGAAAGTCATCATCATTGAGCATGTCATGAAGAGAAATGTGGAGTGAGGGAATATGGAGTTCGAGAGGCAGGACTACCTCTATACGTAGACTAGAGAAAAGGGTGTGGCTGTAGTGGAAGTGCGAATACTAGTGTGGTATGCCCATAGGGAAAATGGAATGTGTGTATGCCAATCCTTCCCAAAGTATCATCAACCACTTTTATAATAATTTTGTTGAGGGTTTTTTAGTGGATTTGGATTAGCCATTGGTTTGTGGGAAATAAGGTGATGAGAAACTAAGTTTGAATGTTGAAGGTGTCACAAATTTTTACAATGCTTTATTTTTGAATTGTTTTCCATCATTGATGAGGCGATGAGGAACACCGAGTGAAAAATGATGTGGTGGTTAATGAAATCACATATTTTCTCATCTTTCGTTGAGATGATTGGTATGAATTCCACCCATTTTGTATAGTATTCGGAAGTAGTGATGATCCATTGATGGCTTCGGGAAGAATGAGGATTGATTTTCTCGACAAGATCCAAACCCCATTGAGAGAAGGGCCAAAGGTCTCAAGCAACCTATAAGGCATGAATGGGTGTATGATGAAGATTGGAATGTTTTTGGCATTTTGCACAACCTTTGACGTAGTCACAACAATCATGGTTAAGGGTCATCCAAGAATAGCCCGAGGCCAAGAATACGCTTAGCAACAGCAAGGCCACTAAAGTGACCTCCACATATTCCGTCATGAACTTCCTTAATGGTATAAGGGATTTCATAACTTGTGAGGCATCGTAAGATAATACCATCAAAGCTGCACTTATAGAGGAGGCCCCCTAGAATGATGTAACGAGAGACCTTTTTAAGGAAGGTGCGTTGTCCATTACGAGGTGAGATCAAGAGGTAAGATGGAGAGAGAAAGGTAGTCAGAGTATTGTTTATACCAAAGGTCACTCAGGTCAAGGGTAGCGGTTCGATTGAGTAAACATCATGAGGTAAATAAGAAGGTGATTGGAGTTGTTGTAAGGTGACAAATATTATAGAATCGGTGGGTGAAGCGGGTATTTGGGAAGCTAAGCAGACCATGGTATCTGTAAACTTGTTGGTTGAACATGGGATGGTTTGAAGGGTGTAACGATCAAAGGTGGTCAAAAGTATGTCTACATGATGTTTATACTTTTGAAGTATCTTGTTACGATATTAGTACATACCATTGACTTGGTTGATGACCAATTGAGAATCACAAAAGATGTTGATTGATTTGGCATCTAGGGCGTAGGCGACTTGGAGACCTAGTATGAGTGCTTTATATTCGACAATATTATTGGTACATTCAAAATCTAATTTGAACAACAAAGGCATGGATTCACCATCAAGAGGAATGATTTTAATACCAGCCCCACCCCCATGCCGACACTTGGAACCATCAAAGAAGAGTGTCATTTGGTAAGGGGATTCATCTAGGAAAGGGTAACAATTGAATCATCCGGAAAGTAAAACTTAGAGGGTTGATCCAGGAAATAGGTGTGTCACCAATTGGTCAGCAATATATTGGCCTTTGATGGAATTTTTATGAATGAATTCGAGGTCAAGATCAGCTAAAAGCATAAGCCATTGCGCGGCACACTGATTTTGATAAGGTTTGGTGTACATGAAGTGTAAGGGGTCGGTGTTGGTCACAAGATAAGTTTTGTGGTTGAGTAGGTAATGACGGAGTTTGGTGGAAATGAAAACTAAGGCTAAGCAAAGTTTTTCGGGGTGGGTGTATCAGATTTCATAGTCCAAAAGAGTACGAATTATGTAATAAACCACCTGCTCTCTGTGTTGTTCATCGCAATGAGTGAGCATGGCTCCCAAGGAGTGATCGGTAGTTGAGATGTATAGGTAAAAATGTTGATCGTCTTTAGGTGGAATGAGTACGGGTGGTTGGAGAAGGTATTGTTTTAAGGCCTCAAAGCTTTATGGTAGTCATCATCCCATTTAAAGAGGACATATTTCTTAAGCGAGATGATGAAATGGTTGACATCAATCAGATAATTTTGAAATAAAGCGATGAATAGAATACAATTTACCTTGCAGGATAAGAAGTTGTTTAAGGTTAGTGGGTGGAAGAATTTCAAGAATGGCCTTGAATTTAGTAGGATCAACCTCTATACCACGTAGGGAAATGATAAATCCTAGGATATTTCCTGAGAGAACCGTGAACACACACTTCTTCGGCTGAATTTGAACGTAATATTTAATGAGATGATCAAACATGGTTTTGAGGACAGTTAGGTTCTCGGAGTGGCATTTATATTTTTCAATAGATCATCGACCTAATCTTCCAATATGCGATGCAAAATGTCATGGAAGATGTAATTCATAGCCCATTGATATGTGGCACCAAAGCATTTTTAAGGCCAAAAGGCATGACTCGATAGTAGAAGGTCCCCCAAGGGGTGATGAATGAGGTATTTTGTTGATCTTCTGGGCCAACAAAAATTTGGTTATAACTCGAGAAACCATCCATGAGAGATAACATCTCATGGCCAATGGTAAGGTCAACCATTGATCAATATCGGGTAAAGGAAAGTCATCTTTCGGGTAGGCTAGGTTGAAGTCATGGAAGTTTGTGAAAATGTGGAGTCCCCCTATCACCTTAGTGACAGGGACAATGTTAGAAATCTAATGCGGATAATCAATGGGTAAGATAAAGGAAATAGAAAAAGGTAATCGAAGTTCTTCTTTGTGAGAAGAGCAATGCTAGGGTGCATTTTCCTCATCTTTTTTATGGGTTTGGCATCGGGAATAGTTACGATATTATGAACCACTATGGTGGGGTCAATACCAAGCATGTCTATGTAAGACCAAGTGAAATCTTGGTTATGATGTCTAAAAAAGAAGTGATGGCTTCTGTCAACAAAGACATCTAAAGATTGACCGATCGTTAGGATGTGTGGGTTGTCCCGAGTATGAATGTTGATCTCGATAGTTGATTAATTCAACATGGTTTATGTCTTAGAGGGTAATGACCGATGAATATATGAGTCTTCTCGTACTCAATGTAGGTGAGTATAGTGTCATCATCCCGACATTGAATGATGTTAATTGAAGGTGTATTATCATCGATGATTGTAGGATACAAGAAGGGGAGAGTGAAAGGGGCCTCGCCCTTGTGTTGATAAGTCAGAGGCCCCAAGGAAATGGTGTTTATGAAAAAAAAATTTAGGAGGGATAGATTCAGGATCCATCGACTCGTCGGTTAGGGTGGTGATGAAGGTGGAGCAGGTGAAGAAGGTGGAGAAGAGCTAGTGTCCTTAATGAGTTTAATGAGAGATTGTTTGGTAGGTGGTTCGGAAAGCCGATACCACTACGGTCATTATGTTTGCGGGTGGTACATGGAATAATGGTATGGCAGCCTTACTAGTAAAAGACAAAGCAAAAACATTTCATGCACATCGGTGTAAGAAGGTGTGGGAAAAACGGTGATTGGTAAGTGATTGGAAGTCAGCGGAAAAGGGACAAGTTTGTGGCGGTGGTTTGGTTGTGTAAGGTGTAGCATTAAGTCCCCCACAAGTGAGACTGGTATGAAGATGAGGAGGACCATAAAGCAAGCGTTCTCTTATGCGGTGATCATAGTGAGGGTGTTGGTGAAGACTTCTATACTCTTGTGGAGTAAGGAATGTGTTGACAATATATAGGCGGTATTCCCTAGATTGAGGCATTGAAAAATACCTTCCGAGGATCGGTGGTTAGTATGTAGGTTGCTTAGGATAGACGATGTGTCGTAGAGGTCGATGCAGAGGTGGGGTTAATGGCTTGGGAGGCTGATGGGTCAGCTGTGGAGGTTGTGGTAGTGGTAGGAATGGATGTGATATGTGTGGTAGAAGCAACGGCTATATTGGTAAGTGGAGGTGTAGGTGAAGAGGTAGCGGTTGTGGAGGTAGATGACTTAATATGTATGAGCACATCATTGGGTTGATAAAGCATGTTCGCATGTTTTGAAAAGTGAGGGGTCATTGGAATGGTAAAGTGTGTCCTTCATGTTCAAACTTTACACAATGATGCAAAGTGGAAGGAACGCAACCCATGACACGAATTCAGTGGTCTGCGCAAGCACCAAGTTATATTGGAATTCCCCTTTCAAAACGTAAAACAATTCGGAATAGTGTGGGGCCCACATGAATGTGAAGGATGACGATGCCTAGTTTAGAGGTGATAGCATCATTGAATGAATGTAACATGGTAGGTGTTTATGCATGTAATTATCGGTATGCATATTTGAGTGAATGCATGGGATGAAATGATGTTAATGCTAGCACCCCCATCAATCATTACATGACATACCCATATGTCATCGAGGACAAAGATGAAGAGGGTTGGGTCTGGGTCATCATTTTGGTGTGGTGTGATCTCTTCCTATGAGAAGCTAAGGGAGGCCACTTGGTGAATAGGGTGGGGTGAAGATGAAGGTGGTAATTTGGTGAGAGAGGCTACATGATGGGGTGTGATAATGGAGGCTACGGGTGTAGGGTCATTAGGTAAAACCTCAATAGATTGAAGAACCTCCGTGAGAGCTTGACAATGGGATTATGAGGTTCGAATGAGGTCATATCGGGACATTTTGAGGGGAGACTGGTGTAATTTTTGAGCATGGTGTGATGTGTGATGCCATTAGAAATGGGGTATGTGGGGCCATGGATAGTGATTTTAGGTATGGGTGTAAATGGTATGTTGGGTATAGGATTGGTTAATGGGTTAGTTCCTTTTCTTTACCCTTATCCTTCTGAGCATGTGTAGTGATGTGTATCATGTTTATCTGAGGGGAGATGGAAAATGGAGAAGGTGTAGGGTGAGTGGTATAATGACACGACGGGAAAAAACCTACAGGAGGAGAAAAACCCTATGAGGTGATTTGGGCACAATGACATTTGGGTGGTGGCGTGGCAAGTTCTCTGATGCGAACCATATTAATTTTTAATCTTAGGGGTGGCTCTAGGACCTATGAGGATGGTGGTTTTGGTTGTTGAGTGGGCGGTGTGGGAAGGGGTTTTGGTGAAGTAGGGTCCTCATCGAGAAGGTCATCATCATCAAAATTGGCTTCGGAGGACACAATTGGATAAGGATGGTTTTAATGCCTTTCGTTCTCCACATCATGCCTAGCACACGATGGTATGCAAAAATTTTACTATCATCAAACCTTTTGGATTGGGTGTGAGTGGGTTGTAAGGTTTGAGTGGCAGAACGCGTGATGACGAAGTCTCAAAGAGGTTGATTAGAATTTTGGCATGGGACCTGCTTTAGTGGTTCAATGGAAAGTGAATGTGGATTTGGGTGTAGGTGCAGTTGATTGTTGAGGAATGGCCTTTGGAAAAGGAGGAGCAGGTCGAGCTATGGGTTTGGGTCTTTGGCATGGTTTTGGGTGTCGATCGTGTTGGTTTAGATAGGGGTATAGTAGGTGAATGGGTAGGAGGGTGTGTGGTTGATTTGACTACCTTATTGTGGAGTAGTTTGGTTTTGTTTTTGGATTGCACCTTCTTGGGTAAAGGCGATATGGGTGTACGAGGTCTAGAAGGAAAAGAATATGGGGGAAGAGGGTGAGTTACCCATGGGGATAATGAGGGTGCTATGAAGGTAGATGACGCGAGTTGTACTTTGGGTGTGAGAGAAAACAACTTAAGTGTAGTGGGTAGTGAAGCAATAGCTCAGGGTATTGGAGGTATGGGTGGTAAAGATGCTATAGGTGTGGGTGTAAGTTTTGTTGGTGTTTGGGTAAGTTAGAGGTTTGTGAGGAAGGAATGGGTTGTTGTGTTTTTGGTTTATCAATGGGTGGAGGTTTCTTGACCATGTTGGGAAGTTGAGATCCTAAGACGGATGGGCCAAGTGCAGGTGTGATTGATGCAGCCGGGGTATGAGTTCTATGGGTTTGGTGCTTCTATTTGGGTGTCGATTAGGTGTTGTGTTGTCTTTGGAGAATGTAACTAAATATAGTTTGATAGGTGGATGAGTAAGATTGGTAGTGGGGTGACCCCTAAAGTGGTAATAGGTTTAGTCGAGGATGATGTCATAGGTGTGAGTTTGGGTTTAGATATAGATTGGGCTATGGGTAAGGATGTGGTTTGAGCTATGACAAGTGTCATGGAAGGAGTTGTGATAGTGGTGGTTGTGTTTGGTTTGATTGATCGAAATATTTTTGGGTAGATAGTGGAAGTATCAGCAAGGACCTCTGATCTCTGCGTTGAGACAGAAGCAAAAGGTGTTCCCATAGTATGGTATGTCCGTAGGTGGGGTTGATGAGGACCTAATGGAAATTCCCATAAAATGTTTCTTAGAGATGGGAAATTGGCTAGCTTCATCTTTCGTGCGTAAGAGAGCCGAAAGTAGGTCTGTAGGATTTTGGGTAGTAGATGGAGAATGCTCACCAAGAGGCAAAGGTATCTCAATTGGGTATATGATAGGTGTAGAAGTTGATGGAACATCCTCTGCAAGTGGAGGAATAGATAGGTGCTCCTCTATGGTGGAGGAGGTACTGTGGGTAAAAGTTCTCTAAGTGGAGAAGCCAAGGGTGAGATGGTCTTGATGTTAGCAGAAGAATCCTCTATAGGTGATGAAGGAGATGAAAGATGATCCTCTGTAGGCGGAGGAGTAGGTGTTGTGGGTTCTAACGTGGAAGGAGGATTTTAGGATAGGATTTCCTCTATGGAAGGAATGTGAGATAACGGGGAGGTGATAGGTATGTCATTAAAGATAGTGTGGACCTCGCGGGTATGGGTATCATGAGTTGAGGTCTCACCGGTTTGATTAGACGAAGGGGCATGGTTGGGAAATGGTTTCTTGAAGATGTGTAGGTTTTGGTTGGCAGGTGCATTAGGATTATCCATGGTTAACTCACCTTTCTCGAGCATTTCTTGGACAATATTTTTGAAAGTGATGTAGTTTCCATCACTATGACCAATTCATGTTCTTTATACCATGCAAGCATGCTGGAGACCAAGGTCAAAACTAGTATGTCGTTTTATGGGTGGAAGAGTGATGGCTCTGAATTTGATAATATTTTCGAAGATAGAAGAGTAAGGTTCCCCAATTGGGGTTTATTTCCACTACTCTTGTCTAAATTGAAAAGTCTGGATGGGTGAGAGATTAGATGAGGGTAGCCTGATTTGACGAGATGAGGTGGGCTGACCTTGAGTACCACTATGTTAGCAAAGTGCCCTTAGCCTTTAAATAATTATTTTGTGGTTTGCAAGAAAAGAGGTATCATTCGAATTGAATGACGAATTATTATTGCATAATTGGATTTTCTTCTCTTTGATGGCTTGAATCTCTAACTTTCGTGCCATAGTGAATGCTTCATTGAATGTTCGGAAGGTTTGGACCTATAAGGTCGGTGAGATATGTCTAGCATAAGCCCATGTGAAGAGCTCAATGAGTTCTGTTTGTGGTATTTAGAAGGTGAGTTGGTTGATCAAGCTACACTAGTGAGTGAAAAAAATGCGATAGATTTGTCCTCATACTGACGCATGGAGTATAGATCAGTCATGGTAACCTTCTTGATGATATTGATAGAGAAATGATCCAAGAAGGCTTGGGCTACCTGATTAAATGAGAATATAGAGTGTCTAGGTAACCCACTATACCAATCTAATGCAAGTCCAATCAAAGACATGGGAAAAGTTCTCAAGAGTAAGGCATCATCCTGAGTGATCAGATAACACCCGTGTTTGAACAACCAAAAATGCTGTTGTGGGTCTTCTTTTCTATTGAAATAATTGAATTAGGCATTTCCCAATGTGCGAGGTTTGGGTGGATAGGAATGGATGGGTGGATGGGCTCGTTCTGCAAATCTCATAGTAGGTGGGAGAGTTGTGGGAGCCAAAGTGATGCCTCTAATGTCTACATCTTGTCCAACATCAATTTGATTAGGTCATTGGTAGGTTGCGATGATTGGGTGCCTCCTATAGCATGAGAGGGTTGGTTTTGGGCATATAATGGGGGTGGAACTCTAGTGTATGGTGTTTCCATGTAGGTTGATTGGGAAGAAGGAAGTGAGACAGTTGGTACGTATCCAGAGGGAATAATAGATGAAACGGGAGGTGACTGATAGTATGTATATGGAGGTGGAAGGGTCATGGTGACCCTAGTGGCAATGGGGGGTAACGATTGTGGAATGGAAAGGACCACATTCTTAAAAGGGGTAGGGCTCACCGACACCGAAGGTGGTAGTGTAGCTACGGGTATGTGTGAGACATTAGGGCGGATGAGGTTGCGTTATGGGTAGTCGTTAAAGGTATGGTGGATGTGGCAAGTGCCATGGAGGTGGAGACATAGAATTCATAGAAGGTATAAGACCTAGCTCAGAAACGAATAGGGGTAAGGTAGATGCGGGTAGCACAGTGCTAGATGGGGCTGATGTGGGAGTAGGAGAGAGAGTTGGGGGTAGATACGGGCATGTTGTATATCAATTGACCTGAGGCATCTTGAGTGGATGAGTGGGAAAGGTAAAACTACAAAGGAATAAGGTTTTGGTCAAGGATTCGTGTGAACTCCTCATCTTCGATGGTCATAGTGATAGGATGGATGGGATCCATAGCTGGTGATAAAATGGAAGGTGGTGAAGGAATAGGTGGGATTGGTAGACAGGTGTGGCAAGAAATATGAGTGCGCTTACTTGTTTTTGGGTTAGCACCATGTGAACCAAAGTGTTGATCGTGTAGGGTCGCTTCTCTCTGTAAATGACATAGAAAAATAGTAGGAATAGGTGAATTTGGCTACAAAAAGTGGATTTGATACCAAATGTTGGTTGGAAAGTGAATCAGGCTAACCAATGTCAGTTATGGAAAACAAACGTTGGTTAGGGGTAACCATTGCCGATCATTGTAGAAAATGGTCAGTGAGTGAAAAACTAGGTAGAAGGTCAAATCTGACAGGTATGCCAAATTTGATGGTGTTTTACAATGTCAATGGGAATGATGGCAGTGACAGGAACTGTGAAAAGTGGAATAGGATGAATAAAAATGTCCTTTTGGGTAGGTTAATAAAATGACCTAGAACCGATACTGATTGGATATAACCGATGACGGTTGGGGGGGGGTAACCGACAACGATTATTGTGAAATTGAAATAGTGATGAAAGAATAGTGGATGTGAATTAAAATTTGATGTGGAATTAGACCCAAAATTCTAAGAATGATGATAATATGGTCTAGAACACTCGGTGAAGTGGAATACACCATTTGTGATGAGGAGCATGCAAGGATGAACAAGAAAAATGAAGAACGTGACCTCTCATCTCAAAAAGCAAGCCAACCGTAGAAACACTAAGAAAAATGTGATCCTAGGAGTTCCTTTTCTATTATGTTTGTTTAGTGATGCTATTTAAGGACTTACACATGAACTATGAAATAGAGTTTTTGGTGAGGATGGATTCCTACGAAGAAGGAGATCTAAAAGATAAGGTTTCTGTATGTTATGGTGGGGGGTGCTTTGTTCGTAATATGAATCAATAAAGGAATGAGTGGGAGTACTGTTAATCCTCATATCAATGTGATCATTGACATGTGTGTTCCCAAGAAATATGTTATTTAAGAATATGTGTTTGTTTTGAATTTATGCAATTTAGTAAGACTCGAGAGAGAGAGATGTACTTTCTACGATTTGTTTGTCAACCATCGCCTAGTGATGACTTCCATCGCTTAGGTTTCCCTCAACTAATGTGAGATAATGCGATAAATCAAAATGAAATGTGCTTATTTTTAAGCCCAAATCAAAGTGTGAAGTTAAATGACACAATAAGTTGAAGAGGAAGAGGGATGCTCTTTCACTACAATGCAAAAACATGAAGAAATGGTTCTTTTTAATTACACCGAAAGGAAAGTTTCCTTTAGAGAAAATCGAAAGAAAAGGTGGGTTACCAAGGAAGAAAATTAATGTGTATGCTTTTCAAAAGAAAAAAAACAAACACACAACATTTCCTAGGAATGAATATAATGAAAGGAACCTCGGATGGGTCCCACCGGGTGTGACAAAATGTTTCACCTAATTCTAGATCGTTTCTTTGAAGTATTGATTAAATATATAGGGTAACGGGCATAGGAGGAATACCTATTCAAATGCTTGTTGATGGGTTTTTGTGTGCATATGACTTGGAATCCACAGCTGATTGTGAGAGCTTTGCAGTCACTTTTGCACCCACTTAAGAACAAGGGAACCTCATGTGCGCTGGCCTATCACCTAGCGGGCGCTGGGCACTCACCCGAGGTGTGCGAGAGGGCACCGAGTCTCTCTTTTATGTGAGTCTAGGGAAGGCATAGCTCATGACTTTGACTTAGTGAATTAACTGACATGAAGAGCTATAGAGCTCAGGATGGCTTCTATACCCCTTCAGTCATAGTAGAACCAAAATGTGCAACATAAATAATAGAACTAAGAGTTGTAAATCTACTACTATACTTAACCATTCAAGTAAGATTCATGATTATATATGAACAACAATACAATAGAAGTATGCAGATAATACAAGGAAATATTCTTAACACATTTGACATGGTAACCTTATCACATTCATTCATAGTGTTACTTATAAAAGATTACAGAAGGTAGACCATAGTCATGCGCCAAATGTGGATCCATACATGTATTCTCGCAAGACAAAAGTTTCACTCCCCATTTCCCCATTACATCCTTGAATTATGTACCCATTTTCATCCCATAGTTCCCACAGTAATTCTATAGAGCTCGCTATCTTATTTCTGTCTCTCTTTCTTTGCCAAGGGCGCATGTATAAATAGGCATCTGAGCTCTAACAAACTCCTATACAGCCTCAAATTTGGCCCCAAGTGTCAAGGTGTCGGTCACCCCGGGCACATACCTCTCCGTGTCATGATTAACTTTTTGGATCTTTCTATCACAAGATAGATTCCTTCCAAGACACCCTATCACTAGGCTGGAACCTTATCTGAATAGAACACATTCTTCATGTGTTCTATCCCAAAGGCCAAAATTGACTAAGTCCTAAATTTTTCTTCACATGAAGCACGCATCCTGGGTTCTTCAAGAATCCTTTTTAACTTTGTCTTGTGCACCTATACTTGTGCGCTCTCTCCTACCGTGCACGCTTACGTGCCCTTAAGATTTGGAAGCCAAAATTAGGGGGCCAACATTACCCCAAACTTCACCTATTATCTTCCCTCAGGAACCTTCTCAAAGAATGCAGTACAAAATAATACAAGGCCTTGCCTTGGAAAAGAATGGGGGGGAAAGAATAAATAAAGGGGAAAAGAAAGAATAAGGGGAAAATTTCCTAAAGAAGGAGGGGAAAGTTTTGCTGGAGGTCGGCCTCTAGTGTACGCCAAGCGCTGACTTCCTTCTACGTTTTAGTGCAGATGTCCCCAACCAAGGTGCTCACCTCATCGTAAGTTATCCCCTCCCCTTATGTGGTAATGGTTTCTACCACAGTCTCCAGTTGTTTAGCATGGTCCTACAGGGCATCCATCCTCCTTTTGATGACCTTGTAGAGCTCTTTTAACAGGTTTTGATTGAGACCCACTAGTTCTCAATGGTTTTAGATTTCTTCTCTACCTCAGCCATGATCCTTTCCCACTCAGCTCTATTGCCCTTATTCTTTTCTTTGAATTCCTTCAACTCAGCCTCGTTCACTGGCAAGTAGTATGCTTGTCACTTTGTCTTGATCTCGCACAATGGTCATAAGTAACCCCTAAAATTTGTGCATTCTTTTTTATGTCAGCGAGAACCTTGTTGTATTCAGCCACAAGCGCGACGACCTTCAACTTGTCTTCTTTCTCCAAGTGTGCCGCTACCTCTTCTACCGACTCTAAAGCCAAGGGCTGCCTCTCCATGGTGAGGATTCGAGTCAAGTCCTCTAGGCACTCTAGGGAGGATCTATACTTTTACACAGGAGGGTTAAGGTCTGAGTGCTTTGTGATAATCAATAGGGAGATGACCTCCACCTTCTTGGAAACTTCACACACCCTAGCCTTTGCCTCCTAAATCTCCCTCTGCAGTTATGCACTAATTAATTTCTCCAGGCTAAGATCCTTCATTAGCTTCACCACTTCTTCCTTCCTTTTCTCCAACTGGTCCTCCAAGGCTCTAACCCTATCATTTCTACTGAAGAGCCTAGCCTTGATTTCCACTGAGACTTTGTTCAGTGCATTGCACACTTTCTCATTCGATAGTTGCTACATGTTTACAATGGGGTTGTCCCCCTTTCCTTCGAGATAGCTTCAATACCGCTCCTTGGTTAATTTTGAATTCAGGCTCATCGAGGTGGGAGTCGAATGCCCAAGATAACATCTTCCTCGTTCATAGGTATCCTCCCTTAGGGTCAAAGGACTCCATGGTGGTGAGCTCCTTGGTGGGCACGGTACTTTGGAAATGTGTGTGAAAAACCTTGTTGGGGTCATCAATGTAACTCATCATTGTCCTTCCCCCTTCCATGTGTTTACTTCCCATGTGCATGCCCTTGGGAACAATCACCGAGAGAGTTGGTCCTTTTATGCTACTTCCACTCTTCTCCCTCTCTTCCTTCTTGAACTTTCCAAGCACAAGGTCCACATTGTGCCCCAACTCTTCATTGACCAAGGCATCAATTATCTTCTCTGCCTCTCTTGTTGCCTTCTCATCCACCTCCTCCTGAGTGAGCTTGGGCACATCTAGTTCCTTGGTACTAGCCCCTTCACTCCCCTCTTCACCATGCACACCTTCCTCCCTTCAGGTGTCTTTCCTCCTTACAAAAATGAAGGCATCATTTGCATTCTCAGCCTCCTCTCCTTCTGAGTCATGGATATTAATTGGCTCTTGATCCACCTCTAGCTCCTCCCCTTCATCGTCATCCCTTTCACCTACATAGGTGTTCAGGTCATTCATATCTTCAGACCCTTGTTCCTTCGTTCCTTGTTCTTCTTCTCTGGCCAAAAATTCTGGAGTGGGGGATGCTGTCTTTTCTTCATCTGAAGGTTCTTCAGGGGATGGTGGCTTTGCAAGCTCTGGGGTCTTTTCCCTGACCCTTTGGTTCTTCTCTTCTTTCGGACATAGGTACTTGGCCCCATGGTACCTACATCCTGCCTCCCCACCGCCCCTTGTTCTTCCTCTTCTTCTTCTTTCTGCTTGTGATTTAGCATTTTCTTCTTCCTTCCCATGGGGTCATTTGGGATGGATATTTCATTTTCTACGTACGCGACCTTCTCGAACTTTGACCTTACATGCAGGTAAATTCTGGCAGCAACGCTCTCAAAGAATCAACAAGGTCACCGTATGTACCCAAAATTGTAAATCATCTTTGGGGAACGGTGTAACAAGTGCCCCGATGATGATACAGTCTCCTCGCAAGGTGTTCGGGATCCGGAAAAGCCCTCGGAGTATGCGTTAACATCCCGCATGCCCCGCTTAGCCCCCACACCCTTTGTTTTCCCCTTTTTCCCTCTTTCCTTGGCCTCTTGACCTTCAGTGACGAAACCACCGCCCTGCAGGGCGGCGGTCTCGTGACTGCCACCCTGAACAGGGTGGCGGTCCTGTAACCACCGCCCTGCTCAGAGTGGCGGTCCTGTGCACGTTTTCCAGAACGCTCTTTTGACACGACTCACATGAAATATCATGATTCACCAGCTTTTCTTTGCCGACTTGAGCATGCATTTATGTTTTTGGTCCCCTGGAATAGTGTTTTTCCTTTGTTTATTGTTTAGGAGTTCAATTTGGTTTTGGTTTTTGAGTGTTGGAATTCCTATAAATGCATAGCTTGTGCTGAGGCAAATGGCCACCATTTTCTTGGTTAGATTCTTCGATTTTCAAAGTGGTTTGGTCTACATTAGCTTGCTTAGGATTGATAGCATAGTTCATTTTATACTTGGTTAGTATTATTCAAATTGTTGGTAAGCCACGAGACCCATCTTGTGCAGGCAAAGGATCTTTGTTATCTCATCCCAATCCAGTTAGAAGCTTTCCTTTGAATTTCTCTTTCTTTGTAGATTTATTTTTATTGTGTCTTGGAGTTCTTAGTTCAATCCTTTATATGCCCGGTTAGCTTTATTCATTGTTGGTAAGCCACATATCCAACTTGTGCAAGCAAGAGTGTCTTTATTTTATCCAATCCATTGGAGCGAGAATGCAATAGCTTAGGAAGCCATTAAAGTTTCAGGTTTTACTCTTCGTATAGGATATTCTGAGTTCTAGTCACTTCATGTTGCATGACTCGCAGTAAAATCCTGCTAGGAATCACATAAGCCAAGCTCTGTACTCTTGCGCTATCCCTCTCCTACTCGCATTCTCGGTCTGCATTCTGAGCTGTCCTTGTCCCAAAATCTACTCTTATCAGTGCTAGCATTACACGCTTTTCTGGATCCACGTGAACACGAAAGAATGAGGAGATCATACTGAGGGGACGAGATCACATACACCATCGGATTCACCACTATTCTGCATGGAGTCCAGGTTTTAAATTTCAAAGTTCTAGTCAGATTCATATCAAATAGAGTAGTTAATCGCTTTATTTCATTTCATTCTATTCTCGACATTGCCAGGGAAGCTGTGGGGATTGATAGTTTCTGAGAAACTATGATTCACTCCTCACTTCTGAGGTAGGACCGAGAATCTTGCAGGTAGATTAGACAGGCTATTTTATTTATTTAGAATAATTCTGCAAATCGCACAGGCAAATAACCACACTCGGTTATCTGTATGCATTTTAAATTATTGTTTAGCTATTATTTCTAGATATGCTTAAAATAGTTTGCTTTCCTTAAAATTATTAGAATATTTCTTAGAAGAATAAAAGATATATATGTTAGATTTATTTCACGTAGTTAAAATTTGCTTAATTACAGTTAGATTTGAATTTTGTTTCGTATGTGATCACGGGACCTTAAGAGCCAGGGAATATATATTTGAGCCAATCTGCCTCAACCAAACCTAGTCATAGCAATAGTTGACATAGACCAAAATCTCAGGATACAAGTATTCCGAACAACCACAGATTTACAACTGATCAGTTCTCAGTTAAGAGGATTAAACATAGAAGACGACCCAAGCACATGCGTTTTGGTCAAGTCAGCCAAACTACAGATTACCCTATAAAACATCCACACAACTATAGAAGGGCTCGAAAGAGAACAAACATTCGGGTGTGATCCTCTAAGTTCCATAGCCAGACGCTGGAGACACCCTCATAGATATAGATACTAGCTTAAGAATCCAGGTTGCGAGAACGCCTGTAAGGTATTCCGAGAAAATTGCACAACTATTGGTTCTAAACATAGAAGCTGAGAAAGCATACGATTACTGGATACTAGGGATTAGAACTTGATCCCGCGTATGACCATATAAGGACCGCAACAACCAAGAGTCTATGGTTGTGATCCACAGATCCCACAGCCCAACGAATCCACAAGTCAGTTAGACATAGACACTAGCCTACGCTTCTTGGTATTCAGGTCCACTCCACTTCCACCTATCATCATCGAACAACTGTCCTTACTAGATATAGCGGCTAACGAAGCTAGGGAATTCTGGACTAGGCTAGAAAATCATCCATAGAGTCAATTATATTCATCATCCACTATATGACCTTATCAGGAGATATACACGAAACAATCCCAGGTCATTTTCCACGTATTCCGCAACCCATAGATCGAATCACGCCAGAGCTCGATATTGATTGGAGCCTTTGAGCAGTCATCCTTGCTGATCGATCTATCATACAAGTCCACGTTAGAAGGGCCTTCTTTGCTTTAGATTCACAAATTCCACTAGTGCATGTCGAAGACAATAGACTGCCTAACTAGTTTATCTGCATATTCTACCCCCCCACCGGCTGTCTCAAGCACGACCTTGGGAGGTCGGGTACGCGGAAGAGTTACTTTTGAATCTCATGCTCACTGTCGCTTTTCTAACGTACAAAATTGGTGAACCTGACGTGAAACAAACAACTGTTTCACCTTCTCTTTGAGAAGTTTCAAATCTTCTCTCATCCACCTTCGCTCCTTCCCATTATTCTGTGGGTATTCATATACCCCCCGAATATGTCAGGATTCGATGCATATGGCAGACCCCTCTTGGGTCTTGAGGCATACTACGCCCAATGAATAGGTAATCATCACCCTCGCTCTCAGTATGGGGTGACAACTATTCAACTAATCAGTTGTCAACACAAACCCCAAGAATCAGATATAGTTCATCTTTTCAAACTGAGGAGTTAGATCAACCCCCTCGAACCCAACAAACAGAGCCTTCAGGTTCAAACAATATGACGTTTACCGGAGAATCTGGTTCATCTCCTCAAATGCTACTCAGACCACAAGTTAGTAGGCAATCGGATCCATACCTGGTCTTAGATGATGGACAATCAATACGTTATCCTAGGAGTGAACAACGCTCCCGGGGAATGTACCCACCTGTAGGAGGTTTACAAATACAACCCGAAATCTCTTTTCAAGAAAATACCTCTATGCCACTGCATACAGGAAATATTCTGGGAGAAACTTGGCAAGATAGCGATCAATTTATGACAGGATATCACGTACCTTTACAACACCAAGGTATACAACAAACGCCGCTTAGGCAAAGTACCGTGACTTCACCAAATGAAGTCATTTCAACGTTAGTAGAAAGAGTGAGAGGGTTAGAACTGGCTCAAGCAAGTCAAAATTCTCCATTCATACAAACAGGAAGTTCCAATCCTCCATACCACTCTGGCCAGGTAGATCTCCTTACAGGAGTAGGCACGTTAGGCATGCCTCCTCAATATCCACAACAAATGCCAACAAGGCCTATCATCTCTAACACTATTCCTCCCGGTCTAGTGTCGAACAGTCCGTTCCTTGACAATACCCCGTCCTACTTAAACATATACTCTAAATCACCACAAGGAGATATGTTCTCCTCTCCCGGCATGTTTGCTCAAACGCAGGGACCTCCCTATGCCCCTGCCAACGCATACGCTGCACCGTATCAACAACCTATCCCACCACCACTCCCTCAGCAAACACCATCAATGGTCGAAAGCTATGCGATAGGGACTTATTCAGAATACCTAAAGGAACCCTTAGATTTCACCATACGAAGCATCATGCTTCCAAGACCTCTCCCTGATTTGCCCAAGTTCAAGGGTGAGGGAGATCCAAATGCGCATATCAAAGCTTACGCTATAGCCATACGAGAATTACTCCCTTGGGATGGGGTGGTTGCTAAAATATTTCCTAAAACCTTGGAAGGCATCGCTCTCGATTGGTATTACAGAATACCTGAGGCTTCCATACATTCATTCAAACAACTTGTGTCTGAGTTCATCAAGGCCTTCGACATGAACAAACTATTAAGAACAGGAATCAGGGAGTTCTTACACATCAAACAAGAGCATAACGAGTCTATCGCCCACTTCATCCAAAGGTGGCGTACCATCCTTTATTCATCAGCAAGTGCTCCAAACATGGATCAGATGGAACTATGTGATTTATTCCTTCATTCTCTCAGTAGAGAAGTGAAGGAAGAAGTCCAGAAGTTCCCACTAAGGACTTATGATGAAGTACTCGAGAGCGCTCTGCGAATAGATCAAGCAGCGATAGATAGTGGTCGTAAGACATATGGAACAAACGGGAGGTTAATCACCTCCACTCAAAACACTACAACTACCACAAATGTCAATCAAGGACCCAAAATCCTTAACAAAAATTGTGGGGTAACAACGGATGGGGTAACCAACCAGCCCAAGAGGGTAAATGTTGTTAATGCTCCGTCACAAACAAACAACCAATGAAACAACAACTTTACCCCGACAATCAATACAGTGGATTTTAACCATCCACAACAACAACAACAATGGCGAAATCCCATACAAGGGCCAAGCCAAAACTCATTTGGTTACCAAAACCAAAATCAAAACTAGAAACAACAATTCCAAAACTTTGGTCCTAATAGGCAACAGTTTGATCGGAATTTTAGGCCACAATACACACCAAACCAACAAAATGGGAATTACAACCCCAATTCTTATTGTGGTTTCCATAAAATTTGGGGTCACGATACTAGAACGTGCCGTGACTACAATAAATTTATGCAACGCTTGCCAGAAGAACAAAGACAGTTCTTCACAGACCTGTTTTTGGCGGATCCCGTCTCATCATCACCAAATACTCTCGCAGGGGCAGTTTCTCCTCAGAATGCTCCCCTCAAGATCTTTAATGATCCGCTCCCAAATCATGACAGCAATAGGCTGAATCCAACCGAAACAAACAAAGGTACGAAAGAATGGGAAACAGTGATCATGAAGCCTCGACTTCATTAAATCCGTCAGTTGCGCCACAGTTGGGAGCTCAACCGAGACCTAAGATAGTCAGTTTGGTAGAATTAGACGCTGAACTACCTATCGAAGCTATAACAAGAACACGAGAGTATTTCTCTCAACCGAGCCCAAGTCATCTACCAGAGACAGATAAGAGTCAGAAAATAGTTGAAAAACCCATCGGTGCCTATGATTTAATTAGTGACCTAACAAAGACCTTCTCACACATTTCGTTATTGGACTTACTAAAGAACTCTCCCCCTCACAGAGCTGCTCTTTTAGAAGCATTAGGTCTAGGCCATCTAATTAACATCACTCCACCTCCCGAAACACAAGTAAATCACGTAGATTTTGATATCCACCCTCCGGGGCAGCCGGACAAGGATGTCGAATTCATTTTCGAAATAAGTAAAATGCCCACAGATGCTGAGATCGCACGCCGAGGTGACCCAACCTTACACTTGCAAGTGTGGGTTTATAATAACTATGTAAAACAGGCAATGGTTGACAATGGGGCTGCAGTTAACATAGTCCCTTTCTCTTTCCTCCAAAAACTTGGATATGGAGAAACAAACTGTTCCACTACATGAAATACCTTATGAGGCTATGATAGCCTTAAAGCCACTTCGATAGGAACTATAATATTGTCGGTCACCTTAGGGCCCAAAACCATCTTGAGTGAGTTTTATATTATAGATCGGAAACTAACTATAATATGATCCTCACCGACCTTGGATACATCGAATGAAGGCAATCCCTTCTACGCTATTTCAAGAAGTAAGATTCTTGCATCTGGGAAAGGTATTTGTAGCCAAAGGCGATCCAAAACCTTTCGATTTGCACCTAGCTGATTTAAAGAAAAGACTAGGGGGTGCACTCGAATTTGAATCGCCAACAAACCAACTTAATAAACCCTCTTACCCAAAGCCAGAGGAAAAGTTGATACCTACGACGGATCTTGAAACTACCAGCATATCCAAAACAATTCCAACCCCTAAAGGTAAAACTAAAGAAACAAAGTATCATTAGGGACTACCGTGAAAATCGTTGAGTTGATAGAACAAGATTCACCAATGTTCTTACCATTCGATTCAAAAGAGGCATAGGATTTTCCCTAGGTGTTGATTCCTTCCCAGCAGAGGATCTCTGTATGGTAGAAGTAGAGTGCGCAAACGCAGCAAATGCCCCAACATCTACACTCCCGCTAAGTATTGGACTCTCCATTTCGATTGAGCTAAATGTCGTTATGGAGCGGGGCAGGTATAATTTTACTTGGCCGGAGGAGAAAGTCCTCCCATTCACTTTTAAATTAAACTTTGAATGTACAAACAATGTCCCTGAGTACGAAGCCCTCCTCCTTGGCCTCACCTTAGCGAGAAGAATTGGTATTAATAACATCAGAGTCTTGGGAGACTTGCAATTAGTAACAAACCAAGTTTCTGAGGTATATGAAACTAAAGCCGAACATTTGCAACTCTACAAAAATGCTGTATTAAATTTAAGCAAGGCGTTTAACTTTATATCCATTGAAGCAATCCCTCGAGAGAAAAATCTTCTCGCCGATTCAATAGCAACCTCAGCATCGCGTTTTACTCCAAGCAATGAGTTAAAAGATACCCAGTTCACAGTGTCCATTCGTGATGAACCATTGATAAAAATAATGACAAATCCTCTTTCAAGCAGAAGTGAATCTACCATCCTAGACCATGTCAGAAATGATGCAGCTACTTTGGATTACTTAAATGCCTATGCAGCACTACATCTCTCCTATCACATGCTAGATTTATCCCTGATTCCACATTCGTCTTCCTACTTCGGAAATCCCGTAACGGATCTTCCCTCACAAATGGAACCTAGCATATACACAATAGAAAATGGGGATGATCTAGATTTACCTCCAGCACCACCTGAGTTCGAAGAGGGTAACACCTCTTTGATTGAGGAAACAATCAATGTCAATATCGGGACAGAAGATGAACCCAAAATATTGAAACTAGGTTCTTTGTTAACCCTGAAGAAGTGGAAATACATACAAGGATCCTCAAAGAACACCAGAAGGCATTTGCGTTTAATTATAAAGAGATGACAGGAGTTGCACCCCACATTGCGGTGCACAACCTCATCACTAAATCAGACGTAAAGCCAATTAAACAAAAATCAAGACCCATGAAGCTCAAAGTAGCTCTCATGGTAAAAGAGGAGGTAATAAAACTCCTTCAGGTAGGATTCATCAAGCCGGTTGACTACTCCCAATGGGTATCTAATATTATTCCCGTTCTCAAGAAGAATGGAAAGATACGCATTTGCATAGATTTCCATGACATCAACAAAGCATGTCCTAAGGATGACTTCCCATTGCCATCTATTGATGTCATTGTTGATGCAACAGCTGGGTTTGAGCTTTTGTCTCTCATGGATGGATTCTTGGGATACAATCAAATCAGAATATCCAAGCAAGATCAAGCTAAAACCACGTTTATAACTCCTTGGGGAACCTATTGCTACGCTGTTATGCCATTCGGTCTCAAGAACGCCGGTGCTACATACCAGCGGGCCATGACATACATATTTCACGATCTAATTCATAAAATCATGGAATCTTACGTAGATGACTTATTGGCTAAAGCTAAGAAGTGTTGTGACCATCCCGAAGTACTCCGCGTCATTTTTTCATGTTTAATAGAATACGGAGTCACGCTAAATCTAGAGAAATGCGTCTTTGGTGTAACAGGAGGAAAGCTCCTAGGTTACATCATATCGTCACGAGGGATAGATGTGGACCCAACCAAAATTCAGCTGTCCTCGAAATGGTTCAACCTTCGGATGAATCTGGAATCAGATCATTTCTTGGAAAGCTGGGTGCAATCCAGAGATTTATCCCAGACCTAAGCTTCACCGTTCATCCAATCAACAATTTACTCAAGAAGGACTATAGCATTGATTGGACTGAAGATTGCAATGAAGCTTTTGATGCAGTTAAGTGTTTTCTATTATCACCACCTACGCTAATGCCACCTAAGCAAGATCGCCTGTTGATTTTATACTCACGAGCTACCAATGTCTCACTAGCCTGTATGTTGGCCCAAGAAGACGATAACAAGAAGGAACGCACGATTTATTTCATCACCGAGCACAACGCTTGACTATGAAACACGTTATACACAGGCAGAATGAGAATGCCTTTCCATAGTCTTTGCTACTAAACGTCTAAGACATTACATGCTGAATCAAGAAACGAAGGTCATGGTAAAAACAGGACCATTTACGGACTTTTCTCACACAAGGGTCCTTGTCTAAAAAGGTGGACGTTTTATAACCTTAATGGGAGAGTTTGAATTAACATTTGTAAACCGTAAGTCGGTTAAAGAACAAATCATTGTGGATTGGTTAGCTGATAATCCATTAGATGGAGGCGATCTAGTAGATTTGGATTTTCCAGATGAGTGCGTATACTACATCGAAACTTGACCCGCTATCTCTGAGTGTCCTTGGTACACTGATATCATTAATTATATCATAGACCATACGTACCGGAGGCGATTACCGCAACAAAGAAGGCGGTTACGCATAATCGTAGCTAAATATGTCATTATAGAGCAGGTGCTCTATCAAAAAGCATTCGATGGAATGCTCTTAAGGTGTGTTGACACAGAAGAGTCCAAGAGGATTCTCCATGAATCCCACAGCGGTATATGTGGAGGCCACTTCGGTGGCCATGCCACCACTCGAAAAATACATCGAATGGGCTATTTCTGGCCCACTCTAGAACGTGACGCGATAGAGTTTGCACGCAAGTGTCATAAATGTCAAGAATTCTCTCATGAGATCCACATGCCGGCACAAGCTCTACAACCAATCGCAACTCCATGGCCCTTTTCTACATGGGGTCTAGACTTAATAGGGAAATTCTCTCCCTCATCCATAGATGGCCATAATTTTATAATCACGGCCACTGAATATTTTACCAAATGGGTGGAGGCCATGCCTCTTACTACTGTACCTGGTTCTGTGATCGCCAAGTTCATTTTGAACCAAATCATTTGCAGGTACGGTATCCCGCAAATCATTATCTCCGATAATGGAACTTCTTTTAAAAATGAAGAAGTTCATGAACTATGCAGTAGATTTAAGATAAGCCATCATATGGCTTCCTTGTATTATCCCCAAGCCAACGAACAGGCTGAAGCGACAAACAAAACACTGAAAGCCATTCTCCTTAAAATGGTGAAAGAAAACAAGCGAGATTGGCATTTGAAGTTATATCTAGCCTTGTGGGCCCACCGAACCTCAATAAGAACACCAACGGGAGTAACTCCTTTCTCACTAGTATTTGGGGCAGAAGCAGTTCTCCCGCTTGAGGTCGAAATACCCAGTCTCCGCATTTCACTACAAGGGATTCTGGATGAAGACGCTTACAGAGAAGCACATCTTTCCCAAATAGAAAGCCTAGATGAAACTAGGTTAGATGCTGAGCAGCGGCATAGAGCTTATGCTGACCGAATGTGCCGGAAGTACAACAAGAAGGTCTATGAACGTGACATATACGAAGGTGATCTAGTTCTAAGACTAGATAGCCGGATCGATAAGAAGACCGGCGAAGGAAGGAAATTCTGGCCCAAATGGTTGGGCCCATACCGAGTCATGAAGGACTATGGAAATGGTGCATACCTCTTATGTATGTTAGAAGGCGAGGAGTTTGGTGAAACAGTCAATTCCCTGCACCTCAAACGTTTCTACGCATAAGCAGCTAACGCTACCTATATAGCTATCTACATTGCATTTTCATATAAATTAGGATCATTTTGTCCATTCGTTTCTTACACAAATTGTGATCGAGGAATCTATTCTCAAAAGCAATTCATTATAAACTCATGATGTTGTTGGCACAAAACTTTCTAATCATATCTCTCCATTTTCACGATATCATCAATCACTTCAGAATCTTTTATCAAATAAAATCAAACATGACGAAGTCTTAACGGTAACCATACCAAGATCTGCAAGTTTGTTCTCGCTTTGATTTCTTCTTAGGATAGGTGTCTTGCCTATGGTCCTGCTCTAGAAGCTTCATGGTGTCACATCTATCCCATTTATACATCTCTTTGAAATAAGCATATCTTGACATTTTACTCAAAAAGACAAGTCAAAAAGTGATTAAATGAGAAAATTTTATTTTACACATTTCCTTGCCCCACCAACCTTCGGTGATGAGCTTGCGTCTCTTACTAGTGACGTAGGGTTGGGAAAGGATGGAAATGCCCTTACTCGCCTATGCCTTGCCCACGGTGATAAACCCATGCTTCTTACTGGCAGCATGGGGCAAGTGTAGGGGGTCCTCTTGACAAAGCAAACGTTAAAAGGTCATAAACAAACTATTCAAACTTTGAGTCAAAAACGAATGAATCAGATATTCAAAATTCCAAAAAGAGTCAAAAATCCTAAAAACCCAGATTTTGTCTACTATGTGGCCATCTACGGGTCTAAGTCTAGATAAACCGCAAAGCAAGTTGCATCCAAAACTATGAAGTCATTCGGGTGGAGTAAGCTTGTAGTTTTCAATTTGGTTCCACCAAAGCTTCGTCTATCTTTCATCACTATCGTTTCACCATATTTCATAACTTGCGCCCTTCTTGGCTCTTGGTGATGAGCCCTCGCATCTTACTAGTTGCGTGGAGTTAGGAGTGGGGCAAGTTAATCTATTCATCATACTGGTTATTTTCATCACTTTTCCAAAACAAACATGAGGTATCCAAATTGCTCACAGAAGCTAAGATTTAAGATCACAATATATCTACAATATCATGTATCAGCATCATGAAACACAAAAAGAAAGCAAGCATCAGTTGTTCACCATTGCATACATTCTAAAAAGGCATATAAACATACATCGTAGTATACACAAAGCAGTTGGAAATAGAAAGGAAAACATAAGTAACAAGTTTTGATCCAAAAACGAATGCATATATATAAATAATCAATGTTTATATACAATGCCATCATGCTCTAGGCATGGTCAAAATGCTCAAAGAGCCCGTGATATACAAAAGAATCTATAGTACAAAACGCATAGGAGCCAAGTAGTCTCTCAACCCCTGCACGACCCCTCTGAAGGTGTGCGCCCGCCTAGGGCTCCGGCTACGCCAACGCTCTGAATGCACGGAGGGCTCAGGGTCCCGAGGGGCAGCCGCAGTCTTGCCACGAGAATGGCTCCTCATAAGACGCTCGGCTGTCCTATAGCCTGCCAACTCTGTACGGAGAGTCGACACCATCCTGGCCACATGCCAAATGGGAGCGAAGACGTCGGTATGTCTACCAGCTGCTGAGGGCTCCCCGGCATCTACGGACAGCTCCGCATGGGTCCTATCCATAGGGATCATCAAGGAATCAGTGCATACCCTACGGATTAGATCCCGCCACTCGTCAACAGTCTCTGCAAACAAAGAAAAAAAATGAATTAGAAACTAGGCAAGAGACTAAAAGATACAAGATCAAAACACAAGGAGAGATAGCAATTAGAACAAATCCTAAATTAAAAACAAGAATTGAAAGGAAGAAAGGATAACTCACTCGGATCACTGGGCCTCCAAGATGGATCGCTGGGCCAAAGCACCCGCCGCGGATGCCACTGCAGATTGAGGGGCTGCTCCTGTAGCAGGAGCAACATGACGCCTTGCAACGGACTCATCCTCTCCACCATGGCCCTAAGAGAGTGGCTCCTCGAAAGCTAGAGTCTCTCTCTGCACGCTCTGCTCGGCCCTCTCTCTTTGCAGAAATATCCGAGTGTCATGCCACTCAGGATCGCTATCATCCGTCTGCTCCTCCGATCCTCCCTCTGTAAACTCCTCAGAATCAGAGTCAATATCTATGGGGTCATCGCTGCTATGAGTGGGACCCGCAGCAATCTGAAGCAAAGGTGCCCGAGGCGCACCAACTCTCCCTCTAGCCCGAACTATCCTCCTGGCTGCAATGGGAGTGCCAGGAGTAATCACTATCCAACCACGGCCTCTAGGCCCCCCTCTAGCCTCGCGGACTGATCTATAGACTGGTGCCACTGGAGGAAGCATGCCCGTATATGGTAGGCCAAACTACTGAGGAACCCTGCTGAAAGGATGTACCTCCACTCGTCCCACACGGTCAATAAGCTGCCCTGTGGTGGAGCAAGAAATCAATGTAAGAGTCTCCTCTCCCCATATACCGGCCATAAGCTGGTACGGTGTCGCCTCCATGTCTGCTGTAGTAAGAGAGGCAACTGGCTGGTGAGGTGCTCTAAGCACCGACATATCTGTCCATCTGGCTGCCCTCACAGCCCCGGGATCTGCCACCTCCACGCCTCTGCCATAGGGGATAAAACGCTCATACACCCAACTCATGACTAGAGTAGGGTGGCTCAAAGACTGTCCCTGTAGACGGACCACCCTGTATAAATCATGGTAGGTGGTCCCCAGAATATCTGTGCCCCAGGCGTATATCCGGCCATGCCCCTCTATCTGTGCAATGATGGGGGCCCAGCAGTATAGTAAAGTATCCCCTCCCTTGTCCCCGATCAGCCTCGAGGAAAGGATCCCCATGATAGCCTGTCGAAATACGGGGATGGGCAAAGAAGGAATGGATCAAACTCTCACTCCCTTCTTCGACCCCGTCGAGATAGCTGCATCTCCCATGTAGCCTGCCCACTGTGTAATCTATGCTCGGGACCCTGCCGTCTCCAGTGTGAGTCTCCTCCCGATGATCGGGACCCCCAGGATATGGTAGGCGTCCTCCAAAGTGATGGTCCACTCACCACGGACCCCTGGCAGTCGGAAAGTGTTCCGATCTGCGTCCCAATATGAAAATAAGTCACAAAGTATGTGACTGGATGGTGTGACATGGGGCACGCGTGATATACGCAATATGTCGGCCCTCTGTAATGTATCCTCCTCATCCTGAGAAAGGGCATCCAATACCCCCGAAAGCCAATCACACTCTCTCTCTCGGCTCCATCTGATATACTCCTCCCTCGCCTGCATACACCCAAAAACACACAAAACAGGGCAAGTTAGTATCTGAATAATACCAAGAGAATCATAAAAACGCATAGAAGTGCAAGAAAATACAAGTGCAGTCTCCAAAATAAGTTCTTTTGCATTCTCAGGCAAAATCTGTTGCCCTGAGCAGGGAGGTGGTTTTGTAACCGCCGCCTGATCAGGGCGGCGGTCGTGTAACCGCGCCTTCAGCCAGTGGCGGTCGCAAATCCGAAAACCCGCGCGGGTTGTTAACCCCAAAAAGCCCAAAATGAGCAAAAATAGACCATTTAAACTAAAAATGGAGCCTACCCAGTAGGTGCCCCCCCTAGGTGGACCTTTTGAACCTAACATTTTCAAAAATAACCCCCCCATTATAACGAATTTAGCATTTCAATTTTAAAGGGGGAAAAACACAAAATGGAAGAAAACCAACCTATGATCGTTGGGGTTAGTGTTCCGCACGTGGAGGCATGATCACAATCTCGCTGCAAACGTTTGACTCTACTCGCGTGAGAAACCGTCACCGTGGGCCCCAGAGCTCAAAATCAATCAAATCGACTCGCGCAAATGAATAGGAAAATGGGCCCACTTTCATATATATATATCATTCTATTTCATTTTAAAATGACTTTTTCACAGGTTTGGAGCACTGATGGAGGTAAGTTTCTATCCCCGCACGAATGGTACGTCCTCATTCCCTATTGTTTTAGCATTTATTTTCCAAGTTATTGTATCTATCTGCACTTGAGCTCTCTTTTCATTTTACAGGTAGCGGGAATTTTGGATGGCGTCATCTCAACACATGGACGAGTAAGGTATAGCTTCTAACTCCCCATTTCGGGACTGCAATACTCAAACCCACCATTTTATGCCTCTTCATGGCTAAAATGCTTTTCCGAGGGGCAATATGTATGTACCCAAAATTGTAAAAATCAGATCTTTGTGGAACGGTGTAACAAGCACCCCGATGATGATACAGGTCTCCTCACAAGGTGTTCGGGATCCAGAAAATCCCTCGGAGTATGCGTTAACATCCCACATGCCCCGATTAGCCCCCACACCCTTTTTTTTCCCCTTTTTCCCTCTTTCCTTGGCCTCTTGACCTTCAAGGATTTAAACCGCCGCCCGAACAGGCGGCGGTCCTGTAACCGCCGCCCTGCTCAGAGTGGCGGTCCTGTGTGCGTTTTCCAGAACGCTCTTTTGACGTGACTCGCGTGAAATATCACGATTCACCAGCTTTTCTTTTCCGACTTGAGCATGCATTTATGTTTTTGGTCCCCTGGAATAGTGTTTTTCCTTTGTTTATTGTTTAGGAGTTCAATTTGGTTTTGGTTTTTGAGTGTTGGAATTCCTATAAATGCATAGCTTGTGCTGAGGCAAATGGCCACCATTTTCTTGGTTAGAGTCTTCTGATTTTCAGTGGTTTGGTCTGTTAGCTTGCTTAGGATTGATAGCATAGTTCATTTCATACTTGGTTAGTATTATTCAGCTGTTGGTAAGCCACAGACCCATCTTGTGCAGGCAGTGCTGTTATCTCATCCCAATCCAGTTAGAAGCTTGCCTCTGAATTTCTCTTTGCTGTAGATTTGTTTTTATTGTGTCTTGGAGTTCTTAGTTCAATCCATTATATGCCTGGTTAGCTTTATTCAGCTGTTGGTAAGCCACATATCCAACTTGTGCAAGCAGTGTCTTTATTTTATCCAATCCATTGGAACAGAATAGCTTAGGAAGCCATTAAAGTTGCAGGTTTTTCTCTTCGTATAGGATAGTTACAGGTTCTGGTCGCTTCATGTTGCATGACTCGCAGTAAAATCCCACTAGGAATCGCATAAGCCAAGCTCTGTACTCTTGCGCTATCCCTCTCCTACTCACATTCTCGGTCTGCATTCTGAGCTGTCCTTGTCCCAAAATCTACTCTTATCGGTGCTAGCATTACACGCTTTTCTGGATCCACGTGAACACGAAAGAATGAGGAGATCATACTGAGGGGACGAGATCACATACACCATCGGATTCGCCACTGTTCTGTGGAGTCCAGGTTTTAAATTTCAAAGTTCTAGTCAGATTCATATCAAATAGAGTAGTTAATCACTTTATTTCATTTCATTCTATTCTCGACATTGCCAGGGAAGCTGTGGGGATTGATAGTTTCTGAGAAACTATGATTCACTCCTCACTTCTGAGGTAGGACCGAGAATCTTGCAGTAGATTAGATAGGCTATTTTATTTATTTAGAATAATTCTCTGCAAATCACACGGTGCAAATAACCACACTCGGTTATCTTTCTCTTTTTAAATTATTGTTTAGCTATTATTTCTAGATATGCTTAAAATAGTTTTCTTTCCTTAAAATTATTAGAATATTTCTTAGAAGAATAAAAGATATATATGTTAGATTTATTTCACGTAGTTAGAATTTGCTTCATTACTGCTTAGATTTGCATTTTGTTTCGTATGAAAATCACGGGACCTTAAGAGCCTGGGAATATATATTTGAGCCAATCATGCCTCAACCAAACCTAGTCACAAAGAATAGTTGACATAGACCAAAATCTCGGGATACAAGTATTCCGAACAACCATAGATTTACAATCGATCGGGTTCTCGCTAAGAGGATTAAACATAGAAGACGACCAAGCACATGCGTTTTGGTCAAGTCACCAAACTACTGATTACCCTAGAAAACATCAACATGATCGTAGAAGGGCTCGAAGAGAACAAACATTGGGTGTGATCCTCTAACTTCCATAGCTGACACCTGGAGACACCCTCGTAGATATAGATACCAACTTAAGAATCCAGGTCGCGAGAACACCGTAAGGTATTACGAGAAAATTGCACAACTATTGGTTCTAAACATAGAAGCTGAGAAAGCATACGATTACTGGATACTAGGGATTAGAACTTGATCCCGCGTATGACCATAACAGGACCGCAACAACCAAGAGTCTATGGTTGTGATCCACAGATCCCACAGCCCAACGAATCCACAAGTCAGTTAGACATAGACACTAGCCTATGCATCTTGGTATTCAGGTCCACTCCACTTCCACCTATCATCATCGAACAACTGTCCTTACTAGATATAGCATCTAACGAAGCTAGGGAATTCTAGACTAGGCCAGAAAATCGTCCATAGAGTCAATTATATTCATCATCCACTATATGACCTTATCGGGAGATATACACGAAACAATCCCAGGTCATTTTCCACGTATTCCGCAACCCATAGATCGAATCACGCCAGAGCTCGATATTGATTGGAGCCTTCGAGCAGTCATCCTCACTGATCGATCTATCACACCAGTCCATGTTAGAAGGGCCTTCTTTGCCTTAGATTCACAAATTCCACTAGTGTGTGTCGAAGACATTAGACTGCCTAACTAGTTTGTCTGCATATTCTACCCCCACCGGTTGTCTCGGCACGACCTCGGGAGGTCGGGTACGTGGAAGAGTTACTTGTTGATTCTCACGCTCACCTGTCACTTTTCCGACGTATAGTCACCGACCTTACGATGTGCACATCCCGTGACACGTAACTTTCAACATACAAGTGCTTTCTTGGATAAACCAGCTTCTTCCTCATCTCTCTGTGTTCACTGTCAAGGGTGGACAAGTTGAGTCTTAACTTCTTCGACTCCTTATATTTGTTTACCCCTGCCTAGAAGAATTGGGTAGTAAATGAGAAGGGGAGTTTGCACCAAGGACTCCAACTTTCGTCCACCAAGATAAATTTGCCAATGCAGAAGTGCTGGTACACCGTGAACGCTACTTCTCCTTCAATCATCATGGGGAGTTGCTCTGGAATATGCCATTCTACCCCGAATGCATTCCTAAGGTGTGTATACCATTTATCCAAGCATGCCTTATGTACCCCCATCATTGACTCACAAGTATATTTCTAGACCCTATCTGTGGTAAAAGGGTCTTCATTGGAGTACTCCCATACAAACTTATTCGATGCATCTGGCACCCTGATTTCTGAGAACATAATGGTTAGTAGAATGTTCCCAAACAGTATCTTTCCTCCATCCTCTGCGCTACTTATAATCTCATCTACTATGTACTAAGAGATATTGTACATGGTACCTTCCACAACCTTTTTACAGACAATCAACCAGTGGATTTCTCACCTGGGTCCACCTCTCTTGTCCATTTAGCTTGGAAATGAGGTGCACAACCATTTTCATCACCAGATCACTGATATCCATGATGTCGTAGTACCTCTATCCCTTCTTATAATTATGGGATGTGATGGTTTCCTTTATTGCCTCCTCATCCTAGAGGTCGTCTAGGATAGCATCCCCTTTACAGCATAGGCCTGTAAAGTGTGAGATTAGTTTTGGGGTTATGTGCATCTTATGCCTTGCGAAGCAAAAGAAATCTTCATGCATGTGCATCATTATCCATTGGTACAGTGCTCGGGATTTCGAAGTAGGGTAACTCGTAAAGCTAGAGAAGCCCTACCTTCTCCATTTCACCTTGACTACATCGCTATAAATCAACATCCTGTCAGGTGTTCATTTGTTTGTGGGGTGTACCATATCCAGTGCCATTTCCTTCACGACTATACTTGACCGGTGATTGTAATCAATTACGGTCATCCTGTTTGATGTGGGACTCCCACTCTTGTCCTAGAAAAATCCCATCTAGGTATTGTATCTCTGAGTACCATTCCTCATTGGTATCTAAGAAGATTTCATCTTCTTTCTTCTTTCCTTTTCCCTTCCCCTTTCCCTTCTTAGATTGTACTACAGGCTTATCAACTGGTTTCAAGGCCGTCATTTTACCATTTGCTTTCATTCATTGGTTGCCTTTGAGTTTTCTGAGGGTTTTCTTCATGCACCTTGTGCCCTAGGGTACAAACCCTAATTTTGATCTCCCTCTTTCGATCATGGTGTTCTTTCACAACTTTCCTCACACCCGTAAATCACTTTCTACTCTAGTTTGTAGATCAAATGGACTGATTGCGCGTGAGTTTCTAAGATTCTCCTTTACACGAGTTAGCTCTCGAACCCTAGCTCTTGAAAGAAAATTGTTCTCCTTATTTTCGCAAAGTAAAATAATGAACTTACCATCCTTGTATTTATAGTTTTTCCCACTTTTAAGAAATAAAGGCTAGGCTACCTACCACCGTATGACAATATTTAATGCGGCATTTTCAAACAAACCCAACTTCAACACTTTTCCTTGCGTGCCCAATTCTCGCACAAAAAGTTTTTCACCCACGCCTAATCCTTGCACGAAAACTTTTCCAACCTTCTAGGCACATGACAATCCATCTTGATAGAAGACTTTTACACGCGTGTTACTAGCACCAAAGGCACCTCTTCCATCCTCATGATTCTTGCTTTTTCCTACCTCATGTTTTTACACTTTTTCTCCTTTGTACGTGGATTTCCAATGGAACCCTATTTTTCATCCATCTACCTTCCTAATGCATCTTTTCAACAGGGCCAGTTCGAACGGTCTACCAACTCAATCTTCCTATAGAATAACTTCATGCCTCTCTTCATCACCTCACCCCACACTAAATCTATGCACAGTCCTCTGCGTACAATCATAAGTTTAAAAAGTAATAAGGTTACCAAAGTGCCCAAGGTGCAAAACAAGACAACAACATGAAAGGGAAAAACAAGAAAGGAAAATCATAAAAGGAAACTCTAAACTAACTGGCAAAATTGCCTTATTTACAAACACCAAGAAGCATTATTTATAGTAGGGCTTCAGCCTACTCCCATTGAAGTGTCTAGGTAATTGTTTTCCATCCAAAGCTTGTAGCTGGCACATGCCCAAATCAAGGATGTATGAAATTACATAAGGACCCAACCAATGCACCTTCAAATTTCTAGGATGGCATAGAAATTTAGAATCATATAACAATACCATCTAGCCAACCTCAAACTATTTGTTTTTAATGTGGCGGTCATGCCATGCCTTTTGTTTAGCTTTTTCAGTTGTTTGGCTCCATCTTGCTAGTGAGCACCTTTCATCCAACTTTATTAACTCATCAATTCTCTCTTCTAGCGTGTTTTCATCATCTAACCCTCCTGCGCACGCTATACGTAACAATGGTAGCATAAATTCAACCGGTGAAAAGCCTCCGTGCCAAACACCAGTTGAAATGGTGTGGCCTTGTTTAACCTTTTATACATTGTTTTGTATGCCCAAAGGACTGCTGACACCTTGTCATCCCAATCCTTCCTTCCTATGTCACATATCTTAGTCAATGTGTGACTAAGGATTTTGTTGAATGCCTCTGCAGTCCCATTTTCCTGAGGGTGATAAGGGGTAGTCTTGTGATGGGCTACCATGAATTTTGCCAATAGGATCCTGATTATTTCATTTAAGAAGTGAGTTCCCCTATCACTTGTTAAACTTATTATAGAATATGGTCAGTGTAGAATATGAAAGGAGTTACCAGCAGATATTGCCTAAATTTATGGAGTGCATAGATCATTGAAAATTCCTCGTGCTCGATCGTTGTATAATTTTTTTGAGCTGGTGTCAACTTCCTACTTGCAAAACAAAAAGGATGATCAGCAATCCCCTCTCCTGGTTGAGCAAGAACAACTCCTATTTCTATAACATACGCATCCATGTGGACATGGAAAGGTTTATCCCATGATGGGAATCGTAGAATAGGTGCGGTGATAAGCCTTTCTTTTAGAGTGTCAAATGCCCTCTATTGCACCTCTCCCCATTGAAAGGCACTCTTGTGTTTGAGAAATATTTCCAAAGGTGTGGTGATCTTGGCATATCCCTTAATGAACTTTCTATAGTACCCAGTGTGTCCAAGAAATCTGTGTACGGTGCTTTGGCTGGTAGGCTCCCCTAATCCAACAATAACAGCAACCTTCGCAAGATATACCAGTAAGCCCTCTTTACATATGATATGCCCCAACAACATTCCAAAAGGAGTTAAAAAGATACATTTCTTAATGTTGAGGGAGATCCTCAATCGCCAACATATTTAAAACATCAACCTTAAGTTATCACAATGGTCCCTGACCAACCCATACATTGTCCAATCATCCAAATATACCTGAAGAAACTTGTGGATGAAGTCCTTAAATGCTTGTACCACTATGCGTGAAAATACAATGGGTGCATTCTTCAGCCCAAAGGGCATGACTGTATATGCAAAACTTCCCCACTCGGTGGCAAAAGTCATCTTATCTTGGTCTTCCTTGGCAATCCTTACTTGGTGATATCCCGAGAATCCATCCGTAAAGGAATAGACCTCCCGCCCAACAACTCCTTCCAAAATCTCTTCAGTAAAGGGGGTGGGAAAAGGATCTATGATACAAACAACATTTAATTCCCTGTAATCCACACATATCCTAATCTATCCATCCTTCTTTATGCTAATCACCATTAGACTTATCCACTATGATTCCTCCACAACCTTAATGATACTAGATGCTATCATCTTGTCTAGTTCTTCTTTGACCCTTACACGCATGTTGGGATTCATCATGTAAGGCCTCTTCCTGACCGAGCACACACCATCTTTCAACCTTATCCTCATTTCCCCAATGAATGGTGGACACATTTCAACTCATGGTATCCACGTGGGAATAAATCCTCAAATTCATGTAAGAGATCAATGATCTTTGATACTTCCCTGTCTGACCAATAGTCCCCAATGATAGCCTCCTTAGGTTCCTCTTCTGAGCCGATGTTAACTTTCTTGGTTTTGAGTGGTTCATGATACACACATGCACATGCATCTACACTATCAACTACTTCATGCACCCCAACCGAATGGTCAACATTCAGGTTCTCTATCTCTTCTCCATCAACAAGGTATACCATCTTTCCTTTCTCCTTTTCAGCACACGTGCACTCAAATTGTATGTCTTCTGGTTCTTCCTCTTCAAACTGCACTTCTAAACTAGGTCCACTGAGTAAGTTTACTAACCTATCTTCCACCATGGTATAATCCCCCAGAGTGAGGTGCTTGATAGTCTACAATGCCTCATCAATTGGTTGCTTGGTACTTCGGTACTTGAATGTGTGGACCAAGTTAGTCGTTAATTCCTACCAACTTCCTGTTTGGTGGCGTGTTTCAGAATGGATATACCACACGTGTGCACAACCTTGTAGTGTTGAATACAGCTTATGCACCCAAAGAGAAGGTGGTAAAGCTTCCACACCTTCTCCCTAGACCCTCTCACATGCCTAGATGTGGGAAGAGGCGGGTCCATTGCCATTGTAATCCTTAATAGCGGTGGGTACGTTACTTTTCGAGAATCAGATAGTGAGCGCAATTCGAACTTCATACCATTCCAACAAGTTTTCACTATGCACTTTCCACCACCTTACTACTGCTCATATCAAAACATAACCTATCATACTTCGTCACTCATCCTCCCTCTAGCGAGCTTCCATCTCTCTCAAAAATACCTCAGGGTATGCATCCCCAGAATACTTTGTTATTGTCTTCCCTCCTAGGCACCAAACTGTATGCACCATTGTTACCTTGGTTACTGATCCTTTCAGATGTCACCTAATCAATTCATAAGTCCCACATGCCCAATTCTTGCATGCTATACTAGTAGTATCACTGACAGATTGTGCATCATCAAACTGGATGACTCCTTCTGTAGGGTGGATGGTCTCTTGATCTCTTATGGAGCACACATATATTCTGTCCACTCCCCAAGGGGTTCAATATGGGGGTGAACTTCCCATCAACTAGTGGTATAACTACCTGCTCTTCCTTGTTTTCAAAACTTATGTACCCCTTGTTAAACTGGAGATCTGCATTATTCTTATAACACCATGGGCACCCAAGTAGAGCTGGGAAATTATCTACCTCGGCAAGTGCCAAGACTTCAAAATCCCTAGTGAACCTAGTCCCCTAAATAGTAATGGTTGCATCCTTCAAGACACCTATGGGCATCACCTTTGTCTTATTTTCCATATACAACACATTTGAAGATGGCTGTAATGCAGGCCTTCCCATTTGATGCTAGGCATCCAAAGTGAGAACATTAACCTCTGTGCCTATGTCAATGAGGATGTTGCTAAGAAACCATCCATCCACTACTGCGTTTAGGGTAATCTCTTTTTCATAATCAAGGCTATGAGGTGGAAGGTTTGCATGCAATATTTTCCTTTCATGTCCTTCCCTCGGGGTGTGGCACCTTTTCTCTCAACCATGCCCCTAGCAAGGGAATAATATTCTCCTACCTCAGTAGTTTACACACCTCCTTAACCTCATCCAATTCATCCCTTGGTGCTTCCACTGGCCTCCTTTCCTCATCTTTTCTAGTCTTCTCTTTTAAGCATTGGATCTCCCCTTGTAAACTTCGAATTACATCCATGGTTTCCTAGTAGACTTCTTTCTGGTGAGCTGGGTTTGGATACTTCCCATGTACTACTTCTTCTCTCGAAACCAGAGGTCTCTACCTAGGCACTTCTTTTGCACGCATGGATTCCGCCCTCATTGTTACCATAACAGGCTCTAGTTTTGATTCATGTATTACTCATGGAAGCCACTACGTGTTAGCCTTCTTAATACTCACCATGGCAGCACCCTTATCCTTCCAAAGATTACTGCTGACTCATATGTTCATACAACTCTAGGCATTCTTCATACTTATGTTTCTTTCCACACTAGGAGCATTGTAGAAGATCTGGACATTTGCGCTTATAATGGTTTGTGGCTCCACAATTAAAACACGTCCCACATAGGAACTCACTTCTTCCTCCGCGGTTACCATGACCACAAAATCCTCTGCGAAACCCTCTTCCACATGCATCTCCATCTCTGCACTCCTCATATCGACATTCATCTCCTTTGGAACTGCTGGGAATGCTAGTCTGGTGCACACCAAGATCAATTGCCTCATGAATCTGGTCAATCAATCTACAATAATTGGTGTCATGAGTGGTTGAGGTACATATTTTACAATAATAAGATACATTTTAATGGATTGCATGCTGTAACAAGGGGCACCTACTTACATCATGGTCCTCATGACATATCTCACAGTTTACTACCATGGCACGTACCACCTTCTAAGTACATATCCCACCATTATCCTTTGTGTGTCCTTCCACGTTACAATCCATGCACCACATCCCTCCGCGAATCTCTGGAACTGTGTTGGCAGAAAATTTCTCCAATTACTTAGCCATGGCAGCAATCTGAGCCTCCAGAAATGGGCTAACACCAGTGTCAACACTACCAACTACTTCAGCATGTA
This sequence comes from Taxus wallichiana var. yunnanensis, assembly GCA_018340775.1. Classification (NCBI taxonomy): domain Eukaryota; kingdom Viridiplantae; phylum Streptophyta; class Pinopsida; order Cupressales; family Taxaceae; genus Taxus; species Taxus wallichiana. The sequence goes on from CM031234.1 coordinate 49,131,220, forward strand.
AAGTAGCTTCCAATGCTTTGCGTAGGTCCATGAACGTTTTATGAGATAAGGCCCTCCTAAAGGGTGTGATCAATCCTCTGACAAACCACTGAGCATGTTGTGAAGGGTGGATATCATAAGACAGCTTAGACAAAAGAGTTTTAAAGTGTGCATCATATTCCCGCACGCTCTCTACCATTCCCTATTGGATTTCTTTGAGAGAGCTAATGCTCTTCTATTCAAACTCAGGTATGTGGAATTCCACCAAGAATGTATTTCTCAGTGTGGTGTAATCCACAACAAAGATGATGAGGATCATACCTTCTATACCAGCTATGTGTGCGTCCTTGCAAGGTCATCACATATTTACCGGCATTTTGATCCTAGGTTGTGATTCCCTTCACATGCCATAGTAGCTTGCACTTATGTAGATGCTCCATGGCATCTTCTATTCCACTTGTAATCTAGCAAGTGTAGAGACATCTCAAAAAATACTTGAGGAGGTGACTGAGGACCTTGCCCTCCCGATCTAGTCCCTTAGTTTCTTCGGTGTTTCCTCCTCTGCCAGATCCATTAGATCCTGAGCCACCACTTCCACCTCCAGATCCTCCTGTGTTAAGTACGGGGCCTATGTTTACCGTGTTTCCTCCTCCACCAGATCCACTAGATCCTAAGCCACCACTTCCACCTCCAGATCCTCCTGTGTTAGGTACAGGGCCTATGTTTACCATGCCGAGCGCTCCCGTCAACCCACTAAATTTCACGCCGACATTTTATGAACTAGTACCACTCCCATTCGTAGTTCCTCCACCACTTCCCAACACACTTCCAAAACCAGCCATATATGTGCCTTGTCCAAACATTCCACCAAATACCGAAATAGTGTGTGAAGCCATAGAAGTCCCAAATGAGAAATTGTATGTTCTAGGCACCAATAGTTGCTTCCACTCGATATCAAATGGATCAACTGTACTCTTCCCTCATTCGAACAAACCAAGCACCAAGGTCCGGTCGCTAGGTGGGGTCAAATGTGTGCCAACGACTCTTCTCTCTCTACGTGACGGACTCTCATCAGAAGCTACAAGGTTGTTTCTTCCATGCTTACCAAGATGGGGTACCATAGAATATTCGGGTTCCACATCCTCTGCATGAACCTCAACTCCTTTCCACCGTGTCTGGCTCCATAACCCACTTGTAACCCTACACTTTCTATCAATCTCCTTTTCATGCACCGCATTATACTTGAGTGCCTCTCCTCCCTTTCCTATTCGGTCGTCGCCGATCATCCATCCTTCCCACACCGGCTTCCTTGCCTAGCACTCAAGGTGGTTTAGCTAGCCATAGGGAATGCCTCTAAGCCCATGGTTACCATCAATATTTTGATTGCAAGGGGAATAGCATGCAAAAATGATCCCTTGGGCTCTCGCAAGAACTCAAACTCAACAACTTATAGATAAGAATACACGAAAATGGCATATTCTAGAGTGTATCTGGTTAGTATTCCCTTCCACCAATGGTCTATATCACGATTCCACTTTAGATTAACATCTTTCAGGTTCTGATATGTTTCTTGGGTCCAAGGGTATGATCTATAATGCCATCCCGATCTAGATGTATAAGCTAAGAGCCATTCGAACAACTCTACTGGGAAACAACAAGAAGAAGGTTTCATACAACTCATGGTAAAGAGTGTCTTCCACCCATCTTCGTGTATCAAACCCAGATCTGGTACTAAATCTCTAAGTAAATTCATCCTCTCGTGCTTTTAAACCAATCTTCAACACCTTCAAGTGTTAAGCGTTCTGTCATCACTTTTTATAGAGATCATGATATATGCCATGTTCCACTACAACTTTGAAAAGAGGTCCCGGCAATAGAACCAAGATGTAGTCACTTTTGCACCCACTTAAGAATAAGGGAACCTCATGCGCACCGGCCTATCACCCAGCGGGTATTGGGCACTCACCCAAGGCATGCGAGAGGGCATCGAGTCTCTCTTTTATGTGAGTCTAGGGAAGACATAGCTCATGAATCTGACTTAGTGAATTAACAGAAATGAAGAGCTATAGAGCTCAAGATGCTTCTATACCCCTTCAGTCATAGTAGAATCAAAATGTGCAACAAAAATAATAGAACTAAGAGTTGTAAATCTACTACTATACTTAACCATTCAAGTAAGATTCATGATTATATATGAACAACAATATAATAGAAGTATACAGCTAATACAAGGAAAGATTCTTAACACATTTGACATGGTAACCTTATCACATTCATTCATAGTGTTACTTATAAAATATTACAGAAGGTAGACCGTAGTCATGCACCAAATGTGGATCCATACATGTATTCTCGCAAGACAAAAATTTCACTCCCCATTTCCCCATTACATCCTTACTTGAATTTTGTACCCATTTTCATCCCATAGTTCCCACAGTAATTCTACAGAGCTCTGCTACCTTATTTTTATCTCTCTTTCTTTGCCAAGGGCACGTGTATAAATAGGCCTTTGAGCTCTAACAAACTCCTCTATAGCCTCAGATCTAGCCCCAAGTGTCAAGGTGTGGGTCGCCCGGGTGCATGCCTCTCCGTGTCATGATTAAATTTTTGGATCTTTCTATCGCAAGGTATATTCCTTCCAGGACACCCTATCACCAGGCTAGAACCTTATCCGAATAGAACACGTTCTTCATGTGTTCTATCCCAAAGGCCAAAATTGGCTAAGTCCTGAATTGTTCTTCACGCGGAGTGTGCATCCTGGGTTCTTCAAGAAGCCTTTTTAACTCTACCTTGTGCACCTATACTTGCACACTTTCTCCTGCCGTGCATGCCTACACGCCCTTAATATTTGGAAGCTAAAATTAGGGGCCCAACAAGCTTCCTCTTTCCTAGGAGGAACTACCTATAATGCAAATCAAACCCACCGGAAGGAGTTAAACAATATGTGTAGTGAATTGTCTAGCTTTGTGCTAGATCCGAGAAGTGTGATACTTCCTAGATGGTGGCCAGTCCACTATTTTAAACAATTTAATATGGTAAATAAGGTAAAACCTATTATAATTCAAAATTATTTGGGTATCTCACTCAAAACACAATAAGAAATAGATCTAATCTAATAGGCTATGTTAGAATAGGATCCGAAAGTCAAGTAATTGGTTTTGGGTCTCTACAGGTCTGACAAAGGTCTCAGGTAGATCACAGGTGAATGAGGGTGAGAGGGAATTAAGTGGATATGTCACTATTTTGGGTTGTATGGGAAAATACAGAGACCGATGTCGGTTAAGGGTGACTGATGGTAGTTTGGTGTAACCGGTTCCATACTGTGGAAAACTGGGAATGCCATAGAACAAGATTTAGGTCTCCTTTGTGATTGCACAAAGGATTTTGGTTGGTCGGGATGAGGTATTGGGTGATTTGGGTAGGATTTGGTAAGGTTTTAATGGGTATATGAAGGGATGAGTGTTGGAGGAGGTCAATGTGTGGCTAGGTAAACAATAGATGATAATATAATGATGAAATGGAATGAACTAGAGAAGTATAATGTTTACTTACTTGGATTTTGGTCCTGGATGCCTATGAGTGAGGGATGGAGGTGCTAATGAGAGGTTGAAGGCTTCAGGTGATCACCAACTGAAGGAAAGCTTTTGCATGGGCTGCATGTAAATTCCTCTTTGCTTGGTTAAATCAGATCATTGCTAGGATGGTTGTGCAGGAAAATATGCTTGATCTCCTTCCTTGCATGCGTGTTCTTTCTGGAATTCACTCTCAAGATGCGATATCCCTCTAGAATGTGCTAATGTTTGCCAAATTTTTAAATATTTTCCAACCCTCTGCTAACCTTGAGAATAAGGTTGTTTTGGGGTTAAAAGGGTAACCGATGGCAGTTCCGCCTTAACCGATGACGGTTAGGGGTAACCAATGTCACCAAGGTAGGATTTTCCTAGGTTTACTAAACTAAGGAGATCCTCTTGATTTCCTTTAATATCATGTCGTTAACCCATGGATTAGACTAGGAGCTTATTGTAAGCATGCGAGAATGTGGTTAGAGAGAATGTAGGCATTGATTTTTAGGGTTTGGGTAAGTCTTAGTTAGTTATGGCAACTTAGTAAGAATAGGTTTTAGGGTGAGTTGGTTGGGTGAGGTGTATGTGTGGATATTATTTAAATTAAGATATTTAAATAATAAATATAGTCATGATAATGAATTAATTTAATTTAATTAATTAAATTAATATTAGTGGGGTGAAGGGCCCATGACTAGGTGAATGTGATGAAGGGTGCTTATTTTTCGAGGACCAAAGGGGAGTGTGACCTAATTTTAGTGTCTACACACATTACTTGCTTGCTGTTACGAAGATCTTATGGCTTGATGGAGGCTCGTGATTGATTGGTGAGGTGGTAGAAGGTTTATTTTCATAACATTATGACATGTGTGTTCCCGTGAATGCTTCAATGGTCTAGAAGGGAATTCTTGGCCTTTTCTACTCTCTGGTGGTGTGTACATGTCATTTGGATGAAACAATGGCTATGAGATCTTTGCTTGATTGCAATAGCACTCTCAAAACTCAAAATGACCAACCTGGTAAAAGGTTGTAAAATTATATATAAAGTAGCCGATGGAAGTTTAGGTGATCAACATCGGATGAGAATAAACCAACGTCCATTAGGGTGAATTAGTCCAAGTTAAAAAAATAGCTCGATCTTTACTATTTTGTTGTGATTTTGATTTTGGGTTCACTTAGGGAAGTGGAGTTCACATGAGAGAAGGTAGGAAGATCTTAGTAGAAGTTCGGATAGGTTTAGGAAGAATTCTTAGTTAGTTAGGTCAAGTAGTGATTCAACACTAGGAGTAATGACTTGGTGTTGAGAGTGATGACTAAGTCAGCTGTGAGTTAAATTCCCCGGAATTGGTCTAAGGTGAGGTGTCTTGATTAGGTGGAGTTGTGAGGGTGAAATTAACTTAATTAAAATAATTAAATTAAGTAATAATATGGGGATGAATATTAATATGTGGTAAATGGGTCATGATTATTTAAATGTGTTACCTTAAGTAATTGTAGGGGACCAAGGGAGTGTGACCGAATTTCGGTGTCTACAAGTTCTTGTATCTTTGCTTCATATTATTTGACTTATGAATTCAACTTTTTTGTTCTTTTCAACATAAGTTCAGATTGGACACATTCCAACTTAAGACTTAAATTATCATCTTCTCCTTCTTCTTTACAAGAATCGGGAGAAATATGACCCCATAGTGAAGATCCACTACTAGAGGATCTCATGGATTATTTTGTCATGAAAATAACTTCATCACCAACATCATTATGATCAGATTCAATCTCTGAATCATGTCTATCTACCTCAATACTTGCATCAAATAATTATTTCTTAGTATAGAGGCTCTTCTTGTTATTTTTCATAGATTCATTCTTCTTGAACCCTTTCTTCTTCTTATCAAATTTCTGATTTTTCTTCTCATCATCACTATCATGTTCATCATTTCTTTTCTTATCATGTCTATGAGGACACTTGGCAGAAAAATGACCAACTTTACCACATGTAAAAATTTAAAGGGATTTTACCTTTGTACTTACCAGTCCCAAGTGTCATTCTTTTAGCAACCATGGAAAATAGCTCTTCATCATCAACTTCAAGGTAGTATCTTTATATTTTTCCTTTTTTTCCTTAGTCATATTCTCCATCTTGAAGGTTATCTCCTTCTTAGTAGGTTTGGAATCCATTACCCTCATCTCATAGGTTGTCAAAGTACCATGTAGCTCATCCATATTTAGCTTAGTTACATCCTTTTCTTCCTCTATAGTTGATACTTTTGAGTCAAATTTTGGAGTTAAGGACCTTAACACTTTTTGAACAATTACTTCCTCTTTTATATCTTCTCCTAATCCTTTCATACTATTGAAAATCTTGTCAACTCTAAGAAGATAGGTTATAATAGACTCATCATCATTCATCTTAAGAGATTCAAATTAATTTCTAAAAGTTTGAAGCTTAGCAATCCTTACCTTTGAGTCACCTTCAAAGATAACTTTCACTTTTCCCCAAGCTTCCTTTTAAGATTTACAATACATCGCTTTTCCCATTTTAGATTCTCTAAGACCACTTATGGTGGCATTAAAATATTTTGGATTATTAGTGTATGCCTTATTTTGTTCATTAGTAAGTGAAGAGGTTATAGGTGGAGTATATCCACTCTCCACAACATCCCAAAAAAACAAATATGTGATCCATGATGTAGGATTTCATTCACAAGCTCCAAAACTATAATTCACTCCATCAAACAATTGTGCCTTTCCAATGACTGTGTTGTTCACCATATTTTACTTTAAGGATCTCCTTTGAAGCTATCAAACTTCTGCAAAAGGACCCTCTCTAATAAAAAAATTTTAGAATCACAATAGACTAGGAGGGATGGGATGAATCATTCCTTATAAAACATTTAAATCATATTTAAAATTATGCAAATAACCACAAATCAATTTAACCAATACTTAATATGTAAACACCAAATAATATCAAAGATGCAAGCAACCATGAACCATAAATTCAACACATGAACACAAGATATAAGATGGAAACCCTCAAGGGGAAGAAAACCCACTAAAACACAATATTATATTAATATGTTTCGTAATTTAGTGAGGTACTAACCCCTAGTTTAGTAGAGCACCAACCTTACACGGAGCACTAACCCCTAATTTTGTGAAGCACCAACTTCACAAGGATGCTACAAACACCCAAGATGATAAAACACCTAATAAACCACCTTATGATGTTCAAATATCTTATTTTTCATTGCCACAACTGATGGGTATATCAAATTTCACTTGCACTTCTTTAATCAAACCCTAGGTGACCAATCTTCACAAAACAAACACTTATATAACTTCTCAAATATTCAAACCCTTACACACATGCTGAATTATTTTTATCAACCTGAAAAAAACTTTTTTAGCCTCAAATAATTCTCCAACACCTTCAAATAACTCACACCTAGGTTTCTCACCTTGCACACACACAACTAGCTTGCAAAAGCACCTAAAACCATGCTTTTATAAGCTCCTCATGATTTCAAATTCAAACACAATATTTTTCCCTCATTTGTCTCAACCCATAAATCAAGGAAACATCCAAAATTTTAATTACAATATTCACAAGTGACCCAAGTAGGTTGGCCTAACTAAAAACCTCATTACATGTGCCAAAAATGGCTCAAAACCCCATGGGCACAATCTTAAAATTTCCCTTACATCAAAACCATACATATTCATGACCCATAATACATTACACATGATTAAAATATCATTTAACATTCATAAATGGTATAAATTTATCTCAACCAATAAAATTATTTCATTTAATGGGCCTAGTGCACTTTGTAAATATCAAAACTATGGTTTCCTACACCCTTCAACACCATAGAAACTTAATTAGGACACCAAATCACCTCAACATGTCCAAAAAAATTCCATGTAACCATATTTTTGTAATTTCCAAAACCTATAGAACACTTATAATAAAGTTATAATCCTTTAATCAACCACTTTCTCAAACCACAATCACTTTTGTCTTCACCAAATCAACCTACCAAAACATATATTTCCAAAGGTTAGCTCATAAATTTTTTTAAAAATAATTAAAGACCTAAAAATTGATTCATTGGATTCAAAATTCATTCCTCTTCATATTACATGTGATAGAAAACATCACCCAATCCATCTCATGCTTCAAACAACTCCAAATTTGCACCAAAACACATCTTGTCCTACACTGGAAAAAATATTCATATCCAAAGAATGACCTGAAAACCATATAAAATAAAATAATAATGACTAAAAAATTATATCAATATAAATCCATATGAATTATCTTTCCAACACATTTTTAATCATCTCAAAACTCCACTTGTAGCTCTAGATATGACCATTTTATTGAGCATTTTTTTAAGGCCTCAAAACTACCCTTTGACTAGTCAACCTTAATGGGCCTCATTTGAACATTTACATGCATGAACATGTCTTGAAACCTCCATGTACATAAATATAAGCTCGCATAAATTACATAATATATATTTAACACACCTCATTTTGACAACCTTGTCCGAAAACCTTTTTCTTCGAAACTAACCTATTTAAGTGGGGCCCACTAATCACCATGACGACAACCATAAATTTATGGAAATATAAGATATTTTATGAATCATAAAATCATCACTTTTTATGAATCAATAAAAATTATGTCACTATAACTCTTCTTCTCGCATATTGCTCCTAGCTAGGTCTAACTAGGGTTTTAGACAACTTTACCTTGTTAACATTCATTTAAAAAAACCTATCAATAAAATGACCTGATTATTTTTTTGAAACCTTCTAGAATCACTATAAAAACATACCTAAAATCCAAAAGGTACCATGTAAAGGAAATAATTTACAATGAGCATCAAAATTTCAAATTCGAGCTAGATTTTCACTTGTTCTTGACCATGTCTCACATAAACTATCATATCTTGCAAAATTCACATCCTATAAACCTGAAATTTTTCTCAAAGCACCATTACACATCACAAAAAAATATCCTATCATCATAATGTCAATATCATACCTCAATCTCTCTAGTCATTAAGACTTACCTTTGTGTACATGTCTATTTCTCACTGTAGAAGCTAGGGTCAACTGAAAGAATGCAATAACTCATCAACAAACATTTGAAAATGCCCAAAAATACTTGAGATGACATGAAATACCTGATTTCAAGCTTCCATGAGCTCATATGGCTCCAACCCATAGTTTCACACCTCCTAGCTACCATGGATGCTCCCAATGAGCACTTGTAACATAGCGAACCACCTATATTTGTACCATGCCATTATTGTGAGAGCCCAAATACCCTCCAAAAATTATATCAATCATTTCAACATGCTTATAAATCATCAAATAATATTATATTGTCATGTAGCACCGTACCTAAATAGGCTTTCAAGAGCAAGTAATCCTCACTAAAACTCACTGTATCAGCACAAACACATCTGGACCAATATATCAACATCATGTATATCATCATATGACCCTAAAAAATCATCCAATTTTTCATTAATGTGGTTTTTCATCAATGAAAACACCTAATAGGACCACATGCCAACAATCATAATTATGCTCATAATAGGAATAATAGCTATCCTAATCAGAAGTCTAATATTAGATCAAGATTCAAAGAAAATCCTAAGTCTAATTTTTCTAAATACATTCAGAACTTTAAATTCAAATTTAATGGAACTTGCAACAAGTGTGGAAAATTTGGGCATAAAGAGTCTGATTATAGAGTAAAAATTAACAAATCTATTAAAAACATTAGAAATAATAAGCCTAATAATTAAAAGAAAATTGAGAAGAAAAATCATTCAAATATAGCTGAGTAGTCTATTGCATTGTTAACTACCCTTTCAGATTAAAATGAATATTAATGGATTATTGATAGTGGTGCCTCTAGGAATGTGACTTGCACTCCTAATATCCTCTCAAATAATGTAAAATGTGGAAAACATCTATCTAGGAGATAATTCCATCATTAGATCTGAAGTTTTTGGAAATGTTAAGTTGTCAAATGGTGTAATTAGGAATGTCTTGTATGTTCCTCAACTGAAAAATAATATTTTATCTTGCTCTCAGCTAACTAAATAAAATTGTAAAGTTATTTTATTGCAAGATAAGTGGTATGTAAAAGATAAGTTCAGTAATATTATTGCTTTTGGTATTCATAAAAATGGATTATATATCTTTGATGGATTTGTGTCTGAATCTTGATTTATTCCTCTTCTAGGAATGATATTCATCTTTGGCATGAAATATTAGGTCATGTTAATTTCAAAATATTGTATGAAATGTCTAGACTGAATCTTGTTATTGGTCTTCCAAAGATGAAATCAGATCATGAAACATGTGAAATTTACCTATGTGGTAAGCAACATGCTGAACCATTTCACAAACATCATGATTCTAATTCTTCTTAGTTATTAGAACTAATTCATAGTGATGTAAGAGGTCCACTTGAGGTTCCTTCTCTCAGTGGTGATTTGTATGTTGTTTTCTTTATTGATGATTTCTCTAGAATGACTTGGTCTTATTTCATTAAGAAAAATTTTGATGTCTTGTCTAAGTTTCAAGAATTTAAAGCTTTAGTTGAAAATGCTTCTAATCTGAAAATTAAAATAATTAGGAATGATAATGGAGGTGAATATGTTAGAATTTTTTTATGAATTTTGTATGTTATGTGGGATTTAAAGTGAGTTGACTACTCCCTATTCCCCTTAACAAAATGACATTGTAGAAAGAAATAATATGACTATTTTAGAAATGAATGGGACTATGATTCATGCATCTAATGTGCCTAAGTTTCTATGGGAAGAAGACATGAATACTACAGTCTATATTCTTAATATAGTTCCTACAAAATATATTCATCAAACTACTCCTCATGAAGTATGGACAAAGCAAAAAAATATTCTCACTTAAGGATGTTTGGTAGTCCTGCTTCTATCTTCATTCCAAAGGAAAAAAGGAAGAAGCTTGATCCAACCTCCTTTTCTTGTATTTTTTTGGCTATGGTTGTAGAGATAAAGGTTTAAGAGTCTATGATCCTTTCATGTATGACATTATTGAAAACATAAATGTTCAAATCTTAGAAAATACTTTTTGTGATGTTTCTCAAGAACCCCCTTGGTTTCTCTTGAGATAGAACCTGATAATCCTTATCCTAACATTATGGAAACAAAAGTTCAAGAGGATGATTATCATGATCTAGATATGATGGAGATTAAGGGGGTAATGTCAAAATGTCTTCTATCAAAAGGTTCCTAAATGGGCTCAAAATATTTTTAAGGAATCTAATCTTATTAATCTTATAAAGGTAACTCGTAGTCAACATTCTTATCATGCCTTGATGACCCTTTATGAGGTTGAACCAAAATATTTTGAAGAATCCTATCAATATGATAAATGGATTCAAGCTATGAAAGATGAATACAATTCTTTGATTAAAAATAACACTTGGGAACTAGTCCCTCTTCCTTCTAAGAAAAGAAGTGTTAGATCTAGGTGGTTATATAAGATCAAGTATAACTCTGTAGGAGAAATTAAAAAAATTAAGGCAAGGTTAGTAGCTCATTGTTTCACTCATAAAATTTGTCTTGACTATTTTGAGACCTTTCCTCCTACAACTAAGATGATCACTATTATAATTCTTCTTACATTAGCTACCCAATATGGTTGGGAGATTTACCAAATAGTTGTTAAAAATGATTTTTTAAATGGTGACCTAAAAGAAGAAATCTACATGCATTATCCTAAGGGTTTTGAAGAACCTAGTAAAGAACTTTGTCTGTAAGGTCAAAAAATCTTTGTATGGTCTTAAGCAAGCTCCTAGAGCCTGGTTTGCTAAAACTAATAGTTTATTTTAGGATCTTGGTTTTAGTAATTGTTGTTATGATACTTATTTATTTGTAAAGTTTTAAAATAATCATATTATAATTATTTTCTTGTATGTTGATGATCTTTTTATTACTAGCAGTGATAGAAATTTAATTGTTAGAATCAAAGAAAGATTAAAACAACATTTTGATATGACTAATTTAGGTTTGCTAAATCATTTTCTTGGCATGGTTATATTTTAAGATCATAATTCTGTTATTACATCTCAATTTCATTATGTTGTCAATTTACTTAAAATATTTAACATGATTGATTGTAAGCCTGTTGTCATTCCTATTGAAGTTGGTGTCAAGTTAGATCCTAAACTAGCTTGTGCTAAATTTGATCCTACTGTGTAGACAACTAGTTGGTAGTCTAATTTATTTGACTATTACTAGAACTGATATTTCTTATGCAACATGAGTTGTTTCAAGATTTATGAAAGATCCTTATGATGATCATTGGAAAATTCCAAAATAATTTTGAAATATATTAAAGGAACAATTAATTATGGTCTGGTTTATTCTTCTTGTAATGATGCACAATTATTTGGCTATTGTGATTATGATCATGTTGGTGATATTGCAAATAGAAATTCTACTTATGGATATGTTTTCAAGTTTGGTGCAGGTGTCATCACTTAGAGTAGCAAGAAGCAACCAACATTTTCTATCTATTTTACTAAAGCTAAGTATAGAAGTTTTGTGGAAGTTGCAAAAGAAGATATGTGGCTGAAAAGACTGTTGGATGAATTGTACATGGGCATCAAAGGGAGAAGTACTCTTCTATATGACAACCAAAGTTTTATTTCTCTTGTAAATAATCCAATTCAACATCAAATGACCAAGCATATTGAATTTCATATGTAATTTATTCAAGAGAAAGTCATGAATGATGATATTGATCTCAAATTTTATTCTATTGAAGATCAATTTGCAAATATCTTTACATATCCATTGTGTGCTATGAAGTTTTTTAATTTTCATTCCTTGTGATTTTTAGAATTTTCATTTATGGGGAGTGTGCATGACAATTCCACCTCCTATAACGGATGGTGTAAACTTCCAATACTTCCTCCATTTTGTAATAAGTAAATGTGTCACATTATGTGAAGTTTCTTGTAAATCCTAGCAAATCTTTAGTTATGGGTATGCCTTAGTTTATAAAAGGCTTCATAATCTGATGCAAGTCTTCATATGTAAAGTAATGGTCTAAATATTTTTATGGGAATATCGTATGATTTCCCTTCTTTGCATGTTAGCGAGTCACTGTTGTTGATTCTTGGATCTATAAATCCATTTGTAAAAAAAGGTAAATTTAGCATGTCTTATTTTTTTCTCCCACTCAACATTAAGGGGGTGTTTGGGTTGATAATTTGCAGTTGGATATCATTTTATAGATCAAATCTCATGAAAATTTATTAAAATTTTAATTATAAACTTAGTTGGTCTTCAAAGCTTCGAATAGAGTGAAACGATATGACTTTTTTGACCCAACCTATATAAATAGGATGATCCGCAATGGATTGAAAAACTTGAAGTGAGCATAAATATAGACATAGAATATAAGTGAAGCTAAATATGTTTATGTAAGAAAACTATATAATTACAAAGATCTAGTTTGTAATTATCTCTCATGAACCAATGAACGAAGTTGAAGTGTTGGGTTAAAAAGCGATAAATTCTTAATATAGACATTCTTTTATCAAAGTGGGAATTTTTCCTTTGGGTTTCCCAACTTAAATCCGGTGTTCTTTTTCTATCTTTTAATTTTTTATTTACTTTCAGATATGGATGATTAAATTTGTAATCTAAAATCTAAATTAAGATTAATTGATGTTTAAATTAACAACACATCATAATCTATAATCTTTGGGACTATAACTATGGATCTATAATTTGTTAATTATATCTTCCTTTCATTTATTAACAGGATTTTGGTAATGGAGGTAGCTTAAAATTTTTATGGGTTTCATTATAGAGATAAAAACCTCATTTCAAAATTTTTATTTCAATCATGTAACTTAAGTATGCCCCAATATTCTAGAAATCTAAAAAAACTGCAATAACCCAACAAAGAAATAGTTATATGGGTATTTAATTAATTTCTAATTCATATAATCTTTACAATTCAATGTTTATGTAATATATAAGATCACAAGAAAGCTATGTAAGAATGATTACTTGAAATTGTTTGGAATGTATAAGTTCGTAGAAAAGATATGTAAAATAACTATTAATCCTCAACTAGAACAAGTACAAAAACATCCTTGTAATGTGATATATAAGAATAAATTAGTAAAGTGGAAAGATTTTTAACATTTAATTTAATATAACATAATCAAATAGTATAATAAGTGGAAACCAAAAACTTGATTAAAAGCAAAGTAGGTGTAAATAAGAAAGGAAACAATGATAATATGGAAGGAAAATGCATTCACTTCATAGTTGTGGGTTTTATCCATGAGATAAAAACCTCAATTCAAACATGATATTTTAATCATGAAAATAAAGTATGCCCCTGGTATTCCAAAACCAACAAATACTACAGTTACCCTCAAAAATATGTGAGCTAGCAAAGAAATTAATACACGGATAAACAATCAACACAAACTAAGAACTATCAGGCAAAAAAACATCTAAATGAAATGATGGTGTGAAAAAACCATTGTTAGAGATATATTGTCACTCAAAACAACAAGAAAAATCTCCAAAATTAACCCATAGATCCTTCACAATGAACTAACATTAGGTAGGGATGAAATTAAAGTTAGTGCAAATGAGAAGGTAAAAAAATTGAAATTACATTTTATAACACTTTGGTCAAAATTATCAGTTATGGAATAGGGGAATATGGTGGTGATATCTACATTAAATGTAATACATGTAACATTTAAGGCCCTTAAATGTTTTCAATGCATTTTTTTACCTTTTTAAGCAAATAATGTTTTTAGGATATTTTAATTACATAAATGAGGTATTTTATGCACAACTATTGGGTCAAGTAGGAAAATGGGAAACATGGAGAGTTTCAATTAAAAATTAATTTTATAGGGATAAAAACATTTAAAAAGTCATAAAATGAACCTCCATGAAATTTCAACTTGTCGAACTATGTGAAAAAGTCATTTATTTGCAAAAAAACACATTTTTATTGGCTTTAGGGCCTATAAAATTAGGGGTATCAACTTATATAGATGTAATTTCTTATAGGTACTGCATGATAGACCATGTTAAAATTCATAGCATCCACCAACTCACCTTCCCACCCATAACTCTAAATACTTCATATTCACGACTCCATTTCTATTTCTCCCAACCATATACCTTTAATGAAACAAGGCATTTATTCATAAAAATATACATATATTTGAATTCATTGAATTTATCTTATTTTATTTTTATAATTTTATTATTTTTTTAACTAATACAAATACTATTTACTATCATTATTGTAAATATATTATTATAAGGATGTTTTTTACATGAGTGGGAATAACCTTTGTGTGAAAAGTTGAGGTATTATTGTGAATAGTGTCCAAATTTCATTTGAAAGCAAGGTCACTTCTAGCACCTATTTTGATATGATTTTTTTGGGAAATATTTCCATTAACTAGTCACAATGGAAGGGTTCCAATATGGGAGGAGGTAGATAGTGTTTAGAACCCGTGACCTGTGTTGAGATTAGAAGAAATTCTAGTGTTTGGAGAATTTTGAATAAAAGGGGCCTTACCAATTTTATTAAGCATATTAATGGGTCGAACCCGACATTGGCGATCAAATTTACAAGGATATGGACCAAAGAGAAGGTGAAAGTGTGGGGCATGTCAATGGAGATTTCTAATTATGTCATTTCTATTGTGATTTGGGATCTCTATAGAAGGGAATAAACTATTTAAGGATAAGAGGCGTAAGAAAAAGTAGATTCTAAGTTTTTTCCATCTTGGAGAACATATCCATGAATTGTAATAGGCCTCATGTATATGACTCTCCCCATCCATGGCCAGATTTTTTCCTCTAGATGATGAAATATTTCATGTTGGATGGTAAATTAAGAA
The DNA here is from genome assembly GCA_018340775.1 of Taxus wallichiana var. yunnanensis. NCBI lineage: Eukaryota > Viridiplantae > Streptophyta > Pinopsida > Cupressales > Taxaceae > Taxus > Taxus wallichiana. Next base: position 49,146,733 of record CM031234.1, read on the forward strand.
AAATCCACACTCACCATCTCTCTCTCCGAACCACTTTTAGCATAATAAAATTGTTTGTATTCCATTTTACCTGTTCATGTATTTAAATTACATGGTTAGATATTTCCATGATGGTAAAGTTAAGGATCCTATCTACTAGGATCTCATTCTAATCTTATAAAAATGGGAATCTAGAGTTATGACCATTCGTTAGGAGGAAAAAGGAAACATAAAAGGTGGGTTATGGAGGAGGAGGACCATGATGATGATCACCTAACCCTCTAAGAGAATCTCAATTTGATGAGAGGTAAGTTTAGTAAGGGTCACAATGTGGGTTCAATGGATTTATATAGTGAGTATGTTTTGGTTATTCTTGATGACCTATCTATCTGGTCCCATTAGTGGCACGACCCCTAAAGGAAAAGAGAAAGTGGGGTATCCTCTTCCAAAGTGCCTTCTATGGAAGATTTACACCATAGGATTTGTATTTTTAAACAAGATGGGTGCATCTAACTAAATATTACCAAATTTTTTATTTTAGAGGTTAGGAAAGTGGTGGATGATGTGGTAAGATTAATATTAAAAATAAGAAGATAAAGGATATCAATGTCAACTTGGATCGGAGTTGAGATTATGTCTTTGGCTATGAAGAATATCCATCCTCTTGAGGATAATAAAGATAGTCCTAAAGAGGATCATAGTATCCCATATATCCCAAGTATCTTCAGTAGGGGTAGATAGAAGAAGCCCCAAAAAGATTTTGGTTGTTTTGGTTGTTTCAGGGTTTTATTTTCTACCTTTTGGTGGAACTTTAATTCTACTTTTTGAAAAAATGCTTTTCTAGTTGGATTAATCTTGTTTAATCCTTATCTAGGTTTTTGTCTTTTCTTCTATGCTTCCTTGTTATTTCTTTGGTTGGTGTGTTATAAATGGTTTGAGGATCCTTTCAAAACCTCCTTTATATCTATTCTAAAATATATATTTTTTATTTTTCTATAATCGTATCTCAAGTGACATAGTTCAAGTTTAATGAGAACACAAATAAATCTCAAAATAAAATCAAAAGGTTAGAACAAAATAAATTCATAAGTTTAGAACTATGGGATGTGGATATTATTAAAGGAGTTGCAAACACTCTTGGTACCTTTGTTTTTGTGGATAATGTGACGCTTACTAAATCAAGAGAGGTTTGTGTGAGATTTTGTATCTACTCCTTGATGGGTTCATCTCTACCTAAATCAATCTCTCTGTGGTCGAGATTGGGAAGTTGGGAACAAAAATAGAGTTTGAAAACTTCCCTCAAAGATGTGAGAAATGTTAGGGCTAGGGGCATGTAAATCAACCGTAAAGCCGACTATCTCAAAGGCATGCTTTGGGAGAAGCATACCAAGGAACTGGACAAAGGTAAGGAAATTTCTCATATGGTTACTAACTCTCCCAAGAATGTTAATCCTAATAAAGGTATTCAAATAACAGAAAATAATGGAGATGGATCTAATGTGAAAAAATCCTAGATACTCAAGATTTTAGATGAAGAGGGATTCATAGAAGTAAGGAATAAGAAGATCTAGTGGAAAGATTTGTTAGAACCCCAGTTCTAGAAGGCTAAGCTCCACGTTCAAGCTGAAAAATTTTTATCCTAAAAAAACGGATAATCTGCTTAAGGAAGTTGCTAAGGAAAATATCCAGTCAAAATCAATGGATGGAAGAAGCATCAATGAATCTATAGAAATGTTTTCTAATCCATTTGAAAATCTCGTTGGAAAGTGAAAATGTTGTTTTGACACTAGGAAATGAAAACCAAAGTAGGTTTTTAACAACATTCATAACATTATCTAGGAAGTTGTCTCTACTCAAACAGATCTTCTCTCTGAGCTGAATGATTCTAAAAAGGGGGACCCCAATCAAGTTGAAAATGAGACTTCTCTGGTTACTCCTTTCAAAGGGGAAACATCTGAGGTGACACCAAAAGAGAAAAAACTAGCTGGGTGTCCCTCCAAACAAGTTACAAGGAAGAAACAGAGTCAAAAGGAAATAGATGATGGAACCCAATCTAAAATTGATCTTAGGAGCTTTAGAAGAACAAAGAACCAAGTGGTTAAATGAATATTATATCATGGAATGTTAGGGGGTTGAACAACCCTATTAAATGGAGGTGATAAAGGATTTGGAGGTGACTCACAATTTTGACATTTTGGCTCTACAGGAAACCAAGATGGAGGAGGGTCCTTTCTTGGAGGCTAGTGGAAGGTATTGCAAAAAAATTAGGGGTTTTGCTGTTAGTTCGATTGGTACTACTGGTGGAATGGAAGTTATATGGAATGAGGAAAAACTCAAAGGAATGAAGCTTCTTAGTAGAAATAACCATATGGATTTTCTTTTTCAAGATAAGAAGTCCAAGGAGTTCTAGATCTTATCTAATATTTACACCCCAAATATTAAAGGAGAAAGAAAAAAGATCTGGGCTGATCTTTCTAAATTCTAGTATGTTATTAAAGGGATGGAATGGGTGATTCGAGGGATTTTAACACCCCTTTGTGTCCCAAGGAAAAGAAGGGGGGAAATATTGATTTTACTGAAAGTATGGAAGACCTTCAAGATTTCATCTCTCTCAATAACCTTATGGATGTTGAGCTACAGGGTAGTAGATTTACTTGGTCAAATAGAAGAAAAGGTGATCAGTTGATTCAAGTTAAACTTGACAGAGCTCATGATTTCATGGGGATGGTTGAACAAAGAAGTTGGTGTACTCCCTTCCCCACATTGGGTTTGATCATAATCCTATCCTCTTCCTAGATCAAGGATAAAGAGAGGAGGAGGAACCCCTTTAGATTTGAGAAGATGTGGCTGCAAGATGAGGACATTTTTATTTATTCAAGGGCTGGTGGAATGTGAAAATCAAAGGAACAACTTTATTTAGGATTGCTAAAAAGCTAGCTCATGTGAAAAAAAATATGAAAGGATGGAACAAAAGAAGTTTTTGTAACATTTTTGAGAAAAAGCAGTCTCTGGCTAATGATATTTCATCCCTCTAAGGAAATATGGAATCCTCTGCTAAGGAAAATCTACTACTCAAAAAAAAAAAAGAGAAGGAATTATTAGCTGAGTATCATAACATTCTCTTGAAGGAGGAAATTTTTGGAAACAAAAATCAAGGGTCCAATGGCTCAAAGAAGGTGACAAGAACACAAAGTTCTTTCATATCTCAACTCTAAAAAGAAGGAGCTCTAATAGAATTATCTGTATCAAGAATGAAGAGGGAGTGCTTCTCAATGACACTAAGGAAATCCAACAAGTTGCTAGTTCTTTTTTCAGCAAGCTTTTGGCTTCTTCTAGAGCTTCTAACAACATTAAGGAAGAGAAGTTTTGGATTGTATTCCCTAATTGATTAATGAAGAGGAAAATTGTATGCTCACCAAAATCCCTTCACTGGAAGAAATTGAATTTATGGTGAAATCCCTAAATCCTGACAAAGCTCCCGAGACTGGATGGGTTTCTAGCTCTCTTTTTCCAAACTTTCTGGGAGATTGTGAAGGATGATACTTGCAATGCTATTCAAGAATTATTTAAGAATAAAAAGATTCTTCAAGAGTTAAATAACACTTTTCTAGCCTTGATCCCTAAGAATCATGATCCTATGGATTTCAAAAAAATTAGACCTATAAGCCTATGTAATTGTGTTTACAAAATGTGCTCCAAAATCCTGGCTTTAAGAATTTAGCTTGTCTTGCCTTTGATCATCTCTAAGAAGTAGGGAGGCTTTGTTATGGGAAGACAGATCCAAGATGGTATAGTCACTATTCAAGAGACCCTTCATTCAGTTAAGCAGAATAAGAAGGAAGCCATGTTTATTAAACTTGATATGGAAAAATCCTATGATAGAGTCTCTTGGCCCTTCCTTCTGAAGGTTCTTACTAGGTTTGGCTTTGGTGAAGACTTTAAGATGATGATTCTTTCATGTATTTCCATAACAAAGTTCTCAGTCCTGATTAATGGGACCCCTTGTGGATTTTTTAACAAAGCATGCATGGATTAAGACAAGGTGATCCTATTTCTCCCTTTCTTTTCATTATTATGGCTGAGACCCTTAGTAGAGCTCTAAATAAGGCTTCCTTGGATGGTAGGATCAGAGGTATTTCTCCTGTTGTTAACTGTAATAGGGTTACTCACCAACATTTTTTTGATGACACTATGTTGGTTGGTGAAGCTTCTGTCCCAGAGGCTATGGAATTCAAATAGTTAATGGGTGATTATGAGGAGGCATCAGACCAATTGATCAATTATGGGAAAATCTTGGTTTTCTTTATCAACACCCCAGAAAGAAGATGCAATAAAATTGTTGGAATTCTTGGTTGTGTGTCTAAAACCCTCCCAACTAGGTATCTAGGCATGCTTATTGGGGTGGAAAAACCTAAGAATGTTGATTGGAATTTCTTAATTGATAGGTTTTGAAGAAACTTGAAGGCTAGAAAGGTTCTCTGTTATCTCAAGCTGGCAAGGTTTTCCTCCTCAAATGCTTGATTCAGAATTTACTGTTTATACGATGTCTATCTACAGGTTACCCTCCTCGATTGCTAGTAAGTTGGAGAGTATTAAAAAAATATTTCTATGGAGTGGCTCAGAACCCAAAGATAGAATTCCTCTAATTACATGGGAAAAGGTTTGTGCCCCAAAAAACTTGGAGGTCTTGGTATCAGAGATTGGACCAAAATGAATAAAGCAATGCTATCGAAAATGAGTTGGAGGCTGGTCAAGGAAGAGAGTGTTTGGAATTCTATTATCAGAGGTAAATATTGGCCAAATCTTTCCACCAACGAATGGTGCTTCGAATCCAGGATTCTAATGGTTCTTCTTGTTTCGTAAATCTATAAATTGGGCTAAACATGTAGTCTCTGAGGGTAGAAAATGGATGGTTGGCAATGGGAGAACGATCAAATTTTGGGAGGACAAATGGTTAGGGACCTCCCTCTTAAGATCATTTACCCCACAGTCTATAGAGATTCTATGACCAAATATGGGACCAAGGTTAGATATTTTTCAACTTTGATGAACCCTTGGGACAATGGAAAACCATTGATCTGGATGATTCTAACAACATTGAGATTTCTTCTATTAACAAAAATTAAGAGGCATTATTGTTAATAAGGAGAGCTTAGAAGAGGATAGTATTTACTGGTCTAAGGAGGACAATGGAGTCTTCTCAGTCAGAAGTTCCTACAACTCCTTTTCTGAGGTGGGGGAAACGAAAAACTTCAATTGGGGAAGTGTTTGGGTCAAAGAGTTAATCCCCAAGATTAATATGTTTTGGTGGTTGGTTATCCATGATAAGATTCTAACTGTCAACAACCTAAACAAGAGAAATTTCCATATGGTAAATAGGTGTGTGTTGTGTGAATCTGAGTGTGAAGACTCCTCACACCTTTTCTCAGTTGCCCCTTTCTGGTCTCGGTTAGGAAGACCATTCTCAATATTTTGAAGTCAATTGGGTTTTCCTTGACTCAATGGTCTAATCCTTTTAAGATCCAAGGGTTAAAATATTTGTGGACCTTTTCTATTATGCATTTATCTTGGGAGATATGGAAGGAGAGAAATAGAAGAATATTCAAAGGCAAGAAAGATTCTTCCAAGAAATTTGGAGCCCATTGTGTTAATACCATTCTAGATAATTTCTCTAATCTAAACCCTCAAAAGAAGTCTATCATTCAGAATGAATCCATATTCTCCTTAAAGTGGGGTTTGGGATCCACACCTACTAGTACCCCTTCTCTAAACCCTAGACTCAAAGGATGGGTGAAACCTAGCAAGGAGTGTTTTAAGTTGAACTTTGATGGTGCATCCAAAGGAAACCCTGGTAGAGTTGGTTGTGGTGGGGTTTTCAAGATTCTGAAGGAAGATTTATTCTTGGGTACCATCACAACCTAGGCACTCAAACAAACCATGTTTCCAAAGCAACGGGTTTTTTTGGGGGGTTGTCTATAGCTCTCCAACACAATTTTGCCAATTTGGAGGTGGAAGGAGACTCTCTGAACATAATTAACAGCATAACGAGAAAGGTTCCATCTCTATTTCCATCCATAACTCTATTAAGAGTATTAAGGAAATGTCAAATTTATTTGAATTTATTTCCTTCAAGCATGTTTATAGGGAGGCTAACTTTGTGGTGGATTATTTTTCTAATATGGGGGTTAATTGTGATGAGTTGACACTTATCAATGAAGTGGAAGCTCTTGATCCCAAGGTGCGAGCACACTTACATAATGACATAAATGGACACATCACAAAATAATGTCATCTCATGGTGTGTCAAATTCATCATGGTCATTTTCTATAGGAATAGTGAGCATTTATTTCTAAATAATGCAAAGATCGGGAGGGGATCCACTCGTGTGTCTGGAAATATTTTGTTACTTCCCGTGCCTAGAGAAATTTCATTTTTGGGCCTGCGTGTAATCCTTTGGCTACCTGGAATTTGGGATTTTTGTGAACGGTTTTTTGTGTGGCCAAATGGGTGGTGATCTGGTTAGAACTGAACCTGTTGATCTCAAAGGGGTGATGCCTAAAGCCATGGCTCTATTTGATAGCAAGGGTTTTATGCCCTTCCTAAAAAAATTGAAGGTCATTTTGAAAATATTAGAAAATATTTTGCCAATGCCTAGAAGACTACTAAAAAGGTGTGGTGGTTGAAATGAAGGGGATTAACATGGATATTTCTTGTGGATTCGGTCACCAAAGTGATGGGTATTCCTATTGTCGGAGGGAGGTCTATAAACCTAAAAAATAATCCTCTGAAGAGCTAAACCTATTTCTAAAAGGTAATGAAAATATCACTTCCCATTTTTTTGGTTATCTTTGTCTATCTTTACCTAATCCATATGACGAGGTGGCTCTCACCCTTATCCAATTTCTCACTCTTGAGGGCTGCCACAAATGTATTTATGCCTACCACTGCCTATGCTTAATCATTTCAAATGTGGCCAAGATTTTAGCTTCCCCTACTTTCTTTATCATTCCCTGTGTGCCTCTATCTCTCAGTTCAAAACCAGAAGGGTCTCTGTCCCACTCCATCAAGGATTTATTCTTGTTTCCTGGATATTGACAAGATTGGCTCCCTAACTAAAGCTCTAGAAGCTTATGCGGATGGAGTTGACTCAGACTCGGAGGAAGAAGACTCGAGTGAAGATTTTGACTCTCAGGAAGGTGACTCGAGAAGAGGATAAAGACGAGGTTGAGATTGTGGTGGCCCAGAATCTTAGGGAAATGAAATCTAAGTAGGGTCCTAGTGTCCCTTTGAACACCAAGGGGGAGTCTAGTAAATAGGATCTTCCAACTCCTATCAATGTGCAATTGGAACAAAAATTTGAGGCTATGGGACATGTTGGACCTGTGAAAGGGGAGAACCATTTGGCTAAGATGGTGGCGGATATTGAGGAACTTAAGGGAGATATGTGGCTCACCAAGAGCTCGGTGTAGTTTTTGTTCAATGACTGGCATAAGATGAAAGTGCAGGTTGAGGAAGCGGTCAGCAATGGGCATGATAGAGAGATTGAGGTTTTAAAATCCAACTATGGTTTCATAACCAATGAGTTGGACCATGTTCATGCCATTCTCCATAGCTACATGGAGTGGAGTGTAGTCACAGTGAAATATACTCTACAACATCTCCAGACTGGGTCAACTCGCTAATGCCTATAGTGATGTGGATAGTTAGGGTAGGAAAAGAAAGGCGACTCTTGATGGTTTCGACTTGGTATCTTTGGCTAGTAACATATATTCTCTAGAAAAGGAATGGGATAAGGTGTTGGAGGGGCTTGAAAAATCCTATAAATGATTTGGGGAGGGGTGTTTTGTTTTATTTACTATCTATAATTTTTGGTTGTTAGTTTCTTCGTTGTTGTTAGTTCCACTATGTTTTTTGTTTCTATTTTTTTCACTACTTTAGCTCCTGGGGGAGCTCATATTATTATGAACTGTTATATTATCGGTTTTTGATGGTGTGGTAATGTATTTATCGATCTCATGGAGAGGTGACTATGTTCGGGGTAGGGTCCCCTTAACCCTTTTTACCTCTAATAAAAAAATAGATATTAGTATATTATTTTATAAATATATACTTAACTTCTTATAAATATTTTAAATTAATAATTAAATAATTTTAGTACACTATCTTAAATACTTTTATTATGGAAAAAAACCAGGTGATAAAAATAATGAGGTTGCAATTATTATTAACTCCAAAATATCATGATTTTAAAATTGAATCTTTCAATAAATGAATTATTCTCTATGACATCCAAATGGGTGACAAATATTAGGTTTGATTATAAATGTTTGAGTAGAATTGAACACAATCATTGTTATGATACTAGACCATCAACCTTCGATTAGAAACTAGATATGTCCTGAAAGGAAAAAAAAGGCATCACACATTGAAACATAAACAAAAAAGGTCCATGGAAACATTATAAGGTGATGAGGATATTGGAAATATAAGAGTGTATCTACATATCAAGAGGGTCAATACAATATTTATCTTATATTTTGTGTTTTACCTTGGAAATTTTCCTTTTTTTATTATTAACTTCAATTTTTACTAGATAATTATTTTATTTTATTTATTTTGGATATTTTACAATTATAAGTACTTAAATTAAAATGATAACACATTACATTTGAATGTTGTTTTTATATATCAATAGGATAATGCATAAAATTTCTTGAGGGTCACTAGTGAGAATGTGTAGATACTAAAATAAAAACTTATGGCATTTGAAAATTACACATTTTCATTTATCTCAAACCATAAATCATTGTTCTCTTAATTGAATAACCCATAAAAAAACATACTCAATTAGCACTACCATAAAGTAAGTCACAATTTATATTCATCATTCACCGATCAAAATATCATTCTTAGAATATAAGAAACATCTACGAACATTGGGTTACCATGTCCGATTAACAATTTGCATTGTTTGATTCACCTAGATGAAATTTTCCATAAAAACAAATTTTTGGGTGAGTTTTACCTAAGCTAATGACTTTTTATCCACGTTATAATAATTATATTTTCAGTTTCACAAGTTATTACAACCAACATAATATCATTTGAGTTGGAAATATCGTTACAAATATCACCTATAAAATAAAATTCACACAACCCATTTTAATGGGTTAACCTCTCACATATTTGGGATACCTATGATATCAAAACAAAGAAACCAATCATTATATCAGTATCTCAATTATACTAATCCAACTCTATGTATATGTAAAACCTAAAAGGATACCCTATGCCAATTTCTAAAGGTACATATCACACACCAAGATCATTTCCAAGTTCCAGTGGTCCCATTATGTTCATCGTTGATATATTTATACACACACACACACACCATGTGGGGAATCGTGAGGGTTTGATGCCTCTTGTTGGCATTGTATTTTTTAGGTGTTGTCATTGATGTAAAATCCCATTAATGGTAAAGAGTATGATGGATTAGTGTCAAAAAATTATTATTAGGATGATGACATGGTGTTTCAGGTGTTGGCATAATGGCATGGGTCGATTCGGTGATATTGGCTTGGTCTAACAAGCATGGTCGGGTTGCCTATCTAGCCAAAGTGATGGAGCATGGTGATTTGAGTTGCTTGGTGGATTTATGAGGATGGTAGAAGCATGGAGAAAATGTTTGAAGATTTTTAGGCCCTCATATGAGGTTCGTGATGAAGGTAGAAGTTGATGACCTAGATTCGGTGCTCATCTAGACTAGGTCTAGGTGCTTAGAGGCACGAGGATGAGTTACTGAGAGCCATGTGAAATCATGGAAAAATTTAGGTGAGTAATTAATGATGAATTAATGTTGTTATGAACTTTTGGAGAGGTTTAATGAAGATATAAAGTGTTGGATAAGTTGACCTAGCTTAAACCATGCAAAACCCTAAGGGCTAGTCATGAAAATGAGATGGGATGTGAAGATGGAGACCTATTTGAGATATGATGATTTGAGATGGTACACAAGGGTTTAATATAGGAAAAAGGAAAATTTTGAGTCATTTTAAAGAATACATGGCAAGTTATGATGTTTTCTATGAAACATAGTCATGAAGAAGGTGATTTCAAGCTCAGATTACACCTTATGACGCTCACTATTAAATATGTTCTTTACATGGGACCTTTTGGATATTAGGGATGATTTTTAATTGAGTAAATAATGTTTCAACAAAATAATTAGGTCATTTCATTCTCAGGTTTTTATGAACAAATGTTAAGAAGGTAAACAACATTTTATGAGCTTGAAACCCTAGCTTAAAATCTATTGGAGATATTTTCTTACTAAGTTCTGATAAAAATTTTCTTGTGCTAGTATGATGATTTTATGATGTAGAGGACTCTACCATATTTCTATAAAGGTATGATAGAGCATGTGGCGATGAGTGGACCCCACCTAAAAATGTAAATTTCAAAGAATTCCAGTTTGAGGAAAGGTTGTCTTAAGGAGTCACAAAATAAATTGAAATTGTTTGTATCTGGGAATTTTTATTTATGTCCATGATAGTTTTAGATCATGGTGGTGCTTCTAAATGGAAAAGTGTGCCCTATTTATGAATACTGGTCATAAGACAATTTTGGGGCAGTTTCAAGCAATTTTTAGAGATGGAATTGGTTGAAGGACTTCCACTTAGATTTGGAAGTAAATGTGATATGTTATGAAAAAAAGATTAAAATATAATTCCATTGGTATATGTTTTGTGTCTTGGTGATGATATTTGATGGGTCTTACATCTTGATTTATAGAGAAGAAGGTTTGTTATTTCTTAGGACAAAATTACTTTTGCTAAAAGAGGTAGATGATGCATGATATGAATGATTTGATGCTTAATATCAATAAGAGAGTAAAGATGGATGAATTTTGTTCTGGTGAAGTAAATTTTATGTCTTTTAAGTGACAGAAAGGTTAAAACCAATTGCGATTGTAAAATAAATTTATGGGCGCCTTGATTTGGTGAAGAGGAAAGTTGGTGTGGTTTGCACATATGGATGTTTCAATATATCTAACATGAATGGATTTGATAAACAAGTTTTTAGGATTCTAGTTAGTGGTTACATCCCATATTTTAGATGTTTTGGTGTGTGTTTGAGGTCCAAAGGTGAAGAGAGGTTCTTGAAAAATAAGCTGTTCGGTGAAGGATATGAGCCTTCTTGAATTTTTATGATAAATTTGATTGGTTCAAGATAATTAACGACCATGGATGATATTTTTATGTCACATTGGACATTTATGATGAATTTTTGATCTTAAATAATCATAGTTTTGGTGTTTGTGCTTTTAGCTCATTGAGGTGATGGGGTTTTGAGTTAGTTTTGTGCTAGTTGAGTGCATTTGGTCATGACCAACCTATATGGGCCCAATATGAAAGTTTTTTTATGATTTTATTGGGATGTTTTCAATTTTTATTAGGAAAACAAAAGGAGGGATATTGAATTGATTTATGTTTTTGAGATGAGAAGGGTATAAAGTAAGAGTTTGAATTCAAATTTAAACTAGTTGAGAAAGAGGGGGAAATGGTGACCCATGTGTGTTTTTGTAATAGGTATGAAGGAATTTATTCATATATGAGGAAGTGTGTAAGAGGTTGAGGAATTTTAGAGAAAGTGTGAAAGGATTTGAAGCTCATACAAGTTGTGAGAGTGATAAATATAGCAAGTTAGGTGAATGAGTGTTTGAGAAAGGGTTTGAAGAATTTTTGAGATGAGTTTTGTGATCACTATCATTTGAGTTGTTAACGCATATCATCAGTGATATTATTATCAAACTCTTTTGTGATGATTCATATTCATGTAAGTATATTATTGTGATTAATATCAACAAGGGTTTAGGGGTTGGTGCTTCATGTGGGGTTGGTGCCTCAATAAACAAATATATTTTGATGTATAATATTAACTTGAGTAAATTGTGTGTAATATTAGAAAAAAAAATCAGTGAGCTCTCTTCCCCTTTAGGTTTTCCCACTTTTATCTTGTGTTATTGTGTACTCCTTGTTTATGTTATGTTGTATGGGTGTTGTTTATTGTTATTACTACATTTATGCATAGATGAATGTTACTTGTGAATGAAAGATAATTTGAAATTATATAAGGTATTTAAAGGAATGATTCACCCCCCCTCTCGGTCCATTATGACTCCAACAATTGGTATCAGCTTATGTCCTTTTGGATAAGTTTGATCACTTGAAAGAAAAATCTTGAATCACAAAAATGATGAGTCAGTAGAGTAGTTTTTATAATAGTAAGGCACCATTTTTTAATGGAGTAAATTATGCTTTTAGAGTGTGAGGATGATGAATTATATCATGTCCCTAGGTTTTTATGTTTGGAAATATATAGAGGATGGTTATATTACTCTTACTAATTCATCAAGAAGTAATACATAGAAGAAGTTGTGTAGTGATAATTCAAAGGCTATGAATGTTATCATGTGTGGTCTAGGTGAATATGAGCTTGTGAAGGTGATGCATTACAAGTTAGAAAAATAAGTATGGGAGAAAATTTAGGTCTTGTATGAAGGATATTCCAAGGTAAGGATAGCTAAGCTTCAGAATTTCATAAATTAGTTTGAAGGGTTGAAAATGAGTGATGATGAGTCTATTGCTACATACTTACTTATGGTTGACAAGGTTGTCAACACCATGAAAGTTTTAAGTGAAAATTTAAAGGAAGAGGTTGTATTTTAAAATTTTTTGAGATCCGTAACACCTAATTTTGATTCCAAATTTTTGTTATAAAATAGACCTAGGATTTGACTCAGTTAAAGATGGATGAGTTACATGGGAATTTGACTTCCTATGAGATGAGGATTTTATATTCAAAACTAGATAAGAAAGAGATTTATATCAAATTTTAAATGAATACAAAGGGTAATAAGACCAAGGAGGTTGATGATGTTGCTGAGTTTGAAGATGAATAACTCTTTGCAATTCTTTCTAGAAGATTGAAGGTTGGCTCTGGAAAATACAAAGGTAATCTTCCTTATAAATGTTTCAAATGTGGTAAAGTAGGAAATTTTATTATAAATTTTCCTCATAATCACAATAAGGAAGATCATGATGATCACAATCATGATAGAGATCATGATAAGAAGTATCACAAGTATTATAAGAGCAAGAAAATATTTCAAATTTTTAAAACAATAAGAAGAGATTTTATAAAAAAGGAAGAGGATTGCTTGTTTGATGATAGTAGTGGTGTTTCATATTTTGAGTCTAAATATGATCATGAAGATGTTGGAAATGAGGTGTTGTTCATGACTAAATATTGCATGAGATATACTAGTGATGGTTCTTCATTATTAGGTGATTTCATATCAGGTTATTGCAAAGATTTTGAGGAAGAAGAAGATGACATTGAAGATGATCCAGTGTATCCAAAATGAGCTAAGGCATGTTGAGAAGAAGAAAAAGAAGTTAAGATATCAGGTCAAAGAGTATGAAGATAAGATTCATGATCTAGAAGAAAAGAATTGGTGAATCAACAAGCTTAATGAGTCAATCAAGATACTAGAATAAAATTTAAAGTTCCTAGTCACAAGTTTACAAGATAAAGAGACAATATTCAAAAAATTTGATGAGGATGTATATTTCATAAGGTAATAATTGATATAGGTTGGTAAGAAAACCATTTCCTTTCAGAAATTTGAGAAAAGTACCAAGAATCTTGATGATCTTCTTGGAAAACAAAGATCAACAGGTGATAGAGCAGGTTTGGGGTTTAATGATGACCTCAAGGGAAAATATAATATGCAAGATGATAATTTTTCAAGTAGGAAGGATGAATAACCATGTAAGAAAGTTAGAAATAAGGATAACTCCACTAAATAAAATGTGAAGACAAAACTAGTAAGGTAGCCAAATGCTTCAAGGTATGAGAGATCATTTAATTGTTATTGTTACTTTTGTAATGGTTTTGGGCATAGATATAAGGTGTTTAGATAATAGTCGATGAAGAGATAGTATGATTTTCGCAACCTAAGAGTGTGGTATGCTACAATTGCAATGAGAGAGGTCATGTTACTAGATATTGTTTGTATGATCCACCTAGTCAAGTTAAAGGCTACAAAGGAAAATGTAAGGTAGTATTTATTACTTAAAAAATGTATGGACATGTTGCTATGGATTGTTATAGTCCTACAAGGAAAGGGAGAATAATTCAAGTTCTAAGAATGCAGTCTAGAAGGCAATAAAGTCTTGGGAGCCTAGAAGGAATAATGAGGTTTTATCAAGAGTATTTGTTGATACAAATCAAGGCATGACTCAAAGCTCAAATCAAAAATAAGTAAATGGAGGTGATTTTCAAGTATCTAAGAAGGATTGGGACATTTTCAATTCTTTCTTCTAGATCTATCATGATGGTATATTCCTCTACTAGGATTCTTAGAGGTATATTGATCAAAATGAAGCATTGGAGAGAGGGGGAGCTAAGTGTGTTGTTGTGGAGTCTTTTGCATGATGTCAAGGTAGGTCAAGGTGTGTCATCAAATTTTCAATGTATGTTAGTAGATTATTTTTTTGCTTAATTCATAGAATGTGTGGTTATGGTTAAAGTATATATTTTTTGTTTTCATGAGATATTGGTGACTAAAGTATTTATGAATCCATATCTCTCTCTCTCAAGGAATTTTATGGTATGCTTATATGTTGTATTTATAAGTCAAAGTATATAGGTTTCAAGTATGATAATTATGTTTTGAGTAATCAATGTGTAAAGAAAAACAGTTAATTTCAAAGGTTATTCATGTTGTTATGAATATTTTCAGAAGGTATAGAGAAAGTGCATCACTGTTAAGAGCTCCATGATATGTGTTAGGATATAAAATTCCATGTTTGTGTCATGTTATCAAGGTGTTAAGGTCTTGATATTGATCCTTAAAGTAGAAGCTATGATTTACATGAGGATAAGTCGGTGTTTTAGAAGATTTCTAGTTTGAGTGTGAAGTTTTAACAAGTCGTGATATTATATTTTGAGTAATTATCTTGATAGAGTGTCAAAGAAAGTTGTTCATGGAGTCAATTTCTATGTGTATGCATGCATAAATAAGCTAATTTAGTTAATAGAAACTAAAACCAAGTAGTCTAAATAAAAAAGCTAATCTAACAAAGAATAATGATAAAGTCATAGAAAATTAAAATCTAAACTAATGCATTTAATATTAAAAACATGAAATGCAAACTATCCTTTGAAGATTTTGATGCCCTTTAAATTTTAGGTACTCCTTTAGTAAGCGAGAATGTAGATACGTGTGATCAAAGGAAATTATCCATGGAAGAGGAAGATATCTCACCAATATGGCTTGATTTCCATGTATGGTTCTTCTCTTACTACTCTTTGCAAGTAGAAGATAGAAATGGTTGCTTGATCAATAAGATTTTCAAGATTGAAATTATCTTATCATATGTTAATGTCTTACCAAGGACATGGTGTAAATTTTGGCAAGGTGTAATAGGTTCTTTATATAGATTTCCATTTTTGGAGAAGCTTGTAACCTAATGAATGTGGGATAAAGGTAAAGTAGAATTAGAAAGGGATAAGTATGATTAGAAGAGATTAATTATATATTAGCAACTCATGGGAGTTGGAGGTGATTTAATTAATCAACTAGGATTAATTAATAGACCAAGATAATCTTAAAAATCTATTTTGAGGTGATTTAGAAGGAAATTAGTAGAATTTGAAGGGTTTGAAAGGGGGATTTAACCAATAAGAGGGTTCATTAGTTAAAAATAAGATTAATGTGACATCCTCATTTATCACTTTAGTTATAGGATTATTTTTTTCACACTTAATGAATTTAAATACCCATATATTTAAATCTAGCATAAATCTTAAGTTATTATCACATGTTTGTTGAGATTTTGAAATAACCAAGTACTTGAGGCATGGACGGTTTTGGCACGTGCAAGTAGGATGTGAAGGCACACACAGAGGTAACTTTTAGGGATACGTGAAGGATCGTGCTCGGGAAGGGAAGGTTTAGGACTCGAGTCACTTTTTGGACTATGGATAAAGTCGCGTTAAAGGAACACATGAAAAGGCAACCAAATTCATTTATGGATAAAGTTAAGCTATGAATACTTGCGAGATCATGGAAAGGATATTCCAGGGCATAATTACGTTATCATGATAGGATTAGGAGTTGTAAAGTAAAATCAGTTATGGATTAGCTGGCACTTGCATGTTGAGGATACTCAATTAGGGAAAGACATGATGACATTTGGCATGTTCTTGGGTAATGATGAAGCGGTTAGAGGAGATTCCTTCTAATTCCTTCTTATGTATATATTTTCATGGCAAGTGGCAGTGGGGGTCATAGAAAGAAAAGAGTATGTATGTGCATGTGGAGAGTGAGAGCTAAGGGAAGTATGGGTGTAATCTCTGTAATAAATCTATTATAGAGAATATATGGGGACTATACACACCCAAATATGCATTTTCTACATTGTCGAAAAAAATTACAAAATTTCTCAATGATGATTCATGTCCATTCGAGAAGGTGTTCAACTTCCTAAACTCATTCGCAGTACAAATTTGTAGCCTATAAGTCCTTAATTATATTTTCCATGCTTTCTTCCAGCTTCCCACACATTTATGTGCATGTTTTGGCCTTTAGTGTAAGGACCGCCACCCTACATGGGGAAGCGGTCCTGTGCACTTTTTCTAAAACCTTCCATGCATCAAAATCACACTCAACGCTTCACTTAACTTCTGTTTTAAACACGTTTCTTACCCGCTTTAGATGATTCCAAATCCTAACTTCATTGTTGCATGGTGCTCCTTCCCTCTTCTATTTTTAAATAGATTTAATTAGTTTGAACTACCTCTTCACCCAATGATTTGGCACTCCAAGGCTACCTTGTGCATGAATGCACATCCCAACCAATTCCTATATATTCCATGCTTGTATTCAAGAAAAGGGCCTAAGAATTTTGTGTATCTTACATAGTATTTCTGCCATAATCTTGCTGGAAATTACATAGCCAAGCTCTATTCACTTGTGTTATCTCTCTCCCACCTGCATTGCAACCAGACTACCTTCAAGATGCCATTCATCAAGAACCTTCTCTCGCTGCTGCCTTTGAACTACCAATTCCTTGGACTCATATGGACACATAGTGAAAGAAAGGGATAAACTGAGGGGACAGATACATATAAAAATTTTTTTGCCAAAGCTCTTGCTTATCTAGGTTGGAATTATTTGTTTGTTTGCTTCATTTTTCAAATTATCAATTCTGAGTTATTCATTTCAAATACATATCAAATAGAGTAGCAAAATTATTCATTTCAGTTGATTAAGCAATTACAAATAGAGAAAATCATTAGAAATATTTCTCTTTGACATTACCGGGGAAGTAGTGGGTAGCAATATATCTTCTAGGGTTATGATTTATTCTCTACCTTTGAGGTAGGGTCTGAAGGGTTTTAATTAAATTAGTTTAGTTGTTTTAGATCTAGATTCACATTATTGCACAATAAATTAACTACAACTAGCTGATTACTTGTATTTAATTTCGTTTATTAGATTAGAAGCATTATTTAAAAATCTAGAAAAGATTAAAAATATTTACTTTTATTAGATTAGTTTGCTTCCATTGTTTTTTTCAGATATGCTGCGAAAATACAAAAACATAGATTAAATTTCCTTTGATAGTTAGTTTGTTTCATCAAAATAAATTTAATTCATTCTCGCATGACCATCAAAGATCCACAACAAGAGAAAATGTTCGGTTATGATCCATTGGTCCCACAACCCAACAGGCTAGAGTTGTTGACCGACATTGATACAGGTTTACACTTGTTAGTTTTACACATGCCTGCTAGGTATTATGAGAAGATATAACAATTAAACATGTTAAACATTGCAACTAATCAAGCCTACAATTATTGGACTACTCCTAGAAACATGGTTTGATTACATGCATGACCATACAAGGACGACAACCTCCATGAGTTTATGGTTGTGATCCCTAGGTCCCATAACCCAATAGGCCTATTGAACAATTAAACATCGACACTAGTTTGCATGTATCATTATTTAGATCATCACAACTTCCACCTGACATCATTGTACAAATTTCATTATTGAACATAATAGCCAATCAGGCTAGGGATTTCTGGACTAGACCAGAAAACCGCCCATAGTCCATGTGGTTTCTTTACGCCTCTTGTTCTCAATTCCGTGACCTTATTTGGAAATCTATACGAGGTGCCCGTAGGTAAATTTTTACATGTTCCACAACTAGTAGAAAAAATCTCGGAGAGCTCGATATTGATTGGAACCTCCGAGTAGCTATTTTATCCAATCAATCCATCACATCACTTCATCTTAGGATGGCTTTCTTTTCCTTAGACTTGCATATCCCGATATTGTGTTTTGAAGATATAAGGTTTCCTCATTATCTTTCTCATCATTACCACACTCACATCCATTTCTATTCTAAACTGAATGTCTTGGTAGGACCTCAAGAAGTCGGGTGCGAAGAAGGTCATGTGTTGATTTTATTTTGTACAAATTGGTGAAACGATGTGAAGAGATAGTCTCTAAATGTTTCCACTTTCTTTGTCCATCTTCCTCTCTCCCTTTATTCTGTGGGTATTCTTATACCCCCCAAATATGTTAGGATATGATGAATATGGTTGACCCCTCCCGGGTTTTGATATGTACAACTATCAAATAGGTAGACAACAATAATCACCTTTTCTCTCTACATGGGTAGATAACCATTCAACTACTTAGACTCAAAATCCTCTTCTTCAGGGAACCAATGTTGGTTCCTCTATACGTATTGATGAGCTTTACCAAATCACATAGACACATCCTCCTAAGAAGTCAAGTTCTAACAACATGACTTTCACTGGGGAGGTAAGTTTGTCTCCTTGGGTTTTGTTCGACAACCCATTAGCATGTAATTGGACCAACTCCCACCTCTAGATGAGGATTACTTAGCATGATATGCCAGAAGAGAACAATGATTCTGGAATATAAATTGGTATTTTTTCTCCAAAATAATAACACTACCCCTCCAATAATGGAAAACATTTCCAACGAGGGGTGGTAGAACAATGAATAATTCATAGTAGGATACCACACTCCTCAACAACCTCCAAAAGTTCAACAACAAGCACTGAAAAAAACACCACCCCATCAATGGGTGACGTCATCTTAGCATTAGTAGACAAATTCAAAGAGTTAGAGATTTCCCAAAATACTCAAAACTCATATATGGTAGAAGTAAGAGTTTCTCACTATCCGTAGAATTATGAGACAAATACCTATTGCGTAGACTCCTCTAGTTTATAGGGACGCTCCCATTACTGGATATTTGATAAATGGGACAAGCACCTTGGGTATTCCCCCATGCCACATATGGATATCTACAACAGAGGCGGTCGAAGTGAATTCTCAAATGCCATACCAGCTAGAAATGCAACGTTCCCTAGCTTTGTGCCTTCAACTTCATATCAAAACGACCACCCCCTTATAGAAAAATGTATTCTAAATCACCATAGGGGGATATGTAAAATTACCTAGGTCCATATGGTCAGCCAAAAGGGATGCCATATTCCCCCAAAAATTATGTTTTACCATTTCTACAACCGATACAATCTCCACCTCCCAATAAATATCTTTAATGGTTGAAACATACGCAATGGGGACCTATTATAAATATATTAAGGAGCCTCTAGACTTCTCCATCTAGAATTTCATGCTCCCAAGACCCTTTCCTAATCTTCCAAATTTAAAGGGGAGGGTGATCCTAATGCTCACATCAAATCTTACACAATGACCATTCGAGAGATGCTCTCGTGGGATGTAGTTGTGAATATTTTCCCTAATACATTAGAAGGTATCACTCTTGATTGGTATTATAGGATACCAGAGGCTTCGATACACTCCTTCAAGAAACTCATGTCATATTTTATTAAGGATTTTGATATGAACAAACTTTTAAGGATAGGAATCAGAGAATTCCTTCATATCAAACAAGAGCATAATGAGTCTAATTCCCACTTCATTCAAAGGTGGCGACAGGTCTTTATTACTCTGTAAACACTCCAAACATGGATTAGATGGAGCTTTGTGATTTATTCTACCACTCCCTCAATAGAGAGACAAAGGAATAAGTCCAAAAGTTCCCACTAAGGAGCTACGAAGAGGTGCTAGAGGGTGCTCTCTAAATTGATCAAGAAACCATTAAAAGTGGTTGTAAGAATTATGGAACAAATGGGAGGTTATTCACTCCTAACCAAAATAACCCTAGTTAATCAAAAAATTCAAACAATAATCATAGACCAAAGGTCCTTAATAAGAATCACGGGGTTACAACTGACCATGTTCTTGATCAGCCCAAGAAACCCAATGTTGTTAGCTCTCCCAATACAAAACCCAACAACAACAACAACAATAATGCAAATAATCGGAGAAATAATAAATTCTCACCTTCAATCAACATTATGGATTTTAATCATCCTCAACAACAACATAAACCTCAAAAACTAAGACAAACATAGACCCAAGGCCCTAATCAGTACCCAGGAGGGTATCTAAACCAATTCCAAAACCAAGGGCAGGGGTTCCTAAATTTTAATTACAACAATTGGAAATTTAAGAACAATCGTAATTTCAGACCACAACAAAGTGTAAAACAAAGGCCTCGAGATTGCGATCCTAATTTATATTATAGTTTCCATATGGTTCATGAGCATAACGAAAGAACATATTTCTATAATGTTTGTCGGAGGATCAAACATAATTATTTTTGACATGTTTCTAGAAAACCCAACATCACCAACTCAAAATGCTTACATGGGACCGTTATCCCCACAGAACACATCACTTAGGATATTTAGTGATCCTCTCCCCTCCCGCCCAAAATATGGTAGAATAGATCCCAATGGTTAAAAAAAAGGCATTGCAATAGAAACCAATGATCATGAAACTTCAAATTCATCAAACTCATAGGAGTCACCTTCTTTGGATGGTCGCCAACAAACAAAATTTTTGGGATTGGTAGAGTTAGACACCAAACCTCATATTAACACTGCCACTTGAACCAAATATTATTCTTCACAACCTATCCTAATCTACCCGACTATATCAGAAGACATTCATGATACACTAGGAAAGATAGTAGGAGCTTATGACTTGATCAATGACCTAACAAAAACCTTTTCTCACATTTCCTTCTTAAACCTGTTAAATAATTCCCCTGCTCATAGAGCCACTTTATTAGAAGCACTAGGTCTTGGGAATTTGATTAATGTCACCCCTCCTCCAGAAGCATAGATAAACCATATAGAATTTGATGTTTATCCTCCAGGGCATCTTGAAAGAGATGTTGGATTCATATTCGACATCAACAAGATGCCCATGGATGTTGAAATAGCTCATAGAGGTGATCCGACCTTGTTTTTAAAAGTCTAGATTTACAATTATGTAAAATGTGTGATGATTGATGATGGGGAAATATTCAACATAGTCCCCTTATCTTTCCTTCAAAATTTAGGTTATGGAGAAACCAATTTCTCCTCAACACGAAACACACTGAGAGGCTATGACAACCTCAAAGTGACGTTAATTGGAACTATAGTGTTGTCAGTCACCCTTGGACCTAAGATGGTTCTAACTAAATTTTATATTATAGATTGGGAAACCAAATATAATATGATCCTCGATTGTCCTTGGATTCATCACATGAAGGTGATTCCCTCCACTTTGTTTCAAGAAGTAAGGTTCCTACATTTAGGGAAGGTATTCATGGTGCAAGGTGACCCAAAACCCTTCGACATACATCTAGCTAATTTAAAGAAGAGACCAGGCGTTCATTCTGATTTTGGGATTCTTGAAAATTAGTTAAGCAAACCTATAAGCTCATCTCTAGAAGAAAATATGGTTCCTAATGGAGCTAGAAACTACAGGTTTGATTGAAGGAGTTCCTTCCGTAAAGGACGAAATTGTAATTGTTGAGACAGTGTCAATAAGAATGACAACAAGGATAGTTGAGTTGTTGGAGAATGACCTACCCCTTCTTATTTCATTTGATTCCATGGGTATAGGATATTCCCTAGGACTCAAATCTCTCTCAGCTAATGACGTATGCATGGTAGAGGTCTTGGAAGAAAGGGAAGATAATACAACAAATAATCCAACTTCAATCTTCCCATATGATTGTTGGAATTTGAATTATGATGGAGAAAAGTGTCACTTTGGTGTTGGGGTAGGTGTGATACTTACCAACCCTCAAGGAAGGGTCATTCCCTTTACCTTTAAATTGAATTTTGAATGCACTAACAATGGAGTAGAATATGAGGCTCTCCTTATTGGTATAATTATAGCTAAAAGGATGGGTGCTCTTAATATTAGGGTATTGGGTGATTCACAACTAGTTGTAAATCAAGTATCTAAAGTATATGATACTAGAGTTAAGCATCTACATCTTTACAATACTATCTTCTTTGAGTTAAGCAAAGATTCTGATTTCATTTCAATCGAGCCTATACCTAAAGAGAAAAACCTCCTTGTTGACTCTATAGCGACTTCTGCTTATTTTTTTACCCCAAGCATCAAGTTACAAGACACTAACTTTATGCTTTTGGTTCGTGCCGAGCCTTTTGTTCACAAGATACCAAAATCCCCAATTTTGGCTTATGTAGAATCCAAGAATGAGTTTATTAGCTTAGATTATGCTGAAAATGACAAAGCAATCCTAGGTTATTTGAATGCCTACATAGACTTGCATCCCTCTCATCATAAGATCATTTTTCTCTCATTCCACACTATTCCTCTTACTTTGGAGATTCCACGATAGAATCTTCCCCTATGGAAGGTCTTGAGGTCTATGAAGTAGAAGAGGAAGGTAATTTAGACCTACCTTCCACCCCACTTGAATTTGAAGAGGGTAACTCCTTCTTAATCAAAGGAACAATTGATATAAACATTTGGATAGAGGAACAAAAATATTGAAGCTTGGATCCTCTCTAAATCTAGAGGAGAAATAATACATACCCAAATCCTCAAGGATCATGAAAAATATTTCTCATTTAGCTCCAAGGAAATGATGGGAATTGCGCCACACATTGCAGTTCACAACCTTGTCACTAAGCTAGATGCTAAGACATTTAAACAAAATTCGAGACCCATGATGCCAAAGGTGGTTCTCATGGTAAAAGAAGAAGTGATGAAACTCCTACATGTGGGGTTCATCAAGCTAATCAACTATTCACAATGGGTGTCTACTATCATCCCCATTCTCTAGAAGAATGGAAAAATCCGCATTTGCGTAGACTTTTGGGATATCAACAAAGCTTGTCTCAAATATGATTTCCCATTACCATCTATCGATGTTATTGTCGACGTAACAACTGGGTATGAGTTTTTACCTCTCATGGATGGGTTTTCTAGATATAATCCAATCATAATCTCTGAGGAGGATTAGACAAAAACTACATTTATCACTTCTTGGGGAACATCTTTGTTATGTTGTCATGTCGTTCAAACTTAAGAATGTTGGTTTCACATACCAACGGGTGATGACTTATATATTCCATGATCTTATCCATAAGATTGTGGAATCCTATGTGGATTATCTTCTAGCTAAGGACAAAAATTCTATGATTACCATGAGGTGCTTCGTATCATTATTTCTTTCTTAATCAAATACGGTGTCACGTTAAATCCATAAAAATGCATATTCAGTGTAATGGGAGGAAAAGCTGTTTGGATACATCATAGCTTCATGAGGAATTGATGTAGACCCAACCAAAATTCAAGTTGTACTACAAATAACTCCTTTGTCAAATGAGCACGGCATAAGATATTTTCTTGTAAAACTTGGTGTAATATGAAAGTTTATCCCAGATATAACATTTGATATTCACTCAATCAACAATTTAATAAAAAAATATTGTTGCATTGGTTGGATGGAAGAGTGTGATGAGGAATTTAAGTCAGTTAAATAGTTCTTGTTGTCTCCCCCCACACTAACACCACCTAAGTCAGATCACCCTTTGATCTTATATTCACGAGATACCAATGTCTCATTAGCTTGCATGTTAGCTCAAGAAGATGATGATAAATGAGAACGTGCAGTCTATTTTATTATTCAAACATTGTTTGACTATGAGACACATTACACATAGGTAGAAAAATAATGCCCTACCATAGTCTTCATGACAAATTTCTTAAGTCATTACTTAATAAATTAAGGAACAAGGGTTATTGTTAAGTCAGATCATCTACAAACATTTCTCATACAAGTTTCCTTATCTAATAAAGTTGGTTGCTTCATAACTCTGATGGGTGATTTTGAGTTTACATTCATTAATCATAAATCATTCAAAGGACAAATCATTATGGGATGGTTGGCTGAAAACCCATTAGATGGAGGTGATCTAGTAAATTTATACTTCCTCGAAGAATGTGTGTATTTTGTTCAAATCAATCCTCCCATTTCTATGTGTCCATGGTACACTACCTTCATTAATTTCATAGTGGACCATACGTACCTGAAAGAGGTGACATTGTAACAAAGAAGATGGTTACGTGTTATAACCTTTAAGTATGTTTTCTTAGAATAAGTGTTCTATCATAGATCCTTTGATGGAATATTGTTAAGATGTGTTGACAAAGAAGAATATGAGAAGATTCTTTATGAATCAAAAAGTGGAGTACATGGAGGTCATTTTGTGGCCACACCACTTCTCGAAAGATACATCAGATGGGATACTTCCGGCCCACACTAGTGAAGATGATGTGGTAGAGATTTTGTGCAAATTTCATAAATTTCAAGAGTTCTCCCATGAGTTCCACATCTTGCGCATAGCTCTGTAACCAATTACAACAAAGATGGCCCTTTTCCACGTGGGGCCTTGATTTGATAGGGAAGTTCTCTCCCTCATCAATAGATGGTCATAAATTCATAATCATGGCCCCAAAATACTTTACTAAGTGGATAGAGTCCATGCCTCTTACCACCGTGCCTAGATGTGTAATTGCTAAGTTCATTCTGAACAAAATCATTTGTAGGTAGGGGTCCCACAAGTCATTATATCTGATAATGGTACATCTTTCAAAAATGAGTAAGTATGTGGGCTATGTGAAAATTTCAAAATAAATCACCATATGGCTTCTCTCTATTACCCTCAGGCCAATGGATAGGCTGAGGAAATGAAGAAGACATTAAAATCCATTCTCCTTAAGACTATCAAGGAGAAAAAATGATATTGGCATTTAAATCTCTTCCAGACGTTGTCGACCTATCGGACATCAGTAAGAATGCCGATGGGGGAAACCCTCTTTTCTTTGGTATTTGGTGCGAGGCGATTTTCTGCTTGAGGTCAAAATACCAAGTCTATGTATCTCACTGTAGGGAATTCTAGGAGAAGAAGGCTATCATGAGGTGTAACTCTCTCAATTAGAAATCCTTTATGAAGCTAGGCTCAATGCCAAATAGTGGCATAAAATTTAAGGTGACCGAATGTCTCAAAGCAATACAACAAGAAAGTATACGAGCATGAAATATATAAAGGAGATGCAATTTTAAGACTTGACAACTGAATAGACAAAAAGAATGGTGAAGGAAGGAAATTCAGGCCCATTTGGTTAGGTCCATATTGAGTAATAAAAGACTATAAAAATGGAGCATTTCACCTGTGTACACTAGAGGGTGAGGAGTTTAGTGAATCTGTAAACTCTCTTCACTTGAAGAGGTACTACGCATAATCAAATAACATTTCCATATGTACATTATTATATGTCTCGCATTACATTTTCATCGCGAGTTCATTTTTATAATTTGTGATCAACGGACTTCTTCTTATAGAAATTGCTAAAAACTTCTAAAAACATTGGCAAAACATTCAAATCATATCTCTTCAAATCTTCATAGAGACATCAATTGCTTCCAAATCATTTCATCAATCCAAGCAAGAAAAGACAAAGCTTTAACAATAACCATACCAAGGAATGCATACTTGGGTCTACTTATATTTTATTCTAGATTAGGTGTCTTTTCCTATAGTACATTCTAGAAGCTTCATGGTGTCGCATCTATCCCATATACATCTCTTTGGAAATAATAAAATTCTAGACATTTTTCCTAAATAAATAAGTGAAATGAAAATCCATGAGAATTTTTTTATTTTACACATTTCTTTTCCGTACCCATCTTGAGTGTTGAGCCTGTGTCTTTTACTAGTTATGTAGGGTTGGGAAATAAGAGAAGTGCCCATACTCACCTATGCCTTGTCCATGGTGATGAGCCCATACTTCCTATTGGTGATATGGGTCAAGGTGTAGGGGGTATCTTTCGCAAACTTGAAAGTTAGAATCAGTTCATTCAAATATGCGAAATCATAAATCAAAACAAAGTGAGTTAGATGTCCAAAGTTCCAAAAAAATTAAAACCTCAAAAAATTATTTTTTCAACCAAGTGGCAATCTACGGATCTAAGTCTAGATAAACTAGAAATCATTTCACATTTTAAACTATCAAGCAAAATTGAGTAGAATGAGGTTATAGTGTCTCAATTTGGATTATTTGAATCCTTGTCTTTTCGTAATCATTATTATTCAACAAATTTCTACAACTTGTGCCCCATACGGATCTTGGTGTTGAGCCCTCGCATCTTATTGATTGTGTGGATTTAGGAGTGGGAAAATTTCATCCACTTATCATACAACTTTTTTCCATGTTTTTCCAAAACAATACGAAGTACCAAAAGTTTCTTAGAGAAACTAAAAGTTCAACATTACAATGTGATTGCATTATCATATATCAGCATTATAAAATTTAAAAAAATCATTCTGTTAGCATTCATATCCACTGCATACATTCTGAAAAACATATAAAATCAGAAGTTCTAAACATCTAGATACACATCTGAAGTGGGCCAAGAGGAAGTTAACTATGATACAATGAATTATCGAACCAAAAAGATGATTTTATATATCATAATAAATCAAGTTAATATATAATGCCATCATGTGCTAGGCATGGTCAAAATTCTTGCAATGAGCCTAAAATATTAAAAAAATCATATAATGCCTGACAAAATCACAACCAAGCAATAAAAGGCCCATCAGCTTATTAATCCTTGTGGGATCCTTGAGATGGCACATGGTTGCATCCAGGACTCATATTGTGGCTACGAAGATGAGAATGCATGGAATGGTGGGAGTGCTTGTAGTGGTGACCACTGGCTATGGTATCACTATGAGATTGACTCCACCTCATGAAATGCTTAGTCATCTCATATGCGGTCACCTGAGTATGGAGAGAGTTCATTACCTCTACTGCCCTCTAGACTGGTGTTAACACATCAGTGTGTTTTCCATATGCAAGTGGTTTTCCGTATCCTCAGTCATCTCAGCTCAAATCTTCCCTAAAGGGATCAGTAAGGTGTCCATGCACACCATTTAAATAAGCTATCGCCACTCTTATGTAGTTGATGCAAGCAGAAGCAAAGGAGAAACTGCGAGTTAGAAAGTTACAAAACCAAAAAAAAAAAAAGAAATACCAACTAAAATTTCCAACTAAGAAGGTCAAGAGAAAAGGATCAACATACTTAGATCTCGAAGCATCCATGTAGGATTAGTGGCTAATGTTGTTGATTTTTATGCCTACGAGGCCTCCCCAAAATTAGAGGCAAGATGTTGTCTCATCACAAAATCATCATCCCACTCTCCATTGTGGAGGAGTGGTCCCTTAGAGACAAGTGTCTCATCCTCTCTGCACCACCTCCCACTCTGCTCTAAGAACATACCGAGTATCATGTCGGTCGTGATCACTCTCCTCCTCCTCATGAGCTTCCTCACTAGCCTCACCACCTAACTCCACGTCATCAAACCCCTTGTCATCGTATCCTCTCCGCTAGTCTCCTCTCCAACTGACTCCTCTTCTGTCTCATCCCCTATATACTCCTCAGAGTTAGAGTCTATGTCTGTTGGCTCGTACTCCTCTCCACTATGAGTAGGTATGGCCTCAATTCAGATTAAGGGTACATGAGTGGCACTAGCTGCTTGTTAGGCATGAATAACTCACCTATCTATAATAAGCACTCCCAAAACCACCATTTTCCAACCTTGATCTCTACGAGGCCCCTTTCAGGCCTAATTCACTATCCTATACACAAGTGCCACTGGGGGAAGCATATCAATGTAAGGGAGGCTAAAATGTTGAGGAACTTGGCCAAACGTGTGAGTCTCAAGCTTACCCATCCTATTAACTAACAAACCAGTAGTGGAACAATCCACCATTGTGGTCCCATCCTGTCCCCACAACCTGTCATGTCCTACTATGGGGTAGCCACTATGTCTATTGTAGTCAAAGAAGCCCTTTGGATGATGTGGTGTCACGAGAACCGACATCGATGTCCATCTAGAAGCTCGACATCCCTGGATCCTTCTCGACACTCCCTCCCATAGGGGATGATCCACTCATACACCCATCTCATAACCAATGTGGGGTGGCTCAAATAATTCCCCTGTAATCTAATAATCCGATACAGGTCATGATAAGTGTTGCCAAGTATATATGCTCCCTAAGCACGAGATACGGCCATTTTCCTCAATCTTTGTAATGATGAGAGCCTAGAAATAGATTATTATATCATCTCCTTGTCCCCAATCAACCGCGAGGCTAAGATACCCATGATGGCCTTGTGGATAATAGGGATGGGAGCAGTAGGAATGGATCGGACCTTAATCCCCTTCTTTGAACCAAAGGAGACCGCGACATCCCCCATATAGGTGGCCCATAGTGTCATCATGGATCTAGATCTTGTTGTCTCCAGAGTCAATCATCTTCCTAGTATCAAAACCCCAAGAATATGGTACACATCCTCTAGGGTGATCATCCACTCACCCCTAACACCCAGAAACTAGAAGGTATTTTAGTCTGCATCCCAATAAGAGAACATGTCACATAGTATTTGGTAGCGGGATTATTGTGGGCGCCCATGAAATCCTCCATATTCCTACTCTCTAAAGAGTATCGGTCTCATCCTGAGTCAGCTAATCTAATATCATTGGGAGCTAGTCACACTCCCTCTCATGACTCTAATGAATATACTCTTCCTTCTTCTACATCCACCAAAACATAAAAAGAGAAAGTTAGTGACATATTTTGAGAAACAGGATCATCAAAAACATAAAAAAACATTAAAAATCCAAAAACATTTAATTCATCATGGATTTTTTATTATTCTATTCAAAACTACCACTCAATGTAAGGAGGTGGTTCGGGATCACTACCCTACTCGGGGTGGTGGTCTGACCCGATTCTGATATGGATTTTTGCCCTAAAAATGTTCCAAAATTTTAAAAATACAATGTTTAATAATGTTCAATTGTGATCCATTGGTCCCATAACCCAACGGTCCAAATTTATTGAGCAACATCGATACTGAGTTTACACTTTTTAGTGTTGTGCATGTCTTCTAGGTACTATGAGAAGATAGAACAATTGAATATGTTAAAATTTACATCTAATCAAGCCTATGATTATTGGACTACTCCTAGAAATAGGGCTTGATTACACGTATGACCATATAAGGACCAAAACCTCCATGAGTTTATGGTTGTGATCCCCTTGTCCCATAACCCAATGAGCTTGTTGACCAATTAAACATAAACACTACTTTGCATGCATCGGTATTTAGATCATCACCACTACCACCTAACATCATTGGACAAATTTCATTATTGAACATAGAAGTCGATCAAGCTAGGGTTTTCTAAACTAGACTAGAAAACTGCCCATACTCCCTATGGTTTCTTTACACCTTTTGTTCTCACTTCCATGAATTTTTCTAGAAATCCATATGAAGTGCCCCATGCAGGTCACTTTCTGCATGTTCCACAACTTGATGAAGCGAGAATCTCGACAAAGCTCGATATTGGCAGGAGCCTCCGAGTAGTTATTTAATATGATTGATCTATCAAACCACTTCACTTAGGATTACCTTCTTTTCCTTAGACTTGCACATCCTGATATTATGTGTTGAAGGGATAAGGTTGCCTCATTAGCTTGTTCATCATTACCACACTCACATCCATTTCTATTCTACATCGGTTGTCTCAGCATGACCTCGGGAAGTCGGGTGTGAAGAAGGTCACGTGTTGATTTTCTTTGATACTGAGGACCCTATTGTTTTATTAGCTCCATTCTTGGTTTCTTTAATGTATTTAGCTCTTTGTAATGTTGAGGAATTAATACAATGGGAATGTTCTAAATGTGCAGTCGTGCATCTTGATCTATGTGTTTTTATGTTTATGGATCCATGGTCATTTGATTTCCCATATTATTGTGATATTCTCATCTATATTCTGGTGCATTTGTGCTTAGATCTATTTTCCTTGTTTTTGTCTTAGAATGCATGTAGTTATATCTGTGCATTTTCCCTCTAATGTTGATAAACATTCTTACAAATCTCATATAAAGGAGGTTCTTGGCATCTGTGCACTCATCAAGTGAGCACCCAATTGGAAGTGGGTGATAGGTCGGTGCACTTGGGATACTAAGTGAGTATAAAAGATGAATGCATTTTGGTTCTATTTTCGAGACCTCTTGTTAAGTTGCTGTAAGAATGATGTGTGATGATAGAACACTTGACCTTGGACAATGTCGAGACTTGGATTAAAACCATGGAGGATGCATTTTCTTAGCTATTTAACACTGGACTTGATTTTATGAATGTAAATGGGTAGAGGAGCATCACGTATCATGAGTTCTATGAGATATTATTTTGTTATTTTCAAGATGACAGTTGTATGAATGGCTATCAACATATGCATCAAGGAAGAGCTTGTATTATAGACCTCGTGTTAGGACCTAATAAGAGTATCGAGAGGCGCGCATGATGTTGATCTAACTTGGAATTTTGTTGTTGATCACTTTTGGAGAGGTGTGTTGACTAGCTATACTTTGGATTATGTGGTTTCTATGTATTCTTTCCCAAATATTGCCAAATTTGAGTCCTTACAGGAACCAATAGGATTGGTCTTGCATTCTATGCTATTAGCCATTAAGATCCTAATCATCACTCTGAGTATGGAGGAATTTCCTATGGCTGGATAGCTTCCCACTAGGTGCGGGGTGCGAAGCTAGTGTGGTGAGAGATAGTGGGTCCTACAGAGGAAGTGGAAAGAGAAGAGAGGTGGCTCAAGTATAATGAAGCATGAGAAAGGGAGTTGGTGAGATAACGTGAAGTTTCTAGAGTGATGGATTTATGGAGGTAGACATTACGGGAAGGATTTGAGGTTCACACGGAGGAGTGGTACTGAAAGCGATCTGTGTTACCCCATCTTGGAAAATGTAGAAGAGAAACCCCCTCGAATTTTGGTGAAATCTTGTCATATGGAGAAGCGAGAGTCATAGGCGTACATCTTAGCCCACACGGTGATCAAAACTTAGCACTTAGTTTTCCAATTCCTAAGATAAGCATTGTTAACCTGGTTGGTGTTGGTATTAGTAGTCAAGTGACGCCTAGTTGATGTAATTTTTCATTTAGTTCTTCTATGGAAGAACATACATTTCCTAGGTTTGGAGGCATCATATCTAGTTCATCACGGTCAAGGTGTAGGTACATAAAGCTTGGGTAGTGCATATGTAAGTGGTTCTACATCACATATTGTTGGTGCAGTTTAGTGCGATGGTGGGTATGTAGAATGCATGCACGTGTCAATCCCTTACCTACGATGGGAGGAGGATCTGGTGGATCCAAAGGAATAGGGGCTAGTGGATCTATTGGTGGAGGGAACACCAGAGGGAATCAAGGTCTTAGATCCAGCAGACAAGGACCATAACACCATCAGCAAGTGTTTTTATGATAATATGTCTCTACATTTTTTTGATTACAAGGGCATTGAAGATGCCATAGAGCATGTACAAAAGTGCAAATTGCTATAGCACACTAAGGTAATCACTTCTCCGGATCGGAAAGAAAATCATTTTCCAACTATGTTGCAAGGGCATGCACATAGTTGGTACCTAAATATGACCCACGTCGACAATGGTGGATTATCTTGCATTATATGATGACTTCTTGATGGAATTCCACATTCATGAGTTTGAGAAAAAGAGATTCGGTGCATTGAATGATATTTAAAAAGGAATGGCAGAGAGTGTGTGGTAGTATGAAAAATGATTTAAAACTCTTTCACAAAATTGTCTTATGATATTAATCCCTCTCAACATGCTCAATGTTTCATTGGAGGATTGATCATGCCTTTTAGAATAAGCTGATCCTGCCATGGCGAAGCGGCTTGAGAAATTATCTGTGAACTCGGCTCATAAGACTTACAATGGAATATGGTGCATGGATTGTGAGGAAGGACACACAAAAGACCACTTCTAAAAAAAACATGGTGCACGCCATGGCATTGGATTGTGAGATCTGTCATAGAGATCATGATCAAGCATATGCACATTGTTGCGATTTGCACTCCACAAGAATGTGTCCTCTTATTAGAATATTTTCTCATATATGACATACAATACAAAGGACTTCCAATTGATAGACCAAATCTATGATTTCATTTATATTGGTGTGTGCCAAACCAGCATTGGGAAGAATTCCAAGAAAGAAGGTCATTAGTTTGAAGGGCGCGTAGATAGAGGCCGAGGAAGAGCCTTTCATAGAGGATTCAGAGGCCATGGAAGTTAAGGAAGAAGGAGTGAATTTCCCCATAGAACATGTTACAATTATGGATCTACTAAAAACTACAAATGCGAGTGTCTAGATTTGTTACAATGCTCATGGTGTAGGAAGAAGCATAAGTATGAGGAGTTCCTTGAGTTATATGAGCACATGATCCAGAACTAGAAGAAGGACAAGGGTGCGGGAATGGTTAGTGTGAAGCGGGATGATGTGTTATGGATGCCTAGGGTGACACATGACTCTGAGTTAGAACCTATCTTAGCAACCATGTGGGTGGAAGCCATGCACACCAGGGAAGAACCAAAGTAAAAGCCTCTCATTATAAGAGAATAGGTGTTACATGGGAAGTATCCTAATCTAACTCATTAGAAGGAGGTTTACCAAGAGACCATGGAGGTAATTAGAAACCTGCAAGGGGAGATTCAAGTGTTTAAAGAATCAATCCAGGAAGTTGGAGTAGAAGAAAAGCATTGAATTCCC
Source organism: Taxus wallichiana var. yunnanensis (assembly GCA_018340775.1). Lineage (NCBI taxonomy): Eukaryota > Viridiplantae > Streptophyta > Pinopsida > Cupressales > Taxaceae > Taxus > Taxus wallichiana. The sequence goes on from CM031234.1 coordinate 49,179,895, forward strand.
TCAGAAATACATAGATGAGGTTAGAGAAGTGTATAGGAAGTTGCACTAGGAGAATATTATCCCTATGTTAGGAGAGTGGCTAAGATAAAAATTACCACACGCTAGATGTGAGTGTGAGAGGAATGTTTTTCATGTTAATATTCCCTTCATAGTATTAACTATGATAAGGAAATCACATTGAATGCAGTTTCAGATAGATGAATTTTGAGAAACATCACGATTGAAACAGGCATTCAAGTCATTATTCTCACTTTAGATGCATGGAATCAGATGGGAAGACCCCATTACAACTATCTTCAAATGTGTTGTATATGAAAAATAGGACATAGGCTTTTCCTATCGAAGTATTAAAGGATGCATCTATAACCATCCAAGGGGAAAATTTTACTAGGGAATTTGAAGTCTTAGTACTTCCCAAGGAAGATAAATTCCCAACCCTACTTGGATGCCCCTGGTGCTATAAGAATAATGTTGACCTACGCTTTAACAAAGGATATATAAGTTTCAAGAAAAATGAGGAGCGCGTCATTATTCCACTAATGGATGATGTTGGTGCTCAATTTGATCTCGCCTCGTTTGTCCTCAAAATTATTCAATTTGTGGGCTTTGTCGTCTTTTTATCTCCCTGTATTTATGCATGAAAACTCTATCCTCCATTTGGTTGCCATGATCAGTCCCTTCCTTTGGTTGAGGATCACTTGAAATCTAGAATTGATTTTTTGTTCCTTTGTCCATGTGAAAGAATTTGTAACTCGGTGAAATCTCGGGTTTTTCCCTTCCTTCTATTTTCCACAGTCACATTTTGTTTTCCCTGCCAATTTTTGTCCCAAATATATATGGTGGTATTATCTAATTGGATGTGGATTTTTGGATCAAATTTGGGCCTTATATCATTTCCAAAATCTCTGTCCCTAAAGAAAGATTCATTTCCAAGTGCAAATGGTGATTTCCCTACATTTTACGGTTTGACAGGTGTGTTTTCCCTGTCAAATTTACATCTCAACATCTGTGGAAACGTGGCCCTTTATAGTTGGATGCATCTTGGAGGGGAAATTTGAAACTCTAAGGCCAGATTCAACTCAAAGCTTTTCCATGTGGAGGGACAACGCTCATCTGAAAATTCACCTTTTGGTTTGACCTTGGAGTTGCATCGGGGAGACACATGGAGGCTTACCGGCTCTATTTTATACTTAAAATTTTCAAAGAAATTTTCTAAGGCTTGGGACATGTGGAGGGACCACGCCTATTTGGGGACCAGCCCCTAAATTTTATTTTGAAGAAGTGCCAGGAGGACACTTGGAGGCTTCCGCTCACTCTGCCCTTGCTTGGACTTTTCAATGGCCAAGGAAAACTATCTTGGACCCTAGACACATGGTGCCTTCTATTGATCCTTCAACATTTTTTTAAAAACTCTACTACATGGAGACATGTGGATGGACTATGCCTATTTGGGGTCTCAACTTTTGAGGACCATACCAAATATGCGCCAAGGCGACATGTGGAGGCTTCTGCTGGTTCCTTTTTTACTGAGACTTTTAAAAGGCCAAAATGCATTTTTCTTGGGCCTAGGGCACGTGGAAGGCCCGCGCCTATTTGGAAACTTAACACTATACCTCACCTTTGTATTTTCACCAAGAAAACATGTGGATGGATCCAATCTAGAGTTTAGAAGGGCGAGAATCAACGGTTTGCTATGCATTTCACCTATTTTTGTGCCATTGTTTCTCCAAGACTCCTGGAGATGTGAATATGCACTGTTTTTCATCATTTTTGATGAAATTCCTTGTCATTTTTGTTTGCAAAGTGCCATTGAATGGATTTAGAACTTAATTTTTGAGTCTAATATTCGTTAAGGTTGATATTTAAAATTGGAATTTCTTGAGCACTTACAAAAATGTGAATTACCAAAGAATATGGATGCGGGGTAGAGTTGCAGAGGAAAGAGAGGGAAAATGATGAAATGATGGAGGTTGTAGGTGTAAAATATAAAAAGTGTTTCCTCGAGGGAGAAAAAGGATTACTGTCGATCCATCTTTCTGAGCCTCTAGAAAATGATTAAAATGGGGATTTCTTGCATGAGAATCGAATGATTAGGACTACCAAAATTTTTGGCATGGTATCCTAGTCATTAGTCGAGGGTCTGAGAAATGTGATCAGTTCATAATTGGTCCACCTAGAAGATTTCAGATGTGAATTTGTTAAACGTCACTTTCTAAGGCAAATTGGTAACAAGAAAAGGTCCCTCAAATATTCTTTTTTTTGGGAGGAAATTTTGGATGAGTGAGCAAGTGAAATGTATAAATTCAATGAGAATACTCTTGCAAAAGGTCGGGGTTGAATTCTTAAGAGAAATTTTGAGAGAGCCCGTCTTCCTGAGAGACCAATCTGAGAAACTTTTTAATTTCCTATGTTTTAGATTTCAATCACGTTAAGTTGGTTATGAGTGTACAACCATTGACAAGCTCTAAGATTGTTCAAAGAAAATTTCCCCTGTTGATGAATCTAATCAATTTCGAGTTAATCTATGTCAATCTTGGAGCAATTATTGTCTATTTTATTTCAAAATGTCTGTAAGTAGTTTTTTTATTCCTATTGCAATCTTGTGTTAAATTCCCTCGAATCACACATGATCTCATCCATGTGACAGTTTAGTGGCATTTACAATTTCATTTCAAGAAGAGCCTTCATCCTGTGATGAGATAAATAATTTAAAATCACTTCACTGTTATTTGTTGATAAAGATTGTTTGTAAGCCTTTAAGTGTATCTTATGCATGAGGAACTAGGGGTCTTTGATGTTTCATTGAGTCTTTAGCTTGAGCCTTTATGTTAAATTCTTGGAGATTATGTGAAATCGTGTAAATATTGGCCTCCATTGATGCACACCTTCTGGTTGAAGGAATATTTTCTCTTCCGAAGCTTTTTATTATTTAGCTTTTCAATTGTTGTGAAGTCTCTCAAAGATCTGGTATAATCAATTTTATCCTACTTAATCTCCCACCAAAATTTCTAAAAACAATGAATCCATCTTGAACTACCCCTGTTTTCCCTATGTGTCCACAAATGTATAAATTCTACTGCTAAAATATGTAGAAGCAATCAGGATTCCATAATGTCTTTAGTAACCTTAGCCATGTCTAGGAAATATCACCATTATTTAGAAGTGACAACTCGTGAGAGTTAAATTGTGGTGCATTGATCATATTTTCTCAGGGTCCCCTTTCAGATTTGTGCAAAGAAGGATATCTTCATTCTCCTTCACCAGAGGTTACAAAATGGGTCCTCTCACCCTGGTTGAAAGGCATGACCTAAAGCAATGAGGACAGATCAAATACTTAATGAAGGTGTTATCCATCTCTCCACAATCTGAGTGATAAAGGGCTAGTTAGATCTCATCCCTGACTACAAAATGACATACATTATGATCTATCTATCTCTGAGTTCCATGTCAAATCTATGATGTTGGTCAGCTTGAAAAGGAGAACAAATTTGGATACCAACACTCATCGAGCCATTGTTGGGGACCGATTTGTGTTACCTAGGATTATTTGAGATCCAAGATTTATTTGTGTAGCAATAACACCAGAATGGCGCCATTATCGGGGATAATTTTTTGATTTGTTTCCAGTTCATATCCATTTGGATCGTCAACAACACTAGAATGACACCATTTTCGGGGATAATTTGTTTATTTATTACCAATTCATATCCATTTGGCCCGTTAACAAAACCAGAATGGCATCATTGCTGGGGATAATTTGTTGATTTTTTCCAGTTCATATCCATTTGGCCCATCAACAACACTAGAATGGCGCCATTTTTGGGGATAATTTTTTTATTTGTTGTCAGTTCATATCCATTTGGCCCATCAACAACACCAGAATGGTGCCATTTTCAAGGACTCTTTGAAGTATTTTACAAATGCAAAGTACATACAGACCCTGGTAATACTTCTTACACGTGTTGTGTGCTAATACATTGTTGAAACATCATTATTTGTTCAGATCTAAACTAATTGTTCAAAGTTGTTAGTTCTGAGTGCAATATTTCTAGCTTATACAGCTATTGCACTAAAGTTTATGTCATCATTGAAAGTTTTGGGTAGAAGAAGAGTATATCTTGTAAGATTTGCATGAATCTAGTATTGACAGACATTTGATAGGTCTTTCATAGTGCATTTTCAAAAACTAAGGTGAAAATACTTAGTGGTGAATCCTTGTTGTTTAAATTCTTAATAAATACCAATGTCTTAACATATATAAAGTAATATTTTTCATTAATCTCTGCAAAGTTGGAAGGAAGAAGATCTTTCTTCACCAAGGACCCTAGTAGAAGGTCGTTTCCATAGTTTGGAAAGTCTAATTTAGAAGAAAGAAGAATGTGGAAGGTTTTGGAGATCAAGCATCAAGAAAAGAGATCTCCATTGGTGAAACTAATCAGCCTCTAATTGAATATTGCAATACTTCCTCAAGTGCTTCGAATCGGGTAGTATCTTTGTAAATATGAATTCTCCAACTAGAGAGGGTCCTTCTTTTGTATCTGAAATATTTCCATCTCATTATATCCCTGTATTCTCCAAAGCTAATAGGATCTTCTAAGAAATAGAGTTTTTAGAGAACATCCATTCTGAGAATTGTATTCTTGTGCTCTACAGACCCCTCACTCCTCATCATTATTTTTCTCATGTAAGATCATCTCCCCAAAAAAATATGGCCTAGCCCCCACCCAAACCTCTATTTGTTGTGAACACTTTTGGTCCTATAGATTTCAAAGGTATTGTTGGATATCCAAATGTTTTGCCCAAGATGTTAGAAATAGATTTCCTGAATTTCAAGGAAATAATGCCATTCTTGGGGATCAACACTTAAATTTTTAGTCAATATGATGGAGGAATTTGAAATATAATTTGAGGATGTGTATATTAAATTGTTTATCCATACTCTAGAAGAAGATGTAAGGGACTAGTATAAATATTTGCCAAATAATTCCATTAATTCTTAGGCGAAATGAAGAATTCTTTTAGATTACATTAGGAGATAAAAGCAGGACCTAGGTTTCTTTTATCGATTTTGAAAATATAAAAAAGAATCCTAATGAGTCTGTTCATGACTTCAATACAAGGTTCAATAAGACCCTAAATAGGTTGCCTATGATCCTAAGGCCAAGTGATGTTTCTTGTTTGATAAAATACTCTGATGCTTTTGATAAGAAATCTACCTATTATTTAAGAGACAAGAACCCAACAACATTGAGGCAAGACTTCACCATGGCTTTGTAGATTGAAAATAATATCAAAGTAGTTGGTAAGCATCCTAAGAGGGAAGACATCAAGCTATTCAATCCAGAGAAGCCTCAGTCAAGTAAGGTTATGGATCTTGAGGAAGTTGTAAAGACTTTGGCCGGAGCTGTCAAAGAAATATCTTACAAGCTAGCCAAGGTAGAGAAAGGAATTGGACAAGGTTCTCAAGGTCAGCATAGGCAACAAGGACAAGACATATTTGTAAATCATCCTAGAAATGATCAGAGATCTGATGAAAGAGGTAAAGGAGCCATGGGAGCTATCCAACCCCAAGCTAGGGAAAATAGGGTAGTTCTGATCCTCTAAATGCCATAGTTTTTGTTGTTGAAGAGACAAATGAAATTGATTGGTGTGAAAAATGTTTCTTACCCCAACAACCATGTGAATTAAATCAGCAATTTGAAGAATCTTATAATGATGATAACACTGATGATGATGCATGCATGGTCGATTTCTCTACAAGCTCAAAACAAGGAGCAACTTCAACTGAAGTCATAAGTGCAAGAACTAATACAAGTTTTTGGTATTGCATTCACCAGGTACCTCTTCTTCCTCCCTCTCATAATTTAGAAATAGATATGGTACAATATTTTTAATTTCCTAATAATTATTTTGAGTACCTAAGAGCTCTAATGATTAAGAAGTATGATGGAGGAATCCAGTCAGAAGAGGATAGACAGTTGTTAATGAATGTTGTTGTTGAACAAGAAAAAGAGTATAACACAAGAAGTAAAGTTGTCAAAGGGTCAGGGCCTCGAGACAAACCAAAAACCCCAGTTCTCACCAATATCCCAAAAGAAACTCCAAAGAAATATGCATCTGGAAAAGGCCTTGTTGTCTCATGTAGAACTGGTGTTCCCACCCATGCCCAAAATGTGAAAAATCTTGTGCCATCCGATGAGTTTGTCAATATTTCTCCAAATGTTGCTTTTCCCAAATACATTCCTTATGACATTTCCCAAGTCTTGAGTCAGATCAATATTTTTGTTCCAATTTTTGAACTGCTTAGGATTCCTAAGCACAAGAAGAGGGCCTTTGATTATTTGGGATTAGAGGAAGATAGGAGTACCCAAGGTAGAAATATAAATAATGTAAATACTCCTCCTCCAACCATTGCAAACCTAGAAAAACCACCAGCATTGGAGGAGATAGGTGAACCACTTGAAGTTTACTTGGGAACATCTTTGGTTGAGTCTCAATTAAATGTTGATCCATTTTTACAACACTAATTATTAAGGACAAACTGCTGCACAATTGTATGTTTGATTCCAGAGCATCATGCAATGTTATGCCTCTAGAGGTCATGAATGAATTGAACATTAAAGTGATAGTAGCTTATGGCAAGTGTACTATAATGGATTCTAGAGAGGTGTCAATTGTAGGATGTGTAAAACATTTGGTGGTACAACTTGTAGCTTATCTAGGTAAGAACTTGAAACTTGATGTTGTTATTGTTGATTGCCCTGCCAAATGGGGCATGCTATTATCAAGAAAGTGGGTTGCAAGTGTTTGTGGAAGTTTTCATATGGATATGTCTTTTTCCACCATTCCAATTGAAGGAATCCTTGTAAAGATTTATGGAGAGAAGAAGATGTTTCACCTCATTGAAGATCCCAATAATGCTTCTTATGAAGTGTTGTATGCTGATGTAGATGATGATAACTTTATTAGATTTGTTGATGGTAAAGAGCACAAGATTGATCAATGTAAATTTCTTAAACAAGTAGGTTTTCCTTTGACCTTGTTATTCAATGGATCTTGTTCCAAGTTTGGAAAGGGTCTTGGTATTGTTCGATTTCTCTAGGCGGGGAAGAGTTTGTTTTTTCTTTCAAACTCAAATTTGAATGCACTAAAAACATTTCTAAATATGAATCACTGTTATTGGGTTTGAGAATTTCATGTAAATATGGTGTATTGCACTATTATTAAGGATATCATTGTCAAAGGAGATTTAGAATTGATTGTCAAGAAGATTATAAAATGGTATGCTCTTAAAAATTAGAGAATGAAACAATAAAACCATGTAGTATGGGATTTGATTGAAATGTTTGACTCATTTAATATTATACACCATGATAGAAATTTTAATGTTGTTGCAGAAAAGTTAATAGTGTTAGGATCTAGATTTGGAAATTATACAAGTATCTCCATTTTGTGAGTATGATGTTGAAATACTAACAAGGCCATCGGTCCCCTGACAACATTAAAACTTGGCAAGTGTTTGATGATTATGCCCAAGTAAAATGGTTTCTACTGAGAACCAAAGTGAGTTTTTTGACCAAAATATAGATTAGGAACTAATGGTATGTGTTGCTAAAGGAAAGGAAACTTTATTTGGCAAATACATCATCTAGCTAAAGACAAACATGATTCCTAGAGGTTTGGTGGCACTTGAATCAAAATTTGATAATGTTGATTGCATTATTAATAGAAGTATGTCGTTTTAAGAGATGTGGAAGAGAACGACCTGGGAACAAAGGAAAAACCATGTAAAATCTGGTTAGGAAGCAATCTGAGCAAGGAAGAGAAGTAGTCCTATGTTCAATTGTTGAAGAAATATCAAGACTTCCTAGCTTAGTCTTACTCTGAGTTGAAGGCATATAGGGAATATTTGTTCCAACATGAAATTCCTCTTGAATATAATGCCAAGCCTTTCAGGAAAAAATAGAGGCCGATAAATCCACTCCTTTCTTTGAATATGCAAGAAGAATTGAAGAAGATGAGGGATGGAGGGATCATTCAGCTCATAAGGTACTCATCTTGGGTTACAAATTTAGTACATCGAGAAAAAGAATGGTGATATAAGGTTGTGCGTAGACTTTAGGAACTGGAATAAAGCATCATTGAAAGATAATTACCCTCTGCTAAACATGGAGAATATGCTACAATTGGTAACTAGTTCTGAATTGTTATCCACTTTGGATGGTTTCTCTAGATATAATCAACTTGTTGTGAAGGAGTCAAAAAGAATAAATACTACCTTTACCACTCCTTGGGGAACTTATGTCTATGTCAGGATGTCTTATGGCTTAATGAATTCTGGAGTAACTTTCCAAAGAGCAATGGATGTAGCGTTTTCTAGTTATATTAATGATTTCATTCTTGTTTATCAAGATTATGTAACTATTTTTTCATAAAAGAAATGATTTCTTGCAACACTTGAAGAGAATTTTGTTAAGGTGTAGAGAGTATGGCATATCATTGAATCCTAAAAAGTTCCATTTTTGAGTGCAAAAGGAAAAGCTTCTTGGTCACATTGTATCAAAGGAAGGGGTCATGATTGATCCCGAGAGAGTGGAAGCCATCAACAAGGTTTCAATTCCAAGAACTAAGAAGGGAGTTCAATCCTTATTTGGATAAATAAAATTTATCAGAAGATTTTGTCTAACTTTGCTAAGATGACCATCCCCATTACTAGCATGCTGAAGAAGGACCAAGTTATCAAATGGGAAGAAGCTTCCATTTAAGCTTTCAATGGGATCAAATAAGCATTAAAACATGCCCCTATTTTGGCAGCTCCAAATTACAAGAATCCTTTTCAAATGTTTTCTTTTGCTTCAGAAAACACCATTGCATATGTCTTGTTGCAGAAGGATGATGAAGGGGATGAGAGACCAATTTCCTTTTTAGTAAGGCATTGCAAGGAGATGAGTTAAAGTACAACATCATAGAGAAGCAAGCATTTTCCTTCCTTGGTGGAAGCAACAAAGGTTTTCATACCTTACATCTTGAGCTCTAAATTTTTTGCTTATATTCCCCACACCATGGTGAAAGATATCTTATCAGACAGATATCTCAAGCAAGAGATGTAGATGGGTAAACAAGTTGCAAGAATATGACATGGATATCCAAACATGCATTGTGGATGGGCCCTTATTCAATTGACATTCGAATTGGTGAACATACTTTATTCTTAAAAGATTTAGATGGGGAATTTCTTGAGTTGCCTATTAATGGAAATCATTTGAAACATTTCCTTGAATGTTTTCTCGAGAATCAAGGTATACTCCATTTTATATTGTATAGTATTTTGGTTTCTTTCGATTTTGTATTTTTTGTTTTTCTTTGTCATGGTTCTTGGTGGTCCTTTTGTTGGTTTCTCAGTTTGTCCTTGGGGGATTTGGTTATTATTGTTCTACTCTGCAAGCTTATTCTTTGACTCCATTGCCCAATGGTTTGTTTTGGCACTTGGTCTACTATTTGTTCTTGTGGCACTCACGAGGAGTGCCCATCCTTGAGTCAGAGCCGATGTTGGTAATCAATTTTATCTCACCCTGTTTTTCCTTGAAATTATTTAATTTGTGGGCTATGTCATCTTTTATATCTCCCCGTATTGATGCATGAAAAATCTTTCCACTATTTGGTTACCATGATCAGTCCCTTCCTTTGGTTGAGGATCACTTTAAATCTAAAGTTTTTTTGTTCCTCTGTCCATGTGAAATGATTTGTAACTTGGGTGAAAACTTGGGTTTTTCCCTTCCTTCCATTTTCCACAGTCATGTTTTGTTTTCCTGTCAATTTTTGTCCCAAATATCTTTGGAAACGTGGTCTTCTCTAATTGTATGTGGCTCATTAGTTCATATTTAGGCCTTATATCATTTCCAAAATCTTTTTTCCTAAAGAAAGATTCATTTCCGAGTGCAAATGGTGATTTCCCTACAGTTTATGGTTTGACAAGTGTGTTAACCAGATCAAATTTACATCTCAATATCTATAGAAATGTGGCCCTTTCTAGTTGGATGTGGTTCAGAGGGGCACTTTAAAACTCTATGGCCCGATTAAAATCAAAGATTTTCCACGTGGAGGGTCAACACTCATATGAAAATTCACCTTTTGGTTTGACCTTGGAGTTACGCTAGGGAGACACATGGAGGCTTCTACCGACTCTGATCTATACTTAAAATTTTCAAAGAAATTTTCTTAGGATTGGTACATGTGGAGGGACCGGCCCTGTTTAAGGACCGGCCCCTAAATTTTATTTTGAAGAAGTGCCAGGAGGACACTTGGATGCTTCCGCTCACTTTGCCCTTGCTTGGACTTTTCAATGGCTAATGAAAACTATCTCAGACCCTAGACACATGGCACCTTCCTTCGATCCTTTAAAAAAAATTTAACAACTCTGTTAGACCGAGACATGTGGAGGGACCGCACCTATTTGGGGTCTCCATTTTGTAAGACCATACCAAAGGTGCACCAAGGTGACATGTAGAGGCTTCCACTGGCTTCTTTTTTTCGAGACTTTTCAAATGCCAAAAGGCATTTTCTTGGGCCCAAGACACGTGGAAGGCCCGTGTTTGTTTGGAAACTTACAACCTGTACCTCACATTTTTAGTTGTGCTAAGAAAACATGTGGAATTATCTAAGCTAGAGTTGAGAAGGGGAAGAATCAATGGTTGCTATGCATTTCACCTATTTTTTTGCCATTTTTTCTCCAAGGCTCCTGGAGACACGAATAATAACTGTTTTTCATTATTTTTTATAAAATCCCTTGTCATTTTTATGCAACGTGCCATTGAATGGATTTAGAACTTAATTTGTGAGTCCAAGAATTGTTAAGGTTGATATTTTGAAATTGGAATTTCTCGAGCACTTGCAAAAATGTGAATTACCAGAGAAGATGGATGTGGGGTAGAGTTGTAGAGGAAAGAGAGGGAAAAGGATGAAATGATGGAGGTTACAGGCACAAAAGATGAAAAAGGTGTTTCCTCGAGGGTGAAAAGGATTACCTGTCAGATCTAGCTATACAGAGCCTCCGGAAAATGATTAAAATGGGGATTTCTCACATGACATAATCAGAATGATTAGAAGGATTTGTCAAAGTGTTGTGGCATGGAATCCTATTCATTAATCGAGGGTCTGAGAAATGTGATCAGTTCATAATTGGTCTACCTAGAAGCTTTCGGATGTGAATTTGTTAAATATCACTTTTTGAGGCAAATTGATAACAAGAAAAAGTCCCTAGAATATTCTTCTTTTTGGGGGGAAAATTTGGGATGATTGAGCAAGTGAAATGTATAAATGCAATGAGAATACTCTTGCAAAATTTCGGGGTTGAATTCTAAGAGAAATTTTGAGAGAGCCCATCTTCCTCGAGATACTAATCCAAGAATCTTGTTAATTTCATGTGTTTTATATTTTAATCATGTCAAGTTGGTTGCGAGTGTACAACCATTAAAAATCTCTAAGACTATTCAAATAAACTTTCCCCTGCTAATGAATCTAATCAATTTCGAGTTAATGTGTCAATCTTAGATAAATTTATGTCTACTTTATTTCATAATGTTTACAAGTAGTTTTTATTATTCCTATTGCATTCTTGTGTTAAATCCCTCCGAATCACATAAGATCTTGTCCCTTTGGTAGTTTAGTGGCATGCAATTTCATTTCAAGAAGAGCCTTCATCCTGCAATGAGATAAATAATTTAAAATCACTTCACTGTCATTTGTTGATAAATATTATCTATAAGCCTTCGAGTGTATCTTAGGTGTGAGGAACCAAGGGTCTTTGATGTTTTATTGAGTCTTTAGCTCGAGCCTTTGTGTTAAATTCTTGGATATTGTGTGAAACTATGCAAATATTGGCCTCCATTGATGCACACCTTCTAGTTGAAGGAATATTTTAGCTATTCCAAGCTTTCTGTCATTTATCTTTCCAATTGTTGTGAAGTCTCTCAAAGATCTAGTATAATCAATTTTATCTGCTTAATCTCCCACCAAAATTACTCAAAAACAATGAATCCATCCTGAACTACCCCTATTTTCCCTATGTGTCCACAAATGTATAAATTCTACTGCTAAAATATGTAGAAGAAATCAAGATTCCATAATGTCTTTAGTAACCTTAGCCCTATCTAGGAAATATCACCATTCTTTAGAAGTGACAACTCGTGAGAGTTAAATTGTGGTGCATTGATCATATTTTCTCAGGGTCCCCTTTCAGATTTGTGTAAAGAAGGATATCTTCATTCTCCTTCACCAACAGAGGTTACAAAATGGGTCCTCTCACCCTGGTCAAAAGGCATGACCTAAAGCAATGAGGATAGATCAAATCCTTAATGAAGGTGTTATCCATCTCTCCATAATATGAGTGACAAAGGGCTAGTTAGATCTCATCCCCGGCTACAAAATGACATACATTATGATCTATCTATCTCTAAGCTCCATGTCAAATCTGTGATGCTGCTCAGCTTGAAAAGGAGAAAAATTTGGATACCAACAAATGGGAATTATACACCTTATATAGAGCCTTGAAGAAGAGGACCTGGATAGAATCTATGTGCATACCATTAGAGACCCCGAGGTTGTTCATCCATCAAGAGGATTCATTCAATGGGAAGATGATCAGTCTATAAGTGATACAACTAGCATTGCATGTGACAATTGGGCACATGGGACCTATGAGTTCATTAGAAACAAAATCAAAGGCTCTGTCACTTGATTTACTAGAGTGTGCATAGTTATACACGATAGGATGGAAATTACCAAGTTATATATGGGAAGGTAACTCGACACCTTTCTACTTGTAATGGACACATAGTGGACTGTTAGAAAGAAATGAGGAATATGATAACTTATACCTTGCATGGGAAGACACTGCGTTGGTTGATGACCCATCGAGACAACCTTCTAGAATGACACGAAATTATATCCACACTCTCTATTAGGTTGCTAAGGAAAAATGCACCCTCTACAATACACAACTATCATGGGAAGGAGTATGCCTCATTCCATGTCCAAGAGTGTGAGAGAACCTAGATGATGGGTGTGGAAGCCTTTCCTCCTTCACTATGGGTGCATAAGTTTTATTCCACCCTATAGGGATGCGTGTGTGCATGGTATATTCATTCATAGATGTGTCGTTAGATGGGAAACTAGTAGGAACTAACAACATATATTATTCAAAATTTTGGGTATCAAATTTTGAAGCCATCGGTGAATGAGGCATTACAGGTAGTCAAGCGCCTTACTATGGGAGATAATGTCATGGCTAAGGAATAAATTCTAGAGTTATTAGGAGAATCGAGTTGGTGGCATAATTCGTAGAACAAGAACCGAGAAGAGGAGACGAAGGAGGTGTAACTTGAGTGCACATACACGAGGAAAGAAAAATGAAAATTAGTCTATTTGATAGATGATGAGGAAGTGGAAAACTTGTATGTTAACCATACAGAAGGTATGCATAAAGTATTAGATAAAGCAGATGAGAAAGCACGTGCATACCATGAGCCCTTAAAAATAAATAAAGTTAACATCAGTACAAAGATAGAGCTAAAGGAAGTTTTCATTGGAGATTATTGGATGGAACAAGAAGTATCGAAAATCATTGATCTACTATATGAATTCCAAGATTTGTTCCCATGTGGGTACCATGAATTAAAAGGATTACATCCCTCCTTGGGAGAAATGAGGATTAAGTTAAAAGAGGGTGCGCACCTAGTTCGGAAGAGACCTTATAGGATGAATCTAAATCGTGTGTCAAGGTTAAGGAGGATATTGATAAGATGATAGGATCTGGTATCATTGAGGTAATTGAAGAATCTGAGTGGGTGAGTCGATGGTAATTAGTATTAAAAATGATGGAAGGATAAGGATTTATGTTGAATATAGGGACTTGAATGTTTTGTGTGTCATAGATCCTTTTCCAACCCCATTTCTTGCTCGAGATCTTGGAAGGAGAAACGAGGGTGGGAGATCTATTCTTTTATAGATGGATTTTCAAGTTATCACCGGGTAATAATTGCAAAGTAAGATCGGGAGAAGAATACTTTCACCACTGAATGGGGAATTTTTTCTTATACATTCATGCCTTTTAGATTGAAGAATGCACTGATGTGTTCTTGTATATTGTAGTACATACATTTAAATACTTCATCCATAATTTTCTGCAAGTTTACCTAGATGATTAGACGGTGTATGGGTTAGTAAGAGACCATTGTGACAATCTAAGGTTGATGTTTGAGAGATGCAGGTAGTTGAGTATCTCACTTAACATTAAGAAGTGTGTCTTTTCTACCCCATTTGGCACTTTACTTGGTCACATCATATGTAAGGAAGGCTTATTGGTAGACCTTGTAAAAGTGGTTGTTATCTTGGGTTTGGAGGAGCCTACTAGTCAAAGCATTGTGCATGGATTCTTAGGGAACATGGGATATTACAGAAAATTTATCAAAGGCTATGCCAATATTTCCACACCATTAGAGGAGTTGTTGAAACATAAAGGTAAATTCCATTGGGATGAGGTACAGTAGATGGTTTTGATAGACTAAAGGAAAAACTTACTACTATGCCCATTTTACGTTTTCTCTCTTGGGATAAGCTATTTCATGTGTACGTACATGCATCAGGTATGGTGATTGGAACGATCTTAGCTCGACTTAGAGAGGGGGTTGTTGACCATCCCTTGTGTTTTTCTTGTAGGAAGTTAACTCCAGAAAAACATAATTATACGACCACAAAGCACAAGGAATTGTCAATGATCTACACGTTTCACATATTTAGGTATTATTTGCTAGCAATGCATTTCATTTTCTACACTGCAGACCACATGGAATTAAATTACTTGGTGAACAAGCTCATATTGAAAGGTTGCATAACTCAATGGGTCTTATTATTTTAGGATTTTTATTTTACATCTATGGTGAAACCAGGGAAGAGTAATTTGTAGCGACCATTTATCATGGATTGACTCGGAGAGGATGTGCGAGCATTGAGGAAAAATTCCATATGCACAACTGTTGTTTAGATTACATTGCATGCCCTCGACTTAGACACCCTCTAACTTAGAGGATATTTTTGTTTTCTATCAAATAGGTGTGGCTCGGAAGGAATGAAGGACTTGTAAAAACATCAGTTGGCTATACACACCGCACCCTATATGTTGATTGGCAGATACCTATACAAACTAGGTCGAGATGAGGTTTTGCACTGGTGTGTGTTGGAACATGATCGTACTACAGTCATGGCAGCATTACACGATGTCACTATGTAATAAATTCTACGGTGAGCAAGATCCTATTGGTAGGCCTTTGGTGGTAAATAGTGTACAAGGATTGTATTGAATATTGCAAGGCTTGTGATCATTTCTAGTGCCTTGGTATACCAATAAAAGGGATGAAATGCCACTTTGAGACCTATTTCTAGTGTAGATTTGTTTGAGAAGTAGTAAATTAAAGTTTTGGTCCATATTTCCCCAACCACACATAGGATAATTTTTCACTATATTATCACTTGCATAGATTATCTTACAAGGTGGGCACAAGCAGAACCTACTAAGCATTGCATGGTGGCAACAACAACTAGGTTCTTATGGGAGAACATAATTAGTAGGTATGGATGTCCGTTGAGATTAATGAGTGATAGGGGTATGCATTTCTTAAATGAGATTGTTCAAATCTTGTTGGCAAAGTTTATGGTGGCGCATCACAAAACTACGCCTTATCACCCTCAGGCTAATGGAACTATTGAGGCATTTAATAATATATTAAGCTAAAAGTGAACAAATATTTGTGATGTCAGAAGAAGATATTGGGACAATAAAGTCTCTATAGTGTTATGGGCATATAGAACAACTTACAAATGGTTGAACAACACCACAACCTTTTAATTGGTTTTTGCACGAGAGAGGTAGTTCTAAGCTGTGGAATTCATGTTGCCATCTCTGTGTATTGCATACATAGGAGGATTGGATGATGAATAAGCATTAGAGGAGTGCATTGATAGACTTATGGAGTTAGATGAAAGGTGTTCCATTTTCATCTAGAGTTATAAGATGGAGAAATCATGACAGAAGGCATGACATGATTGTCACATTAAAAACAAGAAGTTTGAGGTTGGGTAGATGGTTCTACTTTATGATTCTAAGTTTCGTGCCACCTAGGGAAGCTTAAGGTAGCATTGGTTGGGACCATATACTATCACTTACATACTTTATTTAGGCACTTTCCAGTTACAAGCGTTGGATGGCACAAGGTTTCCCGGTTTCTTTAATGGGAGTAGGTTGAAGCCCTACTATAAATAAGTCTTCGGTGTGTTTGTAAATAAGACAAGTATTTCCAGTTAGTGTAGAATTTCCCTTAATGCATTTTCCTTTTATGTGTTTCCTTTCTTCGTCACTTTACTTTCCCTTTATGTTTTTTATTTTTTTGAGTTAGTATGCTGGTAGCTAAATACATTTGAAGTGATTTCATGTGCAGAGGACTGCACATACTTTTAGTGTGGGGTGGATTGGCGTCTAAATTTGAAAAACATTGGCGTGTTTCTAAGGAAGATGGACTATTAGAAGACTCATTTTGGATGACTAGAGAAAGGAAGAAGTGGATGCATATGTCCCCACATATGTACTTTTTGGATGATCCTAAAAGTTTTTGCACGTGATATTTCAAGGTACCCTCCCCACAAAGAAGATACATGTGTGGGATCTTTTAGAATAGAGTTGGGGTGTGAAAAGAAAAAGGAAGATGATAGAACCCACATTTCCATGTAGAGGAGCCTGAGCTTGAGGTCAACAATCACGTGATCAAAACCATTCATTTGAATAAGAATGAAGGGGATACATACAAGGTGGTGGATCTAAGCCACCTCATCAATGAATAGGTGTGGAACGCACTACAAAATATGTCTTCTTGGTGTTAAGATGCAACTTCAATGTAGGGGCAACCATTTGAACCTTGGTTATAGAAAAGAAAGGGAAGGAGAAGGAAATAAAGAGATTGCACCAACGGTTAAAGGGGGATTAGGCACGAACCAAGGAGGCGTATGATCTAGTGGGCACCACTGGTTAGGATTATTTTAGGGAAATGTTTGCACCTTGGTAAGACAGGCCAAGGCGGACTATGTTGATAAAATGGAGTATCTAGAGGACCTTGTGGTACTATGCTAGCCAACATCAAGGATTGCATGGGGCTTACCTTTGAATAACTCGCTAAGAAAAATAAAACAACAAGATCACTGTAGAATATCATATCACTAAGTTGGAGGACTTGATCACCCAACTCAAGGAAGAAAATATACTAGCAAATAGGGGTTTCAAAAGCTATCGAAAGTGTGAGCCCATCATTGAAATGCAAGTAACAGATGAGGAAGCCACACTTAAGGACTTGTAGGAGAAGGCCCTAGCTAACAATTCTAAGTGCGCATAGTTGATTTTTACACCACAACATAGAAGGATAAAATAAATACCAAGCACGAGAAGTTAGAGTTTTGGATTGGTAAACTCTGGGACTCCATCACTGAACATATGGATGAGTTTGAGGGTCTTTACGTGGAGCTGGTGGTGGTGATTAAGGAGTTGAAGGAGAAGGTGGAAGATATCACCCAAAAAAATTACCCAGTTTTAGTAGGAGAGGTGTTAGGGAAAGCATTGACAAATCTAGAGGCATGGAAAAATTTGAAGGGGGAAATAGATGCAGAATTCCCTAAGTTAATCTAGTTGGTCCTCTAGGTGGTGGTGGCAGATAAGTTTCTTTTTTCCTTAGCTGATTTTTTGATAAAGTTTTGTTCGGGGAGCGTGAAGGATTTCCATGGGTGGAAATCGAGCTAGTGTGGGGTGATGTTGAGCCCTTAAAATAACCAAGTACCTAAGGCACAGAAGGTTGTGGTGTGCAAAAGCAATGCATGAAGAAGGCACGCACGCAGAGGTAAATTTTGGGGATGTGCAAAGGCTCGTGCTCGGGAAGGGAAGGTTTGAGACTTAGTCACTTTTTGGACTATGGATAAATTTGTGTTAAAGGAACACATGGAAAGGTGACCGATTCAGTTATGGATAAAGTTAAGCTATGAAGACTTGCAGCTCAAGGAAAGCATATTCCAGGGCATAATTACAATTATCTCGATAGAATTATGAGTTATAAAGTAAAATAAG
The DNA here is from genome assembly GCA_018340775.1 of Taxus wallichiana var. yunnanensis. Lineage (NCBI taxonomy): Eukaryota > Viridiplantae > Streptophyta > Pinopsida > Cupressales > Taxaceae > Taxus > Taxus wallichiana. The sequence goes on from CM031234.1 coordinate 49,198,052, forward strand.
TTATGGATTAGTTTGAACTTGCATGTTGAGGATACTCAATTAGGGAGAGAAATGATGAAATTTGGCATTTTCTTGGGTAATGATGAAGGGGTTAGAGGATATTCCTTCCATTTCCTTCTTATGTATTGTTTTGTATGGCAAGAAGGGTGGGGTCACAGAAAGAAAAAAGTATGTATGTTCTTGTGGAGAGTGAGAGCTAAGGGAAGCATGGGTGTAATATCTGTAATGAATCTATTATAAAGAATATATAGGACCTTGTTGTTGTATTAGCTCTATTTTTTATTTCTTTAATGTATTTGGCTACTATAATGTAGAGGAATTAATACAATGGGAATTTTCTAAATGTTTAAGTCATGTATCTTGATTTTAATGTTTTATTTTATGTTTATGGATCCAAATCATTATGTTTTTGATGATGCTCATGGTCCAGATCTAATTCCCCTATTATTATAATGTTCTCATCTATGTTATGGTGCATTTTTGCTTAGATCTAGTTTCCTTGTTTTTGTCTTAGAATGCATGTAGTTATATTTGTGCATTGTCCCTCTAATGTTGATAAAGATTCTTGTAAATATCATATAAAGGAGGGACTTGGCACATGTGCACGCCTCGGGTGAGAACCCTATTAGACTAGGTGATAGGAAAATGTGCCTAGGATATTAAGTGAGTTGAAAATATGACTACGATGTTTCCTTGCTCTAAATTCTCATGATTTAGAACTAACATCATCGTAGTCAATCCATCCTATAACATTCATAAAACATATACATTTGTATGAGAGTATACAAATCCTACTCGATCCCCCTCAAAACTCTTTACGAGTTCTTGCACCAAGTGTATCATTTGGTTTTGTGTATAAAAATAATACTAATAGTCTCTTTATCTATCAAAGATAGTAAAACATTGCATTCTAAGTGTCTACATAGATATCTGTCATTGAATCTCATCTGGCATCCTACACTTAGATCCTTGGTGACTGGGAAATTGTAATCAGTAGCTTACACTAATTTTTACAAAGTTTAGAGACATTTTTTCCATGACATCACACTCTTCATCATTAGGAACTTGTCCATCACCTTATTAATTTATGTTATCTGAATTAGGACTAGATAGTTACAAGTTGCATACAAGGTACAAATCTGGATTAACCTACATGAAGACATACCACTATGTCATCTTAGGATGCCTAAGGGAAAGTAAGTGTCTCCGTAATGATTTTCATCATTACTAGACCACTTCCCTTCCTAGAGCCGCCATAAGTTAGCATCGAGGTATGTATCTCGTGAGGCTCAATCTTTTATAACTCTAATGAAGCTTGTTCTTAAATGCATTACGACTGTCACAATTTGAGGGTCTTGATGAGGTAACTCAGTATAGCTACTAAGAAGTAGTATCTAATTAATGACTAATGTCATTAAATGAATACAAATACATAGCGGACATAGTGAGTTGGCCCATTGAGTGTCATAAATTGGAACATTGTAGCTTATTTTTTCAAAGTAATTATTCAATTCACAACATTTTACCATAGATATCATGATACTTTCATTTCAAATGAATCATACCTAAGGTACTATCTCAATATAACCCAATACATAAAATTTAATTTTTTTTGTACTATGATTCTTTTGCCACTTAGTTGTAGATTAAAACTAGGCTTATTGCATCAATTCCACAATTCCTATTTTGTCCATTTATACTAGCAAGTATTGTGCCAAGTATTTCTTTTAATGATTCTAATATCCAAATGAGTAATCTGTACTCCATAATGCACTTAGCTCATTATATCTAATTACAACATGTTTATGATAATCCCTAAGTAGGGTAAAATTTATATCTCAACAATATATCAGTTAATCAAACTTAGGCTTCACTATATTGCTTCTATGAAGTGGAGTGACCCTTATATATTTAATCATGAAAATATATCACATCAATCATTTAAATATGACACATTATTCCACTTAACATTGAACCATATAAATCACATAGGTTACAACATGTTGAACTATGTTGTCTAGGTGCACTTTACACCTTTATATAGGACAATAACTATCACAAACATATGCCTACATCTTTGTAGGTGTCAGTTTAGTTATATACCAATCTCCCTGAGATACCTATATTATTGCTTGAACCATCAAATGCTCCATAATATTAGAGAAATAAAATAGGGCACTCCTTTTTCCATTCGTTTACTACCTTAAGAAATCAGTCCATAATTAAATGTCATATAACACCCATACAATAGCCAATGTATACATACATTTATATTCCATTCTTATATATATGTTTGCATGAAGTTCCTTAAAAGTGGTAGTTAATGTATGAATTAAAAATTCAATCATCTCTCTTTTAATCAACAATAATATAACAACCTTATATTATGCTAAGTATGCCAACATTCATACTTATGCCAATTCATTATAATCGGGAAACTTAATTTTCAGTCATGAATGTACTTAGTAAATAAACCTCTTTTTCAAAATAATGCAATATAGTACTTAATGCGAGTTATGATTTTTTTTTTCATTTCCTTAATCTAAATACAACAACATATATTTGTAGTAGTATAGAAGAGTCTTGCATCTTGAATATATACTAAATAAGATCAAGTTTTATAAACATCTTTTTCTTTACTTTCAAAAATATAGCACTCAATGATTATAAAATAAATCCCCTTTATTCCTTTCTTGAATCACTTCTACTTGAATTGATATAAGACATAATAATTTCCTTTATATCCCTTTTAGAACCGATATAGATAAATGGGCTAGCTAGCCTTTCTATTTTTTAACAATACAAGAGTATTTCACTTCATGATAAATAAAATCATGTGAAATAAATTTATCTTTCTTCAATCAATGGAACAAATACAAACTTTAAAACTTCATCCTTCTTACCCTTCACAAAATCCATCTACAAAAATTTTAGTAATTGTCGGTTCATACGAACTGGCATGATAGGATCTAAATCTCCTATACATCTTACACTATCTAATATTTTCATAAAATAAATAATACAATAAGTTAAAAACACATAATGTACCCAAAGGATAACATATCATTTTTGAACATTTACAAAAATCCTTTTTGCATACCCAATATTTACTTCCTTAAATATGATAATCTAAATATAACATTCAAGGAAGATCTATATAATTCAATAAAATCAATTATCTTTTATCATCTATAGTACTAAGTATTCCTGTAGTATTATTACTTTATAAGGTTTCTGCTATGCTATAAATACTTCCACATATCATGAGTTTTTGATTCAAGTAATACTTATTTCTATCCACTGATTCGAGTATTATATAATATTTAAAATCAATATTTAAACCCAAGTAGAATGGTTCTTGCTCTTTAGAGAAATACTTGTATTGAATTACACTCATTTATTAAATCTTACAAAAGCGTCCTACCCCCTTTATCTATCATTCTGGATTCCTAAGAAGTGAACCTTGTTTCCCATTAAATGAATATCATAGTAGGAGTTAATAAGGGACACATATTTCAGAGAAACGTTATTGGGTAATTATGGATGAGATAAACCTTCCAAGCTTAAGAAACATAAACATATAAATTTAACTGGTAAATCCATGATTATCCCATAATCACATCAACATGGTTTCATAGCTAATCATCTTCATAGTCCCTAAAGGAATGTTATCACATACTTCTCAACACCAAAGTAATGAATACAGTTTAGATTAAACCATAGGTATAATATTTTTCCTTAATAATCTCAAAAGTTCCAAGTAACAAGGTCACCATTTGGATATTACAAAAATCATTAAGGTATAGATATACCTTAATATTCTGCATTATTGGTTAATACTAATCAAATCTGGAAGATCATAGACCCCACTATGTGAGAATTAAGCAACTCAAAAGGTGATATATCAGCTAATAAGTATTATTACCAACTTTCAAATGGATACAAAACTCCATGTCATAATATTTCCTAGGTTGAAGACCATGGGTTTAAATATTTGGTATGACACAATGCTATCCAAGTAACACAAAGGAATAACCAAGGAAAAAATGGTTTTATATTCCAAAGCACCCCATGAAAACAGAGAGAAGATGAATATGTAGTCATTATCAGAAGTATCAAATATCTATATCTCTCCAAAGATATCATCTATTCTCAGAGGCATCACATTAATAAATAGCTAAACCCATATTTCCTTTTATTTTAGTAAGGATATGATAACATGAATAAATTTTATATAAGAACCCAATAACACAGATCCTTATACCATGAAACACAAATATTAATACCCTTATATGCATTTGATAATACAACGGGTCCATATCAAATTTACCTTTATGTATTACATCATACCTAGATGGAAAGTATTGTAGGAAACACGAAGTTTAATGGTTCTCACCAAAAAAACAAAACGTATAACCCCTAAACAAAAATAAACTTAGAGTGGGTTTTTTTATGCAAGTAATATATAGAGCGAGATATTAAGAAGAGTTAGAGCCTATCATTCTTGGTAGAGATCCTTTTCTTTCCTGCAAGTTCTCCTCTGCAAGCTCGAATGAAATACAAATCCATAGAGAATCCAAAATTGATTCCTCAAAAACCCTCAACTCCTTCATCATTCTTATTTATTACCTAATATCATAATCACTCCTCAAATTTCTCCTCCTAGAAATAGAAAACATGTGCAAGGACTTGGAAATAGATCAAGCGAAAAAATAGGAGAATCAACATGTAGATCTCTATGAGCTCGATATGCAAAAATAAAGAGAATGAAACCACCATTCATTTTTCCTTCCCACAAAACTATTGATATATTCTCCAATGGTAGTGGTGGGTAATTCAAGGGTATTCAATACAAAATATGATTGTCACTCCTTTCCCAACATTCACTCCCACCTCTATTTTTAGTGGAGTTCAAAAATAACTTAAAAACAACTTTTCAATTTATTTATGCCCTTGGTCGTGGATTTCAACTTTATTTAGGTCTCTAAATAGCTTAATGGTGGTGACCATTTTACTATTTTCTCATTCATATGATAGAGTACATGTAGAGGAGGAAGTAATTAAAAATCACCTCATCACTCCTCATTCAAATTTTGAGCCATGTTTAATTTGATATTGGCCCAACAATAGAGCCTTAGGTGAGTTTTTAATAATTCAAACCCAACATGGTCACACTTACTTAGGTCCTTAACAATGTACGTATGTCAAGGCTTATAAGCCTTCGTGCTCTAGAATAGAAATGTAAACCTTAGTTTAAAAATTAGGTTCCCAATATTATTTTTCCTTAGATATTTGTCTAGGACCTTATAATTCTACTCACAAGGAACTTAAGTTCAAAATAGCAATCCCATAGGTTCCTTCTACATGTTCATATTTAGGAAAATCCTTAGTACAATAAAATCCGTTATGATTATAAACAAATATGAATTTGAGCTTATACTTAGGCTATATTTATTATTAAATTAGTCTTGTCAATATATAACCTAAAGGTCTTTAAGAAATGCCTTTATCACTACATTCCATATCATCATCATGGTGACTTAGGGTAATAGCCTGGATTATTTCATAATGATCGAGGATATTATTCTGAAGCATCATTTTTACTTAGTAATCCACTAGATCTCACAACAATTTAGACTAGGCCCTTATCAAATTAAGGCTGTGAATTGAGATAGAAATAATTATAGAGCTTACCTCATTAATGTTATTAATTATTGGCTCTGGAACTCGCATCAAATTATCCAATATTTAGAGTTACTAATCTCTTCAAAGTGTTTAGCAAACAAAAAGGTAAGAAACTCCAGCAATATGATCATATCATTAAGTACATATTTTTCAATAAGGATATATAAGTTTGTCGATCAACAAAGTAATTCATGTTGTCTCAAAAAAGCATTCACATACAAACGGTCCGAGAAGAGATCATCAAGGAGAGTGTAATCCCACGTAAATGTGTGTCAACCAACACAAAAATCAAGTACAACTGTTAAAATAGCAGGGGTATTATAGTTAAAAGGTTTAATTAAATAATAAAGGTTAATTAATTAATTAAAAGAGGATTATAACTAATGAAGTGTCATTAATTGACCGAAATTAAGGGGAATGTTAGCTAATTAGTGAGAAATAACTAATTATAATGAAAGGATGGGAAAGAAGATAAACAATATAATCTTAGTAGTAAAACTATGTATTCATATTTAGGTGTCTACATTTCCCGGTCTTTGATGTGGTATAGTGCAAGCAAATCCACTTCAAAGATAGTATAAAATTATAGAAAAATAATTTTTAAGAAGTAGAAGAAAAATTAGTATAATGAAGGATGCCCCCTTAAGTTTATATGGGGTGATAGAAGAGGTCAATTGATGCTCGAAAATAAGAAAAGAACAACTGCAATAGAAGCGTACTACAAAAATTAAGATTCGAACTGGCTTAGTTGTCCGTTTTTCAATTCAATTGATTGGAAAATAAGTCTCATGTTTCAATGGATGGAAGAAATGAGGGAGGGAGGGGGGATAAATATGATCCCTATTGCCCCAGATGTTGTGGAAGAAAATGTTGATAGTAATGGAAAGGGATTCAAATTGGGCCTGGTTGGCCATTGTTAGAATCGAAAAAAGAGGAGCATCCCGTGCCTCAAGTGGAAGAAGCAAGGGAGGGGGAAGAATTGGAAAATGATAGGTAAAAAGTTAGGTAGAATTGAAACAAGCATATACATGGAGAATGGAAATATCACAACGTAGCCGACAAACCATCTAATTTAGAAGTAAATTTTTATTTGATATAAACATACAACAAAAGTGTAAAATGACATGAAGAGACATAATACTAATTTTTTTCAATGTTAAAGGACTGACTCAAAGAAAAATACATAAAGTAAATGAGTTGACCAATAAAGAAACAAACACAAATAAACATACTCAAACAAACAATGTTCAAGATAGTTGCACCAATTTTTTTGTTATCTAGCTTCAATTCCCAAATGTTTGAGTTATATGACAAGGGTTAAAAATGGCACCCCAAGCAAGGATACATGAAATGGGAATAAACAGAGGACATATAAGTCCCATGAAAAAACAATCATGCACAATTAAACTACCCCAAGAAATGATATATACAAGGGAAGATAAACATAGCAAGAAAACTAGTTTTTAGTGGAGAAAGATCAAGATGATCTATATGTCATGCACTAGAATAGGTGAGAACTGAAAGTAAGATGTTTTTCGGATATTTTTCAATGTTTGAGAATGTTTTTTCTTATGAATGTTTAGTATTTTTTTATGCTTTACCAATTTTTAAAGATTTTTAATTGTTTTACTAATGATTTAGATTTTTATGTATTACCAATGTTTTGGATTTTTTATGGTTTTGTAATTTTATTCTTTTTTGAAAGTTTTCAAAAGATATGTAGATGAAAATTAAGATGCAAATATTCCCTGGTGAGAGGTGAGAACATATAAGGAAAACTCCTTGCATATATACAAGATGAATAAAAGTAGGAGCAAGGCCAAGATGGATATGTTCAACATGATGATGAACTCAAACCAATGAAGTGCTAAGAAGGAGAAAGATGCCCTCAATGTAATATAGCCAAGAAACAACTGATAAAAAGACAACCAAGATTTTTATTGAAAGAAGGGACAAATTTTCCCTCAAACATGGTCAAAATAAAATATTATACACATGGATGTTCTAAATGAAGCAAAATAACAAAAAATATTATGAAAGGATATGGAAAATGTAGATAGAAGACTCATGATAAAAGTGATTATCCAAAGCACAAATCATGAGACAAGATAGAGACTAAAGAAAGAGTCTAAACAAGGTCCAAACAACACTTGGTAACATTCTAAAAAAAAATTCTTATTGAGATCTAGTGTGCGCACATGGAAATTAATTACCTCTTGCAGTTTAGATTTGATAGAAAACAAGTGAAGTCAAACTAGCAAATGTGTAGGAATGATTTATTTTGAAAGGTTATTTATGAATTGAGGGTAGAAGGAGAGTCATATATTTCTCCGCTATCGGCCAGTGTCCATATCCCCAATGGAGATGTATCTCGATTCTAATAACAACATTTCTCTAATGACATCAAAGATTCCATGGCCCCACAGTAGAGATATTAGAAATACCCCAAGAGAGAGTTATATTTGTTTTTATTTTTATTTTTTTGATTTATTTTTTGGTTCTAAAAAATATTTCATCTTTGTTGATTTTTTTAATAAAGGGTTAAGAATCCTGATGGGTTGATGGAAGGATGTGGAAGTGATTGAGATGATGACATTGGCTAGTGTCAATACATACACCTAAATATATTCACAAGAAGTTTACTAGATGTATGATATTGATAGGATATCTAATAGGTTAGTCATTATTTAATTTACCAAGGTGAGGAAAGACCAAGGTCAAATGGATACCATAGAGATAAATGTCACACAATTAGTGTGAATAGACTAACCAAAATATCACCGAAGGGATGAAAATGGTGGGTGATTTGTAGAGGAATGGAAGGAAAGGAAAGAACATCCATGTGTATGTAAAACCTGATTGTAATGTCTAATGTTTGTACCTTTGATATTTTTGTGTAATTTTTTTATTTTTGATGGTTTTGTGAAGGGATAAGATGATGAAGATGAATGATTGGGAATTTGGGACCAAAAATTTCACTCTGCATGATAGGATCCAACAACAATGTTTGTGATTTCTTTAATGAGGGAGACTAAGAGTTTTTGCTTATCAAGATTGATATTATCTCCAATCTCAATGATCATGGTGAGATCATACTTGATAAGTGACTATGACTTATGTTTCAATGTGGATTTTATATGTGGGGGCTTGATTTCCCTATTCATATATTTTTCAAAAAAATCCATACTTGATGGTTGCGTTAGTGGGCATTCTTGAATCACGTTTCATTTATAAATTTATGGGTCTTGGTTTTATTGTATCTTTAGAGCTACTCATATTTTTATCTTACCTTGATGAAGAAATTTTTGTGTTTCCTATAAGATAATGTGTTATTTCACTTATCCCAAGAAGTGGGAAAATAAATTTTATAGTTAGTATTGATTATATGAATGGTAGGGTTGATTGTGGGTTTGCCACATTTGTTGATATAAGTATGATATGATGAATGGAGATGATATGGTCTAAGGATTGAATAGAAAGGGATATAAGAAGGTGAGCCATAGATAGAAGATGAAGCACTACTAGCATGTGGCCCAAGGATGTAAGAGAATGAGCTATTAGGAGGTGAGCCATAGATAGAAGATAAAGGGATACTAAGACATGGCCCAAGTATATAAGATAATGGGATGTCGGGAGGTGTCCCATAGATGGAAGACAAAGGAATGCCAGGAGGTGTCCCATATAAATAAGAAAATATATGGCTAATAGGAAGTCACCTAACTATAGAAGATGAGGGGCTACTAGTACATGGCCTAATAATAGAGGATAAAGGGCTACTAGGAGGTGGCCCACATATAGAACAAGATCATGGGATCACAAAAGGTGACTCAAGGAGTGATTATGATTGAAGAATTATGATATGTAAGGAATGATGGGGTGATGATAGGATAGAATATGGATCAAGGATAGACCTATATGGTTCTTCATGCAATGAGGAATGTGAAGATGGAAGAATAAGAGGATCAATTTTGATGATCTTAGGATCTTCCTTGGTTTTTTGAAAAAAGGAATCAACTTCTTCCCCACAATACAAAAATGCATTGAGGTCAAAAGAGAATCCTTGCTCATGGTTCTCTATGGGAATGTCATCATGTATCCCCATGAATTCTTTGATCACTTCTTCATTTTGAAAGAAATCAATCGGTATGGGTCATTATTATTTTATGATAGTATGTTGATTGGAATAAAGAGGTCCAACAAGTGTGGAATATTTCTAATATGTTTGATGATGTAGATGAGGGGAAGGTTTTACCTCATTGCTACTACAAATGAATTGGATAGTGCATCAAAAATATATCTTAGCACATTGTTTCTTGTGAATGGTTTGATGTGGATGCAAACAAAAATCTTTAGAAGATTTATGAATACAAAATAAGTAATTATTGAAATGACCGAGGGCTAAAGAGGGATTGAATTTTTATTTATAGAAGAAGATGATGAAGTAGATTTGGATTTGAAATAGGTTGGTATTCGGTTTCCTATAAAATGACATAGTGTAGGTAGACAAAGAGGATTGTGTAGAAAATCATTATTTTGTGATGTAGGGGTTGAGTTGGATGATTGATTAGATAATTTTGAGTCACATGGATATTTAAAGGAGGAAGACATCATTGAGGTGAATAATAAAGGGGGTCTTGCAAAGAAAGGGAGGATCATGAATTAAGAGTTGAATTAGATATTTTCTTGAAGGAACTTGGATTTGCATGGATCTTCAAAGGAGGAAGACATTGTTGAGGCAAATGATAAAGGGGGTCCTACAGAGAAAGTGAGGACCATGAGTCAAGATTCAAATTATATGTTTGATTGGAGGAACTTGAGTTGCATTTATCTCAAAGGATGAAGACATTTTGAGGCGATTGATAAAGGGGTCCTGCGGAAAAATGGAGGTCCTAACTCAAGAGTTGAATTAGATGAATGATGGGGAGAATTTGTGGCAAAAAAATTCCTTATAGGAGGAAAACATCATTTAAGAGATTGGTTATTCCTCAAAAGAAATTAAATTAGATGAGGTTCGGGGAGACCGAGGTGAATCAAATAGTAGCATGGATTATAATGATCAAGAGACTAGGGGAATTAGAAGAATAACATGGATTAGAATAATCGGGAGAATGAGGGGAATCAGAATAATAACATGGATTAGAATAATCAGGAGACTGAGGGGAATCAAAAGAATAAAATGGATTAGAAGCATCATAGTCATACCACCAACTATGAGATAAAGGTGGAGAAGGGGTAACTAAATGGGTTTCCTCATGTGAAGAACCAATCGAGGTTTAATCATGATGAGAATATTTTTATGTAAATTCCTATACCTAGGTTCAATATTGTCATAAGTGTGGATAACCATTCGATAGTTAGTCATGGTTTCCATTCTTGGGACTAAACGTTTGGACCTAGATTGTAAGATTGAACTCTTTCAAATGGAAGGAAGTTCCATGTTGATTTGGGTAGCATAATGACAACCAAATAGAAATTTTACAAATATAGGGATGTTCATGTGATTTTCCAAAGGAACTATAAGGAAAATAGACATCATGATGACACAATTTTGACAATCCAGCAGGGTTTTGAAAATAAGTTGCAAGTGTATATGTCAAAATGGTTGATGAAAATTTGATAGTGTAACAATTTGCAAATGAAAATATTTCCTAGATGTGAAGTGTATGATGAAGATCACCAAGGAAACCATTTCCTATGTTTGAATTTGTCTCAAAGGTTTCTTTGATAACAAGATTTAAGTATTGAAAATGGGTTAAAGTGATTTATACAACATAACAACACAAGTTATACACTCAAAAAAAGTTTAATACAAATAAGATCTAAGTTTTGAAAATGGAGGATACAAATGTGAGTAGCGTAACAATACAATTTGGATACTTAAATAAATTTTAAGAAAAAAATATGTAAGTATCAAAAGGGATTAACACACCTTTGTGAGAAGTGTAACAAAAGCACCTTCCATACGCAAATCATGTTTGAAGAAAAAACAAGGTCTAAGTATAACAATGGGTCGACACATGATGCGAGCAATGTAACAATACATTTTAGACACTTATATTATGTTTTAAGAAAATAATATGTAAGTATAAAAAATGGATTGATATATTGCAAGTAGTGTAACGATGCAAAGTGAGATCAAGGTAAGATACCTTATAAAATGAGGCATCTCAATATGGATTTCAAGATAAGACTACAAAAATATGAGGACGTACCAACACACTTTCAACACTTACATCACTTTGATCACAATAAGGATGGATGTAAGTGGGTGTAAAAGTGGTGGCCATAATTTTGGTAGCACTTCGATTTGTTTTCTCTTTGACTAATAATACCAAAAAATAGAACAAGTGAATTTATGATTCGGGATGAAAAATATGTTGTGTAACTTTGGAAAAGTTTTTCCTTATTCGAAAACAAGGTAGAAACTAGGACAAAGTTTTACATTGTAAAATTTGTGATGAAAGATACGTGGCACAAAATTGTATAGACTCTCACCTTGTTCAAAAAAAGGTTTTTACTCTAAGGAATTTTTCTCTTTGTAAAAGGTTTTTTGAAACACAATTTGGATAAGGTCAAGTTGGTCCTGATTCCAAATGGCTCCCTAGGATTTTGTTCTCAACACTCTCCAATAATTTGTCTAAGAAAAGTAATCTTTTCTATAACAAATTCCAAATAAATGACCATTACCCTATAGTCAAATTAATGATTGAGGCCTCATACGAAAAAAATATAGCACTTATGGGTTTTTCTAATCAATTAGGAAGTGGGGCACTTCCGTTTCATCAACCAATTCCCTCAATCATTGACTACTTTAGGGTTCTGTGGTAATCCTCATAATGCGTTTTTGGCTTATTCCAAGGAACTTACCACATTTTAAAGTAAACGGGTTTTAACACTTATCCAAACCTACAAATACGGTGTTTTTAATGAAATGGTGTGTTTTTTTATCTCTGATTTAAAATGTGGTTTTGCACACCATTGACAAATTGCACATAATGTCATTACTATTTGTTTCGGTTTGTTTCTATGACAAACAAAAAGGTCATGTATTCAAAATATTAATAGTTTTCCATGTGAACTATTTTTGTAGAAAGAGGATCAAGGTCACTTTTGATTCTCAAGATCACTCGAAAGTGCAAGAGAAGAGCATATGTGATGTTTGAACCAACTAATTAGAAATGGTAAAATTTTAACCAATGATAATTAAGTTCTTTAAAAGATTGATTTTTAAACAACTTGAATGATGAATTTTTCCAATTAAACCAAAATTCTAGGAATGAAGAACAAAAGTCATTTTTGATTCTCAAGATTTCTTGAAAGCATAAGATAAGATCATATCTGACACTTGATCTAACTTAAGAAAATGAAAAAAATATTATCAAAGCATTTAAGTGTTGAAAATTAATTTTTAAATACCTCAAATGATTAGTTTTTCCATGTTAACTATCAAAATATCAATTGTTATCTATATTTCCAAATGAAAATCCAAATTTTAGAAAATAATCCAAAATCATTGTTGTTTTTGATTCTCAAGATCACTCGAAAGTGCAAGAGAAGAGCATATGCAGTTTTGATGACTTTACAACAAAAGGATATTTCCAACAAATATTTAAAATGCTAACACAATTTCTAAAAAAATGACAACCATAATATTAGAAAAATATCCATAATCATATCCATTTCTAATTCTCAAGGTCACTCGAAAGCGCAAGAGAAGAGCATACATGGTGTTGATCAAAATTAAAATGAATCTAACATGCAAAGAAAATGAATAGTTTTATAATAAAGGAAAACCTTGTACATTTTGTAAGTCTAAATCCCAAATTTATGTGTTCATTGCATAGATTACCTCAATAAATTTCTAAGCACGAGAAAAATGGAGTCCTTTCAAGATTGAGAGCAAAATTTATGGCTTTCAAAAGATATGTTACACATATGATCTTTACTCACAGGTATGCACTTAACCTATACTAAAAATGTAAAAAACATCCCAAAATTAACAGAAAGGTCAATGTTTTCCCACCAAGATTCAATTTTGACATCAACCCATCTCCTTAATATGCATAAAGAAGACTCAACACTATCAAGCATTAACGTATATGGTCAAAAACTTAATATTTTCAACAAATTGACAAAACTAGCATGCAAAATGATGGAAATAAATCTAAAAATGAAAACATGAAGAAAACTTACATTTTCACATCAAGATTCAATTTTGACAGCAACCCACCTCCTTAATATGCATAAATAAGACTCAACACTATCAAACATTAACATACATGCTCAAAAAATTAACATTTTCAACAAATTGACAAAACTAACATGTAAAATGATGAAAAATGAAGCTCTAAAAATTAAAAAACATGGAGAAAGCTTCAATTTTTCTATAAATATCCCATTTTGACAAAAATGCACCTCCTTTATAACTACAAGGAAGACTAAACACATGCAAACGTAATAAAACAAGTTAAGAAAGACAAGTTATGTCAATATATTAAAAAGGAGGGTTAGTATGCAAAAATAAATTTAACCAAAATAAAGAATGCATGTGAGACAAAGAGGTGTCCCACTGGGCATTCCATATGTATGCATGTAGAAAGAATCTAAGATAATTAATATAAAATAACACTAAATAGTTCGATTTCAAAGTTACTCTAACAAAGCATCATGATAAAACCATAGAAAAGGAAAAGCTTAACTAATGCATATAATATTAAAAACATGAAATGTAAACCATCCTTTGATGTTTTTGATGGGATTTAGATTGTAGGTACTCCTTTAGTGATCCAAACGTAGCTACATGTGATCAAAGGAAATTATCCATGGAAGAGGAAGATATCTCACCAATATGGCTTGATTTCCATGTATGGTTCTTCTCTTACTACTCTTTACAAGTAGAAGATAGAAATGGTTGTTTGATCAATAATATTTTCAAGATTGAAATGCTCTTATCATATGTTAATGTCTTACAAGGACATGGTGTAAATTTGGACAAGGTGTACTAGGTTCTTTATATAGATTTCCAGTTTTGGAGAAACTTACAACCTAGTGAATGTGGGATAGAAATAGAGTAGAATTAGAAAGTGATAAGTATGATTAGAAGAGATTAATTAGATATTAGAAACTCATGGGAGTTGGAGATGATTTAATTAATCAACTAAGATTAATTAATAGACCAAGATAAGCTTAAAAATCCATTTGGAGGTGATTTATAAGGAAATTAGTAGAATTTGAAGGGTTTGTAAGAGATATTTAACCAATAAGAGGGTTTATTAGTTAAATACAAGATTGAAAGGCTTAATTAATTAATAATGGTTAGTTAATTAATTAATTAAAAGATTATTATAGCTAACGAAGTGTCATTAATTGGAATCCATGCTTTGAGGAAAGGCTATTTAATTAATGAAGTGTCGTTAATTTATCAAAATGAAGGATAATGTTAGCTAATTAGAGAGAAATCACTAATTATAACAAAAGGATGGGAAAGAGGAGAAACAATGCAATTTTATTTGTTAAAATCTATAGTCTAATTTTTGTGTCTACACTATGTAATTCATTTTAGTTTGAGTCAAGTAAGAAGATGAGTGAATCTCAATGTAAGCATAAATTAGCCATTATTGTCATCATCTATGCTCTTTTTCAAAAGAAAGAAGATTTACAATGCATAGCAGGGTAATAAGTCTTGATACTTAAAGGAAATCACAATGTTGGGTTGTCTTCATTGAAATGTGTCTCAAGTAAATTGTTACCTCTAGTTTACACAGATATTTTGATGTAATTTTGGAGTTTTCAAACATTAAAATGAGTGAGATATTGCAAAAGGACTCTTCTCGGACTCTGTGAAAACCCTAACCTAGGGTTTATGAGAAAAATAATATAGATGGAGATAGATTAAGTGGATTTTTGTGAAATTTTCATAAAATAGTTTTGATATGTTGAGAAGAGATATTTGAGAATTTTAGGGTGTTTTGACACTATACGGTCACTTAATTTATTGATAGTCTAAAATAGGGATTTGGAGACCTAAATGAGGTAAGCTTGTTCAAATATGGAAAAAATTCCTTAAAGAAGGAAGGTTGAAATTTGGAACAGAGATAAAATGGCCAAATGGGTGGTCAAAATAGGTAGGTTCTCATTTTGAAAGTGAGTACATCAAAATCTAGAAGTGGATTTCACTTGAAACAGGTCTAGCAACCTATGAGAGCTAAATAGAGAAGATAATGTGATCATGTGCATCTTGAAGATTATACTGCGATCTCATTCAAGTGTTAAGTTTTCCTTAGGCCAATTTTATGAAGCATATTCTAGATATACGGGGTTTATTTATCCAAATGAAGTTTTTCATCTTGATGAAGGGGTCTAAATAGAAAAATGTAAGGTCTTCAGAGTCAAAGGTATGCAAGGAAGTATTAGTTGATGATTCAAGTCATAAATATGATGTTATTTCAAATAAATCAAGGCGTAGAAAGAAAGATACACCATGATGATGATCTAAGAATACTAATCAAGTATTCACTTGCTAAGGTATGAATAAAAGTTTCATTATTTGAAGACTAGTAACATTTACACAAAATCATGAAATGAGGAGCTCCATGTGTGTAATGTGGTTAATATGAAATGTTATAATCTGACGTAAATGCTAGATATATTATAAAACATCATTGTGTCTTTGTGAATCTCAAGCTTGTAAGAGAGAAGGTACGAAGATACATAATGTATGGTTATGACTATGCAAGGAAGAATGGCATTTCTGAGAGTGTATGTGATCTTATAGACTTGTAATTGTATTTCGAGATAGTGTTGTAAGGACGTCTAATGTCTTGAAAGGATATACAAGTTGTGTGTCAAATATCAAGTCCATGAAAGTTGTAAGGGGGGCCCAAGTTTAGAATCATATGTATTAAATAAATGATTCTACCTAATAATATGGTGAAGGATCAGTTTTCATCAAAAGCTAGTGCTACATGATAGTGAATGAAGGGTTCATCATACTATATTAAGATTTATGTTGAGGGGGAGCTTGAATTTCACCTTGACCATGTATGAGAGGTATCTAAGTTGTCTAAGACGCAGAGTTAGGAAGATTTGGGTGATAAATTTCATTTTTAATGAATTTTTCTTATAAAATAGAGCATTTTAAGTGGTTTATTTAGGCCTACAAAGATGTCTTAGACAAAGGTATGCTAATCTTGAAAATCTGCAAGAATTTTCGTGTCTAAACAAGGTAATATATCAGGTCAAGGAAGTTGAAAAGTGCTATTTTTCAAGGTAGACGTGTTTTTGTGATGAGTATTATCATATTAGTGAAATATTAACAAGGTAAGGTATGTGATGAGGTTTTACAAAGGGTTAATGACTGAATTATGGTTTTAAGAAATTATATTGGGGTCTTAGATGTCATGAGGGTTGTGATGATAAATGCAATATTGAGATGTATAAGAACAAGAGTTGTAAAGTAAGTTAAGTAAGATTATAAGCTAACTTGGTATGTATAAAAAAATAAGGGTGTGAAATGACATGCTACAAGTGTGTGGTACCATAAAGATAGGAGGATTCATTGAAATCTTTGATCCAAGTGTTCTAGGAGCCTAGATGGCTCAAATGGAAACATGGAGGATGTTTTTGAAACAGTACTTTATAGGTAAGATTATGTTTCTCAAATGTGTATGATAGTAACTTAGAAGTTTGAAATGAAGACTACAAATGACTAAGAAAAAGCTTCAAAGAAGAGGAAATAAGATGAAGTCATCTCTATGACTCATAAACGTTATAAGGATCCTAATTTTTGTGCTTTCTACTAGAAAGGGATGGCATGCATCTAGGGGGTCATAAGGAGATGTGTCATAAAAATATTATGTTTTGTGAGTGGTATTTTATAAATTTTATTTATTTATTATGTTTATTTACGCATCACTAGATGATTCATCTCACTTAGGTGTGAGCATGGATCATAGGTTTCATACTAGTTATGAAAGATTATATCATGGAATCTATCATATGTGTTAAGTGTGTGTCATAGAAGTCACATTCCCCTTTTGTAAATTAACTCCTATTATCCATCGAGAGAGGCATCATTATCTCTACATGGAAGTTACCCAAAACTCCCATATACGTACACCTCTCTTCTTGATCTATGAACAATCAAATAGAGTCTCATTTCCCTTAATGCACGGGCATTGCTTTCATGGTTAAGTGTTTGTTTGAATCTTAAAGCTATTTCATTTTAGTGGAATGCAACTCCTTGATGTGCATGGATTTTCTCCAAGTATTTTTCCTTTATTCATCTATCATGGTACCAACACTCGGGGATTAGAATCGTGTTGCTTACCACTTTCTACCTTGTAGTTTCATGTACAAGTCCTCAATATTGCTTTGTGCTCTACTTTGATTATTCAAGTGATTTTTGTGGTTTGTTTGTGTTCCTTGATGTGTTGGTTATCAATAATCCCTTGAAAAATGCAAGTGAGTCAGTCAAGTAAAAAAATTCTCTCTCCTCCCACTTTCTTTTTGACTGGAAAGTAATTTATTTTAATTGATCTCATCATTAATAAAGAAATAATAAATTTTGAGGGAAAAATAATCCTTTTTGGGGGGTTATTATTGGATTTGTGGGCCTCATCTCTTAAACCCCTTACATTTTGCATTTAGGGGTGGTGTTTTTTATGGTTACTTTTCCTTTTGAATATCATTTGTACACCTTTTTTGCCATGCATCCCTATGCAGTTCCCCTTCTCACCCCTTTTAATTATCAAGAATGGTTATATGTTATGTATTTTTCCTTTAAAAAGAAACAACTCTTTCGGATAACAATGGGATTGCAAGACGAACCTACAAAAGTAACAGAAAAGGAAAAGTGGCTTGATAAATGTGATGAAGCCATTGATTTTTTATCTCTGTCTATGTATCCATAGTTGTGCTTCCATATTTCCTTTACAAAAACACCCAAGGAAGTTTTGGATGCATTAGACAAAAAATTTGGGAAACAAGATGAAATGAGAGGGAATGAACTAGAAAATGAATTGATTAGCCTCAATCCCAAAAGATTTGACACCGTTTAGGAATTCTTCACCAAATTTAAATTACTCATATAATAGTTAGCACCTTTTGGAATAGAAAAAAGGAACTGCAGCTCATTATTTTAGTCCTTACAAAACTTGGTCCAGAATACTCTATTTTTTTCTCTACCTTCCATGCAAGAAAAGGGAATTTGGTAAAAGTTATACTATGACCTCACTTGACAATTTTATTTCTGATTTGATTAGGGAAAATCTTAAGTTGATTAAGATGAGATCTCTAAAATCCATAAAATTTCATGCTCTCATTTCTGGACACGAAAAATAGAACGCTTCAAAATATAAGAAATAGAACAAGGATCGTGAGAAAAGGACCAACAAAAATCCAACTCTTCCACTTCCTTCTCTAGTTTTGAATCTCCTAAAGAATGTATGAAATGTGGGTACTGTAGAGGTAGGCATGATGAAGAAATTTGTTTTAAGAAAACTATTGATCTCCTCACTAGTAGTCTTGAGAAGCACAACATAGGAGTTCCATATTCTCTCAAATCATCTTCATCAACTCACAAAATTTCTAAGGAGAAATATATTGAAAAAGTTCAAGTGAAAGAGAAAGAAAAATTCAAAGAATCAAACAAGGAGAAACCAAAGAGAAGGTCTTTAGTGATAGTTCTGCCACCTACTCCTTGTAAGGACCATGAAAACCGAGGTACAATTTTTTTTCAACTCCCATTATTCCCATTGTTTAATTGATATTTTGATTTCAACCAAAATCAAATCATACAACTAAAAAATAAAATCATACATGCATGAAACAATGGTACAAATCATATTTGAATCCAAAATACATTTCATTTGTTTCCGATGCCTCAATACAACTTATAATTTTACATGCAATGTCAAAGAGCCTTATAAGATTATATAATATAACTAATTATTTCAGTAGTACATCAAGTACAATTTTATTTCAAGAACTGAAATATAAAATAGCTAAAAATTATTATAATTCAACTCAAATTTATTGTAGATTATTAATTTTCCTTTGTCTCCGAGTGGTCTCGTATTTTCTACAAAAGTTCATTTTCAATCGAATGGAAAGAGTTTCCATTTTCATACATGTAGTATTCTACAAATGAAAACTTATCAGCAATAACCAATCATGCATCAACAAAAAGACTCATACATTATTATTATAATGATGTCAATAAGCATGTATACATGCATGAACTAACAATGTTCAAAATCTCATTCATGAATGATGCCTTCATCAGTCATACAAACAATAGATAATACTTACATGCACGTAAGTGTGATTACATAATTTATTTCATAATAATCATAACATTAATATTCATTCATGCATCTGCATACAAAATCATCCATTATTATAATAACTGTAGATAAGCATGTATTCATACATGAACTATTCAAGTTCATATTATCATTCAAGGTATAAGCCTTTAATTGACATATAGAAAATGAATAAAACTTACAATAAGTAAGGTTGATTACATAATGCATATCTTAATAACCGTATGCATCAAAACCAACAACATACCAACTGTTTATCCAAATGCCATCGTAATAGTTTTATATCCCAAAATGAGACAACATTCTAACTGTTTTGACATAATGTTGGCATATCAATCTTTATGCCAAAAATGGAACAAAAATAACCTTCGACAAGATTCCAACATTAACATCATATATTCCCGTAAGAGAAAACATACTAATTGCTTGGAAAAAATTTAGAACCAATAGTCTCATAACCATAATAAGAAAGCATACAAACACTATAACAAAATTCCTTCAATAATAATCTCATAAAAAATCATGATAAATCATACAAGATTTATGAAAAAAAAAACTTCAATAATAATCTCATAAACCATTATGAGAAAGAATACAAATAGTATGAAAAAATTCCAACATGTGCATCATCTTAACATGCCCAAAACAAAACACAATGCGAAATACTTGACAAAATTCCAATGTAGTAACCTTATATGCAAAAAGGAGAATGCATACATACCAAATTGACATGATGCCAACATGTACATCATCTTATCATTCTGAAAGATGCAAAACATGCCAATAAAAATCATCAACATAACGTGTTTTTCAAAAGACCCAACATAACCTTTATACCAACCCGGATGGTCGTAACAACCTTGAAAAATCCTCCCATAATGTTTTTGACAGATCTTCCCCCTCTAATTCCTTCTCTCTTCATTCCATGCTAAATGACCAAAATAAAACCTAAATCTCCTTTATGCCATGGATTTCAAAATTTATTAAAATAACATTAAAACTCTAAAATGCCACCACTTATATTTAGTCTAAGTTATTTATATTTTTAAATAAAACTTATGTGCCACATTCCATAAGGAATGGTTAAAACATGATTGAATGCAAGATAAATCAAAATCCAAATTCCATTAAGCACCAATAAAATGCCACCTCATAACAATAATCATATGGCCAAGTCAAATCATTACAAAAACAAATGTCAAGCCACATTGTCAAGTGATCACCTAAGCATGTTAATTGTAAAGTCATACAACTCACAAATTCTTGAATTTGAGCACTTGGAGAAAATTACACTAGGCACACTACCATATCACCCAACTACAAAAAAACATTATCACTCAATCAAAGGGTGATTGCTAACTCACAGAAGAGTGGGAATTTGTGCGTATATGTGCATGTGTATGCATACAACTACGTTAGCGTATATAAACAAGTATATATGCTCATGTACCTATGATCATACCCATATGGGTATATGGACTAATGTCCATTCCTTCATGCATTACACTCATACCTTAATGAATGACTAATGAAAAAAAAATTCAACAAAGAAGAAATAACCAAACAAATTCATTAATAATATGAAGTCCCAAAAGTTGGGATGTTACATCTTCCCCCCTTAACAAGGGTAATGTCCCAATTACGAGAGACAATAAAAGAAATTGAAAGTTCTTTCTTATGTACTCATAATATTCGAAGTGGAAATGTTATCACCAAATTACAATTCCCTCTAAATTACTTGCAAATGAAATGTTTGGGTAATCGGTATAACTGGGTAATATGGAGTTATTTCTAGGAATGGAACATGAACTTGAGACAAATCTCCAAAGAAATATAGTTCTTCTTCCCAATTGATATTAAGACTACCCCTAATGTAATAAAACATATAATAAGTCTTCCTCAATGATTTGCAAGGACCATGGAGAAGGAGAAAGCATAAAAATGGAGAAATCCTACATTAAAGAGGTGATATCACCAAGAGAAGGGTGGTGTGGAAACTTCACAATGAGTGAAAATGGGAGAAAATGAAAGTGGAAAGGGAAAACACAACACCACAGTCCAATAATAACATTTACAACACCATTTCCATTAAAGAACAACAATATTAGACCATGTAAGGAGGATAATATATGCACAAAAATACCTACAATGTGATAGAAAGGTAAGATAATGCAATAAACAAAACTAGGGTAGTGAAATAACCACAAGCTCTATTTATTGCTTCATATTTTTACAAATTATATTACACTAAGAAAAGGATGCATGTATCCACCATATAATGTCGGAAATGAGGCTAGGATCTCATCTTCATGCAAGCAACATCCAAAATGTCCAACCCTTTACAAAATGCTCCCTTTTACAATATATAGGAAGAATGAATGAGAAAAGAGAGGAGGAGCTCGAAAAATTACTTCAACTACCCAAAAAAATAATTATTTTTTCTGCAAAAGGGGTGGGATGACCTGAAAACCCCATTTTATCTTATACTGTAGCTTGTGGGAGAAGAATTGGGTCTCCATATCTTCATTTACTTCATTTTTTGCACTGGGAGTGGTTAATTTGACACGGAAATTTTTCCTTTTTTCTCACCTACTCCACAAAATTCAAATTTTTATGATTTCATGAGATATGGATATAAATTCCAAATACAATGAGTATAATCTTTCCCAAAATGGTTTAGTGTGGAGGAAGATATGGCTATTTTTTGTCCGGACTATTTTTTGTGTTCATCCACCAACTTTGTGCCCTTGCCTTCAATGTACCTCTGTCATCTCTTCGACGGCTCGGTGAGTGGCATGTCATCTCCCTAGTGAGTCTTCTTTAACTCCAAAATGTGACCCCGAATTCCATCACCACTAGGACTCAACTCACGATCCCCGAGCTCCTGAAATCATGCCCAGCTTGCCAAAACTCTAAGCTTCGAAGTCTGCAAAGTCAGAATTTTGATTTTCTACCTTGGTTAGGTGGGTTTTGGGATCCACCTCATACCTGACATGTAACCACTTTACGTAATCCCAAACTTAAAGCTCTAAAAATATAAATTTTTACCTATCGGACTTTGAAACCCATGTGCATCTGCTCGACTCCCATGTAACTCACCGTCAATCTCACGAGTTCCCAAACTCATGAACCCCGAGCTCCAAAACCCAAAGTGGCTCACCCTCTAAAATATAAAATCATCCTGCTGCGGTGACTAACTCCCCATGATGATCCTCCCATGTGACGAGCCATCCACCATTTCTTTGTATTGACTCCACCAAGTTCAAACTCACTCCCATTGCAACTTCCAACTCGGTCACACATGACCAATCCTACCCAATACGTCGAGATTGTCGAGTTAACTTGGCCATCTTGTAACTTGAGAAGTGAGATTCATGTAACCTGACTTGACCCCGACCAACTCGATGCCCCTAGCGACTGGCTTTGAGCTAGCGAAGCTTCGGCCGAGATGGCATCAGCTCACCTAACAGCTCGATGAGTTGTTTTTTGCTCCCTAGCCAATTTGGCCATTTTTTCCCTGATTATTTGGAATTTTCATGGATTTCACCGAGAACAAGAGGGTCATGGGGACATAATAAGGAACTCTACAAATTTATTTTCTCTTGTTTTTCCATTTTACCCGTGTTGGTGAATGTGGACTCGAGGGCCTATTTTTCTGTCTTCGACCGAGCTCTAAACCTCTGAAACCAAGAAGAGTAATAAATTCTTCAAGTAACCCCAAAATTCCCAAAAACGTATCAGATGTTTCCAAATATTCTTCTTTTGGCCTAAAATACTCCAAATTCTTCCATGAAGCTCTCATCAATTACCTAGGTCCAAGTTTCTCCAGTTGTCCATTTTCACCTGGGGGTGAAAATGGATAAAAATTTGGCAAATCACGAGGGCATCTACCTACTAGATGGGGTTGATCAAGTAGCCTTATTCATCTATTGGGTATAGATTCATCATGTTAAATATGAACCGATATGAACCCTAACAATTTTCCCTGAGCGAGTTAAAGCATTGTGTGAACTCGGAGTTGATCCACTACTTGCATTTTCCAAATTTTATAAGAAAATCTTAAAATTTGCATGAGTGGAAATTTTTTTGATATGAAATTATGTTTTCTCCTTCCTCTCTGCAAGATGATCTATTGGGTGAAAATGAAGACCTTAACTTACCCTAAAATATGATTATTTCCAAGTCTAAAAGATTAAACTCGAATCGAATTCTTAGCTAATACTAAAACATTGCAGAGCTTGGGAACACATGATGATTTGGTAAACACTTGGTGCTACTATTAAAACTTATTTTCCCCATTTTGTATGATTATCATAATATTTCTAAAGGTTGGAGAATCTATAATGCAACTATCCACCTTGAACCGATTCCCTAATTTTGCAAGAGGTACTTAGAAGATCAAGCTATGACCGGCGAAGGGATAAGCGAATGAAAATACTGAAATCTTCCCCAATATGATTTAGTTTCTTTGTATTTGAAATTTCTTGAGGATTGTAATTGTTTCCTCAACTTTGAGCTTCTTGCTATAACATTCTTTCCGGGAGGCGATGAACTTCGTGAGGAGACCACTAGAAGTAATAAAATATATGCCGAGGCACTTAGGGAAAGGAAACATACTCTAATAATAAAATAGTGTGCACAAGCACTTAGATGAATTGCAAATACTAAACTAATATGTACAAGGACCACAAATGCCCTAGTAACAATGTTCAAGATAGAGTCCATTGATCTGTAATATGTAGCTCTTCTCAATCCAACTTGGATAATTGCAAGGCATTATTACTCTTGCACCCCATGATCATGTATGGACCACTCCATATAACATCAAATTTGGAATTCTTACCTATTTTTTCCATTTCATCATCCCACTTTAGTACCAAGTCACCTTCTTGGAAGCTCCTATATTTGGCCTTCTTTTGAAGATCCTCTTGATCGAAGCTCAATATTTCTCCATGGTTTTCATTTCTTGCTCTCTTAGCTCTTCCAACTCTATGAGTTCTACATATCTAGCCTCCATGGGCTCAAACTCGGATAAATCCAACTCCTTGAGGAGTTCAAGTGCTAGAAATTAAAGATATATGGGCAGCCTAACTTATTTTCCATAGACTATATTATAAGGAGAGATGTCAGTAGACCTATTTTGTGTGATTCTATCAGCCCACAAGGCTGATTTGAGCTTGGTATGCCATGTCCTTTGGTTTTCATTAAGATTCTTGATAATCCTCAATAAGTTCTTATTTTTGTCTCAACTTGTCCATTACCCAGGGGTAATAGTTAGAGGAGGTGCTTAGATATATCTCATTCTTGACAGCCCATTCAGATATTTTGGTACCCATAAATGCTAGAGAATTTTCAGATATGATAGTGTATGGGACACCAAATCTGGTAATAATTCCTTCATAAAAATCTAGTATACTAGACTCATTTTCCTCCTTGAGTGCCACTGCCTCAATCCAATTAGTGAATTAATTTGTTTCTATGATTATGCACTTATGGCCTTGGATTGAATTTGGATTGATGTTCCTAATGAAATTCAACCCTCATTTTATAATTGGTTGATCAACTGAGATTGGGTGGAGGGTAGTGTTATTAGTCTCTCCTTTCCTATGAAGAATGCACACTTCTTAATCCATGCATAATAGTCACTAAACATTGTGGGCCAATAATAACCAGCCTTCATGATCTTGAGGGTTGTTACTCATGGAGAAAAATTACCCCATCTTCCCCTGTCATGGAACTCATGTAGCACTTTCTCAATCTAATTTTCCAGAACACACCTCAAGAGGACTCCATTCACATATTTCTTGAATAAGATGCCATTAATGAGCACATATATAATGGATTATAGTATAAAATACCTTCTCTTCTCTTTTCTCAAATTTGGAGGGGATAGACTTGTTTGAAGAAAATGTATCATGTTTTGGGTCCAACAAGGAATGGACACACCATCTCAGACTTGTTCTGAACATCTTAGAGAACTAGAACAACTCCTTCATCTTTTGGCCAAACATGTTGACTAGAATTCATTTGTTCACATAATCCTTTGCCACAGACTAATTTAGTTACCTTGATTTTTATGTCATACTCTATGGCACAAGTAATATAGCCTACCATTTTCTCATTCATGTCCTTTTTGAGGAATAAATCCTTAAATCTGGCATGAGAAACTAGCAAGTGAATCTTTTTGTTGGAGACTAAGTGTCTAAACTTATTCGGGATCCTTATAATGGTGAGGACATGCTTCTTAATGAATAAGTGCCTCACTTCATAATCCTCCAAACTCTAATTGAAGAAAGCAACATGTTGTTCGGATCCTTCTTTGTTTGAATGTATCAAAATGGTTGAGATTTTTTCAGAACCACCAAAGGCATAGAGGATGAATCCTTTTGAGAAATATGGATTGACGATAGTTGGGGCCTTGGGATATTACATATTTTATAGCCTCAAAACTCTCTTTACCCTCTGCTTTATAAATTGAAATGCCATAATCTTCTTCAACATTATTTTCGGTGGCTTAACAAGAGTTGCAAAGTGATGCATGAACCTTCTAATAAAATTGATTCTCCATAATAATCTTTGCAGAGCTTTCTTATGACTTGGAAAAAGTAGTGCATAGATAGCTTCAAATATTTTTGGATCGATTGTCAACCCCTCTTTATACAAGATGTCACCTAAGATATTTACTTTGCATGAGCTAGGAATATACATTTATTTGGATTCAAAGACACTCCAAATTTCCTACATCTCTCGAATACTTGTCTAAGATGAGAAAGGTAATCAACTACATTATTGGAGAATATAGTTACGTCATTTAAGTACACAAGAACCATATTTTTATCATCCCCTTGAACTCCATGTACATTACTCTATGGAATGTATCTTTGTCATTTGAATTCCCAAAAGGAATTTTATTATAAGAATATGTGCCCCATTTTGTGGTGAAAGTTTTCTTGACTTGGTATTCCTCGTTCACTCTAATTTTATTATAGCCTGAGTAACCATTCAGTAACAAGAATATCTCTTTGAAAATAATGGTCATTAAGAGAGGCTTTATTCAAGTCATGAAAATTCACACACAATCGGATTTCCCCATTTCTTTTCCTGAATGACACCGATTTATAACCTAGTAAGAGTGCTTGATGAGAAAGATGATATTATCCTCAATGAGCTTGTTCAATTCCTTCTTCATGAGAGGCTCAATATGAGGGTTCACTAGTATTTTCTTCTATCTAATGGGTTTGGCATCTAGATCTATCTTAATAGTATGTTGAGATAACCTCGAGATCAAATCATCTCAAATCCTCATAGTTCAAAAAAATATATCTAGAAACTCTTGACAAATTTGAATGAAATCAAATTTCTCTTGATGAGTACTTACTTTTCCAATTTGAATCACCTTTCCTCTCTAACTGAAAGTGGTTACGAGTCTTCACCTTTGACTGAATGTTAGCTTTCTCCTTTCAAAATTATTCATTAGGATTGAAGATTGACTCTAGAGTTACCAAACCTTTTGGGAGTTTGTTTGTTCTTAAGCTGGACTACTTGATCCCAATAGTTTTGCTTCAAATTTGTTCTAATTTCTAGAAGAGAAATCATCTTCTCTGGAGGAAATTTATGATCGATGATCATTTTTAACACTTTCCATCTCGTTTTATTTTCGGGAATAGTTGGTATTACTACAACTTTGTTATGGGGTTGAGTTTGATCCTTTTTATACTTTCAACTATGTCAAATGCTGCCCCAATTGCTGCAATCTTGTCGATAGCCTCATTTTTCTTCCTTGGTATGTAAATAATGTTAAATGCCTCAAAATCCTTAATGAGATCCCATATCCAGTTCTTATATATCTTGAGAAGATCATTTTTAGCAGCATTAAGTCCTCTAATCTAGTTAACCACTAGCTCACTATCCCTAAATAATTACACGTTATTAATACTTCTCTTCCTTTCCCAATGTTATCCATGGATAAGTGCTTCATACTCAACTATTTTGTTTGAGAAATTGAATTGGAACTAGAAAGCTGAGTACTACTTATTACTTATAGGATATATAAGCATCACTCCTCCTCCACACCTTGTCTTCTTGTAGAACCATCAAATAAAAACTACCATACTTCATTGTCATATTCATTATTTGGTTTGGTGATGCTTATGAAGGGGTGTATACTCTTCATACAAACAATAGATTCCCAACTCAACCTCCTTTATTTCTTTGTATATATCATAGGCATGTATATTTTTTTCCCACTCATCGAGTGTTAAATCTATAATGCCTCCAACCTTAGTTTCTACTTCATAAATCTCTATAAAATATTCCGATCAAATATGGTGTAATTAGCATTAATCGAACTTGGCACATGAGGCTCAATGTAGTAGTTGGAAATTGGATTTGACATAATTGTGGCTTTAGTCCCATACCTCATTCTTAAGAGCATGTATGACCAATAACTTGATAGGTACCCACCAATTTTAGTCATGAAATCCCTTGACAAGCACAAGGCAAAGAGTGGTGACAAATCAATGGCTGATGTGTCTTGTTAGATTTCGTGATATTTAGGCATGCGAGGCTACATAAGGTTCAATCCTTTTATCACTCCAATAGTTACCACTACTATCCCATCCAATTTTACCACTCCTTTAGATATAATTTTGTATTTTAAACCCAGCTAATCTGTAATTTACTTATGCATTATTGAGATGATTACACTTGAGTCAATCATGTAGTTATGTACTAGGTTGTTCCTAATGATAAAATATACATAGAATGGAGGAGGTTTGATATTTCTAGTTGGTTGAACTCCTTATTGAGTTACATTTTTGATAACCCTTTCCTAATTCTTTGGTACGTGGTTTAGAATGGATAAGTTGGCCATGGTGCTGCAACAAATCCTCTGTCTCGAATTGTCATAAATTCCCACATAGATATGCTTACATTTATTTTATTCATCTAGTTAATTATGTTGAAAGGATATGGATTTTCCTTTTACTACCTCTTGTTCACCACAACCTTCTCCCACACTTGAACTATTATATGAGCTTATATAACATGTGCCTTAGGTTGATTCGTGAGCTTAGAATCGCATTTTAAATACCAACTCCTCGAAGTGTGGTATAAGGTTAAGGAACACTAGAATTCGATGACTTTACTTCATCTATATCCTTTTATTAGATCTTGTGTTCATCAATACACCTTGAGAAGGAGAGTGATTAATTTCACAAAAATTGTTTTATTGTCAATTTACTAGTGAAGTGTCATTATGATCTACTTCTTGTGCATTTTCTTGTTGTTGATTTTCTTCTTCATTTGTTTCTTAGGTAACACCAACAATTTGTACCATCAAGGCTTTATTCAACATGTCATTGAAAAATGTTACCTGATTATGGGGTTGTCTACAAGAAAAACACCATTCATATTCTTGGGCTAGATTATTTTTAACTACAACCAAGGATTTGGATGTTGATGTTGCATTAGGATTGTATGGTTGAAATGGCCTAGTAGCGAGAGGTTGTCCTAGGTTCTGGTTTTGATTTTTAACTTAATCTGGAAGTCTATTAGACTGATATGTGGGCTTATTGAGTTAGTACTAAGGCTAGTAAAGTCTGAAATTCTAAGCTTGTTGCCTCTTAATAGTCACCAACTAATTCCCTAGGTTCGTAATTGTTTCATGACCTCTTGGAGTTCGGTCAAGGTGCTAAAAGAAGAGGTAGAAGCTTCATTGGAATTATAATTTTTGGGATTTGGGATAGGAGCTAACGTAGGTGCTTGACTAGAACAAAGATTCCCTATTTTTAGATAAATAGGCATATGTGGCTTAGGTGCAAGTTTATCAACTTAAATTAGGTAATTTTTAGCTCTAATGGTTATGTTATAAGCTCATGGAAATTTTTTCCCTCCCATATCTTTGTATCATCATATATTTTTCCCTCCCATAGACTATATCATCATGGTTATATCATAATTAAGATATTTTAAGAAATAAAGGAATGCACCTTCAGACTAGTCTAACAATAATTGAAATCCTATTCAATGTTCTTTGGAATCTAAAATTGAAGCCAACCATCTATTCATTTGGTGCTCTTTTTATTGTAGTGTTGCTTCAATAAAGATAGATTATCTTCTCTTTCCTTGAACTCGTCACAAAGAGCCAAGCACAATTGATCCTTATTTTGAAATGACTATGATCTTAAGCTTTTGAACCACTACAAAGCTTTGCCTTTGAAAGAAGAAGCTAAAATTTTCACTACCACATCCATCTCAGCAATTTCATGTATGGCATAGAAATTTAAAATTTATTAGATATGATTAATTGGGGTTGTGTGATTTTCTCCATTAAAGAATGGAATGTTCTTCTAGGATGCCATTGGGATTGTGTTTTATACATTGAGGGAAATTGTACTACTACCCGTGAAGTTGAAAAACAAATTTGATGGTTATTGGTCCATTCTTATCGGTCTAAGAACCCCTAGTACATTAAAGAAAAGGAATACTAGGTGGAGGTGTTGAAAGAGTTATATTTGGAGGAGACGGTGATCTTTGGACTTGTCTTCCTCTCCTTCCTCTACCCGAGGATAGCTGCAAGTATTCAAATATTCCCTCTTCTCTTGTTCTTGACCTGGTTTGGATCCTTCTCATGAATTTGAGAAATATGGGATGCTAAAACCACTAAATTATGATCTTGGTAGTATCCAAATGTGTTGGTATAAAGCCTTCAAATCTTGAGATTCCAACAAGAGCACACCAAATTTTTGAAATGAATATGTAGACCATATATTATATTAGAGAACATGAAAATATGACTTCCTTGTCCCACCGGTGTGCCATAAATGTTATCACTAAATTCAACACCCTCCGAATTGCTAGAAAATGAATTATACGGGTAATCGGTGTAATCTGGGTAACATGGAGTTATCTCTAGGTATGTGACCATGAAATTGAGACAAATATCTAGATAAAGTTGGTTTTTCTTCCAAATATGATATTAAGACTACTCATGTAAGAAAACGACTAATTAATCCTACTCTATAATTTCCAAGGAACGAGGAAGAAGGAAAAATCATAAAAATAGAGAAATCCTACACTAAGGAGGTGATACCACCAAGAGAACGGAGGTGTGGAAACTTCACCATGAGTGAAAATGGGAGAAAATGAAAGTGTGAAGGCATAACATAATAGCATCTAGTCCAATAATAAATTTTACAACACCATCTCCATTGAAACACAATGATAGTAGACCCAACAAGGAGGATAATATATGCACAAAATTATTTGCAATGTGATATAAAGGTAAAATAATGCAATAAGCAAAGTTGGGGTAGTGAAATAACGAAAAACTCTAATTTATTGCTTCATATTTTTACACAATATATTACATTAAGGAAATGAGGCATGAATCCACCATATAATTCCTAAAATGAGGCTAGGATCTCATTTTCATGCAAGAAACATCCAAAATGTCTAACCCTTTACAAAATGCTCCATTTTACAATATATAAGAAGAATGTATGAGAAGAGACAGGAGGAGCTCAAATTATTTCCTTAACCACGCACAAAAATAATCATTTTTTCTACAAAAGGGGCAGAATGACCTGAAAACCCCATACCATCTTGTACTTTAGCTTGTGGGATAATAAATAGGCCTCCATGTCTTCATTTGTTACACACAGGAGTGGTTAATTTGACCGAGACTTTCTCCTTTTTCTCACCTACTCCACCAACTTCTAAGTTTTATGGTTTCATGATATGGGACTCTAAATTCCAAATCCAATGAGTATAATCTTGCATAAAATGGTTGAGTGTTGAGGAAGATATGGCTATTTTGGTCTAAACTACTTTTTGTGTTCCTCCACCAACTTTGTGCCCTTGCCTTCAATGTAGCTCTGTCAACTCATCGATATCTCGGTGACATGGCAT
The DNA here is from genome assembly GCA_018340775.1 of Taxus wallichiana var. yunnanensis. NCBI lineage: Eukaryota > Viridiplantae > Streptophyta > Pinopsida > Cupressales > Taxaceae > Taxus > Taxus wallichiana. The sequence goes on from CM031234.1 coordinate 49,229,971, forward strand.
GTCATCTCACCTAGAAATTCCACTTCAACTCTAAAATGTGACTCCAAATTCTACCACCACCAGGACTTAATTTTCACGATCACCGACCTCCCAAAATCATGCCCAACTCGCCAAAACTTTGAGCTCTAAAGTCTGAAAAGTTTGAATTGTAAGTTCCACCCCAACTTAGTGAGTTTCAGGATTTTCCTTGCACTGTCATATAACGACTTGCCACAATCCCAAACTCCAAAAATCTGAAGTCTAACCTATCAAACTTCGGAACCCATGTGCATGTTCTTGAGTCCCATGTAACTCATCACTAATCTCTCGAGTTACTAAACTCACAAAACCCCGAGCTTTGAAAACCCAAAATGGTTCACCCCTGTGAAATCTAAACTCACCTCACCATAGTGACTAAGTCCTTATAATGAGCCACCCATCAAAATATCTCTCCAATGATTCTATGTATTGACCCCACCGAGTTCGACTCACTCCCGTCACAACTTCCGACTCAACCACACCGTCAACCAACCATACCCAATGCATCAAGATCATAAAGTTAATTTTGCCATCTTACAACTCATTGAGCCAAGATTCATGTAACCCAACTCAACCCTCGACCAAATTGATGCCCCCTGGCTAGCTCACTCGAGCTAGAAGCAACTCGCCCTATAGCTCGGCAATCTATTTTGTGCTCCTTGGCTAATTTGGCCATTTTTTCAAAAGTTTCCTGATTTTTGGACTTTTCTTGGATTTTCCTTTGAACCAGAGGGTCATGGAGACATAATAAGGTACTCTAAAAATTTATTTTTTCCTTTTTTACCATTTTTCCCATTTTGGTGAATGTGAGCCTCGAGGGCCTATTTTTCTCTCCAGCTAAGTTATAAACATTTGAATCATAAAAGAGGAAAAAATCCTTGAGTGACCCCAGGACTTCTTGAAATCACTACAAATGTTTTTAAATATTCTTCTTCTAGCCTAGAATACTCCATATTCTTCCATGAAACTCTATTAATTTCCTAGGTCCAAGTTTCTTGAGTTGTCTATTTTCACCAAGGGGGTGAAAATGGATAATAGGCACTTCATTCACTTAGGCTATCCCATTGGACCAAAACTTGTTGAATATCTCTATTTCATAGCTTAATATTTTGTTGCGATAAAATTCTAACCAGCTCAAGGTGAAAATTTAGCTTACAATGCACTTGTAAGCTCTACCAAGTTATTACATGTGAAGGATCATGCACATATTTTCTCAAAAGTGAGACATGAAATACATCATGAATCTTAGAAAGTGAAGGAGGCAATGCTAACCTATAGGATACAACATTGATTTTCTCCAAAATTTCAAATGGACCAACAAATATGGGTGCAAGTTTAGATGCCTTACCAAACTTAATTGAACTTTTATGAGGTTTGACCCTCAAAAACACTTTTTCACCCACCTAAAATTCTTTTCAGTCCTTTTTTGATCAACATAGCTCTTTTTTCTATCACTAACAACCTTTAATTTTTGTCTTATGACAACCAATCCATGCCAATAATTAGATCATAAGATCCCAAAGGCACAACATGCATATTTAATCTAGTTTTAAACATTCCTAGATCAAATTCTATTTGATCTAAGTACTCATAAATCTACCCTTTTCTTAAGGTGCCAAATTCTATGTGCCATTATTATGCTTACAAAAAAGTAGTCCTTTAAAAATTAACTTATTGGTAAGGTCTATAAGAGCAAACACCAGTTTTCTTATTGCTTACTACATTCTCTTTCATTTCCTAATGGTATCTTACCTAGGACTATACTTTTCTTTATCCCTATAGGCTACACTAACCACTTGGGAAATAATCTTATAGTTTACCATGTTTACATATTTCTAGATAACCTCCCTCAAACCTAGTTTTAACATAGTTACCTTGGACACTTTGTCCTTCATATAATCCATATGTTGGATTAGATCTAAAAATAAAGCTCCATGCTCATCTACATTATGTAATTTTATTTCAAGCTATGAAACTCAGTTTTCTTCCTTTCTTGGTGATTAGTCAAGACATATCTAGTTCTAAATTTCTTCTCAAAAAATTTCCAAGGGTGGAATCCACATAACCCTTAACTTTCTTAAAATGTTCCCACCACACAATAGCATGTTCTTCAATGTGATAAATTGCAATATGGGCCTTGGTGTTGGAGTTGCATTCATATAGCCAAAAGTATCGTTGTAGGTTAAATAACTAAGCCTTAGCTTTTTTACCCTAGTCAAAGGATAGCCCTTTGAATCGGGAATAAGAAATTTCTTCAATTCCTTTAGGAAGGAATATATTTCTCTATTCCTTGGAATACCTCTTCCCCTTTGGTCATGAGGCTTTTGTTTGGATTATCCACAAAACCACTAATTTGATTTCTTACCATTTCTCTTGGTAAGTACAAAGAGAATTATTAGATAACGTACCTAGAGGCCTAAGTGTTTATACAACCTCACTCTAATACCAAGTGTAAGGACCTCAAAAACTGAGTTCCATTTTTTTAACTCCCATTATTCCCATTGTTTAATTGATATGTTGATTTCAACCAAAATCAAATCATACCACTAAAAATCAAATCATACATGCATGAAACATTGTTACAAATCAGATTTGAATACAAAATACATTTAATTTATTTCAAGGCCTCATCTACAACTTATAAGTTTACATGTAATGTTAAAGAACCTCGTAATCTTATATAATATAACTAATCATTTCAACAATACATCAAGTACAATCTTATTCCATGAACTGAAATATAAAACACCTCAAAAAGATTTGAATTTAGCTCAAATCCCTTTTAGATTCTTTCCTATCCTTTATCTCCGAGTTTCTGTATTTTCCACAAAGGGTCATTTCTAAGCTGAATCGGCAAGATTTTCCCTTTTCATACATGTAGTATTCTATAAATGAAAACTGGTCAGCAATAACCAATCATGCATCAACAAACAGACTCATACATTATTATTATAATGATGTCAATAAGCATGTATACATGCATGAACTAACCAAGTTCATAATCTCATTCATGAATGATGCCTTCATCCATCACACAGAAAATACATAAAACTTACCTCACATAAGGCTGATTACATGATGTATTTCATAATAATCATAACAATAATATTCATTCATGCATCTACATACAAAATCATCCATTATTATAATAATGATGTAGATAAACATGTATTCATGCATGAACTAATCAAGTTCAGATTCTCATTCAAGGTAGAAGCCTTTAATTGCCATATATAAAATGCATAAAACTTACAAGAAGTTTGATTGCATTATGAATATCTTAATAACCACATGCATAAAAAAAAACATACCAACTATTTAACCAAATTCCATTGCAATAGTGTTATATTCCAAAATGATACAACATTCTAACTATTTTGACATAATGTTGGCATATCAATATTTATGCCACAAATGGAATAGAAAACAACTATTGACAAGATTACAACATTAACATTGTATATGCTCATAATAGAAATCATACTAATTTTTTGGAAAAAATCCATAACCTATAGTCTCACAACCATAATGAGAAATCATACAAACAGTATGAAAATTTTCCTTCAATAATAATCTCATAAACCATCATGATAAATCATACAAACTGTATGATAAAATTCCTTTAATAATAATATTATAAACCATTATTATGAGAAATCATACAAATAGTATGAAAAAATTCCAACATGATCATCATAGTAACATGCCCAAAATGGAACATCATGCCAACTACTTCACAAACTGCCAATTTTGTAAACTTATATGCAAAAAGGAGAATGCACACATAAAAAAATTACACGGTGTTAAAATGTACATCATCTTATCATTCCCAAATATGCACAACATTCCAAAACAAATTAGTAACATAACATGTTTTTAAAAGTCCCAACATAACCTTTATAACTAAAAATTGCATGCTAATATTATGAAAAAATGTCATATTATGAACTTCAAATATAATCCAAATAATGCATACCAATAGTATGAAAAAATGTCATAAAATGAACTTCACATATATTCCAAAGAATGCATTCCAATTGTATGACAAAATGTCATATAATGAAGTTCACTTCAAAAGCTCAAAATGAATAGCATGCCAAATCATATGAACAACATAACATATTTTTCAAAAGGCACAACAAATCCTGTATACCCAAAAAACACATGCCAACCATACGAAAAAAATTTCATAATATAAACCTCCAATAAAATCTAAATAATGCATGCCAACAACATGAAAAAATGTCATAGAAATAACTTCCCATAAAGTCCAAAGAATTCATGCCAACAACATGACAAAATTCCATAGAAATAACTTCCCATAAATTCCAAATAATGCATGCCAACAACATGAAAATATTATATAGAAATAAACTGACATAAGTCCAAAGAATGCATGCCAACAACATGAAAAAATTCCATAGAAATAACTTCCCATAAATTCCAAATAATGCATGCCAACAACATGAAAAAATTCTATAGAAATAACTTCACATAAGTCCAAATAATGCATGCCAACAACATGACAAAATTCCATAGAAATAACTTCTAAAAATGCATGCCAACAACATGAAAAATGAAATAGAAATATCTTCACATAAGTCCAAAGAATGCATACCAACAACATGAAAAAAATCCATAGAATGATCTTCACACAAAGTCCAAAGAATGCATGCCAACAACATGAAAAAAATTCCATTAAATGAACTTAATATAAAGTCCAAAGAATGCATACCAACAACATGAAAAAATGTCATATAATGAACTTCACATATAATACAAATAATTCATGCCAACAACATGACAAAATTCCATATAATGAACTTCACATATAGTCCAAAGAATGCATGCCAACAACATGACAAAATGCCATAGAATGAACTTCACATATAGTCCAAAGAATTCATGCCAACAACATGACAAAATTCCATAAAATGAACCTCACATATATTACAAAGAATGCATGCTAAAAACATGAAAATTTTCCATAAAATAAACCTCACATATAGTCCAAATAATGCATGCAAACAACATGAAAAAATTCCATAAAATGAACTTCAAATAAATTACAAATAATGCATGCCAACAACATGAAAAATTTCATAATAATGTATTTCATACCTTTTCCCAACAAAAGGATTCACGTAAATTGTTTGAAAAAATGCCACAATCCATACTCACGTATTTATGCCAATTAAAATATTGCATACCAACTATTTGTCAAAATGTCTCAACACTTAATATTTTTAAATTTTCCAATCAAGAGATTGCACACAATTTATTTGAAAAAATTTCACCACACATCTTCATAGAAATATTCCAAACAAAATATTGCATGCTAACTATTTGTCAAAATGTCTTAACACATAATCTTTTAAATATGCTTATCAAAAGATTGCATGCTAACTGTTTGACATAATGTCACAACACATAATATTTTAAATATGCCAATCAAAAGATTACACACTAACTGTTTGAAATAATGTCACAACACATAATCATTTAAATATAAAACCTAAATGATTGAATATGAATTGATGACAAAATTCATCAAACTAACAACAAAATTGCAATGAAGAACACAACTAACTAACAAAAAGTGTAGTGTAGAAATAAACCCTAAAACACATATATTTGTTAGCTAATGATGCAAAAAATAACACATAAAATAACAGCTAAAACGTAACAACAAATCAACCAAAAATTGAGTGCTCTAATAGCGAATGTTGTAGAAAAAACACAACAAACAGCTAAAGCAAAGTGTACTCATATAGAAATTTTCCATGCTAAAAAAAAGCTAACACCTAGTAGCTTATAAGCAATAAATCAAACCTACTATAGAACCATCAAGATAAGATCTTATGATAAAAAACTTCTTTAATGTATGAACAATATCAAATCAAAGGCTAAACTAATTCTTACTCTCTAGATTGCTAATCTATCAAATGAAACTATTTACATTACTTTTAGCACTCAAAGGGAGTGGTTTTCTCAATATTTGAAGATGGTATCCCACCAAAACATGGCTATAAGGCCATTTAGTGATCTTCCTATGATTTTCAATTTGAGATAATGGATGCAAGATGGAGAATCTATTTCCTTCAATGGAGAATGGCTCAAGATCAAAATTCCTATAGTTTATCCTAGGTAAAATAAGGTGTAAGAAGAATGGTAAGGGGAGGGTTTATTATATATATTTCTTGAAATGGAAAGGCTAGAAAATTGATAAATTTGGGATAAACCCCAAAGAAGAAATATAAAGGCCATGCATGTTTAATAAAGTATGTGCACTTTGTGGGATTTGAAAGGGATTTAATTAATCAAAGGTGATTAATTAATAGAAAGGGGAATGCATATAGATTCTTTAGAAGAAATTTAGTATGATTCAGGAGATTTTAAGAGAGGAAATGGTTCAATAAATGATGATTTATATATTTAGATTAGCGGTCGTAATTAATTAAGAATGATAAATTGACCTAGGTAGAAGTGGGCATTAATTAATGAAATGTCGTTAATCGACATCATGAGTGATAGGAGGGTTAATTAATTAGTAAAATGTAATTAATTAATTATGATAGAGTGAAAATGATAGTGCAATCTAGGTATTAAGATTTCTTAATGAATTCTAGGTGTCTACATTTTCCCCTCTTTGGGGTGGCGTAAGCGATACCACTTCAAAGATAGTAGACAAGTATAGATAATTGAATTTTCAAGAGATGGAAGAAAATTTATTAGAGTGAAGTATTCACCCTCGAGTATCGATGGGGTGATGAAAGAGGTCCGTTGACAATCAAAAACAAGAAGAGAAAAGACCGAGTAGGGGAAAATCCCATTGCAATGGAAGATATATGTTAATATACCGAATATGAATAGAGAGTAGAGATGTGGGAATCAATCCCTACATAATAATAGTACAAACTCTTTTATTGAAAAGTGCATGTGGGTATTGTTTGGAAGTACTTTTCTTAACATAACTATTAGAAATGATTTATAATAAGTGATCCATATTGCCCCAGTGAGTTGGAAGAGTAATGTTAATAGAAGAGAATGATATGGAATAGAAATGAAGACAAAGGGGATGGGAATAAATTTCATCCAGCTGATGTAAAAACCATACTATGTCATCAGTATCCTTATTAAAATATGTGCATACAAAAAAATGTATCATGACATAAAAACCAAAACACGAACATTTATTCATTGCCAATGCACTATCTCAATGCAACATACAAAATGTAATGCAATATGAAAGAAAACAACCTAACCTAACAAGGAAATAAGTACAAACACACATACTCAAACAAAGAATGTTCAAGGCAGCTTGCACAAATGTTTTTGTTATCAAGCTTGATTCCAAAATGCATGATTTAACGACAAGGGTTAAAAATGGTACCCCAAACAAGGATACATGTGAGAGGGAATACACAAAGGACACAAAGGTGTTAGGTTAATTATTATTTACCTATATATTAATTATTTATTTCATATTAATTAATGTATTTATTGTTTATATGGTTATATTTAATTATAAACCATATTATTGTTTTTATTCAAACAATACGAGGTGTTGTTATATTGTTTTAACAATATTATTGTTGTGCTTCCCAGATGTAATATTGGAAGCTACTATATTTTAAATTGGTTGTTGCATTGTTGCAACTCCTCATTTGTTTGTATTCAGTTGTACAATACCTATAAGTATTACAGCTCATTCATATGTAATTTGGTTGATTCAGATTAATATAATTTACAGGCTTCCGTCCCTGTTTACATTTGGTACCAAAGCGAGAATTTGGACCTGTGAAGGTGTGGAAAGAGAGAGCAATAGAGATAGAGGAAATTGGAGAAGATTTTGTAGCAATTGAGAGTTTATGCAGCCTCTTGCAACCTCCCATCCCCATCCCGACCTCCTCACATCATCTTGTTTGTTCCAGGTGTTTGGAATGCAAATTTTTTTTGCACTAGTGCACCCCCTACTGCATTTGGGAAAATTTTCTTTGTAGGAATTTTTTTTTTTAAAAATATATCTTTCCCCAAATAGGTATTTTTCCTCTAATATTAGAGGTTTCTTTGGTTTCTGTTATTTTAGTAGGTTCTGCCAAAATTTGAGGGTCATGCACGAGTTGCATAACTAAGTTTGCTATGTGTATTGACATTTGAGTTATATTGTTTTGCAAACACCAAACCACCTATGGCCAAGCTAGAACACTATGCTGAGCCCACAAAAGGGCCCCCTCCCCTCTACATTCATCCTGAACTGAGATATCTAGTAAAAAGGGATAAAAAACAACAAATAGTGTTCTTCGTTCAACACGTGAGACCGACCCCTGCTTGGGCATTGAAACATGACCCACCGTTTTGAAGTTTTTTTCATTTTGATTTTTCATCATGGGCTTTTTGTATCAGATTGGGTGGGTTGAGACTGACCCATGTGCATATGATCTTAAAAACTCAACCTCTATGCTCCCATCGAATCCCTTTCCTTACTCAAAGCAACAGGTCTTCTCTGAAAGAACAAAATGGCGAAGATCAATACATAGGATTCATGTAAACTATTCTCCCACAAGTAGTCCATCATCCCCTACAACAAAGAAGTGGATGAGGAATCAAAAAAGAAATCAAAATGGTGAAGAAACATCATAGTGACTCTGCACAATAGGAACAATGACCTTGCTTCTCCATGCATGTGACATGCACACACAAATAACGAACAATCCAAGCATAGTGGTTATCAATTCAAAAGAGAAGATTAAACTCAAAGACTAAAAACAAATAAAAAATGGTGGAAAATAAAACTACAAAGGCGTATCAATCAAATATTTTCAAATGAGATCTGGTTTTCACGTGAAATCCTCAAACCACCCTCCTCAAGCTTGTAGTCCACATGGAGCTCCACCTTAACACACGAGTTTAAAAAAGGTTAGTTCCTTTTCTATTTACATTATATAAAAATATATTCATTTCATATCACAAGTGCCAAAAGGGCCTAGTTGGACAAGAGGAACAACTTGGGTGGGTGAGGTGTAAAGCTCAAATCCCACCACCAACACAAGTTTTAAAAAAATTGAAATTTAGTGAAAATTTTGGAAAACCGCCAAATTTAGAGGAGATTTTAGCAAGAAAACCACCTCTAAACAGCTAGTTATAGCTAAACAAGCCTCCAAATATTTTAGTGAGAAAAACCCTAATTTAGGGAAAAAATTTTTTTCTCCTAATAGGCCTGATTTTTTATTTGGACAACATTTTCCAAAGGAAGACTATCTAAAAACTTCATTTTGGGCCACTTTTTAATGATTTTTGCATTGAGGGTCATATTGGGCTCCGGAGGCCACAGAGCCCGCAAAACAAAAAAATTGCTTGTCATTCAATTTTTCTAAATTTTTGAATGTAATTACATGCTTCAATATATTGTACTAATTTACAAGTTTCCATAGTCAACCAAAAATATTGTAACTACTCAGAAACTAGAAAAAAGTTGTAATAAAAAATAGTAAAAAATTGGTTTTGAAACACTCACGAGATCCTAGATCTCATTCGTAGCATTTGGTATATACGGTGCCTCTGGGAAGCACTTACGGGTAAAGCTATTGTGACTACTACTACACTTAATGCCTAATATAACTACAAGAAATTTCATCGGGCATCAACCCATTAAATCAATGGGGAGTATAAGGTCATATGCACACACTATGAGCCATCTCATCTATCTCGTGAATGATTACACAACATAAATTTGGACCGAGAAATTATCCAAGTATATAAAGAAGTTATGCATGTGTATGAGGATATTTCTTTGAGCTAGTGTCAATAATCACACAGACCCCTTTTAGTATTGTCTTGGTACCATGTATTGAATTCTTTCATGTACGTTAATGCCTCTTTCACGTACCACCAAGTATATAGAAAGGGAGAGCTTCTTCCACATACCATCGGGTATATCGGAAGGGAGCGTATATAGAAAGGTTTGGTATATCGGACTAATGGTATATAAATTGGGAGACCTTATACCTAGAGTGATAAGAGTCAAACCCTATCAGTGTTTTCTAAAAATGGGAACCAATGCCCCCAAATTTTTTCTTTCAAATTCACAACTACTCAGAGGAAACAACTATGTTACATGGAAGACAAAAATCAAGACACATATAGAGTTTTAAGAGATATGGCCTGGCCTATTGTGACTGGTACTATGACTAGATCAGCTACTGATACAACACAATAGCAAAAGTTTGATAGAGCAGATCAGAAAGCCAAACTCATCATCTTGTTTGGAGTGTTCGATGATGTGCAACCCCACATTCGTGATGCCACAACAGCCAAAGAAGCATGGGATAAGTTGAGCACAATGTATGAGGCCAAAAACAAGAATGTCATTATGAATTTATAGAGTCAGTTACACACATTGAAGTTCAAACAAAATGAGAAAATCAAAGCTTTCTTAAGAAGAGTTGCAGAATTAAGGGCTTCACTTCTAGCCCTAGGAGAAGTGGTCAAAGATGATGCTCTCATTCCCATTGTTTTGAGAGCACTCCCTTCTTCATACCATATTTTTGTAACAACACTAAACTTTTAGATACAATAGTTAGTTTTGAAAAATTGGTAAACCTACTGCAACAAGAGGAAGCAATGCACAATAAGGATGATGAAGAGGAGCAGGCACTTTCTTCACATCAAAAATGGAAAGGAAAAGGTAAAGGAAAACCTAATTCCTATCAAAAGTCCCAACATCAAGAATTAGTATCACGGGGACAAACAATAGAAGAAGCAATGTCCAATTTGTAAAAGAGGACATGACTTAAAATATTGTTGGTATAATACTTACAAGAAAGGTTCATCAAGAAACTCTGGACCTCCAAAACAATCTCACAAGGGACATTCTAACTACAATCAAGGGTAGAAAATGGGGAGCTCAAAAGAAGACCCCATCAGCAAAGAAATATTTCTAAGCAAGAAGAACATTCGGATAATGAAGAACTTCTTTGTACAAGCTATTCGATCAAGTGAACCATCCATGTCATCTAGTGATGTCTGGTATGTTGATTGGGAGCCACTCAACACATGACCGGCCATAGAGACTAGTTTACCTCAATGAGGGACACACCTTCAAAAAAACATGTTTCGTTGGGTGATGATTCTTCATATATCAGTTTAGGGGATTGGGAACATTTCTCTACCCCTTGGTTCACACAACTGTAGACTATTAGATGTCTTATATGTCCCTGGGTTGACAAAGAATCTACTTTTAGTTAGTCAAATCCTAGATCACAACTTAAAAATTGACTTTGATAGTCATTCGGAAAGAAAACATGTTTAATTCGAGACAAATCACGAGGCTTGAAAATAGTTGCAAAAGCCTCCAATGTGGGATGTATGTTCCAACTTGATTTTTTCACAGAGATGATCAAGCACTTGTGGCTAAGAACTCTACCTCAGCACATAGTTGTGGCAAAGACTTAGTCACATGTTATTTTCAAGTATCTTGAGACACTTTTCCGGTGTAATATGGTACATGGGCTACCATCTCTTTAGAAGGATACAGACAAGTGTCTTCATTACCTAGCAGGAAAACAACACAGAGCTTCATTCTAAAAGAGTACATATCATGCTCATGGTAAGCTTGATCTAGTTCACACCGATATTTATGTTCCAATACAACCAAGTCATTCTAGATGTAAGTACTGCATGCTTTGTGTTGACGACTATTCAAGAAAAATGTGTATTTTTTTATCTTTGCAAGAAAATTGAAGCTTTTGAAACCTTCAAAAAGTTCAAAGTAGTAGTTGATAATGAAAATAGTCATCACATTAGAACTCTCTAGTCAAATCAAGGGGGAATTCACCAGTGATGAGTTCAAAGACTACCTAAAAACTCATGGGATTCATTGAAAAATTCCTCCTCCACACACACCGCAGAAAAATGGTGTTGTTGAGAGAAGAAATCATACTATCATGGAAATGGTACAATGCATGATCGATGACTCTAGACTTGCAAATAATTTCTAGGTAGAAGCAACAAATATAGTAGTTTATTTGTTGAACAGAGTGCCCACAGTTTCTCTTGAAGGAGTAACACCACAAGAATCATGGTCAAAGTGGAAACCATCTATTACACACCTTAGAGTATTCAAGTGCAAAGAAAGTATGCACATACCCAAGTAGAATAGAAATAAATTAGACATGAAGTCATAGAAACTCATCTTCATTGGGTATAGTGAAGATACTCTTGGGTACAGATTGATGGATCCAAAGACTAGAAAAGTCTACACCAGTAGAGATGTTGAGTTTTTTGAGAAGAAGGAAGAAGAGTCTCCTCCTCCAGACTCACCTGATGTAGATTCTTCACTAGTTGTAAAAATTGAAACTAATGTTCCCATAGATGAGGAAATTGATAATGGGGATGATGATGTTGATCAGATAGAACCACGACCCATAAGAATAGTTCAGCATATGCCCAAGTGGTGTACTAGCACATTATGAGATGCAAGAATGGATGCTCCACCGATACATCCACCCCTAGACCATGGAATCATAGTAAAGCAAGAGAAGAAGTTAACTTTTCTTTGATGAGTAAATTTATTGAATATAATGAGCCCTCTTGTCAGGAATACCTACGGTCAAAAGCTTGAAAGATGCCATGGATTTTGAATATCAATTAGTGATGAAAAATAACACTTGGCAGCTTTTCGATATTCCACCAGGGAAGAAACCCATTGGATGCAGATGGATATTTAAAACAAAGTACAAAGTAGATGGGATAGTGGAAAAGTATAAAGCAAGACTTGTAGTAAAGGGGTATGCACAAAAATAAGGCATTGACTATGAGGGGATATTTTCTCCCACAACTAAGATCAAAATGATCAGGATGATCTTTGCTTTAGCTACACATTTTGGATGGAAATTCCATCACATGGACGTAAAAAGTGCCTTCCTAAATGGAGATTTACAAGAATAAGTCTATATGACTCAACTTGAGGGATATGTTGTACAAGGTCAAGAAGTAAAGGTATGTAGAATCAAGAAATCTCTGTATGGCCTCAAACAAGCACCTCGGGAATGGTACATCAAGATTGATGAGCATCTCGTATAACATGGATTTGTTAGAAATCCATACATGATCCCAATCTTTACCTCAAAAATCAAGGGAGGAGATTGTGATTTGCATTTTCTATGGTCAACAATCTAGTCATCACTGGAATTTCAGTGAGGATGATCGATACAATAAAGAAATATCTTAATCGATCATTTGACATGAGTGATCTTGGGCTGATTCATTATTGTCTTGGATTGGAAGTATGGTAGAAAGAGAATCACATTTTTGTTTCTCAAATGAAATATACCAAGACAACACTCAAGAAATTTAGGATGATGGATTGCACACTAATTGCTACACCTATGGAAAACATATTACAGTTATGTCATTCAGATCCATCTCCTAAGGTAAGTGTCACTCTCTATCAGAAGTTGATTGGGATTCTCATTTACCTAACCTACACTAGACCAGATATCATCTTTATAGTAAGCTATCTATCCAAGTTCATGTTATAACCCAAATTTTTCATTGGAAAGTAGAAAGGTACATCTTAATATATGTCAAAGAATCAATTGATCTTGGTTTAGAATACAAGAATAATGAAAACTTCTTCTTGACTAGATATTGATTCAAATCATGCATGCAATATTGATGATAGAAAATCCACTTCAGATTTGTATTTTTATGGGATCTAGACCAATATCATGGGGAAGCAAGAAAAACAACAATTTTTTCTCATTCTTCCATAGAATCCAAGTATTGTTCTACATGAGAAGTTGTCTGTGAAGCGATTTGGCTACATCGCATACTAGAAGGACTTGGAATACCACAGGAAAAAATGACCACCATATATGTTGACAATGAAGGTGTTCTCAAACTTGTTCACAATCCATTTTTCATGAGATAAAAAATCACATTGAGGTATAGGTTCATTTCATACGTGAGCATGTGTTGAAGCACAACATCCAACTTCAATTTTGTCCAACAGTTGAACAACAAGTAGATATCTTCACAAATTCACTTGCACATGACAAGTTCAAGTTGTTTAGAGAGTTCCTCTCCTCATCCCTTGAGACAATGCACAATTAAGGGGGGGAATGTTAGGTTAATTATTATTTACCTATATTAATTATGCATTTCATATTAATTAATGTATTTATTGTTTATATGGTTATATTTAAATATAACCATATTATTGTTTTTATTCAAACAATATGGGTGTTGTTATATTGTTTTAACAATATTATTGTTTTTCTTCTCTGGATGTAATATTAGAAGCTACTATATTTTAAATTGGTTGTTTCATTTTTACAACTCCTCATTTATTTGTATTCGAGTTGTACAATACCTATAAGTATTATTCATATGTAATTTGGTTGATTCAGATTAATACTCATTCATATGTAATTTGGTTGATTGATTAATACAATTTCAAGATTCTATCCTTATTTACATGTGAGGGGAATACATGAAGGACACAGGGTCATATGAAAAATATATCATGCACTATGAAATAGTACCAAAAACTTGTTGTGTAAGGGAGTATAGACATAGCAAGTAAACTAGCTTTATTAATGGATGTAGATCCAGATGATCCACAACTCTTTTGCGAGAACATGTGAGGACAAAATAAAGATGTTTTGTAGGAAAATTTTCAATGTTTGAGGGTGATGCATTTGATATAGGATTCAACTACGTGGATTCTTTTTACCAATTTTTGAAATTTTGAAATTTAAACTATATTTTTGGATTTTTGATGATTTTACCAATTTTTGGATTTTTAAATGTTTTGAGATTTTTAGGATTTTTGAAAGTTTTCCGAAGCTATGTACGGGTAAATAAAGATACAAAGATTCCCCCATGAGAGGTGAGAATGTACAAGGGAAAACTATGTGCATATATACAAGAAGAAGATAAGTCAGATCAAGGCCATGAAGGATAGGTTCAACATGATGATGAACTCAAACCAATGAAGTGCTAAGAAGGATCAAGAATTCCCCTAGTGCAAGCTAGCCAAGAAACATATAATAGAGAGAAGTAGAAGATTGTTTTATTAAAGGAGGAAAAAGGTTCCATAAACATGGTAAAAATGAAATCTTATACACATGGATGTTTTGAACAAAGAAGGAGAACAATTTTAATGCTATGGAAGAATATGGAAAATGTAGCTAGAATATTGGTGATGAAAAGGTGATTATCCAAAGGAAAAAATCATGAGAAAAAATAAGGACTAAAGTAAGATTTTGAACAAGATCTAAAAAAAGACACTTGGTAACATATTAATCCTATTTTCTCATAGATATCTAGTGTGTGCACGTGGAAATTAATTACTTCTTGAAGTAAATATCTAGTAGGCAATAATTGAGGATGAACTAGCCAATGTGTAGGAATGATTTATTTTTAAAGGTGATTTATGAATGGAGGGTGGAAGCAGAGTCATGTGTTGCTCTGCTACCAACTAGGTGTCCCTATCCCCGACAGTGATGTATTTTATTCTAGTCACAACATTTCTCTACTTCCATCCAGGCATTTGTATCCCCAATAGAGATAATTTGGAAATACCCCAAGAGAGAGTTATATTTTTTTCTTTCGATTTTTATGTTTTGATTGATTTTTACTTTTTGTTTTCGAAAATTATTTCATCTCTCGATTGTTTGATGAGGGTTAAAAACAATGATGGCTTGATGGAAGGATGTGGAAGTGATTGTGATGGTGATATTGGCTAGTGTCGATAAATAAGCCCAAAATTTTTTTGCAACAAGTGTATTGGATGTATGATAGTGATAGGATCTCTAATAGGTTAGTCATTCTTTAATTTACCAAGGTGATGAAAAACCAAGGTCAAACAGATACTATAAAGATAAATTTTACAAAATTAATTTGAATAAAACAAATGAAATATCATCGAAGGGATGAATATGGTGGATGAATTATAAATGAAAGGAAAGAAAGGGAAGAAAGATAATCCATGTGTATGCAATACCTAATTACATTGTTTGATCTTTGTACCTTTTATTTTTTTGTAATGTTTTCTCTTTTTTTATATATATATATATATATATATATATATATATATTAGACTTTGACTATTTTACAAAGGAAAACCATGAAAAATAATATGATGAAGATGAATGATTGTTAATATGGGGCCAAAAATACGACTAAGTGTGATAGGATCCAACAACAATGTTTGCAATTTATTTGATGAGGGAGACTAGGAGTTTTTTCTTATCAAGAGTGATATTATCTCCAATCTCGATGATCGTTGTGAGCTCATACTCGATAAGTGAATGTGAATTATCTTACAACATGGATTTTTATGTGGGAGATTGAGTTCTTTATCCATATACTTTTTCACTTTTCTCCATACTTGGCGTTTGCATTGGTGTGCATTTTTAATCACGTTTGATTTTTAGTGTTGTATTTTCATGGATCTTTAGAGATATCCATACTTTTATCTTACCTTGATGAAGAAACTGATTGGGTTTCATATAAGCTAATGTGTGATTTTTCTAATCTCAAGAAGTTAGAGAAGAAAGTGGATGTTTAGGATTGATGAGAGGAACATTAGGGATGATGGTGGGCTTGCCACAATTTTTGATAGAAGGATGATATGATGGACAAACATGATATGTTCCAAGGATTGAAAAGGATGGGATACTTGGAGGTGAGCCATAAATAGAAGAAGAAGGGATACTAGGATGTATCCTAAGGATGGAAGATAATGGACTACCAGGAGGTTTCCCATAGATGGAAGATGAAGGACTACTAGGGTGTGGCCCAAGTATAGAAGATGATGGGCTACTAGGAGGTGTCCCATAGATGGAATATAAAGGACTACTAGGGCATGGCCCAAGTATAGAAGATGATGGGATACCAGGAGGTTTCCCATAGATAGAAGATGAGGGGCTACTAGGACATGGCCCAAGTATAGAATATAATAGGCAATCTGGAGGTGGCCCACAAATAGAAGATGGAGGGCTATTAGGAGGTGGCCCACATATAGAAGAAGATGATGGGATACCAGGAGGTGATCTAAGATGATATTTTGATTGAGGTATTGTGATATGTAATAAATGATCAGGTGATGAGAAGATGGGCCAAGGATCAATGACAAACCCATGTGTTTCTCCATGTAATGGGGAATGTGAAAATGGAAGAACAAGAAGAGGATCAAGTTTGATAATCTTAGGATATTTGTCTATTTTACGATAAAAGGAATTATATTTTTCCCCATAATACGTGAACAATTCAAGGTAAAAATATAATCCTTGCTCATGATCCTCTCAAGGAATGTCATTATTTAGCCCCATAAATTATTTGATTGCTTCTTCATTCGAAATAAATCGATCAGTATGTGTTTTTGTTATTTGATGATAGTAGGTTGATCGGAAGAAAGAGGTATAATTAGTGTGGAAGATTTAGAAAATGAACACTCAAGAGACCAAGTAGATTTATATTTATATGTCTCACGAGGGGAAGCAGATGTAGACTTGGAATGGGTTGGTATTGCTTTTCCAAGAATATCGCATATTGCAGGTAGACAAAGAGAATCACGTACCAGTTAGTGGATTGCGATGTGGGGGTCAGTTTGAATGACTGATTAGAGTAATTTTGAGTCACATGGATCTTTAACGGAGGAAGATGCCATTAAGGAGATTGATAAATGGGGTCCTACAAAGAAAGGTAGGATCGTGACTCAAGATTCGAATTAGAGGAATGATTAGAAGAATTTTGAGTCACACATATCTTCAAGGGAGGAATACATCATTAGGGTGACTAATAAATGGGGTCCTGTGAAGAAAGGGAGGACTGCAACTCAAGAGTTAAATCGGAAGAATGATTAGAAGAATTTTGAGTAGCATGTATCTTCAAAGGAGGAAGACGTCATTAAGGCGACTAATAAAAGAGGTCCAACGAAGAAAGGGAGGACCACGTCTCAAGAGGTGAATCAAAATAATGATGGGGAGATTTTGTGGAGACAAAAATCCTTAGAGGAGGAAAATTTCATTTAGGTGACTGATTATTCCTTATAAGAAATTTGATTGAATGAGGCTTAGAAGACTGAGAGGAATCTAAAAGATAGTTTGTATTATAATCATCAAGATATTGAGATGAATCGGAAGAATAGTTTGGATTATAATTAGAATAATAACATGGATTAGAATCATCAGAATCATACCATGGACTATGAGATGAAAGTGGGGAAAGGGGTAACTGAATGAGTTCTCTAGTAGGAAGAACCAATCAAGGTTTAGTCATGATGGGCCTATTTTGATGTGGATCCCAAAATGTAAATTCCTTATTTTCATAAGTGTGAGGAATCATGTAATATTTAGTCATGTTTGGCATCATTGGGTCCAAATGCCTAGACCTAGATAGTGTGATTGAACTTCTTCAAATGGAAGGAATTTCCATGTTGATTCGGGCAACATAATGGCAACCAACTAGATATTTTGTAAGTATGGATATGCTTGTGTGATTTTCTGAAGGGAATCTAAGGAAAACATACATCGTGATGACACAATTTCAACAATCCAACAAGGTTTGGAAAACAAGTTACAAGTGTAAATGTTAAGATGGTTGATTAAAATTTAGCAGCAAAAAGGATACAAAGGAAAAATTCTTAATTCTCAATTTGTCTCAAAATTTTCTTGATAGGAAATGCATTTGCTAAGGTTTAAAAACTATGTTCAAATATGATAATAAACTTAGGAAAACACAAACATTGTAACAATTCACAAAGGTTTCTATGCATGTAAAAAATCAAGGCAAAGAGTCCAAAGAATAAGACACTAAATAATCAAAGACTCAAAGGATTGTATAAAGAAACAAATCTACAAGACTAAAGGTCACAAGGAATAATCACACAAGTTCATAAAACCAATCCAATCTACAAGAAACTACTCCCTATGTAACGATGTATCTCAATGGTATTTTGACGCAATATGATCAACACAATGTCAACACTTAAGTCAATTTTCAAATAAAAAAGTTATAAGTATTAACAAAGGGTTGATGTGACTTCCAATGTAAAATATACTATAACCAATCTAGATAAAAACAAGGCCTAAATCTGCAAATGTGGAAGTTACAAATATGAGAAATACAACAATACCACTTAGATACGTTAATCAATATTTTTGGAAAATCAAGAAATTAGTATCAAAATAATATTGATACGACGTGAATAATGTAATAACAACACTTTTTAAGGTTGAGGTAATGTTTGGAAGGAGACAAGGTCAAAGTATACCAAGGATTTATTAAGGTGCAAGAAACGTAATGATACAATCTAGACACTTAAATCAATTTTATGAGAAATAAGATGTAAGTATTAAAATTGTATCAAGATGATGCAAGCAAAGTAACACCTCAAGGGAAGATCAATGATGAAGAAATCCTAGTTACATATGAGACGTATTGACATGGGTTTCAAGATAAGGTTACTCAAGATATGAAGACATACCAACACACTTTCAACACTTACTATTACAATCACAATAAGGAAGGATGTAAGCAGGTGCCAAAGTGGTGGACACAATCTTAAGTAACACTATGTATGTATGATTTCTTTTGTCCCAAAAGAGAAACAAGAAAACAAAGGAGTAGACTAAGTGGGGGTGAAAAATACTTGGTGTCACTTCTAGTAGAGTTTTTCCTTGTCTTAAGACAAGTGAAAAACTAAGACAAAGTAACACTTCACAAATTTTGTGATGAATGATGCTTGGATAAAACTTTAATGGACTCTCCCCTTGTTCGACTAACAAGGTTTTGACTATAAAAAAGTTCTTACTTCAAGAAATCTCTTTGAAACATGATTGGTTTTTAGTCAGTAAAGTTGTCTCGAAGACAAACTGGCTTCCTAATTGGTTCTCTCGAATATTTGTCACAAATTACCTTTGCGATCGCATTTTTCCAAGGAAGTCTCACTGAATCAACCTTGGACTATCCTGAATTTACTTTACCCCCTTTGATACAATGAGAAATAAATGTGTTCAGTTGTATTTTCACTCGGGTCACGTGAAGATAATTTTGACTCTAAATCTCACAATTGTATACTAGAAAAGTAAGTGGAGTGCTTATCATTTCCTCCACAAGGCTCCCTCTTGCATGGACTACTTTGGGGTTCCTTGGAGCATCCATTTTGTGATTTTAAGGCTAATGCCAAGGGAACTTCTCCGAGTTCAAATTGGACGAATCGTAGGTCTTAACCGAAACCTACATATACAGTGTGTTGAATGTGGTATTTTTTCTTATCTTTTATCTTAATGTGGTTTGGTTGTAGACCATTTGGAAACTTGCATCAAATTGTATTAGTATTGGGTTTAGATCCTAATTCTTTGACTTGTGAATTAGGTCCTACATGTGAAATATTAGTAGTTCTCCAAAAAGATCAAAACATCATGAAAAGAGGATTTAAGTGTTATTTTTGACTCCCAAGATCACCTAAAAGGTGTGATGGAAAATCATATGCAACATAAAAACCCAACTATAACAAAAATGTATGGTACTTGCGAAATCAAAGTGCAAGGCAACTCATTTTAACCAATTTGTTTTTCATTCCCTTAATCAATAATTTTAATGAAGTGTTTGAAAGTGTGAAAAATGCCTAGAGTTGTTTCTGATTCCCAAGATCACCTAAAAGGTGTGAGGGAAGAGCATACGCAACTCTATCCTAGCAAATGAAAACAACACATTCATTAAACTCATTCAAACAAGTTAAAAAAAAAAACATGATTCAATAGATATCATGCAAACAATACTTAGCTTCAAAAACCTACAAGATTTCAGTAATAACATAGATCAATTTTTACAAGCATATGCACAGTGTGTTAAGAACATAGGATGCAGAGACACGAGAATGATGAATGCAAAGACAGACAAGCAGACCGCACGGGCCTAGAAGCATCATGAGCGATATGAGGGTTAATTAATTAGTGAAATGTAATTAATTAATGATGATACAGGGCAAATGGTGGTTTATTGATGAAGTATCATCAATTTATGGGAAAGAGGATAGTTAGTGCAATTTAATTATTAAAATTTATTGACCAAATTCTATGTGTCTACACAAAGCATGAAATCAGCAAAAAAACAACAATCTAACATGTAAATTGCAGCTTGGAAATCAACCAAAATCCAGAAGTAAAAATGTCAAAAACCATCTCTAAATACCCAAGTGAATAGCATCATTAATTCCAGTTATCAAATAAGGAGGTAAAATAAAATCTCATGCACTCATACTGGAGAAATTAGAAATCTAAAATGCCCATAATGAGAAAACCATATTTTCCCAATACCCATAAAGGATAGATCAAAAATTTTAATACCTAGAATGAGAAAACTAGATTTCTCAATACCCATAAAGGATAGATCAAAATTATTAATACCCAAAATGAGAAAACCAAATTTCTCATTACCTAGAAAAGGGATAAAATTGAATATGAATTTATTTATAAAATATTGCATAGATAAAAATTAGAAACCCTTTCTTGAGAGATTTGAGATGAAGAAGACCAAAAAAACTCTGTACTTTTCCTCTTTCCTTCTACTATTTTCTCCAACTTCTTAGATCCACACCACTTGAAATGAAACCCCAAAACCTTATTAAATTTTCTAGAAAATTTCTCCAAAAATTGGCTACAACAAAAAGGTGAGATCCCATAATAGAGGCCCAAAATCAGCCCGAGATAGCCATAACAACCTCAAGAAAATCCTCCCAAATATTTTTGATAAAGCTTCCCCTCAAATTCCTCCTCTCTTCATGCCATGTTAAATGGTCAAAATAAAAACTAAATCTCCTTTATGCCATGGATTTAAAACTCCATTAAAATAACATTAAAACTCCAAAATGCCACCACTTAGCTTTAGTCTAAGTTATTAATATTTTTAAATAAAACTTATGTGCCACATTCCATAAGGAATGGTTAAAACATAATTTAATGCCAAGATAAATCACAAGCCAAATTCCATTAAGCACCAATCAAATTCCACCTCATAACAATAATCATACGGCCAAGTCAAAGCATGACCAAAATAAATGCCAAGCCACATTTCCAAGTGATCACCTAAGCATGTTATTGCCAAGTCACATAACTCAAAAATGCTTGAATTTGAGTACATCGAAAAAATTACACCAGCCACACTACCATATCACCCAACTTCCAAAAACATTGTCACCCAATCAAAGAGTGAGTGTTGACTCACATAAGTGTGGGAACTTGTGCATATACGTGCATGTGTATGCACACAACTACATTAGTGTATAGACATAATTATATACACTCACCTACCTATGATCATACCGATAAGAGTATATGGAAAATTTTCCATTCCTTTGTGCATTACACACATACCTTAATGAATGACTAATGAAAACACAAACCACAACCAAGAAGAAACAACTAAACAGATTCATTAATAATATGATGTCCCAAAAGTCGGGATGTTACACTCCTATATGGATCATTGATTTAGGTTTAACTCATCATATGGCCTAATCATACATCAAGTTTCCTTCATTAGATCCATGTGACATGTCTTCTATTCAACTTAGTGACAACACTATTGCACAATTTTTTGGGAGAAGGCATGTTGAAGTAAGTGGTGGTACATTCGACAATGTTCTTAGTATCCCTTAACTTTCAACTAATCTCCTTTTAGTTTATCATATCACTCACCTTAGATAGGGCATGCGGGTTGAGTTCAATCCTGATTCATTTTATGTCAGAGAGCTACATAGTGACACTATTTTTACATTTTGAATAGCTTATCATCACATTTGGTTGTAATCCTTCTCTCACTTTTCTCCTCCTTCAGATTCTTCATCTGACTCACCTATACTTGATGATACTTCTAAGCCCACTTCCAATGTTGAGGAAATATCTTCTATCATAGATAAATTGTTATGATGATGGGGACCCACCTACACCATACATTAATCAATTAGCACATCTCGAGGAGTTATATCTTGATCTACCTACTTACGGTTCACAATAGACTCTTCAAGGATCGTGTACTATGATTCAAAATCATCGGGTATTTGGCACACTTATTCATTTTCTTGAGACATAGCACCTTCCTTCTTCACCACTACTTTGGGGTCACCATTCCTTCATGGAGTAGATAGGACCTCTACCTTGCATACGGAGCATTGTTCCCTAGATTGGAACAACACCTTGTCACTACAAGGATTATTTTCTTCTTCTTCACTTAGTACAGGGTGGATTCTAACTGGTTCATCTCCTTGGGCGGACAGATAAATTCTTCTTATCTCCTTCTTCTTAGTTGTTTAGGGGAGTTTTTCTATCTCTTGTAAGTGGATTTTTTTCCCACTAGTTTTTCCTTAACTAGTCAATATTTTTGTTATGCACGGGTACCTCATCAAGCTTAGATATCGGGATCCATTTTTCATTTTTTGTGTGTTTTTCATACCTTACTTTCCTCATCATAATTTATGATGAATGTGGGTGTTTTTTAGTGGAATTTTTCACCTTTTATTTATTTATTAGGTGTATTTCCACCTCACTATGTGAGTCATCTCACTTAGGTGTGAGCATGGATCATAGGTGTTATACTAGTTATGACAGATTCTATCATGTAAATGTGTGTTATAGAAGTTGCATTCCCCTTTAATAAATTAACTCATCTTCTCCATCATGGAGGAATCATTATCTCTTCGTGGGAGTTACCGAGAACTCCCCTATATGTACACCTCTCTTCTTGATTTATGAGCAATCAAATGGAGTATTGTTTCCCTTAATGCATGCACATTTCATTCATGATTGAGTTCTTGTTTGAATATTTAAGCTACTTAATATTAGTTGAGTGCAACTAATTTATGTGCATGAATCCCTATAGGTCTTTATCCTTCCTCTCTCTACCAAAGAAGTTGGTCCAAATAGAACTAAAGAGTCAAATTAGGGATCTCGGTTCTTAAGGAGGTATGAGGTCAAAATATGTTAGAGAAAAGTCAAGTTTGAGCCTTGACCAAGTTGAGATAGGTCAAGAAAGAGGTAAGTTGATGTTATTATCCTAAAAATCATGAATTTTGGCATTTTCATAAGTTTCATGCATTAGTTCTAGGCCTAATACAATCTTCTCATGGTGACAAAGAAGGCAAAAATAAGGTTTTAGTGAGAAATGCCAATTTTGCATACTTGTATGAAGGATTTATGATTTTTTCACTCAAGTAGGATGGAAAATGATGTTATTTTCATGATTATTGGTATGTATGGATGTTTTGTAAGATCTTGACTAGAGTACAATAAATGCTTTAAAAATGGTCAAATCAAGTCAAAATGAAGAAAATCATATTATTGTTGCAAATTTGATGATTTTTTTATGTTTCCACCATGAGGTGGTCTATGAGGTTGAGAATGATAAAGATCATGTAATTACATGTATTCTTTGTCATTAATGTAAAAAGAGGGAGAATTTTAGGAGGTTTTCCATCAATGAAAAAGGGGGAGATTGTTGGCATGTTGTGTTCTAGGTGTTGTCATTGATGTAAAATCCCATTAATTAAAAATATGATGATGGATTAGTGTAGAAACATGATTATTAGGATGATGACATGGTGTTTCAGGTGTTGACATGATGGCATGGATTGATTCGGTGAGATTCGCTTGGTCTAAAGAGGCCTAGTGAGGTGACCTAGCTAGCCTAGGTGATGGAGCATGGTGATTTGAGTTGCTTAGTGGATTGATGAGAATGGTATAATCATGGAGATAATGTTTGGAAAGTTTTTATTCACTCATATGAGGTTCGGGATGTAGGTACAAAGTTAAAGAACTAGATTAAGGTGATCATCTAGAGATGGTCTAGGTGCTTGAAGGCATGAGGATGAGTTGTAGAGCCATGTGAGCTCATGGATTTATGTAGGTGAGTAAATAATGATGAATTAAGGTTTTTATGACCTTTTGAAGAGCTTTCACGATGAGTTACAATGTTGGTTCAGTTGACCCTAACCTAAACTATGCAAAACCCCAACGACTAGTCATGAAAGTAAGATGGGATGTGAAGATATAGACCTATTTGAGATATGATGATGATTGAATATGGTGAAAGGGGGTTTCTTAGAGGTGTGAGACAATATTGGAGTCATTCTGAATAATATTTTTCAATTTATGATGATTTTTGTGAAACATGGTAAAGAAGAAGGTGATTTCCATCTCAAATTACACATTCTAATGATCACCATGAATTATGTGATTTTTATGGGACCTTTTTTCTTCTAAGGATAATTTTTTTATTGATTCCAAAAGGTTTTTAAAAAATAATTATGTCATTTCATCATCACATTTTTATGAATGAATGTTAAGAAGGTAAACAACATTTTATGAGCTTGAAACCTTAGCTCAAAAGTGATAGGAGAGATTTGCTTCCTAAGTTCCCAGAATTGATTTCTTGTGCTAGTATGATGATTTTATGATGTATAGGACTCCTCCATATTTCTAGAAAGGTATGATAGAGCATGTGGTGATGAGTGGACCCCACTTGAAAATGTAAGTTTCAAAGAAGTCTAGTTTGAGGCAAGGTTATCTAAAGGAGTTGCAAAATAAATTGACATTGTTTATATTATGGTAGTTTTATTGATTTACATAATGGTTTCAAATAATGGTAGTGCCTCTAAATGGAAAATTGCACCTGTTTATGAAGACTGGTCATAAGGCCATTTTGGGGAAGCTTCAATTAGTTTTTAGAGATGGACTTGGTTAAAGGCATTCCATTTGGAGTTGGAAGGAAAATTGATATGTTCTGGAAATATGATTCAAATATATTTCTCATGGTATATGGTTTGTGTCTTGGTGATGATATTTTATGGGTCTTCCATCTTGATTTGTAGAGAAAAACATTTTTAATTTCTCATAACAGAATTATTTTTATTGAAATAATGAGGTAGATGAGGCATGAAATTAGGTATTTAATGCTTGATATCATTTTGAGAGTTAAGAGGGATGAAATTTTTTCCTATTGAATTCATTTTGAGGTCTTGGAAGTGACATAAAGGTGAAAACCACATGTTTTTGTAAAACTTATTTCTCGTAAACTTGATTTGGTGAAGAGGAAAGTTAGTTTGGTTTGCAAATATGGATGTTTCAAGATATATAATATGCATAAATGTGATATAAAGGTTATGAGGATTATAATGAGTGGTTATATTACATATTTGATATGTTTTGGTGTGTTCTTGAGGTCCAAAGGTGAAGAGAGGGTCCTAGAAACAATTTTTTTAGTGATGGTATGATTCATCTTGAGTTTGTTATGATAAATTTGATTGAATCCCATGGATGATGTTTTTATGTCATATTACACATATATTATGAATTTTGGAGATAGGATAATCATGTTTTGTCATTTATGGTTTTAGCTCATCGAGGTGATGGGGTTTTGACCTAGTTTTGTGCTAGTTGATTGCTTTTGGGAATGATAGACATTCATGGGCCTAATATGAATGTTTTAATCATTTTATTGGGATTTTTTTAAGTTTTATTGGGTGAACCAAAGCAGGGATACTGACTTTCTTTATGTTTTTGAGATAATAAGGATATAAAGAAATATTTTGTATTCAAATTTGAACTAGTTGAGAAAGAGGGAAAAAGTGCAACCCATGTGTGTGTTTGTAACAGGTATGAAGGAATTCATTCAAAGCTAAGGAATTTTGAAATATGTTGAGGAATTTTAGAGAGTGTGTGTGCAAGGGTTTGAATCCAAGACAAGTTTTGAAAGTGATAGATATAGCGAGCTAGGTGAATGAGGGTTTGAGAAAGGGTTTGAAGGAGTTTGGAGATGAATCTTGTGATCACCATCAGCTGAGTTGTTGCAGCATATCAGCAGTGATCTTATTATAAAAATATCGTGTGATGAGTCATATTCATGCAAGTATATTATTATGAGTAATGCCAACAAGGGTTTAGGGGTTAGTGCCTCAAGTAAATAAATCTCTTATGATGTGTAATATTCACTTGAGTCTTTGTTGTGTGTAATATCAGAAAACATTTCAATTTATTTTATTCTCCTTGAGGTTTTCCCACTTCCATATTTTTTTCTTGTGTACTCCTCATTTATGTTATGGTGTATGGGTTTTACCATTAATGCATGGATGAATATTAATGGTGTATGAAAGATAATTAGAAATTGTGTAAGGATTTTTAAGGAATGATTCACCCCCCCACTCAACTTTACTTCAAACACCTCTTTGTTGTGTTATATGTAGGTATGATAAGGTACACTCAACCTAATTATACTAATCCCTTTCTATGTCCCCTAACAAAATAATATGGAGAAGAATCCCTAATCATCTACAAAAATGTTATAATGGAATTTTAACCACTTTGAAGGTGAAGCTACAAACAAATAAAATCATATTTTTATATTCAAGATCTAGTGAAATTTAGTAGAGGAAAAATCCATCTATCTTGAAAAATTCATTAAGATGAATATTCTTACAATAAGTGACTTTATCTTGCACTTAGTTTCACATCTCTAAATACTTTAGGATAGCTTAAGGATTCTCTGCAAATCCTATATCCACACTCTTATATCATAATGTTTTGTGAGATACCCTATAACCCTAACTTATAGTTTCCTTATTTGGCTCTCCTAGCTATAACAATTTTCCATTATAATATGGACATAATTTAGGATCTTTATGATTGCTATAATTTAACTATAATATGATCTTATTTCACATTTACATATTTTTTTAATGATTAATTAGATTAAACTCATATATTCACATTACACTTTGGTGAGCCTTCTTATTTTACATTTAACCCATAATTTCATTTTCCCTTAGGAATTTAGATTCAAACTCTTTCTTTCTAGTTTTAGGGTTGATCATCTTAGTGTTTTTAAAAATCCTAACTCCTTTTAGAGCGCAATAAAATGATATCTTCATATGATATCTAACAATTATAAATCCAAAACTTCAATACATTGTAATACCTAAATAGGTGGTACTCAAGTTAATCACATCTAAATACCCCTAGTTCCTCTTCACCATAAGGAAAATTCCTACATATATGAAACTTTATTGACCTTCCCTTTGAGGTTAACCCTATAAAAACTTAAGGTATTACTTTATGTGTTCATAGTGATCTTGCATATGTTACTCAAAGCATATAATTATCATCGAGAAAATGTATACCCATAAATGTGACCAATCCTAACCTAATCCTTATAACACCCATGTTATACTTCAAAAAACTAAGGGAAATTTTTTAAACCCTTAATTACCTCTTTACGCATTCAATGATGTTTAGTATGTACCGGATAAAATACATCCTAATAATACAATTTGAATCCATATGATAACAATGATAACCATGTGTAGTTGTAAAGGTCAATTAGATTTACCCAATCCCCTTTAACATCACTCTAATCAAGTGTGTATAACTTGTATACGATTGGTTAACATTTTTAAATAGGTCTGAGAACTAAGTGCAGTTCTTAAGTGTTTACCTAAAAATTAGTCAACTAAGCCTCATCGACATCTTGCAAAATAAATTAGGAACACGGTGAACTGATAATGTAATCAACTAGTTACACTACTTATCTAAGTTAATAAGTGGGAAATGCAAACTTAGTTTCATGGCTACACATAAGATGAATAAAAATAGTCTCCACCACTTTATAAATTTCTATAAATAGTCATATGGATCTCTTTTTAATTATTTAAAAGATTAAAATCCCTTATTTTGAAGATATATGAGCTAGGACTCGCCTCTCAATGCGATAGTATGTTATCAGTCCCATATTAGGATCCATATGGGAAAGATAATGAATACTTAATAAATTTCATCATTAAATAATCATTACCCTCCCCATATCCATCCTAATATGGTATGGATATGGTTCATTCAAATTGATAGGTGGGATATATATCCAAATTTTCCATTACATGACACTATTTTAATACTAGGTAGATTTCATTTTTTCGATGTTAAGTCAAACTATCCATTTATAACAAATAATAATAGTAACTTAACTCGTTACTGAGCATTATGAAGTATCTCAACCCATAGTGTTGTTACATAAATTTTTGTTGCTAGGACTAAGCTTAGTTTAATTGTTTCTTCTTTTGTAACAATCCAATCTCTTCCTAATTGTATCATTTAGTCCCACTAGTTTGTTATCTAAGATTTTTATGTATCCCTTTAAGAAAGATATATAAACCTTCAAGTATTAGGACAATTTAAGGTCATTAAATAACATTAATGTATTAATCACATTATACATATTACCATCCTAATTCACATTTAGGGAAATAGTACATAATTAAATCTTTAATATGTCTTAAGTAATGTGTTTGATGTTGAAAAAGTATGGATATAATTATAAAAATATGATAATATTTAGTTGTTCTATACATAATTATTATTTAATTAATTAATCACATTGTTACTAAAGTTAAAGATGAAATATCAATATTTCATAACTTCACATTAATGTCCATAACAACTTTGTTCAATTGCTATCATTTATTTAAACATGTTGGATGTTGTCATGCATATTGATGTAATAAATTCCATTAAATAATTAATGATAATTATTAGTGTAACGTACATGTCATATTAATACGAGTATAGTTTTGTATTTTCACATCAAGTCTAATCAATTTCAAAAGTATATACCACTATCAAAAATGCCTAAAATATTATTACAACCTACACAAGGATTATAAATAATAAATGTATTTATTAAACACAATAAATATGAATCATTATTTATCTCAAATATTACATTAGTTTCTATTTTTTACGAGATAGGTAGAGCGCCTTATGAAAATATGTGAATAATTTTTTCACTTTTTAATAAATACAATGATCTCGTATTTAGATTTTTAAATAATAATACATGATTAATTCACGTGTAAAATATCCAAAAATCACATCACTTATCTACTCCATCTTGCATATGAAGGAAAGATGAAATTAGATACATGGTCAGTTTAATTAATTAGCATGAATTAACAACTCACAATCATGTTGTTGTCTTATAAACAAAATTAATGTATATTAAGGTTATCTTATAATACAACTCATATCTTCATAATATATTTTGTCAAATGTAAGCATCCATCGGCAAAGGAATTGAATCCAAATTTTGAACTATGTTCAACTAAACATTATTCCTAGTCTAACAATAATTATCTTAATGACTTGTAAGTAACAACTTCAATCAATCTCCAAAATTGAATCTATTCCCTAAGATAAGCAAAGCACATATCTTGTCTTATAACCAAATTCATTAAACATGTATGGGTCCACATACTTGTCTTATTATTCAAGAATATTCAAAAGAAGAAACCATAATCTATTTTTAATGAATCATTACATATTCATTTAATCCATCAGTTCTTGCATATGAAGGAAATATAAAATTAGATACATGATCACTTTGATTAACTGGAATGAATTAATAACTCACAATCATGTTGTTGTATTACAAAAAAAATTAATATATATTAAGGTTATCTTATAATACAACTCATATCTTCATAATATATTTTATCAAATGTAAGCATCCATCGGTAAAGGAATTGAATCCAAATTTTGAACTATGTTCAACTAAACATCATTCCTAGTAAAACAAGAATTATATTAATGACTTGTAAGTAAAAACTTCAATCAATCATCAAAACTGAATCTATTCCTAAGATAAATAACCCATACTATCTTATAGCCAAATTCATTAAACATGTATGGTTCCACATACTTGTCTTATTATTCAAGAATATTCAAAGGAAGAAACCAAAATCTATTTTTAATGAATCATTACATATTCATTTAATCCATCAATCACCAAGATAACTTGAGTCAATTGTCAACATATATTCTAACATTATCATAAATTGAAAAGATAACTTAAATGTCATAGTTAGCTTCAACATGCACTATTTTCACCTTCATATGTCAAACATAATGCCTAATTAATAAGAGCTTCATCTTAAACAATCTATTTCAGAAAGATATTGAAATAATTAAGGACTCAAGATTTCTTAATCATTACCAAAAGTGTTTAGGTGTACATGAGTTAAGAAGAAAAAGAGTTGTTTATATTTTCTCCTTAATAAATAGATAAGAAGATCATATCTAGTTCAAGAATTTTAACATATTTTTGGCTCAAAGAGAAATCAATTGAAATAAAATCCATATTAAGAAACGTCCAGTCATGATATTTCAATAAAAACACATTAATCAAACATTTGATGAAAGTTCACAATGTATTTATCCAATTTATCATAGAGAGTTTCATTAAAACTATGACAAGACTAACTATAGTTAATTATTTTTTCTTACAAGTGAACTTTGATATTTAAATGACCCCTATTTAACTCTAGCAAGCCAAACAACCTTATATTGGTTTAATACAACACTTATTCCCATAAATTCAACTCAAATGCTTTCAAAGTCCTATGATCGTATCTAAAAAAATATCTTCTTAATGTAAGAACCCTAAGAGTTTTGGAGAGAATGGTGTATTTTAAAAGAAACTAACAAGGTAATATCCAAGATAAATCCAATTCTAGAAATCCTATTTCAAATGCCATCATAGTTTACAAAAAAATCTAAGCGCTTTCGCTAAAAGGGAATTACACTTAGTATACAACCTATCTTGGGTTATAAATACCTAGTTAAAGAAATACATATCTACTCCACATTCACAAATACCTTTAAACCATTGATTTATTTTTAAACAAAGAAAACCCAATAATTTCATATAGTTCAAAATAAAGAATCTAGAAAAAGAGTTAAGAAATCCTTGTTTAAGTAGGGATTCAACAAAAAGCATTCTCTCAAACCGGATACATATTTAGCAAAGGAGAAACCTATATAATACTCTTTCCAAATACCTAAAAATATTAAATGCATTTTGTATTAATTTTTAAGTTTTTCAAACAGCTTGTAAAGGAATACACACACATATCGAGAAAAAGGTTAATCCCAAAAAATCATCAAGTTCAAAGTAAAACAACAATAAATAGAATCAATAATTCATGCCTATTTTCCTGTAACTTTTTCTCTATTTTTCTTGCTAAATATTCAACTGAATTGACCCAACGAATCTCGAGAATCATGCACTGAAAAAAACCTATAATTCTCTAAGTGTTCTTGAAATTTTAAAATACCTTGATGCCCAAAATAAATGGATTCTATTTTTAACAAAGATAAACCACAAAATTATCAATAGAATAACTTCCTAAAATCTCCATGCATAATTTTCACAAAGGAATAGATAAAACAAATGAAGGAAGAGATGAAAATGGTTTAAGTGTATTGCATGTTGTTGCTTCTCAATGAAGCTTCAAAATTTATAATGATCAAGTACCTTATTAAATGCCTTAATTTATTGTATATTCCACATACTAGCTTGCAATATTTCCCTCCAACCAAAATGGTGGTGAATTGAATGGTTCTAGATTTATTTAAACTAAATACTAACAGAAGCTTGTATGATGGACAATGTCCATAATAATAGTCAAACATCTATGATCAACACTTACCAACCTTTCATCATAATTTAAACGATTATTTGAAGGCCAAACCATTAAATTTACTAAATTTTCATGGGGTCAACAAATGACCAAAATCTATTTAATAAAAATTCATAATGCTAAAATATGTGGTCAAAGACCATACTTAATAACATTAAAATAAATATACATTGGGTTTTTAAACCTTACCCATCAAAAATTAATCTTGCCTTCACATCGTAGGGTCGAATACCATCATCAAACATTATAATTTCTTAGGCTTAGTCCCATAACTCTTATTACAACTTTACCAACTTATGGTCTAATCACCATTTAAACCAAGATATTTAAACCTTGCCAAAAAAATTCATGGTTTAAGACCTTAAGAAATTGAATAATGCATTTACACTTTGCATGTTTAAGATCATATTAGATAAAATTAAAGAAAAATTTACCTTTCCTTCATTATAACACAATTATATCAATGTCATGTGTTATTAAACCCACATTTAACAAATTATCTTTCCCATAATAATAAGAAGATTGTAACCATCTAGATTAAACTCATGATCCAGTTAGTATATCTACAACAAATATTTTTTTACATTATTAGAGCATTTCCAAGTAGGTCATTCAAGTAAGTGACATTACTTTGATGATTAATAACATTACCAAGTACAAAAATGAAGACTATTTAATGTTATGCAATCTATGACCATTGTAATAATCACTTAGAGGATAATCATAACATCAATACAATAATAAGTATTTCTCAAAGATGAAATAATACCAATACAACCATGTAATAGGTTTTTCAATATTATCACATCATTACCTCTAATAAGCAAGGTAAATTAAAATCATACAATCATGTGTATAAAAAATAAGTCATAATTATTAAGTAATCCATGAATGCATGATGATGATCATGGTTACAATGTCGAGAATGAAACTATATATATATATATATATATATATATATATATATATTTTAGGATATTTGTATGTATGTATAGCTGAAAACAAGACTATTTAACAACATTAATCCTCTTACATTCGTAAATTACTTCATACAACATAGATTATTTTTGTGAAAAAAATGAACATGTGGGATGTGACACAATCCTAATAAAGCTTATGTGATTCAACATATGGTACTTGAATTCAAAAAAATGTCTTTATATGAGTAATTAAGGATAAGACACAACATATTTGTCATATTATTACCATATTACAAGCCTCTCAATAACCAAAAATTGTGCAACCTAAAAATCCATCATCAATGGGATTTACTTCCCATTTATGTGCTACTACTCAAGTGGTTATTCAAATTTCATCTAAAACTAATGTATCAATAATGAGGGCATGACAAATGGTTCCTCAAGATTCTACAAATTCTCATTATATGACTTCCACAAATCACCTACTCTATTCTATATGGATAATGTTACACTAGTTTATCTTTAAAAACTTCAAACTATGTAAGAAAAAATAACTCTCTTAGTGGAAAACCAATCATAAATCACCCGGATCTCTATTTAGTTACTCAATAACATATTAGTATGTAAAGTACTTAACTATCCATTACCTCTTAGATTTAATCAACTAAATATTTACATTTATGATGGTAAGACCAATCCTTAACAATACCTTTTCACATTCATGGCTTCTTATATGAACTACATACATGATGATAAATTACATACCAAGTTATTTTCATGTATCATAAGGGAATACATAATTTATTAGCTCTATTCACTTTATTGAGGATCCATATGGACATTAAAACCTCTAGTTGATAATTTCTTACACATTTATCAATCAATATTAGACAATGATGATCATTTTCATAAATTAATCAAGTTAAGGAATAATTCCATGAAAGTGTGGTAGATTATTTATTTCTCTATAATACATTGCTTTCACATGGAGCTAATAACATTGAAGAAAATAAGTTGATTGAAGTATTCACTATTATCCTAATTCTAAATATTTATAATAATTCATGTTTCTCAATTGCATATATTTTGAGGACCTTTATTAAACATTTAAAGTATATGAAACTAAGCTCATGGAAGGAAAAATATTTACTTATGAAATCTAGTTGTCATATAAAAATAATAGATATCAAACAAAACCCCATACAATGGTAATTTGACTAATTATAATAACATCAAAACTATTTATGATGCACAACCTACTCGACTATATCTACACATTACAACTATTTTTCGTAACATCATTGATTTATATTATGTAGACTACCCGAGTGTAATCTAATCCCAATACCATCACCTACTATCATTGATGTAACCAATTGAAAAGGACCTAGTTTTATGACCATTATGCTTAATATTATCATCAATTCCATGGAATTTCTATAAGTTTAGAGCTTATTTATAACAAGACTATTTCTATAGAATATATTGAACCACCTGGAAAAATACAATTTCTCAACCTAATTCGTACATAACCCTATTTAATGATACATTAACTAATCATACTAAAAATATAAGGAAGAAAAATTTCACATAGCTTATCACATGTATCTCTTCCACCGAATCATACAAGTAATTCCCATCCAATCAATAGTATCATTGATATTACACATAATATAGAATAATATACACCACCTATTATATTCTCCAATTTGGATTCATCTAGATGAGGATGAATCATCTAGACCTATATTTAATTGATCATATGTGGACATTCATCTAGTCCTAATATATACATGATGACACTATTTTTGTCCCTCAAATATACTACACAATACCTCATAGCCATAACATGAATAGTTTGATGTTTGATGGAAAAGTATATAAAAATTTGGAGGCCTAGTTTTATAAGTACAAGTTTAACCTAATATGTGTTCACTTGGTTTCTTGTGATTTGTTCAAATTATATAGTCAATTTATTACTTATATTCCATTGGATATATGATATGTGTAAAATTCACTCAACAAAATATATTCTCTTGAAGTTTATACAAAAATATCATAGAAACTATCCCTAACATATCATATGTGTACCATATTAACTCTAATTTGAAACCTCCTATGATACCTAATATACAACCAATGCCTCATATTAAGACAGTAAAATTACAACATAATATAGTAATTAATGATCATTTAAGTTGATATATCATAGAAAAATAAACATCAACACATTTTGACTCTTTCTTCACCTTCTACATGTTCTATGTTATCTAGTCATGCATGATACATGATAGTTTAATAAAGGTGATGTGAGAGTAACTAATATGATAAATTGATGAAATATCATTAAAGATCCTTAAAGTTACTTTTATTACTAGTGACCCATGGTTATATTCAAATTATGTGACCAAGGATAGTATTGAGTATCATACACATACATTCAATATGAGAGATCATTACATAATAGTGAATATGAATAATTTAAATTCATCACATATCTAACCTATATGTCCATGAAACCATTTAGATGATATTGATTTAACAAATATGGAATTTTAAAATCCTAATTATAGAGTTACGTAAGATAAATAAATGCTAAGTACAAATTTTTGACACAAGTAATAAGCTAAAGAAATATGAAACCACAAGTGAAAGAGAGAGAATATAATAATTAACTAATTTCACAATTAATCCCAAACTATTCTGGATTTAAATATTGATGAACATGAAGATAAGGTTGTCACAATCACACATAGAAAATCTTGGAAATATCATATCAGCCTAGACAAGGGCACATGGAATATGACTAGGGTTCCTAGGCACTAGGGACCTCTACTGGGTGCATGTGACCACACATGATCTTAGAAAATGGTTTTCTCTGTGTTGCACAAGTGTCACTAACCTTCATTTTTGGTCGTTTGTATGTCGTTGGATGATATCTGATTTCACTTGTAACCTGTAAAATAAATGATATCCTATAAAATTCCAAACTACATTAAATACTAAAAAATAAATATGTAAGTGGGGAATTACAATGACCCCAGTGGTCACCTAAAAAAGTGATCTTACAACGAAGAACTACACTACATTTAAAAATCCATGTAGTTCTTATGCGTATGTGTATAAATTGTGCCCTAGGAAGCCCATGTGCAAGTGCATGTGATAGTGGGTTATAGATAGATGTACAAATGTAAATAAATGTGCTGATAGAAAAATGAACTTCCTCTCCTATGCATGTATGTAAAAAATGCAGTCCCTTATCCCTTGAGTGAGTACTAGATGGATGCCTTTATTCTCTTATAATTCCTTTTGATGCAACCATAGGTGGTGATAATAGATGTTTAGAGATTGGTTCTTTATTATGGTCACATAGCTTTGTATTTATATTATTCCCTTGGTTAAATTTCATGATTGAAAACCTGGAAGGCTAACCCATAATAAAAAACATGCCCAAAAGATAAAATATTCCCAAAAATAGAGAGTAAAGAAAATAGAGGTAAGGGGTATCAAGAAGGACGAGGGCACCTGGGAACTAGTGTCTAGAGTCATGAAAGATAAAGCAATGAAGTTAAAAATGGGTTGTAGGGTGTAGATGGAAAAATAGAAAATAATAAACATAGACAAAAGGCCAAATATAGTTATCAATTGCTAGTTTTCTCACTTATGAATCATGTGAATAGTGGTATGTGATTAGGACCTAGAAATGTACCGAAGTGCATGATTTTGTTTCTATGTTTTCCCCTGCTTTATGTTATTGAGTGCAAATTTGATAACATTCAAGTAGTTTAGAATTTGTGTACCTTTTTTCCTTGTAGTTCGATGGTGAAAACATGACGAGGAGAAAATTTAAAGTGTGAAGTGATAAAAAGGAATTGTGGAAGTTAAGAAATAGGAAATGACCCTAGGGGTAAAGCGTGTTACATCGTACCATCTTGTACCTGTTATTGTGCTTGTGTTTGTTGACATGGAGATGTTTATTTTTTCATATTCAAGACGGAATTGATCCATGAAGAGTGAAAAGCATAGAAAAATGTCCTGAACTATTGTCGGAGAGTGAGTTTTTTGGGTGATCTCACACCAAGAGCAATTTTTTTGGGCAATCTCACGCAAATAACATTTTTTTTTGTGATCTCACGCAAAGTGCAAGTATTTTAGGTGATCTCACACCACGGTAGAAGATTTTTTGGGTGAGAAGGTCTAGTGTTATTCTTCATCCATGATTGCTTCCCAAATGTATACACCACTACAGATGGTGTGATTCGTGTTTAGTTCCACGTTGTTCTAGTTCAATCCAAGTAGGTAAAGGAGATAGAATTCATTCTGTTTACTAGAATACTTTTCCTTTACTATGAAAACTCCTCAATGAACTACTAAAAACTATGATGATCTAAGAAAGTAAATGTAACTTCCCCTGGTCATATGCACCTAGGAATTGTCAGAGTCCCCAAGTGCTAGTTTTTATATCTAGGTACTAGTTTTTTTGTTGAACCGCAAACCCAAGTCATAATTTGGGTCATTCTCAGAACTATAAATTTGTGTTGTTCATATACTACACAAAGCTTGTACTAAATCTCTAAGATGATGAATGGGTTGATTGATTCACCTAATATATGTCCCCCTTGTTTGGGGTGCATGCAATGTCACTAGAATAATGCATTCTAAAAAGAGGACCTCTGCTAATCTGAAATGGATACCCTACATAGGGGAGGGAATGTGCATGGTAGAAACCAAGGCACATGCAAAAATATGGCTAAAAACATGTGTTAGTAGAAAAAGTGACAAACATGCAATAGAAGACAATGTAAACAAGAAATAGTGTAGAAAAATTAGACTACAAAAAGTGGGTTTCAAACATGGGAAATCGCTCATAATGTCACAAGAAAATCAGGTCTAAAGCAGCAAAAATATTACAACGTGCATACAAGATAAAGAGCATAGCTCATAAACATAGGCATATAATGGAAAACAATTGAAAGCAAAGATTAACAGATAACCATGGTGGAAAATAGTTCCTGCAAGGAAAATTTTACACATGAAGGACCCGTTAGCATGTTAGAAAGATAATAACTATGTCAAAGCATGTATGTATCAATGGAATAATAGTGTACTAGTACTCATGAACTCAATTCGTGATCATGCATCGAACCCTTTCCTTTCTTCTTTCTCTTCTGAAGTTATGGATAATTCTTCTTCTTTCATTCCCACCCATGTCTATTCCTAAGATACCATCCAAGTTGATTTCATACTAGTTTTCACTCAACACCTACCTCGATTTGTGACCACATCTATGTATCCCATTTTTAATGTTTTCACCATTTGTTGAACTAAGAAACCCTTAGGACTTCCCACTTCTATTCCACCGATGTTAATGCCCCACTTTCTTATTATGTTACTTCATCAAAATATTATGATATCATTGAGCAATTAAAGAATACCCCAACTAAGATATCATTTTTATCTCTTTTGTAAGTCCCTTGATTGTTTGACACACTCAATATTGCATTACGAGCTATTCAAATACAAAGTGTTAACCCTCCCATAGCCTTTTCAAATATCATATAATATTTTAAGCATATAAGAAATTATATTATGTTTACTTGATGAGGAAATTACACATGATTCATTTGTTTATTATCCTCCTCTTCTTATCATGGATTGGATTCGAGTTTCCAAATCAAGTGTGTACTCACTAAATATGGTTTTACATTCGATACTTTTCCTCTATCCTTATTATCCAAACTCAATATTCTTCATGGTAAAATTAATAATCTACTCTTGTTTTTCATGGTAATGACACCACTACTCATGCATGCATTGGTATTATCAAGTTGGAATTACAAGTAGGACCCCAAAATCTCCTTACTAATTATTATGACGTGTATTCCCCATTATAATTTAATCTCCTCCTTAGTCAACCCTAGATCCATGCCATGCAAGTTATTCATTCCATAGTCCCTTGTTGCATCAAGTTTATATTTTATGACTATGAGAATACTATTATTTTTTATCCTCAACCACTTAAATATTGTCGCAAGGATTCCACCACTTCCATAGTTATTCCCCCAACTCAACCAATACCCTCATATTTTCATGATACAAATGATATTTAGGAAGCTAATAATATAAACCCTATATCACCAACTCCCATTACTTCCTCCATTTATAATAACACTACCGATCTCATCTTTCCATCCATATCCTCCCCTACACCTTCCACATATATTTATGAAATATGTTAGATAAATTTATACAACACTTCAATGTTGATACCAATTATTCTCGATGATGTTGTTTTTGACACTATTGAGCTTGTTGATGACACTTTCAATGCTTTGTATTTCACTCCCATGGACTTTGATGAATATTTGTTTCATAATAATTACATTATTACAAATTATGGTGAATATAATGTCAAATCTCCTACTACATAGGCTACTACTACTTCTATGGTTCATTTTCATAATATAGTGCACACCCTTGAACCTATTCCCTCTACTGTAATTCCTCCTCTTCTTACTGACCATGGTCCTATTTCCATTATTGGTTCTTCTCTTATGTCACTCCCCTCTTTTGTTTGATTTACTTGCACATTATACATTAATCAAGAGTATTAGAAGTATGTACCTTATGATCTTAATTGCTCTGAAAACATGTGTACCTACGAGGATCTAACTCACTTGGTCCTCACTCATACAAATATCACATTTTTTATCAAACCACATAATTAATATCAAGCTTATATCTTTCTCCTAGTATTTTATGGTACAAGGGTCTTTT
Source organism: Taxus wallichiana var. yunnanensis (assembly GCA_018340775.1). Lineage (NCBI taxonomy): Eukaryota > Viridiplantae > Streptophyta > Pinopsida > Cupressales > Taxaceae > Taxus > Taxus wallichiana. The sequence continues at coordinate 49,270,216 of CM031234.1, forward strand.
ACATGTAGTTTTGAGTTGCACTCGACCCTCAGCCTTTTTATCTTACATTTTGGAAATCTTGGTTGGATTACATTGGTGGATCTATTAATATGTAGAACACTATTCTTACTTACCAGATGGCATCAAAAACCTTTACTATTTGTAATGATTCATTTCTTTTTACACTCAAAAAAATTTCATTGTGGAATGCACATAAGTGATTTGGTACACCTTTATTGATGAAGAATATGTCATGGGCATGTTTGACTTATATCTAATAGACTTCTTCAAAGATAAAACAAAAAAATTCATATTTTTCATCTAAACCATCTCCCTTTAGTTATAATTCAGATTTAGAAGATTCTCTTGATGACATCACTTATATCACTATGGTACACACACTTGTGGGGCATACCATTTCCCCTCACTACTTTATGGAGCACTCTTGTTCTAGGTTCAAACATGACTGTTAAGGCCACGATTACATACATGAACCTCACTTTGTACACATACAATAAGGGAAACCTTTCTCCCCATCCTAGTCATAGTATTCCATATTATAATAGTTCTAAAACATTCAAATATTTTCACAAATACAAAAATGTTATCTTAAATCTTTATTAGATGTATCCTTGTTTGTTTATACTATTCTATGTTGCACATTTCTAATTAGTTTACTTTGATTCAAAGTATGATCTATCCTTTTTCTCCATACACATGTGTGTTCACATGGTACTTTTTAATTAAATGTAAGATACTTATAGTTTATCATAAAATACATGATGTTTGGCATTGTTCTCTACCGGTCCCCAAGTGAGGGTCCTAGGGGCATCTACCTTTCCTACTTATCTATATTCAAATTGTATCATTGCAATAACTATTACTTTCATTCATATTTTCAATTGTATACATTGTGGCATACTATCAATTTTTTAACATGCTAATGGGTAATTCATGTGTATTATTTGTCTTGAAATCCTACTTCCAACCATGGATATCTGGTCATACTAGTTGTGTGTGTCTTGTTTTCTATAATAGTGATTTGTTTACAAGATATTCCCTATGATTTATTTCTCATTTACTTGTAAATCCTTACAAGAATTGAGTGTCTTGTGACATCCTGAGTACTTGCCCCATGTATTACACTAGCTACTTGTTCTTTTCTATATTATGTGTTTTGACTTGTTTCTATTTTATCATGTCATGCTTGTTTGTCACTTGTACTTTATGATAGATTTCCCCATTATTTTTCATGTGTCATTGTTGTTACCATGAACATTCCCTATTCCCCATTTAGGAGTTTTATTTCTTATGTGTACACCATATTCAAATTTCGTGTTTTTCTACACTTGCATTTGTTCATAGAGTGGGGGAAATCATCAAGTTGTTATTTCACCCTCTCAATAGGCCAACAACTTGACATAAAGTTATACGTAATGAAGTATGACAAAAAAAAATCTAATAAAATGGTTTAAAATCAGACATGGGAAAGAATAGAGCGGGGATAGAAGAACCTAATACATATAGGAACAATCGACACTAGTATCTCACCTAGGTGGTCATGTCTTAGGGTAGAAACAAGTAAATTACATGTTCAATAGATTTTTAGTGGTAATATTTTCTAAATTATGGTAGGACATACTCAGTTACATGATACTATTAGGTACAATAGGAAAATAATCAATGAAAAGTTTCATGTTTTACGTAAGGGAATTAGTTATTTTTGTTTCTCATTTTACAATTTATCTACTGGTGTCAAATAAAGAGTGGTACCTAGGGAATATATAGGAAAATGATATGCTTGGAACAATATTTCATTTGAGGTTAGTTTCTATTGGGTTTTTGATCATTTGTAGTGGTACTTATCTGTGGGGTATTGTTAAAGGTTGGAGGTTAAATCCTACATCTCTCCCAATAATCTTCCCTTGGCAAAATGATGCTTAAATCATTATTGTTACGATAATATTCCTAAATCCTTAGTACTCTTCCAACCACCTCTAAAGAAGAAAACACATAGAAACAATTCTATCTTTTCTCTCATGACATTCAAGTGTATTTTATCCTTGACTCACTTACTTTCATACATGCTTCTATGGTGATTTATCTAATTTAATGTTAAATTTCATATACCATGAGGATTGACAACACTTCTCTTCTTTTACATGTTTTTTCTAATCTAGAAAAAGGAAACGCAAATGGAACACAAAGAAATTTCAATTACAAGATGCTCATAAAAAGGAAATTTTCAAGTAAAAACTACTAAAATCATTTCTACTACACATATAAGGTAGCCTCTAGGGTCCTCATCCCCTCTTGAATGTCATGATACACATGTTACAACCTCCATTTGGCATGTTATTGGTTATGGCCTTATTTGGCTCTTCATAAGCTACAATTTTCCTATCTACTTTATGATACCAAATATTCATTCGAGTATTAAATTTGGGGAAATGTAGACACAAAATCATGCACTTACTATTTACATCATGTCACTAAGTATGTCATTATATGCATGATTCCTAAGAAAGAAAACTAGACATTAACAACAATTGTTTTATCTTTTACATTACTTTACCCTTTTATACTTCTATAATTTTTTTCCCGATGACTAATTTACTTGTGCACATTGGACAACATGTGACCCAAATCTAGATTTCTTATTTTATCCTTTGATCATCTCAAACACTTCCACCCATTAGAGACAAAAGCACCCATGTGTTATTATCCCATTTGGGTGCTTCTATTCTTTTTCCTCCTTTTCTCAAATTTTAAATGCCACATCAACTATTATCTTTTATAAATTACTACATATCACTTTGGGTCAGCATTATTAGTTTTTAATGATGAAATTAAAATAAGGGAATTATATATATACATGACTTGCTCATTATTGGTAGGGGTTAAAGAATATGGGATATTACTTCCTATTTAATACTTGGGTAGAAACAGAAACATCCAAAAATTATATTTAGGATGTATCATTCACAATATAGCAAGGGGATATTTCTAAATTCCATCTCACACATTCATTCCTGGGAAACATAGTTGTACCCCATTATCTTAGTATGAATGGAACAAGGGAAACCTAGCTTTAAGGGACATAATTTTATCAAACTCTAACTAGAATTGCATTAAGTATAAAAGGTATTGTATCTCTTGATGACAATCACATCGAGGTGGCCACCGAGGTCACTCCGATTCAATCACATGTATTATTTTATTCTATTTAATGTGTGCTTTAGATTTGTGTAGGTAGATAGTGCTTATTTTGTAGGTTTAGGTGTAACAATGAAACCTTACGGTGAATCTAGAGAGAAATGAATAAGACAAGTCCAAACCCTAAAAATATCATATCTAGAGTTGTTATTAGGACATTAGTACCCAATTCAGACACTACTACCTAGGGTAGTGATGTCCTCATTTGGGTGGTTCTATCTCAAATCCTTTTAGGTCTCAGTTTCCTAGAAAAATCATATTAATTCCATATCCATCCTATTCCACCCAGTTTCCAACCTAGAATCGCCCAGGAACTTAGATATAAGATAAGTCATTCTTATCTCTCTATTAACTTATCATTACTTGATAGATATTTCTTATTACTATTATATCTATTTGATATCATTCCTTTGATACAATTTAAATTCCATTAAATAAATTTTAATTTCTCATAAATACATTAAAATTGTATTAATTGATTAAAATCGGTATTTAAATATGAAATATAGAAATAAATTGAATAAAAAGGAGAAAATTACACTATAAATTGATAACCAAGTTCATCCAACTTGGACTACGTCTCTAGCTCCACTCAAAGTACAAACCGATCAATTAAAATGATGTAAACAACACTTTCTTGAATCGATTTTCTCCCAACAAGGGGATGTTTCTCCCAATAATGGGTTGCAAACATTCTTTGTACTATTTTATTGGTCTCGTAAAATGGGCTCTAACCTTTAATTTTCTACTCCGTAATAAAAATACATAAATTTGTTTTGTTATTTTATTATTTAAGGGCTAAAATAGATTCTTGTTTGAATAAAATGTCACCTTTTAAAAACATTTTGGGCTATGTGGCTTAATGGCTAAGGGTCTTATCCTTTTACTATGAAATAGGCATTCGAATCCCCTTCCTAAACATTTATTTTGGATTCTAAGCTAAAAATTTCCAATTATAAATAGATATCTTATTTGTTAGCCCCCAAAATAGGGTGCGATCAATGGAAAAACCCAAAAATGGGTTAGGGTGAGGTGATGAGTTCAAATACCATCCTTAATCCCATTTCTTAAGGATTTGAACTACTTTAGTGTTAATATTATGTTCCTTTATATGTGGTAATATCCCCACACATAGGGATATACAACAAATAATGTTTAGATAGCAATTTTAACCCCTTTTTCATTGTTCATGATGTCATTTACTATGAAATCCCCTTATCTTATGTAGTAAAGGTGTTTGTACTAAGACTTGGCTAGGTTATTATGTGCATTGAGCATTATAACTTGTTCTTGGTTTGAACGCTTGACACTTTTTGTTGTTTGGCTGGTCTACTTTGAAGGCTTTTGAGTTTCCACTTGTCTTTGGTGCTAACATTTGAAAAATATGGTTTTTAGTCCCACATGTATTTTAAGAAGGAAAAGTTTGGAGTTTATATACAAATATGATTGCAATGTAATATGAAAAAAGGTGGCAGCTTCCCCCTACTTACAAAAAGAGGACCCCCAAGTTAATGGACCCCCAACTGATAAATAGTGTGGGCCCCACACTTTACGATCAAATATCGGAGGAAAAAAACAAAACAAACCCGTTTTTTCTCACTACCATGTGTCAGAGATGATAGTTATATTTGTCATACCCCTAATGGACCACCTCTACATGTACAATCAACATTGTAGATATGAATATTTTTACCTATTTTTCTCTAGCTTTAGAAGGCCGCAACTTCTACATATGAAGCTGATTTGACCCCTTTCAAAATGTTTTATAAATATATCAATGAGATCTTTGTTGTGATGGTAGTTTAGGAAATATTACATACCGATGGCCTATTTTATATGTGGAACTTCCTAGATCACTCATCCCTAATAAAGAGATTTTATAAGACCAAAATTATATTTCTAATTTTCTACTTAGAAGCAACCCTTTTATAATCACACAAAGGTACTCCATATCACCCCTTCACGATTTTGTTGAAGTAGTGGCAGTTGTTAAAGGGAATAGACTAGCTAAGAAGATTAATATTAATAAAATTATACTTGAATGTGACTCACTCCTTGTGATCAAGGCCATTCAAGGAAAATATAAACCCAACTAGAATATTAAGAATCTTATTAATGAAGCTAATTTCATCATCACTTCTTTTGAGGAAGTGGATTTTTCTCATGTTTATCGTGAGGCTAATGTTTGTGTCCATAGTTTGGAAAATCAAGACAATTATTTTCCGAAGTGGAAGGATTGGAAGGAGGAAGTACCTAGGGGACACGTGACACAACTAATCACAAATGAAAAAACAAGATAATTTATATTGCATGAGTTGGGGCAGAATGGGGCAAGTGATGTTGGAAGCCTCAAATTGGAAAGTTAAAGTTGGAACAAAAAATATGTTCCTTTATTTTTTTGTTATCTTCTTGTGTTTTTTCTTATGACGGGTGGGCCTAAACTAGAGGGATATATTCAAGACCAAGAAGGGAGGGTAGATATTTAGTTCAGACCCATGTCCTATCAATCCATCAAATAAGATGCCACTATGTAGAGATTAATGAGAAAAGGGGGATTTATGGAGTTCATCAAAAAGCTTAAAGGTAGTGATCCTATGCTTGCCATCAATTTTTCTTCATCTTGGAACAAGGGGAATGTCAAATTAAGGGGAATGGAACTTTAAGTCATTAAATATTTTATTACAGAGTTTGAGGGGATGCAAACTGATGGATTGAAGCTATTTAAAGATAAGAAATGAAGAAACCACAAAAATTCTCTATTTTTTGAACCGGGGAAAATTACCATTTATTTGATGATGGGATTTCTAGAACTTGTTTACCTGAAAGGTGGGATGATGTTTGTAAGGTGGTTATGAGGTATATCACCTTAGAGGGAAAGTTCAGAAAAATCTACACCCACCACTTGTCCATCCTCAATTTCTTCAGGAGGAACCAGGTGATGAGTCTACCTTTCTTTCTCCTTAGGTATTTGACTGTCACGATTGAGGAGTTTCAAAATGGTAAAATTTATTCCCCCATCCACCATGGCTTGATCCTCCTGTTGTTACAAAAAGGGAAACCTGTCATCTTTCTTGTTCCCCAACCTTCTAAGTTAGATGATGAAACTTTGGCTAGCAAACATCGATAAATAAGAAAAAATGAAAGACAACATAGAGAATTTGGTTGTGGAGGTTCTTTCTGACTTGAGGCATAATGATTATTCAAAGGTGAAGCAAATTAAAACCAATGCTAGTGGGGGTACTAACAAAGAGTCTATGATTACTAATCTAGATATGGATTTGGGCTCCTTGTTAAATATCACAAAGTATCTAATTAAATAAATGAGAAATCAGCTCATGAAGGAAATCCTACAAGAGAATAGGAATAATGGAATTAAAGATAACTTAGAAATGTAGGAGAATATAATATCTATCATCCAATACCATCGGCTAGTCAAGCTTTGAAATGATTTTTCAACATGGTCATGAGTAGCTCGGATAATGAGAGCACCTCGAGACGCGATAGTGCAGACAAGAAGATGCAAAATGAAACCCCAATCGGTATGGAAGGAGGCCAAATGATTAGGGGATCATTTTTTATATCGAAATTTCCCTAAATATCCATAAATTTATTCAATATAGAAGACATTTTTGAGAGCTTTCCATCGACTATGAGAAAGTGACAAATCGACATTGGGAGCTCCAATTATGTTCGGTCAAAATTTCCGTCAACGAGAAAGTCAACTCTGGTCAACATGTCAATAGTGGACCAATAGTACATTGTGACATGAGGTAAAAGGGCATTGGCAAAATTAGAGAGGTTTTAATCACCGGTCTTTGATGATCGTAAAATGATATAGCTTGTGGGAGCAAGAGGCTCAACTTTTGTTACGAAGGGGAGCCTTGCCACCATGAGGACTAATTTATTATCGTTGATGTGGTGGGCCCTTTATCCACCACGTGGCTTACCACCATGATCTATTTCCTATCAAGGATTGACATCAAGCTATTAGCTGATTCATGCAAGGACCGAGTTACATTTTAGCTCGAGCGAGCTATCCATAGTGATCGAGATCATCTATATTGCATGGGGTCTATATTATCCCATTTACCTCCAACTTGCCATGTAGTGGCATGAACAACTTTTCAACTGCTTGGCCCACATAATGGGCACATTAAACATAGTGACCACCACTCCAAAAACTCAGCCATGTAAATCCACCAACCCCATTTATATTCTAAATCCACGTGGTGGATAAATGGTGGGATAAACAAATCCCATGTGTGGAAGTTTCCATATGAAAGGAGGGGAGGCTAAGGTATTAAATACCTTAGAAAAATCAATATGCCGATCCATGTGGGATTTAACCCACTCAAACATGTATGCCACCCAATATGGGATTATACTCCCATCCATATGCCATGGTTAGGCTTATAATAGCCTATAGATAAAATATGGAGCATTATTTTAAGGGCCCTATTTTAATATAAATAGGGGACCCCTCTTCATTGTAAACACAAAAGCTTATTATTTTTAAGCTTAATTGTGGGATTTTGGATAAATAGTATTAGGGTAATTTTAATATAGTTTTGTGAACTATATTAAAATCCTAAAATTACTATAGGAAAATATTATTTATTGGCCTATTATTTTTAGGAAATAGTAGATGAAATATTTGTGATTGGGATTATTGCAAACTACATAATAGGCCCATTAAGCCACAATATTTTTCACTTGCAACATCTAGAGTATCGACTAGAGTGCCAAATTACACAGGGAAGCATTGGGAAGGTTGATCGAGTTCGAAGGAGGTTGTGCATCAGGAAGGTGGAGAATGATTCGATGATCATCGGAAGTTATTTGAAGGATTAGTGTACTACTAGGCAAGTGGAAATTCCATTAGATTTTATTGTAAGAAATAACATTGTACTTACAAATTTTTACTAGTGGAACGGTTTGATAAGAACCCAGAGACGTAGGCTATTTCTGAACTCTGTAATCAATCGGTTTGTAATTTTCATTGCCTTCTCATATTATTTTTAAATTGATTACTTAAAAGGAGCTCTTGTCGGAAAATATTTAAATCCTATAGGGGTCCAAGATCAGGTAGATAAAAACTTGATCAATTTTTAGATCAAGTTGGTATCAGAGCTAGTTTAGCTCCATATTTGCTTTTAGTAAATATAATTAATAGATTGGATACTTCAATTTTGTTCAATCGGTTCAGTTTGTGTGAAAAATGTACAAGTGCACAATGGGAAATATGTCTAAACAGGGAAAAGCTCAATGATTTTGAAGCTTATAATCACCAGATCTAGGAAGATAACTCTCCCATATGATCAATGTATTACTCCTTGGAAGGCAAGAATGCTCATTTAAAATCAGAATTGTAAACTAATGATGAGCTATTGGTAAGGTTGCAATTTGGTGATCAGAGAAAGGGAATACCTTCAACTTCTGATGTAGAGACCATGACAGATGAGTGAACTATAATTTTTTCACCATGGGAATCTTCTTATTCCTCCCATTTGGTTTTGAATTTAGGTATTGATGTCTTTGGTTCATTTGAAAGGAATACTATAGGCATTGGATCCAAATTGTTAGTTAAAATGGGATTTGATTGAAGAGACCTTGGTAAAAATGGCCAAGGCATTGCTAACCTAATACAAGTTGAGGATCATCCTCATTTTGTAGGCTTGGGTTTTCCTAGTGTGGGAATGGATATTGGATATTTCTCCAAGAATGCTGATGGGAGACAAGCTTTTGAAAGCAAAGTGAATACCCCACTAGTCCTACAAGAATATTTTGAGAAGGAAACTTTTGCTTCATCATCACAGGCAGGATGTGGTAATAAAAATCAGCGAAGAGGTAATGAGATTCCACCTCTAGTTTCTTACTATAATCATAAGCACAATAAAACTTTTGATCCACTTTTTTAGCTTAAGAAGTATGGTTATGATTTTCAAAAATGTGGAATTCCTTTCCATGTACTTTTTGTGGATTGCATAATCATTCTATGGCCGGATGACGGAAGAGAAGGACATTCGACGAATAATTTGATGTCGTTTGTGAGGAACACAGAAAATCGAGAAAGACAAATCTCATCATGTAGAGTCAAGAAATGGCAGAAAGAGTTCCTCATCCCAGAAGAAGAAGATTAAGAGGAATTTTTGTGCTCATTGTCATAGGAATGGGCACCAAGTGGATGATTACTAGAAACTTAATCCATCTCGCCATCAGAGTGATGGTAAGATAAAGATGGAATGGAGGCCTATTGTAAAGGAAAAGGAGGTTTCTACTCCACCACCAGTTGACAATTCAACCCAAGACTAGGTAATACCTGAAAGTGAAAGTCCTTTAAAATGGGTAAGTCAACAATTTTTCAATTATATATTGCATAATTTAGATTGATGAATAGTATGTAGTATTTGTTTAGAGATAATATTTTGTGAGAAAATGCTGAGAGAAAGGTTTACCATACTCAAAGTGGATTTTCTTACTTACAAAATTTGATTAATACTCCAAACATATCTCCTAATCAACTTATGAGTACCTTTTACAACTTGGATACAATATTTTACTCATATTATGCATGGAGATCTATCAGCCAGTTGTGTAGATAGTTGATCTCACAAGTGTTAGCCCAGAACTTCATTCTTTGTAGAGGCATTGTGACCATGCAGCAAAATGGACAGTTGAACACCGAAGGCATCTAACAACATATCGAAACTTCATTCTATGTAGAGGAATTGTGACCATGTAGCAGAGTGGTACCTGATAGTCATCAATAGGAGGCTTTGTACCATGTAGAGGCAACAACCATGTAGTGGGGTTGGAGTCACCATTTTTGAGCTCATGAGAAATCATCTCGGATCATCGTTCTGTGTAGAGGCATTGTGACCATGTAGTAGAATGGTAGCTGATCATCAAACTAGCATCGTTTATTAGAGGCTTGAGGTCTTGAAAGAGGCTTAGCATCATGCATTAGAGGCATTAAATTCTAGAAAGGGATGTGACATCAAGTCACAACTTCATTCTATGTAAAGTCCCTTATGACCCTGTAGTGGGATGGTACCTAACAAGTCATTGTCCATCATCGACATTGGATCAATCATAGTTATAAGTAACATGGATTTCATTCAAACCAGTTTGGATCCTATAGAATAAAATAGGAGCCAGGAACTGTGTTATAGATTCAAAGAAGATCTTTGTTGTCATATATCTGGAAGCCAAGCACCGCACTGCGGAGGCATAGAGGTCTTCTTTAGATATCAAAGTGGCACAATAGAAGCATTATGGGCCCATAACCCACAAGTCCAGGATCAGAACAAAATTTTCTAAGTGAGAAGGTTGTAGAGGAAAATATTAAAGGGTCTACCTCAATATTACTTCTGAGGTGGCAGCATAATTTCCATATTCAAGACAGGATGGCAAAATGTTCCAATATAAGCTTTTTGGGACAAAAAGCCTTTCCTATTAGGGAGGTGTGATTAGGGGTAATTTTTGATATAAAAATTTCCCTAAACATACCAAAATTATATCAATGCAGAATATCTTTTTGAGAGCTTTCTATCGACTATGAGAACATGACAAATAGACATTAGGAGCTCCAGTTATGTCCGGTCAAAGTTCAATCAATGGGAAAGTCAACTCTGGTCAATAGGTCAATAGTGGACCAATAGCATTGTGACACATGGAAAAAGGGTGTTGGAAAAATTGGAGAGGTTTTCACCACCGGTCTTCGATGATCATAAAATGATATAGCTCATGGGAGCAAGAGGCTCAACTTTTGTTATGAGAGGGGAGCCCGGCCGCCGTGAGGACTAATTTATTATCACCAACGTGGTGGGCCCTCAAGCCACCATGTGGCTTGCCACCATGATCAATTTTCCTATTGAGGATTGACATCGAGCTATTAGCCAAGTCATGTAAGGACTAAGTTATATTTTAGCTCGAGCGAGCTATCCACAAAGTGATCGAGCTCATCTATATTGCATGGGGTCTATATTATCCCATTTACCTCCAACTCGCCACATAGTGGCATGAACAACTTGTCAACCACTTGGCCCACACAATGGGTGCATTAAACACGATTACCACCACTCCAAACAACTCAGCCATGTAAATCCACCAACCCCATTTATATGCTAAATCCACGTGGTGGATAAATGGTGGGGCAAACAAAGCCCATGCATGGAAGTTTCCATGTGAAAGGAGGGGAGGCTAAGGTATTAAATACCTTATAAAAATCAATACGCCACTCCATGTGGGATTTAACCCATTCAAAAATGTATTCCACCCAATATGGGATTATACTCCCATCCATATGCCACAGTTAGGCTTATAATAGCCTATAGATAAAATATGGAGCATTATTTTAAGGGCCCTATTTTAATATAAATAGGGAACCCCTCTTCATTGTAAACACAAAAGCTTATTATTTTTTAAGCTTAATTGTGGGATTTGGGAGAAATAGTATTAGGGTAATTTTAATATAGTTTTGTGAACTATATTAAAATCCTAAAATTACTATAGGAAAATATTATTTATTGGCCTATTATTTTTAGGAAATAGTAGATGAAATATTTGTGATTGGGAGTATTGCAAACTACCCAATAGGCCCATTGAGCCATAGTATTTTTCACTTGTGATGTCTAGATTATTGACCAAAGTGCCAAAGGATGCAAAGAAGCGTTGGGAAGGCCGATCGAGTTCCGAAGGAGGTTGTGCAGTGGACATTAAAATTTTCCTCCGTAATTTCTATTTAATGTATGTATTAGGAAAAGGATGTTGTTAAGTATAATTAGTAGTAGCGTCGATAGAAGATAACGATGCTATCGGTATGATGCCACTAATAATGTATAGTATGGTAATAGTCAAAAGTACAATAGGAATGTTATGGTAAAAAGTAAATATTTGTCGTAAGTGGTTCGGTAATGTTAAAATGTCAAAGTTAGGGTAAGTAGAGAAGTAGTGTGTACATGATTAGGAATTAGAAATATTATATTGGTAATAAGGACAAGGAGTGAGGTCATAACTATTTTTGTATTTTATTTGTAAAAATTCTAAAAATATGGAACCCATGTGAAATGATAAGGTTTATCTTATCTTACAAGATAAGCTTACATGTATAGATAAGAGTTAACGTATGGAATATGATTCATCATAGTAGATTTCTTATCCTATCTTAGAGATAAGATGGATAAGCTTCTGGAAGTTCTCTAAATAGAGAGGCCACCCCCCTCATTTAGCATAGAAGGAAGTAGTGAGAAATATTGTATGAATAAGTGTGTAAAGGAAGCCATCATTTTGAAGGTGTGTTAAAGAAGCCATTAAGAGGTGTAATTGTGAAGTTTATCCCATAGTTATTGTTTGAAGGCAAGTGAAGTCGGTAACACTTGAAGTACCTCATGGGTGAGATTGTAACAATTTTGTGTTGATATTATAATTTACACTTATATTTCAGATTTATCATCATTCCTTCTTATCATAGTCTATGGTATTCTTGTGTTATGTTTGTTGTTGTGTTTCCAGATTCCATCCACCAAACTAAAAGTTGTGCATTAGTAAATAATCATAGCACGAGGAGTTCCCGGTAAAGAATTATCATAGTGCCGGATTGGTGATGACATTTTGGTTCCGTTATGGGACCATTCCTCATTGGTGGATTTTCTAGAGAGATATTCCCACTTAGTCAGAAAACATTTGGAGGGTAACCTTGTTTTTACTATGCATAGTAGTTACCATGGTAAATTCACTTTTACCATGAATAGTATTTACCGCAGTAAAGTCACTTTTTACCGTGAATAGTATTTACCACAGTAACTTCACTTTTTATCATGAATAGTGTTTACCACAAGTAAAGTCATTTTTACCACAGTAAGTCAAGTTTTACCATAGTTTACCGTGGTCATTTCTATTTTACTATAGAAAGGTGTAAAGTCACTTTCTATTATAGTGATTCCAATTATTTGTGCACATAAGTCTTGTTGATTGTACTTGTGGGTTGGTATTTCACTGTGGTTATTTTTGAAAATGGGGAAGATTCCTATTTTTCAGCCCAATCTAATGAAGATGCTTCCTCTTTCATTCAAGAGTTTAAACGATCTTGCATTTGTAATGGCCTCATAAGAAGGGAACAATGGACTAAATTTTTTCCTACCTTTTTGGATGGTTCAAAGACTTAGGTGGTTTGAAACACTAGGTGATAATGTGAAAAAATCATGGGATTTATTAACTGAAAGTTTTCTTGAAGAATTTGGTGAAAAAAGAAATATGTAGATCTCATGATCGATATCACAAAGCTATCCCAAGGAGAGAAGGAGAAGATAAGGGATTATCATGCTCGTGTTCTAGAGCTAAGGAGGAAGCTCGATGCCCAGATCCGGAAGGAAGGATTAGCGGATGGGTTGATGAATGGCATGGATAATCTCCTCTGTAAGCACTTCATTCTTGGGATGAAGCCAGAGATCAGACAATGAGTGAAGTATGACCACCCAACTACCATTAAACAAGCAAAGGAGATTACAAGAAGGTAAGAAGAAAGCATGGAAGAGGATCCCAAAGAAATTGTTGCTAAGGTAGAGCCTACACCAACACCTTTGGTCCAGAATCCACAACCACTCTTGGTGAGCACAAATATTTTCCTAGTACATCTGCTAAGTATGAAGATCTTCTCAAGAAGATGGGTCAGTTAACTATTAATCTTCTTGAGGAAAGGAATTTAGTTCTTAGGGAGGAGATAGAGATCCAAAAAGAAATATTTTTAAGTTGTATGTTATGGTTGTCATAAAAAGGATCATTATAAGTATAATGACCAGATAGAGCTTCTACATCAGTAAGAGATAATGATAAAGAAAAGCACCTGTGAATTCTTTTGATGTAGTAGATAAGAGTATAAATAATGAAGTAGATATGTTTGTAACAAAAAGAAAGAAAGAAAAAGATAACCAAGATGGAAATGATCCTAAGAAGATGAAAGGAGAAACTAGTAAGAAACATAGGAGAAGAAAGTTGGGTGTGCAGGATTTTCTAATTTCATAGGGACAAGGACCATACTCCATCTTAGAAGATCTGTCCTAAAAGGCTGCAAATATTACATATGGTCAACTCTTGGCTATGTCTTATGAGAAGAGGCGGGAGCTACGAAGTGGACTCAATGCTCGATGAAGGAAGGAGGTTGAGGTCCCTGTTTTAGAGGCAGAGGTGGATCCCTACGCTCCACAAGCTGAGGTATTATGTAATGGTATTTCAATTCATGATGTCTTAGTTGATGGAGGTGCTGCAGTTAATGTAATGACCAAGTCTGTAATGAATATGTTGGGTTTAAAAATTGATCGCCTCAACACTTATGTTAAGGTCATTAAATAAGGGAAAAACTAAACCAGAAGGTGTTGTTTCAAATGTGGCAATATCTATTATGGGTGTTGTATGTTTGGTAGACTTTCAGGTGATGAAAAATGGTATTGTTGTGTACCCAATGTTGTTGGGAAGACCATGGCTAAGGAGAGTTCATGTAAGAAACTACTGGAATGAAGGCTTCATGACACTTGGATGTGGCAGAGAGAGGGTGAAGATAAATGTGATCCCTCGGGATCATAAGGTAGAACTGTGGATTCAAGTGATGAAACTGATGATTGGACATCCTCTGATTACTCTAGTACCAGTGAAGTGGACATAGAAGATGAAGAAGGTGAGGTTGTTGTTTTGGTCATGGATATCCATCCAGTCACACCGACTCATGAACCCATAAAATTATCTCGAAGAAGAAATTGATGATCATCTCTAATAAATAAAGATTGGTGATCTTTGTGATGGAGAGTGAGAAGGAATGCTACCTCCGGCTCTTTGAAGGTACATACACCTATTCACTTTTGATTACAAGGAACTCGGTCAAGTAAGTTAGGTAGAACATTCTATTGAGCTAGTAGATGGTGTTAAGCCCATAAAGAAAATGTCATATACAATGAATCCTAATTTTTTCAAGACTGCAAAAGAAGAAATAGATAAGTTGCTTGATGCAAGATTCATATTTGCTATGGAGAATTTAGAATGGGTTTCTCCCATTGTGATCTCAATAAAAAAGAATGGGAAGCTACGCATTTTTGTTGATTATAGGAAGCTCAATAAGGTGACAAAGAAGGATCATTACCCTCTTCCATTCTCAGATTAGATCTTGGATGAAGTAGTTGGCCAGGAGTGCTATAGTTTTGCTGATGGATATAACGGATACAACCAAATTTGTATAGTGGAGAAAAATCAGCTAAAGACCACGTTCACCACTCCTTGAGGAACATTTTCTTATAGGGTTATGTCTTTTGGGTTGTGTAATGCTCCGGCAACGTTCCAGCGTTTGATGAATAGGGTGTTTGAACCCTACATTGGGAACTTCATCAGAGTATTTCTAGATGATTTTTACATCTATGGGAGCAAGATGGACCACCTGCACTAGATGGAGACAACATTTCAAAGGTTAGATAAAGCACAAGCCTCACTAAACCCTACAAAGTGTGTCTTTGGATGTTCTAAAGGTGTTTTGTTAGGGCATGTTGTATCCAGAGATGGTATTGGTACTAATCCTAATAAAGTTTCAAAAATCAAAGAGTTACCATTTCCTATGAATAGAAGTAAGTTGAGATCATTTTTAGGCCATGTGGGTTACTATAGAAGGTTCATCAAGAATTTCTCAAAAATTGCATAACCACTAACCCAGTTCTTGAAGAAGGATGTTACTTATGAACCAGGAAATAAGGCGCATGAAGCTTTTGAACAACTAAAGGAAGCCCTGGTGTCTTCACCTATTTTAAAGAATCTAGATTGGAGCAAGCCATTCATTGTGTATAATGATGCCTTAGACGTAGCACTAGGAAGTACTCTGAGCCAAAAGGATGAAAATGGGAATGATCATCCAGTTTACTTTGGGAGCAGAAAAATGAGTAGTGTTGAGATAAATTATATTGTAATAGAAAAAGAGGCTCTAGCTATCATTTTTGTTGTAAAGAAGTTTAGAAATTACTTGCTAGGGTAAAAATTTATAGTTGTAACAGATCATTAGGATCTAAAATATATTGTAAATAAGCCTAACCCATCAGGGAGGATAGAAAGATAGATAATTTTGCTACAAGAATTTGAATTTGATATTATAGATAGGCCAGGAAAGAAGCATGTCAATGCAGATACACTCTCTTGAGCCTATGAGGGTTTAGGTTCATCTTGTGATGATGATGATTTCCCAAATGTAACATTGTTATCCCTTGACACAATCCCTAGTGAATACATATATATTTGGAATTATCTAAATGAATTCAAGTTTCCTGATGGTGCCAATGCAAAGACTAAGAGGAAGATTACTCAAGCCAATCGTCCATATTCTATTCTACATGGAGTATTATTTCGAATAGGACCTGATGGACAGTACAAGAGGGTAGTTGGACGTGATCAAGGGAAGGAGCTGATAGAAGAATTCCATAATGGTACATGTGGAGGACACTTCTCTGGACAACTTACAGCAAGAAGGATCTTGGATGCAAGTTATCACTGGCCCACTCTTTTTAGAGATTGTTATAATTATTGTAAGACATGTGATATTTGTCAAACACATGGTAACCGTAAGACTTCATCAGCTCCATTATGTTATATTCTTCCACTTGGTCCCTTTGAAAAATGGGAATAGACATTGTAGGTCCACTTAAAACTACCCCATGCCAAAATAAGTATATTGTAGTTGCCATGATTATTTAACCAAGTGGGTTGAAGCTAGGCCATTGAAAACACCTTCATGGATGAAGTGGAAAGGTTCATATATGAACGCATTGTCACCAGATTTGGTTGCCCATTATAAATTGTAACAGATCAAGGAAGCCACTTCATTAATGAGGTGGTAGAATCCCTAGTCAACAAGTTTTCTATTAAGCACAGGAAGGTAAAAACATACAATCCAAGCACAAATGGACAGGTGGAATGAACAAATTTTGTGTTGTGTCAAATTCTAGGAAAAGATGCAGCCTTGCAGGTACATAAGTGGGATAAAAAGATTCATGCAAAGCATTGTGGGCATATAGGGAAACATCAAAGTCAGCAACAAGATACTCCCCATTTCAGTTGGCTTATGGCATTGATTTAATTCTTCCTATTGAGTTTGATATTCCCTTTATGAGAGTTATGAAAAATGAAAGGATGGATGAAAGTGATTCAAGAAAAGAAAGGTTGGTACATCTTCATTTGCTAGAGGAAATGAGGGAATTAGCGAAGGATACAAGCTATAAAAAGAAAATGAAGCAGAAGGAATACTTTGATCAAAAGATCTATTGGTCTCCATTTCATGTGAATGACTTGGTTCTAGTATATGATTCCAGATACAAAAAAAGAAGACAAAGAAAATTTCTTCCAAAATGGATGGGGCCCTACAAAATAGTAGTTGTGCATGAAAATGGTACATACCGATTGGAGGAATTGGATGGTACTCCCATTATGAAATGGGTCAACCATGACAAGTTAAAGATTTTCCAGGCACCAGCTTCAAAATGTCCATAAGAGTCTACTCAAGGATGGAGTAGAAGCTAGGAAGGGGAAAATGTCGACATTAAAATTTTCCTCCGTAATTTCTATTTTATTAATGTATGTATTAGGAATAGGATGTTGTTAAGTATAATTAGTAGTAGCATCCGATAGAAGATAACGGCGCTGCCGGTACGATGCCACCAATAATGTATAGTATGGTAATAGTCAAAAGTACAATAGGAATGTTGTGGTAAAAAGTAAATATTTTTCATAAGTGGTTCGGTAATGTTAAAATGTCAAATTTAGGGTAAGTAGAGAAGTAGGGTCTACATGATTAGGAATTAGAAATATTATATTGGTAATAAGGAAAATGAGTGAGCTCATAAATATTTTGTGTATTTTATTTGTAAAAAGTCTAAAAATGTAGAACCCATGTGAAATGATAAGGTTTATCTTATCTTAAAATATAAGCTTACATGTACGAGATAAGAGTTAAGGTATGGAATATGATTCTTCGAGTAGATTTCTTATCCTATCTTAGAGATAAGATGGATAAGCCTAGAAATTCTATAAATAGAGAGGCCAACCCCCTCATTTAGCATAGAAGGAAGTAGTGAGAAATATTGTATGAGTAAGTGTGTAAAGGAAGACATCATTTTGAAGGTGTGTTAAAGAAGCCATTAAAAGGTGTAATTGTGAAGTTTATCGCATAGTTATTGTTGGAGGGCAAGTGAATTCAGTAACACTTGAAGTACCTCATGGGTGAGATTGTAACAATTTCATGTTGATATTATAATTTACACTTATATTTCAGATTTATCATCATTCCTTCTTATCATAGTCTATGGTATTCTTGTGTTATGTTTGTTGTTATGTTTCCAGATTCCATCCACCAAACTAAAAGCTATGCATTAGTAAATAATCATAGCATGAGGAGTTCCCAATAAAGAATTATCATAGTGTTAGATTGGTGATGACGGTGCATCAAGAAGGTGGAGAACAATTTGGTGATCATCGGAAGTTCTTCAAAGGATTGGTGTACTACTAGGCAAGTGGAAATTCCATTAGATTTTATTATAATAAATAACCTTGTACTTAAAAAATTTTACTATTAGAATGGTTCGATAAGAACCCAGAGATGTAGGCTATTTCTAAACTTTGTAATCAATTAGTGTATAATTTTTCATTACCTTCTTGCATTAGTTTTAAATTGATTACGTAAAAGGAGATCTGGTCAGAAAATATTTAAAGCCTACATGGGTCTGAGATCAAGTAGATAAATACTTGATCAATTTTAGATCACCCAAGCTCCTGAACCATAAGCACCCAGAAGTAGAAATGTTAGCAGAATTTTGGCGGAGCAGTCTATCCGGGTTTTCTCTCTATGTTGTTTAGTTGTCTTTTTAGTTTGTCTCTTTTATTTTCTGGGTTATTTTTCTATTGTTTCACTCTTTCGTATAAGGGATATTATTAAAAAAATGTAGTTCTTTGAGGCTTATAGGCCTCACCCTTGCTAGGCTCTTGGTTTGGTCAAGAAATTTTTTCTTGTTTTGGATCCTTGTCTTATGTTAGGCTGATCTCTTGCCCAATTTTTTTCTCTGTTTATATATGCACTATGGGTTTTGG
Source organism: Taxus wallichiana var. yunnanensis (assembly GCA_018340775.1). NCBI lineage: Eukaryota > Viridiplantae > Streptophyta > Pinopsida > Cupressales > Taxaceae > Taxus > Taxus wallichiana. The sequence continues at coordinate 49,289,515 of CM031234.1, forward strand.
ATCCCCCAAAACCAAATAGTTATCTAATCTAAAAAAATTGTACCCTTTTTTCAAGAGTAAAATATTACTACAACTCATCAAGATATTTAAGAGAAAAATCATTAACATAAATTAATGAAATATTCTCACCTTTATCCATGATCATATGAGGCTCATATCATTTCAAGTTTTCATGGAATACATCTACATGTATAGAAGTACTTTGTTTCTCTCTCTTAGAGTTTTTTTCCAAATTGATCTACAAACCTAGGTTAAAAAGAGATTTTATGAGTCCTTGTATCTCAACCAAATGACCTTCTTACACTCTTAGTGTCTCGGCCTTCTTCTAGATAGATTCTCTTAGCCATTCAATGTATTTCTTGTAAGATAAAATTAATCTCTCCCACTAGGATATGTTGTTTACATTCTCCTTATTATTTAATTTTATTTAAATGGGAAGAAAATTACATGCATAATAAGTGGTGTTATTACATGTTACTACCTATAAAAATTTCCCTTATTGGGGTCTTATAACTAGATGTAACATATAATGATTTTAAATATAATTCAATTTTTAAAATTACATGAATTTGGGTCTTTACAAAATATGCATACATTAAAAGAACAATTTTCAATTAAATAAAATGGATTTCAACATATATTCATAAAACAAAATGCTATTATTGAGTACTACTCACCAAGGAAGTACTTCTCATGATGGTTTCATGTCTCTTCATCTCCTATTGGAATAAAAAAATTCTCATAGACATGCTAGCCCATCAACATATCTCTTAGCTAATATCATACCCCAATAACTGACTTGGATAACCTTTTTTGGATTTATTTCTCGATGGATTTCATATTCACCTATATTTCCAAATTTTACAAGAAATGGTAAGAAAAAAATTCTAACACTAATGTCAACATGAATATGACAATGTAAAATATAAAATGATACAACCTCTTATAATGGGCTTCTCATGATGTTCTTATCAAATTGGATGGGTGATCCATATTTCACTTTTATTTATTGATCTACCTCCACACTTGATCATACATATGGGGTTAGTTTCCTTCATGTTTTTTCAACAATAGAAATCCAAAAAATTATTTGGAGGTTTCTACATAAGCATGCTAAACAAATCTCAGCTATAAAAATATGTTATACATGAAAGCAAATACTTTCTATCTTGGCCCAATCTAGTAGATGCCCCTCTTTTGTTTACTCCCTCTTAATGGGTTTTTTGGATAAGTGGAATTCATCATGGGATATCTCTTGGATTGGTGCATTTTGCACAACTTCCTTATTACAGATATTTGAAGGAAGTTATGGATGAAGATTCTAATACTTGTCGACCCAATGGCCACTCATATTATAATGAGAGGAATAATTATTTCTCATTTCATTGGAAAATGATCCCTTCTTTTCATTATCCACATTTTGACTTAGAGATTGAACTTTACAAATTTCCTCCTTCCTCTTAAATGACATAGGATTCCTTTAGATGTAATTTATGTTCCAACACATGGTCACATAATGGTTATTCATTCCAAAAAAAGAATATGGATATGTATACCAAAACTTTAGTGTTCTTGGGAAATTTTTATCATAATCAAAGTAAACATTGGAATACATAAACTTTATCTAGCTTTTAGGATTACATTGTGTGCACATATGGTGAGGGGAAAATGTGTTACCTCCTCCTTTGGGATGTTCATATATCTTTGGATATGCTTATAATTATTTCTTGATGTTTTTTCCATGATTAAAAGGTTGTACCCTTCTTTGAAACTCATCTTTTACCCTTATTATAGTAGTGTGTTGATGCAGAGAAAGCACATTTCTCCATACAATCAGCCTTCTTTTTTAAGATCTTCACAACCTCCAAAACGGATAGTTTCTTACAAAAACTATAAATATCACCTTAAAAGGCTCAAATTTCACTTTACCCTGAATTAGTCCCTTCATTTCAATTTCTAATCAACCAGCACATTGATACACTTTAACAAATACTTCACTTACTCTCCCCAATCTCCACTCACTCTTCTCTACATCCCTTGTTCTTAACTCTAAATGAGACCAAATTTAATATTTTATCAAAAATCAATGCTTGGCCTCCTTTTCCTTATTCACACACATCAAACCACTAGTAGATCAATAAAATAAATTAACTCAAAGAAATGAAAACACCAATCTTCCTTTCCTTTTCAAAAGCGCCTTCTTGGTACCCTTAAGATAATGCATCCTGGATCATTCATGGTTAGATTCATCTAGTACTTCCCAACAAGAACTAAATACACATCCCAATACCCTTTATGGTAAAAAATATGTGTCCCTAATTTCATGATCCAATTCACCATGCTCTTTGTAGTGCCCGATTAAACAACCACTTGAGACTAAGAAAAAAACCTAGGGTTAGCTAGAAAATTATGGGATAATTTTTTTATTTGAAGTGTCTACAACCAGGTTGCAAGACATTAGTTTTCACTAATAGGTTCCGGAACAAGACCAATGTACCACAACATATGTTCCCTTAATTAACTAATAACAAGTTCACAAGGTTCAAATTTTAGGGTTATATGTTTTAGTTAGGTTCAAGGAGTAATTTACCCCCATACCCACTCTAGCAGGCTCTGAGTTTTAACTATATTTTTCTCATACTTAATGCTTCCAAAATTTCCCTAAATCATTCCCATTGGATAGGAAATTTTCTCACCTTTTCAGTGATATAAAGAAGTCCTCCTAACTCCTTACAGAACTCAAGATATGAGTGGGCGGAGTTTTTAGGTCAAATTTTCCCCTAGGGGGACACGTGTCAAGAGGTGGGGAAAGCACCTTCAATGGGTTGGTGGGTCGCGGGGTGGCTTGGGGAATTTTTCCCATCACGCAGCATAAAGGAAAAAGTTCTTCCACACCTCTGCGGGTCCCTGGTGGACATGTGTTGAGTCCTGGCACAAAGAGGAAAAGGGGTGAGGGGTTGGCGGAGCAGCAGAGAAGATTGCCAAATTTCACCAAAGGGAGAACGAAAGGGGAAAAGGGGTGTGCGGGTCCACGTGCCTGCAAAAGAAGAAAATTCCAAGGTGGGGTAGAAAAACGGAGCCACGGGGAAATTTTCAAAATTTTCCAAAGGCCAAAAACTGAAAAAGACAAGGGGTCCACCCTCCCCGCTGCCACCCCAAGGTGCCACATGGCATGTTCTCATTGGTTATGCAAAGCGGGGCTAAAGTGAAAATTTTTCCCAAAATTTTCAAAGGGTCAAGGGGTTGAAAAGAAACCACACCTCTGTCGTAGCTCTAATAGGACATGTGGCACCCTCGATTTGCTGCAGGCCGGCGGAGGAAAATAGGAAAAAAATTCCAAACCAAAATTTTTCCAAAAATTTTCTAAGGCACAATGACGGGAACTTTTTGGGTTGCATGCCCGTCAGGGAAAATTTTCTCAAAAACTTTTCTAAGGCACAAAAAATTCAAAGTTCCATAAATTTAGCTAGAGAGCTCAGTTTTGGGAAAACGAGGACTTTTTGGAAATATCTCAATGCCCTCTTTGTATAGCAAACATAAATTTTATATTTTGATAAAGTTTAGAGGGTCAATTTTGTAAAAACAATCTGTAGGCTTTTAATTTGCAACCTGGTAATTTCCAACTTTCAATTTTGATTAAATTTGGTTTCCTCCTTTACTCAACATGTCAAACAGACATGGAGGATTGATCTAGGGAGGGTTTAGAGTATTTTAGAGAAGTTGGTTTGTTCAATTGATTCAAAATTTTTTTTTTTCCAACAAGTGACAGAAAACTAACTGTTAGAGGGATTGTTTTCAAATTAGCAATGGTTAAGTTGTTTTCTTGAGATTTCTTTGTCAATTTGGGTTCATTTGTGAACCAACATACTAAATTTTAACATCTCCAAGTTAATTAATGTGTGCAGGTTCAAACTATTCTTTTTTATTAAAATGAATTGCCAGTATAAAGTTTATAACAGTGATCTTTCTCTTTTAAGTCTGTATATCAATTTTATCATTTAAATGTGTATATAGTTTCTAAACTAGTCCATTGCACTTAGTTGTTTCTAACAAATCATTTCCAAATGATATTTTTAAAACCTGATTTCCCAATTTGATATATTTCAAAAGAAGACAAGCAATATAATTCTCTCATGTGTATTTTCTTTCCTTTGCAATTAAACAGAGATTCCATTCACAATAGTAATTCAATCACCATTTGATATTCCCATTTCAATTACAACAATGTGAATAAGAGATGAACTTGCAATTCCTTTATTAATTTCAAAAAAGAGAAACATCTTTACATCATTCAATGCCTGAATGTAATTAACAAAATTTTCATTTGGTTTCAAATACAGTTTACAAAATATACAACACTTTTTCACATTCCTTTTTCAAAACAGAGAAGGGAATATAATTCTTTACATTTCACATTTCACTTTCAAACTTTCCTCATCAATGCAAGCAACTTCTCATTCACAATAATTATACAAATCATCCACTTCAAAGTGGGAAGGATTACAACAAACTTGCTCACAAGAAGGGACTGTCAAACTATACAAATATTTTGCTCCAGGGCAGCAACATGCTCATTTTCATTTTCTCCAAGTTGATCACAACAAAAGAGGGGGAAAGGCAACACTCTCCACCCAACCAAGACATCCAATGAAAGGAGAAGCCTTCCTTCATCATTGGCCCCCGAGCCCCAACCAAAATACAATAAAAGATGTAATTCAACCATGGCAACAACTAGCTTCCACAACACAGCATTCTTTCACATACACATTTTTTTTTAAAAAACACAATGCAACACAAAACAAACAGCAGTTCACAACTACATTTAGAAACATTTCAAATCAGAACTTAGGCTTGATCTTGTAAGCCAAAGGAGCAAAGCCTATGGGGAAGCTACTTATGCCTCCTAATTAGGAATTGGGCATCCACCAAATACAAACCACCAAGTAATTCATCACACACATTTCCTTATGCCCCCCACAAAATCCCTCCTTATGCCCCCACAAAGTAAGAAATGCAAGCTATTTCTTTTCCATGGTGGATCCCAAACCAAAAATCCCTCCACAAAATTCTAATGCCAATGGAATTCCCTTATGCCCCCCACAAGAATTCCCCATAGCCTTCTCCTACACCTTCCCTAAGGCAGTCTACCCAACCAAGCAACAAATAAAACAAAGCATGCATTTTCCACACAACACAGCAAGAAAATAACAGAAATAAAAGAGAGTTAAATTCCTACCTCTCCATGGTTATTTGGTCTCCAAACAAAAAGCTACAATTCCAAACACAGTCCAAAATAGTGAGCTCCCAAGCATGCAAAGCTATCTCCAAAAATTCTTCAAAAACAAGAGCTCCCACAAGAAAATGCGCCCCAAGGAAGAATGCAAAAAGGTTCAACAACCCCAAAACAAGAAGAGAGTTTGAAATATATAGAAGGGGGAAAGAAGAGGATGATGTGGATCCATGTAGGATGCCACATCACACATCCTCTCAAATCAACACAAAATAAAAATACAAACTCCAAGGCTTAATAAAGAGGTGGGTGAAGAATGACAAGTTACTTGCACACTCCAAAACAGCCCACACCTCAAGGGACAACAATTAATTAAAATGTAAGAAAGTGCAATTAAAAACATGCACAAGATGAATAAAATGCATTATAAAAAGTCACAAATCACTTCCCCAACCATAAGTATGGTTGGTAACATAAATTTAGAGGCATGGGACAAGTTTTACTTGTCCCACAAGCCTCCAAAAATAGCCCCCAAGGTCAAATTCAAATTTCCATGGAGGTAGAGTATTTCTTACTCCAAAATCTGACTTACACAAAATCTTACACCTCTTACACATCCCTTACAAATTAATTACAAACAGTCAACACTCTAATAATTACTTTCCATATCCCAATTTAATTTATTTAAAGTTTAACTATATGATTTCTCACATTAATCTATCACAATTAATTAATTAAAAGAAGAGAACAAATTACAATTAAAATACATACAAGAATAAATAATCATTAACCATAATAATAAAATACACAACCCATGGTCACATATAAGGATGATTCCCCCCATGAGAATCTCTAACAAAACAACACACAACATAATAAAAAAATTGCTATGGTGACCATGTTGAATTCACCTAGAATTCCATTTTGGTTGGTCTTTGATCCCCCGATGTTTTGTTGTGATATTTTTAACCTGCAAAATACAAATACCTCCTTTGGCCTCATGGCCATATCAGAACATCCAATATGATACAAAAATCACCAAAAAAACAACTATACAATGAATCACAACAACATCGAAGTCACTATTACATCATTTGCATTTTTAATCAACAAATATATCTCGCATCATAAAATATTCATTTTCCAGATCAACTCATAATATCCAATTCACATGCCTGAACAACATCCATATCAATTAACATATCATCATCCATATATAAGGTGTCTCTAATACCCATCATGCATCATAATCAAATCAAAATCCACAATAATCCATAATCCAATGTCTAACAACATACTAAATCAAAACATAGTAATGTCTATAATGTAATCCATAGTATCAAAGCATAAGCATCAAAAGGTGTCAAAGGGAAGTGGGCACTACACTCTTCTTGATATCACTATTTCCTATTTTAGTTCACAACCTCCTTTCTTGCCCTAGCGTAGTCTCTTTGTCAAGCATGTATTCTTCTCATGAAGTTCAACAACACAGAATAAGCCTTTTCTGATACCCATTTCATGATTTTTAATTCCTATCAATTTTCGCTATCAAAATCCAAATATAGCTCCCACTTCCTTTGTTAATGGGCACTCTCCATTATCCCTCTAAGATGAGTGCTCTATCCTCTTGCAAACTATCATGTTTATGTAAGTTTTAATCCAATAAAATTGTAAAAATTATTTTTGAATCACTACCAAATTTCATTCCAAGATTCTTTGATTTATACCTTCAAATATAAAGCCCTAGCTAACCATGAAAAAACCCTCCTAAAAACATAATAGGTGTTATTAGGTCATAACTTCCTCAAAACTTTGTTTTAAAGAGCCAAAATGGGATTGTAGACTTATAATGAACTTACCTTAATGATAATATTACTAGTATGTTCCATTTATGCACTTAAACCTTGAACTCTTACTTGTTCCTCCTTATCTCGATGGTAACAACATATTGTTTTCAAGATTTAAGTTTTTATCAATGAATCTTTTTCTTTCCTCAGCAATACCTAGTTACATAGTATCTACACATTATTTTACTCCTAATGGTGATCACACCAATCAAATATTCATGGTTACCTCATAAAAACAATCTACTATATAGTGGAAGACTATGACTTAGGGTTTCACGGCCTTCTTCTAATAAGAACAAAGTATGTAGACTTCACCTTTATGAACTATATAATTTACTACTAACCTATATGTGTAACATCAATCATTTACCACATGATGCAAACACAAAATCTTCTCAAACTTATCACCAAATAGTTATTTTTATCAAGTAATGAAAATTTCTAAGAAATTATAGGTTCAAGCAATCCTTTGATACTCACATGCAAAAAATTCAATGCTAACCCTCAAAAATCTTGTTCCAATCTTCCATATTTCTCCCTTCAAGGATTTCATGCAACTTTTCCCAAATGCAATGAAAGAGATAATATTCAAGAACTCAACAAAAACTAATATCAATACAAGACCATACAACAAAACAAAGTTTCTTCATAAATTATATTGATTTCTTACAAAATTTCATGTCTTCCTTCCCACCTTAGCTCATTCTTGAGGAAGGTATTCTTCTCACTACCTCTCTCTCCCTCATAGGATTTTTTTCTACCTAACTCATTTGAATTCTTCTTTTTATCTCTCCATTAACCCTAACCACCTTTTGATGACTCTTACATGCCCTTACAACATGATGGGGCATTACACACACTTGAACATTTCAGATCCTCTCAATCATGTCTAAATTTACTCTTTACATGTTTAAACTCTCCATATACCTCTTACATACCTTTGACAATCTAATTAGACTATTTTACATATTTTTACAATTTTGAATAAATTGTGAAGGGAATCACACATTTGAATTTTCAAACTCCCAAACATCTTACTCTCTCTCTCTCCCTCATGACTCCACATACTCTAAAATACTCCCATTTACCTCATAGTTATGTATATTTACATTTGGATTGATTTTTATGATTCCCTGCATCATGTGTACTCCCATAATTTATCATATCCATCTGTAAATATATAAGTGTAATCATCCTCTTTTGTTTTCAATTTCATATTTTTATCATAAATTAATTGCAAGTATTAATGTATTTTTATAATATTACATAGTTAATTTTTGAAGTTAATTAAACATAATAACCTCATATCTCCCATTACATCCTTTATTGTATGTAATTCACTATATCTTAGAATTCAGATAATATAATAAGGGTGTGAACATGTTGGTGAACCCAATTCATGAATCACTATTTTCTATGTTCTCCCTCTTTTCTTTTGGTGTTGTATCTATCTTCTTATTCTACCTCATCGTGTTATTGTTTCCAATGTTCTATGATATTCGCATCAATCCCATAGGCCCACATACTCATACTTTGGGTTAAAATGCAACCCTTTTCTCATCCTTATTTTACTCCTACGAATAAGGTTCATAATGTTTTGCCTTATTCTACTATGGATATATTTTCTAATGTCATATTTACTATTAAAATTGATCCTCTACTAGGTGAAGGATCTAATAATTACATTGATACTCACTCTAGTCATCTTTCTAAATATGAGGCAAAACACCTTACAAACTTCTTAGAATAGAATCGCTCTAATATTTATAGTCTTCTATATGTCACAAGAGATCAATTTAAGTATGATTCGTTGTCTCACGTAGATCCATCTATTATTCCTAAATATATGTTGCCCACATCCTTGGGGACACATAATTTATCATCAAAAAAGGTATCTATACCTCCTCGAGATAGCCATTGTTGTTACTAAACATCATATATCCACTCCTAATATCTTGTACACTTATTCATCTATAACATAAGATCTTGAAACCCTTTTTATACATTATAAACTTGAATATTAAAATTATAACAAGGTGCATCCACTTCTTATTATGTTATGGATTCTATGTTGTTTCTTCCCAATCTACTTGCACTGAAGTGGTTTTTTACCCTTTTTCTATTTATTTTATTGCTCCTAAACTCCCTATCTCTAATGGAAAAGGGGATACTTTGCTTAATTTATTCAATCATTTAAAATGGATTACTTTAAATATGTGTCTTAGGACATCTTACTCACCAATATATTCCCTAGGAGTCTTAAGGAATTTACACCACAATGATTTTGTGATCTTGCCATACATTCGTATTCTCATTTAATACTTTGGAAAATCACATTTTATAAAAATTCTCTATCAACATTGGGGACAAAGTTTCTTATGCATAAATATATAAAATGCAACAATGATCCAATGAACCTATCAATGATTATGTCTTATGATACAATACCATGCTTACTAAGATGAGCAAGATCTTAGCTGACAGTGAATGACAAGACCTCTTTGCACAAATATTACTTTATATTATCAATAATTGGTCATATTTGACAATTTTTTATCTTTTGGCCATCTATGTCATGCCTTTAAGGAGTGTTAAGCTAAGTTTTTACATATGAACAAAATAGAGTACATTATTACTGCTCTTACTAATACCTTTAATTCTAAGTTTCTAAGAAAATACACATTCAAAGAAAAGACTAATGATACAAAGGTTACTTCTAAAAACACTTTCTATGTTATTACTCAACTAATTAAGATCTAATTCAGCCCAAGTGATGACATTTTATTTTTTTAATATGTTCCCTACACATTTTATTAAAATAATTGCTTGAGTATAACCACATGTCTCTCCCTTCATTGTTTGAGGCTGATGTGATAAAGCCTAAAAGTAATTTATTTTAAATTTAAATTCTTCTTTGTGATTGTCATAGATGTATTTTCACCTCATTTATTGGTGTATCAAGCTTCATCATGTCATTTGAGATCTTATCTATTCAAATTTCATCAAATGAGATGATCCCACTGAATCTTCTAAGCCAACCAAAAATAATGTTAAATTGAAAATAGAAAATGATTCACTTCTAAGCATGAAACTGAAAAATATAATTCATAAGTACATAACACTTATCATGTGGTTCCACCACCACCCTATTATGTTAAGTGATCTTACATATATTCCATCGTTCATTTGTCAATGTGTCAAGTTTATTCATAATCAATAATTTTTCATAATTAGAAGTGTTACATTTGAGGCTCCATATTATAGTTTTCATAATCATTCTTCTACATTTCTTATCCCTACCCATAGTGCATATATCTATAGTTATTTGGTTTTACACAATGTCCCTAACATCTATAGAAATCATATTTTTCCATAGGCCCATGATTATATACACTATTCTCATTCATTTTATCCCTCCTAAGTATTCCAACAAGCCTTGATTACACACGCACTAATTCACATGGTTCTAGTCCTCCTAGGTATTTTTATAGGCATTTGGTTACACACATTGCCTCTCTAGGTCTATCTCTCATAGGTATCCTAATAGGCCTTAAGTTTCACACACTCTTTCTATCATTTTTCACTCCCATAGGATCCAACATTGGTCCTCTAGTTCACATGATCCCTCCATAATTTCTCACCAATCTTCTAGCCCCAATTTTATATCTCGGTGTACTCATTTTTTTATTCCTTCACGCATGTCTTCTATTTCACACATTATCAATGCATCTACTTAATCTCTTTGGCCTTCTTTGGAAAAAATTAGTACTACTTTACCACTTGCATTTGAGTCACATGAGGCCTGATCTTCCATCTTCCCTAAAAGTTACTCCACCTCTTTAAAAGGTTCTCATATGATAGATTCGTACTACCTTTGTTTCTTATACATATCCTAACTTTTCCAAAATACAAAAAAAATTAACATAGTTTAGAAATACAAAAACATTTGTATATTTACAAAAATAAAAAATTAGGACATGTACACTTAGCTTGAGTTGTTTGCATTATACATTACACATGTTTTTTTCACTATGTCTTTCACATATATCATATCTATTTACTTTTTTACACACATTTTCACATGGTATATTGAGATTGATGAAAGACACATTGAGAGTGGTGCACAATGAAAAATGTTTTTGGACCTTTACCCATATGTCTTATACATTTGAGGTATCTATTATACACTACATATAGGTATTATTATTCTATTGTAGTTCCTTTCTACTTGTTAACAACACTTGATTACATAAACTAAATACATGTTATGTTTTGACTTAATATAACTAACACATGTCTTATGTAGCTTCAACACCTCTTGATTCACATGTATCTTTCTATATCAATCGTATCATTTCACTTTGTTCCAACTATTTTAGTTTTCATATATACTTGGTGGTTGTGTGTGATTAATACTTGTTTACTTCACTAATTTTGGCCTAAGTGCATTGTTTTTCTTGTGACACCATTGGTGTCCCATGATTGTAGGCTCTACACCTTTTGTGACATTTTTTCATATATATTGACTTTGAATGTATTATTGTTACACTTTTTTATTATACATGCATTACTATTTTTGTTGTTATTGTCTATAATATTTATATTGGTTATTATTATTTCTCTTGTTTCACTCCATGGTTTCCACTTTGTGTGAAAAATTTTCCTTTTCTTCAAGGTGTCCACCACTTCAACATCCTACACTCTTCTACATATCCTTAGACATCTCGTGCATGGGAACACATCTATTCTTTTAAGTGAAGTGATCAATATGGTTTTTTCCACATGCCTCAAAATATTGGGAAATCATCTAGGTATATTTTACACCTATAATAGACACAAGCAGAATTTTGGGATAATAAAAAGGTACTCATAAAAACATTCAAAAATAAAATCCCAAAAAATAGACATAGGTTCAAAACCATATAATTTGGACAAGACCGTATGGATGGTATTGACTATTTTACATAATTATTCTTAGGGAAGTTATATAAAATTTCTCAAAATTTTAAAATGTTAAAATACATGTATAGGTTTTGGAATATTTTATATCTTCTTCACTGAAATCATATTGGTTACATTAGGCCTCAAATAACTCGGTCCTTCACTATGAAATTCACTTTATAGTATAGTTGTAGGAATTTTAGGGGCATGGGTTTCTTTTATTCATCTACATTTTAGTTTATTATAGTTTCTATGCATTTGTGTGACACATGGTAAGGGAATGAGGGCACTTGTTTTATTTTGTACTATGTGCCCTAATATAAATAATTGGGTCTATATCCATCTACAATGGTGTGGTTTGTAGGGTTATGGAAGGTATCAACTTGTCTAAGTTATTCATAGGAAATCCTTTCTTTACTCTTACATTTAAAGGGAAGATATCAAAGTTAAATGATTCGATACATGGTTTTCTTCCTTCATGGGTTTTTTCAGTACTTTACTCCTCTTCTATCTCTCCTTATTTCTGTGTAGTTTTACATGCACCTAGAACTCTAGTTCTCCTCAACAAAAATTGGGGACTAATAAACCCATATCCTTCAGCAAGTTTAGCAATGAAAATCTTCAAGTACAAGTAAAGCATGAAATATTATCCCTTCACAAAAAAACAAGTATATTCCTTCCTTTATTACATATCTTCATTTAATTTTTATACAAATGCAAATATTTCATGTTACATTTTCCATTTGAGTAAAATTTAAATACTTGACTATGGACATTGACTACATTATGTGTTGAAATTTTCATGTTGGAGTATGCCAACACCAACACAACAAGTCTCTACAAAAAAAAATACAATTGAAGATAAAGTTTGTTTACACACTCAAGTATGTTTTCCTGTAAGCATGTAATTTTCATTTCATACTTAAAGGGGGAAAATGTAGATAGTAAAATTTGTAAATTTACTCTTTAACACTACCATTTTTGTAAATGTACTCTTAGTAGGATAAACATAACCTTTCTATTCGTGTTTAATTAATTCTAATGTATCTTTTCTAGATTATTTATCTTTCCAAACCTAATATCCTAACACATTATATAAGTATAAAGAATAAAATCCATATATTAAGTCAACCTAATAAGATTAAAACATCATTTAACAAGTTTTACATCCATGGTAAAGGTTGTACAATTTAGTTAGGAATTTATATCCATCCCTAACCTATCTCAAAGGTTTTCCATTGATACATCCTCCATCTTTACTTTTAGTTCCAAATTCTCTTATGGGTATTTTAATCCCTTTTGTTTAACCGTTTTTAATTATTCACCTTAGAAACCCTAGATAAGAAAGATAACACTATCTCATTTTCTAACCTATAAATCATACGGCACTATATTGATACACTCACTTCCAACAATTGAAAAAGGCACCCAAGGCTCAATAAATCTCACAAATACACATCCCACGGACATTAGGCTAGTAATATCTACATGTATGAAGCCTCTTACTAATTCAAGGCATCATTCTCTCATCGATAAGAACTCAAACATCCTTTCTCCAAGTATTTTAACAAGAGCCAAACTCAACTTGAGATTTATCAAATAATTTTCCAAATCTATTTGCATTCATTCATATATCACATTACGGGTGGATAATAATGTGTAGTTTGAGGCCTCTTCGAGTAGTTTTGTTATGCACACAACCCCACTAATGTTTATTTTTCATGGTTTTCCATCCATAGGTAGGGATCGATACCTTGCTTGGAATAATGTTTAGAGTGCTTCGTAGTATGTCCGATAGCTAGGGTTTGATAGTGATAGATATTTCCGGGTAGGTGATTATACGTACCCAAAATTGTAAGGTACTACACCACTGGGATGATGTTACACATGCCCCAATGATGATACAGAGTCTCCTTGCAAGGTGTCCGGAATCTAGAAAGGCTCGCCAAGTATACACTTGTATCCTGCATGCCCCACTCGGCCTCCGCGTGCTTTGTTTTTCCTTTTCCCCCTGTTTTCTTGCATTTTGGGCTTTAGTGATGAAACCGCTGCCCTTCCTGGGCGGCGGTTTTGTTCACATTTTCTAGATTCTTCCGATGATCACGTCAAATGTAAATCTTCAATTTTACACGCTTTCTTCAACCACTTTGGCTTGCATTAATGTTTTTGGTTCCCCTGCTAATAGTGTTTTTCCATTGTTTATAGTAAAAGAGTTCAAATGGGAGTTAACCTCGGTAAACGCATTGGTTATAAATATCCAGCTTGTTTTCAAGCAAAAGGCCCCTCATCTTCTCAATTCTCTTATTCAGTCTCTGAATTTCTTACTTAGAATTCTACTAGCTTCATGTTTTGCATCAGTTATTAATTTTCCTTTGTTGTTTAGAAGGAAGTCAATCATCTTATTTTAGTCTTGTTCCATTGCTGCTCCATACAATCAATTTAACATAGAATAGCTTCATTTCCAAATTAGAATCCATTAAAGTTTAAGGTTTTGTTTTGTCACAAGGATAGATTCTAAAACTCTCAGTACACTTGTGTTGTATTCTCACAATAAATCCTGCTAGGAATTGCATATTCAAGCTCCGTTCACTTGCGTTATCCCTCTCATACTAGCATTGTATTCGGTCTATATCCAAAGCTGTCATTGTTTAAATACCATCTTTTGTTGATACTATCATATACATGATTTTTTGGATTCATGAGGACACGAAGGAATGAGGAGATCACACTGAGGGGATGAAATCACACACAACTAGATTTACCATTGTTCTGTAAATGTCAGGTTTGAGCTATCAAAGTTCTAGTTACAGACATATCAAATAGAGTAGTGAATTATTTCATTTCAGTTAAAAGTTCACTCTCGATATCACCGGGGAAGCTGTGAGGATTGATAGTTTCGAGAAACTCGATTCATTCCTCACTACCGAGGTAGGATCGAGAGCCTTTCAATTTAATATATTTAGTTTCTTAGATATTTAGGATAAAATCACAATTACACAGGAAAATAGCCACACCAAGCTATTTTGTTTTTTTAAATTCTGTTGCTAGATTAGTTGTTCATTTTTTTAAATATACTAGAATAGCTGCTCTTTAATTTCATTGAAATACGTCATTAAAAATACAAAAATAGAAGAATGCTTGTGTAGAGTAAATACATCTTTTGTAATCGGTTTATTAATTTTAGTTAAAATTTGAATCATTTTGTATGACAATCACAAGACCTAGAGAGCCTAGAGAATATATATTTGAACCAATAGTGCCTCAACCAAACTTATTCACGACATTAGCTGCTATAGATCGGGACCTCAGGATATAAATATTTTGAGAAACAAAAACTTACAAGCAATTAGTGAACAACTGAGAGGATTAAATATCGAAGACGACAAAGCTTACACATTTTGGTCAAACCATCCTAACTATAGACTGCCTTGATAAAACATCTAAATGACTATACAAGGATTCAAAAGAGAACAAATATTTGGTTGCAATACTTTAGTCCCACAACCTGATGCAGGAGACTTCCTCGTTGACATATATACTAGCTTACGCATTCAAGTTTTTAGAACACCTGTAAGGTATTTCGAGAAAATCATACAACTTCTAGTTCTAAACATAGAGGCTAAAAATGCATACGATTACTAGATAGTTTGAAGATGGGATTGATTCTTCACATGACCATAACTTGTCCACAACAACCATGAACTCACGGTTGTGATCCCCAAGTCCCACAACCCAACGGGCCTACAAATCAATTAAGTATTGACACCGGCTTACAAACGCTGGTATTTAGATCCTCACCACTCCTGCTAGATATCATCACGTAATTCTCTGTATTAAATATAGAAGCCAATCAATCTAATATTTTCTGGGCTAGATAAGAAAACCATTGATAGTTCACCGCAAATACACTAAACCTCCTATCACCATTTTCATGACCTTTTCTGGAGATATATACGAAGCTCCCACAGGTCACTTCCCATGTATCCAACAACCAAGAAACAAGATCTCGGTAGAGCTCGACATTGATTGGAGCCTCTGAACAGCCATTATATCCAAACGAACCATTACACCAATTCAAGTTAGGAGGACCTTCTTCGCCTTAGATTCATAGATTCCATTATTGCATATTGAGGATATAAGATTACCCGATTAGCTTGTCTGTATCCATTCATATTCAACATTCACCAACTATCTCAACACGACCTCAAGAGGTCGGGTAAGAAAGAGGTACTTATAGGTTCCCATGCTTGCATGTCACTTTTTCATCGTACAAAATTAGTGAACCCAACGTGAACAAAAATTTCTTCCTCTTTTATTTTTCATTTCTTTCATTCACCTTCACTCTTTCCCATTATTCTATGGGTATTCATATACCCCGAATATGTCAAGATATGATGCATATGGTAGGCCTCTCTCGGGTCTCAAGTAAACTATAGTCAAACAAATAGACAACCATCGCCATCTCTTTCGCATGGGCTGATAACTATTCAAGTAATTACTTATCATCTCAAACTCCCCTCAAAGAACTAGCTCAAGTTCTTCATTCCGATTGAGGAGTTTGATCGGTTTACACAAACACAACGGCCCAGAGCCCTCGGGCTCTAACAATATGACATTTCTTGGAGAATCTACTTCATCTACTCGGGTCTTGTTCAAACCATAGATCAAGAGACAGTTAGACCCACTCCCATTTTTGGATGAGGAGTACTTAGCATGCTTCACTAAAAGTGAACAACGCTTCCAAAATATGTATTTTCCTATAGGAGTTTATAAATACAATATGATACCTGTTCTAAGAAAACACCCCCATTCCTCCACCTATGGGAAATACCCTCGATGAAGCTTGGCATGGTAACGATCAATTCATAGCAGGTATCATACCCCTTTACAACCTCAAGGTATACAACAAATGTCGTTAAGGAAAAATATAGTGTATTCACCAATAGAGGTCATTTCAGCATTAATTGAAAAGGTTAGAGGGTTGAAACTTGCTCAAGCAAACCAAAATTCATATTTTAGACAAGAAATAATCCCCAACCCTTTGCATCACCCGGTCAAAGTTGACCTCCTTACAGGAACAAGCACGGTAGGCATGCCTCCTCAAAATCCTTATAGTTACCCACAACAAACACCAACTAGGACCACATTTTCAAATGCCACTCCAGTTGAAAACATGACACCTCCCGGCTTGGCACCAAACAACCCATACCAGAACAATGCTCCTCCTTATTTAAACATTTATTCAAAATCACCACAAGGAGACATGTTCTCTTCTCCTGGATGTTCGTTCAACCACAGGGATTCCCTTATGTCCCTACAAACACATATGTTATGCCATATCAACAACCCATTCCACCTCAACCCCCTTAACAAGCGCCATCGATGGTCGAGGCCTATGCAGTAGGGACTTATTCAAAATATTTAAAAGATCCCCTAGACTTCACCATATGAATTGTTATGCTTCCAAGACCTCTTCCCGATTTACCCAAATACAAAGGGGAAGGGGATCCAAATGCACACATTAAGGCCTATGCCATGCCACAGCCATATGGGAGTTACTCCCTAAGATGGGGTTATCGCTAAAATATTCCCTAAAACCTTAGAAGGTATTGCCCTTGATTGGTATTACAAAATACCCGAAACCTTGATACACTCATTTAAATAGCTCGTGTCATAATTCATCAAAGCTTTTGACATGAACAAATTGTTAAGAATGGGAATCAAGAAATTTTTACATATTAAACAAGAACATAATGAATCCACTGCTCATTTTATTCAAAGATGGTGTACGGTTCTCTACTCATCTTGCAAGTGCTCCAACTATGGATCAAATGGAACTATGTGATTTATTCCTTGATTATTTTAATAGAGAGATAAAGGAATAATTCTATAAGTTCCCACTAAGAACTTACGATGAAGTAATCAAGAGTGCTCTCTGAATCGACCAAGCAGTGATAGATAGTGGTCGTAAGACATATGGGACGAATGGGAAATTAACCACTCCCAATCAAAACATCGTGGCCTATCCC
This sequence comes from Taxus wallichiana var. yunnanensis, assembly GCA_018340775.1. Lineage (NCBI taxonomy): Eukaryota > Viridiplantae > Streptophyta > Pinopsida > Cupressales > Taxaceae > Taxus > Taxus wallichiana. The sequence continues at coordinate 49,307,562 of CM031234.1, forward strand.
AATGTCGGGAATGCTAATCAAGGACATAAGATCCTTAACAAGAACCGCGGAGTTACAACAGATGGAGTAAATGACCAAGTTAAAAGGGAAAACGTTGCAAACATTTCACACCGCTAATAATTAGTGAAATAACAATTTTACTCCAACAATCAATGCAGTGGATTTTAATCATCCACCATGGCAAAAATAACAACAACAATGAAAAATCCAAACACAAAGTCCAAATCAAAACCTAGCTGGATATCAGATTCAAAACCAAAGGCAACAACCTCAAAATTTTAACTCTAACAACCAGTAATCTTATTAGAATTTTGGGCCACAACAGATTATAAATCAACAACCTCAAAATTATAATCCCAATTTATATTGTGGCTTCCACAAGATTCAAGGCCATGATACTAGGACTTGTCATGAATACAATAAATTCATGCAGCGTTTGCCAGAAGATCAAAAGAAACTCTTTATAGATATGTTTTTAGCAAATTCTGTAGTACCCATGCCAAACACTTATACAGGGGCAGTTTCCCCTCAAAATGCACCCCTCAAGATCTTTAATGATCCGCTCCCAAACCATTCTAACAATAATAGGCTAGATCCTAATGGAACAAACAAGGGTGTCATAATAGGAAACAATGATCATGAAGCTTCAACTTCATTAAATCCACCAGTCGCACCCCAACTAGGAACTCGACCCTAAACCAAGATAGTTGGTTTAGTAGAGTTAGACACCAAGCTACCTGTGGAAACCATAATAAGAACACGGGATTATTCTTCTCAACCTACTCCAAGTTATCCATTGGAACTAGACAACAGTCAACAAACATTGGTAAAACCCATAGGTGCCTATGATTTAATTAACAATTTAACTAAAACCTTCTCTCACATCTCCTTTTTGGATTTGTTAAAGAACTCTCCTACCCACAGAGTTTCTTTCTTCGAATCATTAGGCCTTGGTCATTTAATCAACATCACTCCTCCTCTGGAAATGTAAGTAAACTATGTAGATTTTGGCATTTACCCTCTAGGTTAGCCGGATAGGGATACGAGTTTATATTCAATATAAGCATAATGCCAACAAGACGCTGAAATTACACAAAGAGGCGACCCGACTTTACATCTACAAGTATGGATTTAAAATAATTATGTTAAACGTGCAATGGTTGATGATGGGGAAGCAAAGTTAACATAGTCCCCTTCACTTTTCTTCAAAATTTAAGATATGGAGAGATAAACTATTCCACAACGTGAAATATGATAAGAGGATATGATAGCCTCAAGGCCACTTCGATTGGAACCATAGTTTTACCAGTCACTTTAGGACCCAAGACGGTCCTCACCAAGTTTTATATTATAGATCAGGAAACCAACTATAATATGATCCTCAGTCTATCATGGATACACTACATGAAGGCAATCCCTTCCACGTTATTCCAAGAAATAATATTTCTACACTTAGGGAAAATATTTGTGGTGCAAGGTGACCCAAAACCCTTCGATATACACCTAGCTGATTTGAAGAAGAGATAGGGCGTTCACTCTGAGTTTGAACTCCCAACAAATCAACTCATTAAACCAATTAATTTGAAACCAAAAGAAGAGTTGATACCCACCACGGAATTAGAAATTACAAATCCATTCGAGGACATTCCACCACTCAAAAATGAGACCAATGTTATAAAAAAAGTGTCACTAGGGACTACTACAAAAATTGTCGAGTTGCTAGAGAAATACTTACCTATTCTCCTACCATTTGATTCTATGGGTATGGGACACACCCGGGGATTTCTTCTCTTCCATCGAGACAAATTTTTATGGTAGAAGTAACTGAAGCAAAGTAAATAGATACGATAGATACCCCAACGTCCATTTTTCCAAGCAAGTATTGGACACTCCACTTCGATGGAGCTAGATGTCGCTTTGGAGCTGGGGTGGGAGTGATCTTTACTTCACCTAAGGGAAAGATTCTACCTTTCACCTTTAAATTAAACTTTGAATGTACAAACAACGGGGATGAGTATGAAGCTCTTCTCCTTGGCCTCATCCTAGCTAAAATAATGGGTGTCGATAACATTAGAGTGCTAGGAGACTCACAACTAGTTACAAACCAAGTCTCTGAGGTATATGAAACTAGGGCTAAACATTTACAACTCTATAAAATAGCAGTATTAGATCTAAGCAAGGGTTTAACTTCATATCAATTGAAGCAATCCCACAAGAGCAGAACCTTCTCGCAGACTCAATAGCAACCTCATCTTCCCATTTCACCCCAAACAGTGAGTTGGAGGATACAAATTTCACAGTATCACTTCGTACTAAACCATTAGTACGTAAAATACCAACAAACTCACTCCTGACTCATGGATAATTTGAGGATGATTTCTCTATCGTAGGTCACTTTGATGATGATAGAGTCACTCTTGAATATCTAAACACCTATGTAGAGCTACACCTTGCTCACCATATAGTTGATCTTTCCCTAATACCACATTCCTCTTCCTACTTTGGAAATCCCATGGTAGAGTCTCCTCCACAGAAGGATCTTGATATCTATGAGATAGAAGATGGAGAAAGTTTGGAACTACCTCCAGCCCCACCTAAATTTGAAGAAGGTAACGCTTCTTTAATAGAAGAAACCATTGACATAAACATTGGAACAGAGGAAGAACCAAAAATTTTGAAGTTGGGATCCTCGTTAACTCCAGAGGAGATAGAAATACACACCCAAATCCTCAAATAACATCAAAATGCTTTCAAATTTAATTATAAATAAATGACGGGCATTGCACCACAAGTCACAATGCATAATCTTGTCACTAAACCAAATGTGAAACCAATTAAACAAAAGTCAAGACCAATGAAGCCAAAAGTGGCTCTCATGGTAAAAGATTAAGTAATAAAAATTCTCCAAGTGGAATTCATCAAGCCCGTTGACTATTCATAATGGGTATCTAATATCGTCCCTATCCTCAAAAAGAATGGGAAGATACATATTTGCATATATTTTTGGGATATTAACAAAGCTTGTCCCAATGATGACTTCCCATTACCATCTATGACGTTATCATTGATTTAATAGCTGGATTCGAACTATTTGTCCCTCATGGATGGATTCTCATGGTATAATCGGATTAAAATATCCGAACAAGATCAAGCCAAAACTACAATCATAACCCTTTGGGGAACATATTACTACGTTTTTATGCCATTTGGCCTTAAGAATGTTGATGCTACGTATCAAGAGGTAATGACATATATATTCCATGATCTTATCCATAAAATTTTGGAATCCTATGTAGATGACTTGTTGGGCCAAGGCCAAGAAATGTTGTGATCATCTAAAAGTGATTCGTATCATCCTCTCATGACTAATTGAATATGGCGTCACATTAAACCCAAAGAAGTGCGTGTTTGGTGTGACAGACGAAAACTTCTAGGCTACATTATATCTTCACGAGGGATTGATTGTTGATCTAGCCAAAATACGGGCTGTTCTTGAAATGATCCCACCATCGGATGAGTCGGAATTAAGTCATTTATTGGGAAAATTAGTGCAATCGAAGGTTCATCCACGAATTTAAGTTTTCCATTCATCTAATAAACAATCTATTAAAGAAAGATTATAACATTTATTTGATGAAGAATGCAAAGAAGCCATTAAAGCGAGTTAAATGTTTCTTGTTGTCTCCACCCACACCAATGCCTCCCAAACCAGACCACCCCTTGATCTTATACTCACAATCCACTCATGTATTGCTAGCTGCGTGTTGGCTCAAGAAGACAATGATAAACGAGAACGTGTAGTCTATTTCATTAGCCGAACGTTGCTTGATTATAAAACACGCTACACACAAGCAGAGAGAGAATGCCTTGCCATATTCTTTGCAACAAAATGTTTAAGACATTACATGTTAAACCAAGAAACAAGGGTCATTGTAAAGATAGATCATTTACGAACATTTCTCATGCAAGGGTCTTTATCTAAAAAGGCTAGACATTTCATAACCTTAATGGGAAAATTTGAGTTGACATTCGTAAACCAAAAATCCGTTAAGGGAAAAATCATTGTAGATTGGCTAGCTGATAATCCACTAGATGGAGGTGATCTGGTAAATCTAGACTTTCCTAATGAGTGTATATACTTCATCGAAACCAGGCCTCCCATCTCTACATGTCCCTGGTATACTGATATCATCAATTTTATCATAGACCACACATACCCGGAAGGTGCCACATCACAACAAAGAAGGCGGTTATGCATTATTACCACTAAATATGTTGTTTTAGAATAGGTACTCTATCATAAAGCCTTCAACGGCATGCTTCTAAGATGCATCAACATAGAAGAATCCAAGAAGATTCTTCATGAATCCCATAATGGGATATGTGGAGGCCACTTTGGTGGTCACACCACCACTCACAAAATACATCGGATGGGCTATTTTTGGCCCACTCTCAAGCATGACGCAGTGGAATTTGTACGTAAGTGCCACAAATGCCAAGAATTCTCTCACGAGATTCACATGCCAACATAATCCCTACAACCAATAGTGACCTCGTGGCCCTTCTCCATGTGGGGTCTAGACTTGATAGGGAAATTCTCTCCCTCATCAACCGATGGCCATAACTTTATAATTATAGCCATGGAATATTTTACCAAATGGGTGGAGGCCATGCCTCTCACCATAGTACCAGGTTCGGTAATTGCCAAATTCATTCTGAACCAAATTATCTGCATGTATGGTGTCCCACAAGTCATTATCTTAGATAATGGCACATCCTTTAAAAATGACGAAGTCCGTGAGTTATGTAGCAAGTTCAAGATAAACCATCACATGGCCTCTCTTTACTACCCTCAAGCCAATGGCCGGCCGGCGACAAAAAAAATGTTAAAATTTGTTCTCCTCAAAATGGTCAAGGAGAACAAGCAAGATTGGCATTTAAAACTATATCCGGCCTTGTGGGCCCATCAAACCTCAATAAAAACACCAACAGGAGAAACACCTTTCTCGCTGGTGTTCGGGGCAGAAGTAGTTCTCTCGCTTGAAGTTAAAATACCCAGTCTCTGCATCTCATTACAAGGGATTCTGGATGAAGAAACTTATAGGGAGGCACGCCTCTCTCAACAGGAAAACCTTGATGAGGTTAGGCTAAATGTTGAACAAAGGCATAGAGCCTATGCTAACCGGATGCTTGGTAATACAACAAAAAATTCTATGAGCGAGAAATATACGAGGGAGATCTAGTTTTAAGACTAGATAGCTAGATTGATAAGAAAACCAGCAAAGGAAGGAAGTTTTGGCCCAAGTGGTTGGGCCCATACCGAGTCATGAAGGACTAAAAAAATGGTGCGTATCTTTTTTGCACACTAGAAGGTGAGGAATTCAATGAAACTGTCAATTCCTTACATCTTAAACGGTTTTATGCATAAAACATCATAATCACCACTTGTACATTATAGCTACCTACATTGCATTAGTCATTTAGCTGCTTCATTCTGTCCACTCATTTCATAAAAATAGTTGTCCAGGAACTTACTCTTAAGCAATCTATTACAAATTTCTAAAAGTATTGGCAAAAGCATTCAAAACACATCTCTTCAAACATCATCAACTATTTTTCAAATCTTTTCATCAAGTTCGATAGACAAGTATTGACAAAAACCATACCAAGGCCTACATACTTGGCTTTGCTCTTTCTTTCTACTAGGTGAAGTTTTCCTTACCTACGGTTTGTTCTAGAAGCTTCTTGGTGTCACATCTATCCCTCTTAAATCTCTTTGAATGAAAGGATATCCCAAAGTCATAGATCAGAAATGTCAAAATCAAATGAAATCAAAAGAACTAAGTAAACAGAATATTTTATTTTACACACTTATTTTCCCCATCAACCTTCGGTGATAAGACCACATCTCTTACTAGTGGTGTGAGTTTGGAAAGGAAAGAAGTGCCCTTACTCGTCTATATCTTGCCTTTGGTAACAAACCCATGCTTCTTACTAGTGGCATGAGGAAAGATGTGGGGGTCCATTCAAACAAGATAACAAATCCTGGTATGATAGAAGCACAAATTAAATCCTATTAAGAGGAAACAAATATCCAAATCCCAAAGAGATCAAATCCTCAAAAACAGATTTTGTCAACCAAGTTGCCATTTACGAATCTAAGTCTAGATAAACCTGGAAAGTAAGTGGCCTTCTAAGCTTGGTGGTAGTTATGAGTAGGGTAGGTATGTAGGTCTAAGTTTGGTTTCTATTACTGGTTTGTCTATCTCTCTCATCAGTCAAACTCATGCAACTTGTGCCCTTCCTAACTCTTGGTGTTGAGCCCTCGCATCTTACTAGTTGCATGGAATTGGGATTAGGGCAAGTTCATCTCTTTATCACTATGCATTCATCACGTTTTACCAACATATGAAGAAATTACAAATATTTCCCAAATATTTTAAAAGTTCGGTACTTCCATATGTTTGTATCACCTCATATCAGCATACAAAAGCGTAAAAAGAGAAACATTCTACTCAATATTTTTTATCATTTTTCATCCATTACATACATTCTGAAAAGCATGAAAAAAAAAAATTCTAAAAACATCTAAGTACACATGTGGAAACAAGTCACAAAATTATAGGAACCAAGAGTCTAGATCAAAAAGAGAAACATATATATATATATATATATATATATATATATATATATATATATATATATATATATATATCAAGTTTCATATGCAATGCCATCATGTACTGTAGGCATGGTCAAAATCTCAATGAACCCGAAAAGTACAAAAGAACTCATATAGATATCGACAAAATGCTACAAAAATGGTCTCTTGATCCCTATGGGATCCCTCGGAGGGTGCGCAACCATGCCTAGGACTCCGGCTATGTCGGCGCTCCAAATGCACTAAGGGCTCGCGGTCATGGCCGGCCGTGTAGCTACCGTCTTGCTATGTGAATGACTCCTCCTCATCAAGTGCTCAATCATCCTATATCCAGCTACCTCAGCAAGGAGAGAAGTCATGATCTTCACCACATGCCAGATAGAGGCAAAAACATCGAGTATGCTTACCACATTTGCTGAAGGCTCTCCCACATCTACAGATAGCTCACCACGATTCTTCTTCGAGGGGAGAAACAGGGTATCGGTGCATACTCGGTGAATCAAGTCTCACCACTCATCAGCATGATCGTTGTAAACAAAGGAGAAAACACGTTAGAAAGTGATCAAAGATAAAACCAACAAGTAAAAAACCAAAAATAAATAACAACTAAGACAATTCTAACTAAAACAAATGTCAAGAGAAGAGTGACAACTCACTCGGTTCTTGAGACCTCAAGAAGGGTCTCTAGGTGCGTGCTCACACGATGCCGCCACCGACTAGTGTCCCTCTCCCACTTCTAGGGAAATGTGACAGCTTGCAATGGACTCAAGATCTCCACCTAATTCCGAGAGAGCAACTCCTCCGAGACCGTGAGTCACCCTCTCTTTGCTCTACTCTACCCTCTCAACCCGTAGGTTCTCCCGAGTTTCATGCCACTCAAGATCACTATCATCTCCCCACCCGTCTCACCGATCTCCATCTCCTCTATCACCTCCTCGATATCTCCCGAGTGAACTCCTCAAACTTGGAGTCCATGTCAATGGGCTCATCACTGCTATGGGTGGGATCGGTGGTAATCGAAGTAAAGGTGCCCGAGGAGCACCGGCTCTCCCTCAAGCACATATCACCCTCTCGCCACAATAGGAGGAACACCGGGAGTAACAATAGTCCAACCTCGGCCTTTAGGATCTCCACGAGCTTCACGAATAGATCTTTACATTGGCCCCCTGCTAGAGGAATCATGTCACTATAGGGGATGCCAAACTCTTTGTGGTACTCTATCAAAGGGGTGTCTCTCAACTTCCCCCCTATCTACCAATTGGATAGTAGTCTCGACAATCAATCAATGAAATAGTCTCCTCTCCCCATACCTTTGCCATGGCACGATAAGGAGTGGCCTCCATGTCTATGATGGTCAAGGAGGCTACCGGGCTGGTGAGGTGCTCTAAGAACCTGTCATCCCCATCCACCTCATTTCCTCGACGGCACTGGGATCCTCTACCTCCACACCTCTCCCATATGGGGTGATATGCTCATACACCCAACTCATGAAAAGAGTCGGGTGGCTCAGTGACTATTCCTGTAATTAGACTACCCTGTATAAATCATGGTAGGTAGTCCTAAGGATGTTTGCTCTGAAGCATAGACACATCCATGGCCCTCAATCTGTGTAATAATGGGGGCCCAACAATATAAGAAAGTGTCTCATCCCTTGTCCCAAATCAGTCTCAAAGAAAGGATGCCCATAATGGCCTTGCAAAGCACATGAATGTCTGACTCAATAATGGAGTGAATCCTCACTCCCTTCTTTGATCCCATTGATATAATTGCATCCCCCATATAGGTGGCCCATTGAACCACTTGGGATCTCGAAACTTCTGTCTTAAGAGATAGCCAACACCCAAGGATCGGAACTCCCAATATCCAGTAAACATCCTCCGGGTGACGGTCCACTCACCCCTAACTCCTGGAAATCGGAAGGTTTTCCGATCCACATCCTAGTATGAAAATAAGTCACATAGAATGTGACTAGCAGGCGTAATGTGAGGGACCTACACAATCCTCCAAATCCCAGCCCTCTAAAGGGTATCTCGCTCTACCTGAGAGAGTGCCTCTAATACTGCTAGGAGCCAATCACACTCCCTCTCTTGGCTCCATCTAATATACTCCTCCTCATTCGCATACACCCAAAAACACAAAAAAAGAGTAAGTTAGTACTGAAATCCAATTGGAAAAACTATTAAAAACATGTGAAAGTGCAAAAATGCAAAAATAAATAAGGTAAAGCATTGTTTTGACTTTCTATCATGGACCACCACCCTATGCAGAGCGGAGGTTCCGTAATCACCACCTTCTAAGGTGGTGGTCCCGTAACCACCACCTCCCCGCATGAGAGCAGTGATCCCTGTCCCATAAATACAAATAGGTCGTATACCCTAAAAAATGCCTAAAAACAAAAAAACACCCCATTTTAACTAAAAAGAAACCTACCCTATGGGCGCCCCCTAGAGACACATTTAAAACTAATATTTTCAAAATTGACCCCCTAAGACAAAGATTTCATCATTTCCACATTTTAGGTTTAAAAACAATAAATTGAGAAGAACTAACCTGAGACTTTGTGGGTCGATGTTCCGCTCTTGGAGGCATGATCACTATCTCACCATGAATGTTTTGACTATACTCTCGTCGAAAACCATCACCGTGGGTCCCATAGCTCAAAAACTATCAAATCAATCACCATAAATGAATAGTAAAATGAGTTCTTTTTATATCTATAGCCCTCTTAATTTGATTTTGAATGTATTTCATAGGGTCAGAGCACCGACAGACGTAAGTTCTAAACCTCGCGTAGATGGTAAGTCCTCTTTTCATATCAATTCTGCCTTATTTCTCAATTTATTTTATCTATCTACACTTGAGTCCCCTTTTTTCATTTTTGTAGGTAGTGGGATCTTAGATGGCAACTTTCCAGCACACGGGCATGTCAGGTATAACTCCTAACTCCCCATTTTGGGACCTCCATACTCAAATCCACCGTTTTACACCTCTTCATGGCTAAGACACTTCTCCGAGGGGGAAATATGTACATACACAAAATTGTAAGGTACTACACCACCGGGATGATGTTACACATGCCCCAATGATGATACAAGTCTCCTTGCAAGGTGTTCGAGAATCTAAAAATGCTTGCCAAGTATACACTTGTATCCCACATGCCTCACTTAGCCTCCGCATGCTTTGTTTTACCATTTGCCCCCGTTTTCTTGCATTTTTAGCTTTAGTGACAAAACCGCTGCCTGCTCGGGTGGCGGTCCCGTGTAACTGTTGCCCGACAGACAGGCGGCGGTCTCGTAACCACCGCCCCGAATAGGGTGGTGGTTTTTTCACATTTTCTAGATTCTTCTAACGATCACGTCAAACGTAAATCTTCAATTTTACACGCTTTCTTCAACCACTTTGGCTTGTATTAATGTTTTTGGTTCCCTAGTAATAGTGTTTTTCCATTGTTTATAGTAAAAGAGTTCAAATGGGAGTTACCCTCTGGTAAATGCATTGGTTATAAATAGCTAGCTTGTTTTCAAGCAAATGGCCCCTCATCTTCTCAATTCTCTTATTCAGTCTCTGAATTTCTTGCTTAGAATTCTACTAGCTTCATGTTTTGCATCAGTTATTAGTTTTCCTTTGTTTTTAGATGTTAGTCAATCTTCTTGTTTCAGTCTTGTTCCATTACTGCTCCATACAATCAATTTAACATATAATAGCTTCATTTCTAGATTATAATCCATTAAATTTACAGGTTTTGTTTTGTCACAAGAATAGATTCTAAAACTCTCGGTACACTTGTGTTGTATTCTCACAATAAATCCTGTTAGGAATTACATAGTCAAGCTCTATTCACTTGTGTTATCCCTCTCCTACTCACATTGTATTCGGTCTATATCCAAAGCTACCATTGTTCGAATACCATCTTTTGTTGATACTATCATATACACACTTTTTGGATTCATGAGGACACAAAGGAATGAGGAGATCACACTAAGGGGATGAAATCACACACAACTGGATTTACCACTATTCTGTAAACGCCAAGTTTGAGCTATCAAAGTTCTAGTTACAACATATCAAATAGAGTAGTGAATTATTTCATTTCGAGTTAAAATTTCACTCTCGATATCACCTAGGAAGTGTGGGGATTGATAGTTTCGAGAAACTCGATTCATTCCTCACTTTGTTGAGGTAGGATCGAGAGCCTTTCAATTTAATATATTTAGTTGCTTAGATATTTAGGATAAAATCACAACTGCACAGGAAAATAGCCACACCAAGCTATTTTGTTTGTTTTAAATTTTGTTGCTAGATTAGTTGTTCATTTTTCTAAATATACTAGAATAGCTGCTCTTTAATTTCATTGAAATACGTCATTGAAAATACAAAAATAGAAGAATTTCTTGTGTAGAGTAAATACATCTTTTGTAATTAGTTTATTAATTTTAGTTAAAATTTGAATCATTTTGTATGAAAATCACAAGACCTAGAGAGCCTAGAGAATATATATTTGAACCAATAGTGCCTCAACCAAACTTACCCATGAAATTAGCTGATATAGATCGGGACCTCGGGATATAAATCTTTCAAGAAACAACAAACTTACAAGCAATTAGTGAACAATCGAGAGATTAAATATCGAAGACGACACGACTTACACATTTTGGTCAAACCATCCTAACTATAGATGCCTCGATAAAACATCTAAATGACTATACAAGGATTCAAAAGAGAACAAATATTTGGTTGCAATCCTTTAGTCCCACAACCTGACGCAGGAGACTTCCTCATTGACATATATACTAGCTTACGCATTCAAGTTTCTAGAACACCTGTAAGGTATTCCAAGAAAATCATACAACTTCTAGTTCTAAACATAGAGGCTAAAAAGGCATACGATTACTAGATAGTTAGAAGAAGGGATTGATTCTTCACATGACCATAACATGTCCACAACAACCATGAACTCACGGTTGTGATCCCCAAGTCCCACAACCCAACGGGCCAACAAATCAATTAAGTATTGACACCGGCTTACGAACGCTAGTATTTAGATCCTCACCACTCTGCCAGGATATCATCACGTAATTCTCCATATTAAATATAGAAGCCAATCAATCTAATATTTTATGGGCTAGACCAGAAAACCATCCATAGTTCACTGCAAATCCACTAAACCTCCTATCACCATTTTCATGACCTTTTCTGGAGATATATACGAAGCTCCCACAGGTCACTTCCCACATATCCAACAACCAAGAAACAAGATCTCGGCAGAGCTCGACATTGATTGGAGCCTCCGAACAGCCATTATATCCAAACGAACCATTACACCAATTCAAGTTAGGAGGGCCTTCTTCGCCTTAGATTCATAGATTCCATTATTGCATATTGAGGATATAAGATTGCCCGATTAGCTTGTTTGTATCCATTCACATTCAACATTCACCAGCTATCTCGACACGACCTCGGGAGGTCGGGTACGAGAAAGAGGTACTTGTAGATTCCCATGCTCGCATGTCACTTTTTCATCGCACGGTGACCATCCCAAAATTTACATACATAGAACATATTTAATTTAAAATCTATATTCTAGGTTTAAAACTATTTGAATAATACTAGAAGAGTTGTATGGTGCTTACCTAAGGTTATTTTCCAGGACATAGTCCGATAATGTAGAATCATCGGACTCATATATCATTTTTTCAGTAGTGTGTACTCCCATAATTTCCCGATCTATATGTAAATATATAATTATAATCCTCTTATGTTTTCAAGTTCATATCTTGTTTCATACATTAGTTGTAAGTAGTAATGTGTTTTTATGATATTACATAATTAATGTTGGAATTTAATTAATCAAGATAACCGCATATATATCCCCTTAGATCCTTTAGTGTGATTAACTTATATTTCACATAATCTAATATGGGTGTAAACATCAACTTCGTTTATCCACTATCATTTTCTTTTTAGCTACCACTCTTTTTCTATTGATATATTTATATTGTCTTTTCATATTGTTGGAGTTTCACCACATTGAAGATACTTTAAATACTTTGATGGTTTCTAACTATCTATAACTTCAAAAACATTTCTAGTTTCTTCTTTTAGGATTCTTTAATGAAATTTTTAGTGTATGTCCATCTCTTATTCTTATACAATTAGTTGAACATCTATAGGTTTACTTCTCACATAGATCTTAACTAAAATATTGAAAAAATATTTCAATAAAATTACATAAATACCAAATTCAAATTCATCTTTTTCACTTGGCATTAACTCTACAACACTATCACTCTCATTAATTTCTATTCTTCCTTCTCCCAAGATAAAAACTAAAGTTTTATTTAGAATTTATGCATTATATCAACATTTGTTCCAAAGTAAAATTTCCCATGTGAACGTTTTAATCATGAACATCTTTGACATAAAAATATTTAACTCCCACAATATCCTAATTATTCTAGATTGGTTTAATTTCTACATTAGATACATGTTCAGTATCAATTTGATCAAATGTATCCTTAATGCTCCACAAAATATGAATTAAATCAGTTTATGAATTATCTTGATTTGTTTTCCAAATAAGTACAATCATTAAAAATATCTTTAATTAACTTATATTATATATTTATTCAATGACTTATATTTCAATATTTGATTATACTTCATGAAAATAAAATATAAGTATAAATACACTAAATAAAATCATGAATGTAGATAAATACAATTATTATCAATTTATGTTGAAATACCTTCATGTAATATTGTGTTAAGTTTTGAATTTTATTTTGAACAAGCTCTTCTTCCATGCAATCGTTTTTTACATCCACACTTTCAAAGGTTGTGACTAATTTTTCCTAGATAATTTTTCCAATTGATTGACTCTTTGGTTCCCAAAGTATTCCACGATGATATTCATTATCTTTTTATAAAATTTTAATTTTTTGTTTTTCAAATAAATTATATATTGAATAAATAAGAATAGATATTATAATAAATATGTAATCCATGTAAAATAAAGTATTACTAAAATAAGGTTGGTGGGTCTCGCGCCATTTTTATTTTAATATATAGAAAGGTTTATATATAATCTTTTCCATTTACATTAAAAATAGAAAAACCAACACCGAAAACAAATTCATGTACCTTCTTAAAATTGAAACTGAAATAAAATAGAAAATACAAAAATTGAGTTTTTATTTCTATTGTAGTAATTGAATTGTCTTCTATGGTTATTTTCTAGCCCCTTCTAAAATCAATATTCTTTTGTAGCATATATTTCTATCTATCTTAGTTAATAATTAATCTCCGACACATGGTAGAGACATCTAAGGGTAATTTACATGAATCTTCAATTTTCTTATAGTAGCAAGGGTAGCTTTGAACTATATATAACCAATTATTATTTTCTTCCTCTTGATCTATGAGAGATCTATTATTATATAGAATATGTGGTGTCCAAAATCTAATGGAAATTGAAATATTAATCCTATCCATTTAATCACATTCCTTTTCATCACTCTAATGTAGAAATTAGCCCTTAATATTTCCTCCCCACATTTTTAGGGACATCAATTCTCATTTTTATAATCTAAGGAAGAAACTTTCTTCTAACAAAAACATCCTCTAAAATCCTAACACATGAGCGTATTTATTCCCTCAATTACCTAGTTATCTCTTAATGTCATCCATATTGTACCCCATTTGGAAATTCTTCCTTAGCTTTTTATACTCATTCCTAATTACGGTGGGTTTTTAATATTCCACTCTAAACCATGGATACTCATACTCTTATTTTATGGCATAAAATTCCATTTATCTTTCTATCATCAACTCATTTTGTATGTAGGATAATAAATTCCTATTGTCCAAAATTACACCCCATGTAATTTTGAACAACTCATCTAAGTTGGGACTCTGGATATTTTTTCTCAATAAATTTGTAGAAAACTAAGTTAGTCTTTCAAAGAATGTGTGAATCTATTATTCCATGGGGTTCTCCTAGCCCATAGAATAAAGGAATTAGAGATCAAGACTTAGGTATATTTTTGATGGAGTTAGTTCTTCACAGAGGTTAAAGTTAGACGTTAGTCATTTGTGGTATTAAGTAATTCAATATTCCATGGACATCAAAATCAGTCTCTCGCAAGGTGAAGGTAAATTTAAAACATCATGGAATTTACACGCCCATGAAAAGTTGGTAAATCAGATAAGGGAAGGATCTCGAGGAGTGAAGGAATGGAAAATATTAGTGTTTCATGTAATGGAAAGTACAAAGTGTTATGCAAATGTGAAAATAAAAATTTCCATGCAATTGTTCAATTCCGTGAAACAAAGGTTATAGTTTCTTAAGGAGAATCCGTAAGGTGAAGAAATAAAACACCGTGGCATGTAATTAAGGAATGTTAAGTTCATATTAAATTCCACACAAGTTTAAAAATCCATGATAAAGTTCATGGAATGCGGTGAATACCATGGAATAAGAACAAGGGTCCGTAGGTGGTATAATGCATTGTAGATTTTTGTTTTGCTTGCAAATCTTTTCGAGGTTTGGAAAAATATTGTGCAATAGGGAAAAGACATGGAGGACATAACATAGGCCAAAGAGAATATAAATAATAAATGAAAGGAAATATATGAATAAAATCATAATAATCTAAAAGCCACAAAGTGTGAAAAAGTTGTGTCTTGAATCAAACACTCAACCGCCCCAATGACTAGTATTTAATGAAGTAACATTAGTAATATGATGCAATGTAATTAGTTAAATTCTAGGTGATTCTTCTCTCCTCCCCCTTCTTCTCTCTCCTTTATTCTATAAAGGGGCAACTCATTCATTTGGAAAAGGGTCTTCTTTAACTATAAAGTCACCATGTCAAAATGGTGACCGAACTTTCATGAGTTGTAGACCTTAGATTTGAATTGTAATTTGGTTAGTGCCTTCCACCATTGATTTAATGGACTATGCATCTTTCAATAAATAAAATATTGTCATTGTGGCTTGTTTCTGCCCTATGCTTGCGTTTATTGTGTTCTTTCCTCTCCATTCATTTTTGGTATGTTGTGTGTGGATTATATTCATAGGTTTCCATTTCTGTGTGTCTATAATGTGTGGAATGGAAGGTTTGATGCAGGGTTGGTATGTGGTACATTTCTACCCTATCCTCTTCATTCTTACTTATTCTCTTCCCTCATGGAGATCAATACCCTTCTTACTTTGGTTCTATCACCTTCCTTATCTTAGGTTTCATTCCCGCATTCTCTCTAACCTTGGTTCCTTGTATTTTTAGATTGGGATTAGTTCATTGTTATCTGAATTTAGGGGTATTTTTAACTCCATTTTATATAGGTATTGGAATTTGGAATTCTCTAGTGGGTTATCTCATACAGTCAAGTCCTACATTGAGATATCATCCCATGTTTCACTGAGGTGATGAACCTAGTGTCGGTAGGGTGCAACTTCATGTGTTAACAAGCCCTTGGCACCACATCACCAAAAAAAGGGATTGGGATTATATTTTTTATTTATTTGAAGTACCATATTCTATACATATGCTTCACATAAAAAATATTCTATTAATTTGTAGTAGAAAATAACACCTCACAAAAAAATTTACCTCTTGTTGTTCACATTAGTTACAAAGAAGTAATCATTCCTATTTAAAACTACAACTAGATTTTTGTAAGAAACATGACATAAAATATAGGAGGTGATATGCGTATAGATAGGAAAGGACCAAGTGAGCATGAAATAAATATATTTTCCCATAAAAAAATATGTTTTCTTATTTCTTTGATCATCCAACACATCTTTAGTTCATTTCCCTATCTTCAACATTTCACTTTGAAAGATTAGAAAAGTATCCTTACAATCTCCAAATCCCTCATTTATTTAGACAAGCTATTTTGCAATTATCTCTCATTATTTTTTTCAATAGACATAGTTATTCAAGGAATAGTGCATCCATTTTCATAGCCATATATCGAAAAGGGATACTAGAATTTTGAGCTGAATAAATTTCCTTACCATATATACTTGCTAAGGAGATAATTTATCCAATCTCTCCATGCTTTTCCTATTATTAAAATATTCCATCTATAATTATAGTGTTAAATTCATGTCTTCCAATGTAATTCAAGTATCCCGACTACATTCATATCCATAATTGTTTATGTTTGTTCCAATATCTTGACCACATTTTTCTTGAGATTTTTCAGATCCCTCAAACTTCTACTTTCTTCAACTATTTTCCAAATGTTATTATCTACCACGAAATATGTTCCTTAGAAGCATCATCTACGAATATGTTTATAGGTTTTAGTAATATTTGGGAGCTCCTAGGAGTAAAATAAGATTTCATGTTTTCCATGTTACCATTTCTCCCATATTTACTAGAATCAACCAAATATGTAGAGGGAGAAAGAATTAAATTTCTCCTTTTTGGTTTATGAGTTTCTCTAAAAGCCCCAAATTCACAAAAAATTTCCCAAAACCTTACAATATTTGATGAACTAGATACATCCATAACAAAAATATTTATAATTCCCTAATGGGATGATGCATGTCAGTTTCCTCATTTTCCCCTCATGACCGTAATTTCTAGAAATACTAATAGAAAGGAATGTAAGCTTGTCGATTCTTAATCCTTAAATGAGACAATTAATTGAAATGATAATAATAAAGTAAATAGAACCTAACTTCACTCATAATGTATTTGAGGATTAATAAATCCGCCATCATCCAATGAGTAAGCAATGTTTAGTATGCATATCTTGTTCCTACTCTCCATTGAGAAGGAAAGCATATTTGTAATGGTTTTCTTTCTATTTAACAACAAACCATTTTTACCCTTCACAAGAGAGGTTAAAATTCTTCATAATTCCTCTTCTAATTTTTTTTTACTAGGCCCTAAATATTCATCACCCTATTCTTCTAAGATTGTACAAATTCTAGATAAATAATTTCATTTGATCTTTGAAACATCTACAAAATAATAACCACCCTGCTTCCTCAAATATATTATTTCATGTAAAATCCTCCTCTAATGTCTAATGATTATTTGATTTAACCCTAATTATGGAACCCCCTATTTATTCCTAAAAGAGATAAAATTTCACGTTGTTGATCAAAAATTTATTCAAGAGATACTATATTGTAGATAAAATTCCTCCTTTTACTTTCATATGCACATTTTCCTTTGTGCAAACTCATTTACTCAGTAGTGATTTCTTCCACCACATTTATATTTCACATGCCTAAATGCATGTGGCATTAACAACTAAAGTGATGGGTGGGAGTTGTGAGGAGCTCGAGGAGAGAGACAAAGTTTTGAATTATAATGGGCGGGAAACCGATAATCAGGAATATCCCTCCCGGAGGGGAGGCGATTGCTTGCAGTGGTATGGCCTTTGATAGAAAAACGTACGGATGGGACTGGTCATATGCCTAGATACAATGTAGAAAATGGGGTCCCTCGTGCGTATGCTAAAATCTTGAGATATGGGAATGAAAAGAGCATGGGGATCATTCCATAACTTAAGCAAGGTGAAACAGTATGTACCTAGATATTCTTGATAACATTATTGATAGAACATTGAATAATATGGAGAATGCTTTGATTGGCAAGCTTTTTTAAGGCATACCTAATATTAAAACAATAAGATCCTAGTCCTTTACGAAATAGAAGCCTAAAGGACATATGGAAGTAACAACACTCCCAAATGGCTTCTTCTTGTTCATTTTTAACAATCTGGAAGACCCTCAAAGGGTCCTCAATGAAGGCCCATGGTTTTGGGGAAGCTCGCCTCTCTCTATGAAATTGGTCACCAATGTTTAACCCCGATAAAGAAAATATAAACCGATTTCATGTTTTGGTTATATTACCGGGCCTTTCGTTAGAACTATGGGATGTAGATGTTATCAAGGGGATTACTAATACTCTAGGAACTTATGTTATTGTTTATAATGCAACCCTTTCTAAATATTGAGTTGTATGTGTTAGATTCTACATCTACTCTTTGATGGTATCATCTTTACCTAAATCCATAATCCTCAAATCTCATCTGGGAAGCCGGGAATAGAAGATTGAGTTTGAGAACTTCCCTAAAAATGTGAGAAATATCAGGGATGGGGGCATGCAAAACAACATTTTAAAATGACGGTATCTAGAGTGTATAAGAAGGTTTCCAAGCTAGTAAAGGAAAAGATAAAGGTAAAGAAGTATATACCTTTAAGAACAATGTAGTTAATAATCACAATCCAAATAAGGGTATAATCATTAATGTATCTAAAGTAATGGAGATGGTTTGAATAAACCCAAAAATGTGGAAAACCAATACCAAACTCCAAATTTAAACGATGAGGATTTTACAGAAGTGAAGAATAGAAATAATCAAATAAAATCCCTTTTTGAACCTCATTTTTAGGCTTCCAAGACTCATGTCCAGGTTGATAAGCTCCTATCATTAAAAAACCTAGACACTCTTCTAAAGGAAGTTGTTTTCATGGGAAATGGTGATCATATTTCATGAAAGCAACAAGTGGAAACAAGTCTTGAAGAAACCTTGGGACCTTTCTCTAGTCCTTTTGATTAAATTTTGGGCTTGGAAGAAAATGAATTAATTTTAGTGATGGGAAATGAAGAAATTACGTGAAGCTAAAAAATCCAAAGTATAATACGGAGGAAAAATCTCCATCTAAGGAAAACAAAATAGAAAAAAATAGATCGACGAAAGGGAAGAAAAAAATAGAAAAGGATATCTCTATGAAAACACACTGCTAAAAAAAGGGAAACTTTTGAAGCTTCTCCAAAGGAGAAAAAATAGGCTCGGGAGACTTAATAAATGAAGTCTGCTAGAAAAAGCAAAGTCAAAGAGACATTGATGATGGAACACAATCTAAACTCGATTTAAGGAGATTTATAAGAACTAAAAACCAAGTGTTTAAATGAATATTATCTCATGGAATGTAAGGGGTTTGAACAACCCGTCGAAGTGGATATTAATAAAGGAACTTGAATCAAAGCATAAAACTTGAAATGAGTCTTGGAGGTTAAAAAACTTGTGCAGGAACACGAAGCATTGGTTGTTAGTTCAAAAGGGACTGTGGGAGGCATAGCTATCATATGGAATGCTGAAAACTCAAAGGTATAAATCTTCTTAAAAGAAGCAATCATCTGGCTATGTTGTTTCAAGATAAGAAAACTAAGGAATTTTGGGTTTTGTCTAGCATTTATGCTCCTAATAATAAAGGAGAAAGGAAAAAAATTTGGAATGAACTTTCTAAATTTCATAATATTATTAAAGGAACTGAATGGTTATTATTGGGAGACTTCAACACTCCTTTGAGGCCGGGGAAAAAAAGGTGGAAATATTGACTTAACTGATAGTATGGAAGACCTTCAAGATTTTATTATGTAAAAAAACCTCATGGATATTGATTTGAAGGGGAGTAAATTTACTTGGTCTAATAGGAGGAAAGGGGATCAATTGATTCAAGTCAAATTAGACAGGGCTCTTACATCTTGGGGATGGCTGAATAAAGAAGCATGTCTCTTCTCTCTCCCAGGATAGGTTCAGACCATAATCCACTCCTTTTCAAATCAAAGACAAGGAGAGGAGAAGAATGCCCTTCAGGTTTGAAAATATGTGGTTACAAAATGAGGAAATATCCAATCTAATGCAAGAATGGTGGAATGTGAAAATAAAAGGAATGACTATGTTTAGAGTTACTAAAAACTTTCCCATGTCAAGAACAATCTGAAAGGGTGGAACAAAAAACGTTTTGGCAATATTTTTGAGAAAAAGAGATCTCTGGAGAATGAACTAACAGTTCTACATGATTCTTTGGAGGACCTTAATAGTGATAGTATTCAGGAAGGTCAATAGAAAGAGAAGGAACTTCTGGAAAATTACCATAAAATTCTTTGAAAGAAGAGACTTTTGGAGACAGAAATCAAGGGTGCAATGGCTTAAAGAGGGGGACAAAAATACAAAAATTCTCCACATATTGACCTTAAAAACAAGGAGAACTAATAGAATTATGAGTATTGTTAGGGAAGATGGGAGATGTTAATTGAAACTAATGATATTCAGAAGGTTGTTACTTCCTTTTTAGTAGACTCCTTTCTATAGCTAATGCTTCTAAGAGTAGTAAAAAGGTTATTTTCTAGACTATATTCCTCAGCTGGTCACAAAGGCTGATAATTGCATGCTCACTAATATTCCTTCTATTGAGGAAATTTAGTTCATGCTGAAAACCATGAGCCCTAACAAAGCTCCAGGACCAGATGGTTTTCTGGCTTTATTTTTTCAATTCTTTTGGGATATTGTTAAGGATGATACTTTCCAAGCTATTCAAGAGTTATTTAAAAATAAAAAGATGCTCCAAGAACTAAACAACACCTTTCTAGATTTGGTCCCCAAGAACCACAACTTGACTAATTTTAGGAACTTCAGGCCAATCAGCCTTTGTAATTGCATATATAAAATGTGCTCAAAATTTTTGGCCTTAAGAGTTCAAATTATTCGTCCCTCCATAATCTTAAATTAACAAGGGGTTTTGTGATGGGAATACGATTCAAGGTAGTATAGTAACTATCTAGGAAACTTTACACATTTTCAAGAAAAATAAAAAAGAAGCTATGATCATCAAGCTTAACATGGAAAAATCCTATGACTGGGTATCTTGGACCTTTCTCCAAAAAATCCTAGCTAGGTTTGGTTTCAGTGATGATTTTAGAAGTATGATACAAACTTGCATCTCCACCGCCAAATTCTTTGTCTTGGTCAATGGCACCCCTATTAGTTTCTTCAATAGTACAAGAGGCTTAAGACAAGGAGACCCTATTTCTCCATTCTTGTTTATTATAATGGTAAAAACGTTAAGTAGAGAACTAAACAAGGCTAATGAGGAAGGAATAATCAAAGGCATCTCTCCTGTTATTAATAGTGAAAATGTGGTTCATCAACATTTTTTTAATGATACAATGTTGGTTGGAGAGGCTACAGTCCCAGAGGATAAATAATTCAAGCAATTGGTGGTCGATTATGAAGAATTTTCTGACCAACTTATCAATTTTGGTAATATTTGTGTCTTCTTTGTCAACACTCTTGAAAAATATGTTCTAAGATAACAGGATTCTCAGTTATGAGATAAAAACCTTTCCCACTAGGTATCTTGGAATGATCATAGGTACAGAGAAACCTAAGGATGTTGAATGGAACTTTCTTATTGATAGATTCCTTAAAAAATTGGAAGGTTGGAAAGGATCACTACTATCTCAAGCTGGTAAAGCCACTCTCCTCAAATGCTCCATTCAAAACTTACCAATGTATACTATGTCAATCTACAGATTACCAACTTCTATCACTAATAAGTTGGAAAGTATACAAAAAATATTCCTTTGAGTGGCTCTAAACAAAAAGATAGAATTCCCCTCCTAGCTTGGGAAAAGATATGCAAACCCAAAAGACTTAGTGGCCTTGGTATTCATGACTAGGAAAATATGAATAAAGCTCTGCTATAAAAAATGACATGGAGGCTAGTTAAGGAAGAGAGTGTGTGGACTTCTATCATTAGGCACAAGTACTGGAAAGATCTTTGTGCTAATGAGTGGTGCTTTAGCAATGCTGACTTTAACGGATCAACCTTCTGGAAGTCTATAAACTGGGCTAAGAAAATTGTTTCTAAAGGAAACAAATGGATGATAAGGAATGGGAACATGGTGAATTTTTGGGAGGACAAGTGGTTAGGTGATAAACCACTAAAATACAACTACCCTAACCTTTATAAATATGTTGTTGAAAAGTATGGCACTAAGGTGAGAAATTACTTCAATATGGAGGATCCTTTGAGTCAATGGAAAACAATTGATTTGGTTAGACATAACAAAGAATGGTATCACCTCTATTAACAACAAACTAAGCAGAGTTATTGTTAGCGAGTAAGAGTAAATCCTAACATCTTATACTAATCTAGGGAAGAAAATAGTATTTTCTCGGTTAAAAGTTCTTATAATGCCTTTTTATTAGGGAAGAAGTACCTGATAGCTTTAAGTGGGAGAATGTTTGGATCAAAGAAGTAATCCCCAAGGTCAACATGTTTTGGTGGCTGGTTCTCCATGATAAAATTCTTACATGGTGGATAACCTCAATAAAAGGAATTTTCACATGGTGAATAGGTGTGTTCTTTGTGAAAAAGAGATCGAAGATTCTTTACACCTATTCCTCTAATGCCCTTTTCTGGAAATGGTTAGAAACACCCTTTTAAACCTTTTTGAAATAAAATGGATTTTCCCATCATCCATTAAGTAGTTGTGGTCTCAATGGTACGCCCCTTTAAGATTCAAGGACTCAAACATCTTTGGACTCTAACTCTTATGCACCTAGTTTGGGAAGTTTGGAAGGATAGGAATAGACAAATCTTCAAAGATAAGGAGTCGAAAAATAGAGTGGGGGATCATTGTTATAATGCTATTAATGCTAAATTTTCTATTATTCCCTCCCATAAGAAAATTATATTCTAGAATGAGAGTAAAATATCTAAGAATTGGGGGTTAACACCCAATCAACAGGTCTCTTCTATCCCAAATCCCAGGCTACAAGGTTGGGTGAAACCTTGCAAGGATTGGATAAAACTTAATTTTTATGGAGCATCCAAAGGGAACCCTGGGGAGCTGGTTATGGAGGGGTCTTTTGAGATCATCAAGGAAATTTTATTTTGGGTTACCATTGCAATTTGGGAATCCAATCAAACCACGTAGCTAAAGCAACAACAGATTTTGGGGTGTCTCTATAGCTTGTCAACATAATTTCATTAGATTGGAAGTGGAGGGTGACTCCCTCAACATTATTAACAACATACTTGGTAAAGGTACCACATTTATATCTATTCAAAATTATATAACCAACATAAAGGAGATGGTAGGTAACTTTGAAGAAATCAAATTTAAACATATATATATAGGTCAATGGTATTGTTGATTACTTTGCTAATGAAGGGGTTTCTAGTCAAGGTATGACACAAGTTACCAATTTGCAAGAACACCTAAAAAATGAATAAAATGGACACGTCGTCATTTGATAATCATTATAGGTCATGGTTTTTCCCATCGTATAATATGGCTTTTATTAACAAGATTTGTAAGACATGTGTGGTTAAGAGTTAGGGTCACACTAGGATTGGGTATTGGGGTCACTCATGCCATCTCATTAATCACATGTCAAATGTGTTTATTGAAAGTGACATAGCTTGGGTTACACGACACAGACTGGAAAATTTCAAACTAAGAGCTTATGCATTTTTTTTCTTGAAAGCTCAATTGGGGGTGATCTAGTGCAAACTGAGCCATGGGACCTAGAGGTAGTTAAACTAGAGGCTATGGAGTTCTTCAATCGGATGGGGATCTCTCCCTTTCTTAAAATTTTTTAGGGCCATTATGAACAACTGAGCAAGGATTTCTCTAGTTCCTAGAAATC
Organism: Taxus wallichiana var. yunnanensis; assembly: GCA_018340775.1. Classification (NCBI taxonomy): domain Eukaryota; kingdom Viridiplantae; phylum Streptophyta; class Pinopsida; order Cupressales; family Taxaceae; genus Taxus; species Taxus wallichiana. The sequence goes on from CM031234.1 coordinate 49,331,695, forward strand.
AACCAAAAAAGGTGGAATTGTGAACCTGAAAGGAGTGCAGATAGAGATTTCTATTGAAATGGTTGTGAATGTCATGGGTTTATCGACTAAAGGTCGGGAGGTGTACAAGCCAAAAAAGGAATCCATAGATGAAATGAATATTTTCCTTTAAGGTAATGAAAAACTTTCTCCCCATTTTGTTGGTTTCTTACGTTCATCTTTACCCCATCCATTTGATGAAGTGGCCCTTACCCTCATCCAGTTTCTAACCCTAGAAGGGCACCATAAATGCATTTATGCCTATCATCTTCCTATTCTGAACTTTCTCAGACATGGCCACAACTTTAGTTTCCCCTATTTTAGTTATCATTCTTTTTTTCCTCTATAGCTTGGTTTTAAAAAGGAAGAGTTAAGGTCCCCCTTCATCAAGGCTTCATCCTTTCCCTAGTGAAAAGATCTGCCCTTGAAATTCACAAGAAATTTACGGGGATCTAGATGATTATGCCAAGGAAGAGGATTCAGAATTGGAGGAAGATGAGTTCAGTGAAGCTTCGGAGCCATAAGAAAAGGATGATTCTGGGGATGATAAGGAATTTTTGAAATTGATGTAGTTTAGACTCTCAATAAGCTTAAAAATAACAAAGAACAAACTTTGTCTGTTAAGGCTATAGGGTAGTCGAGTATGCATAGGAATTAATTAGATGTTAATACTAAGCGGGAGGTCAAATATTTGGTTTAAATGGGTTCCAAGAAGGGTGAAAATCATCTTTCCAAAATGGCTATGGACATTGATGAATTGAAAGGTGACATGAGGCTTACAAAAATTTATGTCTAGTTTCTCTTTAACGACTGGAAATCTATGAGAATTTAGGTTGAGGACATTTCCAAAATCACGAATGGAGGGAGCTTTGAAATTCTAAAAGAAAATTGTAGAAATATCACCAATGAGGTTGATCATATCAATGCCATATTACATAGCTATATGGAGTGGATTATAGTCATAGTGAGGTCAACCCTACAACACCTTCAAACCCTTGGGAAGTTACCCAATGTTTACAGGCAAGTCGACGAACAAGGAAATATAAAAAAAAGGAAAGTGGATACTACCGAATGTGACTTGACTTCTCTGGGAGCCAACATTGAAACCCTATCAAAGGAATGGGATACACTATTAGCCAATTTGGAGAAAGCCAAAAAGTAAATTCTATGTTGGTGATTGTTAGGTTGTTAGTTTATTATGTTATTAGTTTAGATTGGTTTTTCGGCACTGTTAATTGTATTTATGCTATGTTATGTACTAATTCATATGGTCGACTAGAGATTAACTCTTATAGTTCCCATTATATGTATCTTTTGGAATGCTTTGTATGTGATTATCTCGCTCATTTGGTATCTTTTCCATGTAAGGGTAGGGTCCCCTCAACTTTGTTTTACCTATAATCAAAAACAAATTCCATAGCTTTGACTATTATAATTTCCCATATCACATATTCTAAAGCTAGGAAATCCCATTAAGGGGTTATACGAATATGCATTCATATATGAGTATTTCCCATTATTAATGGGAAAACCGACCTTTATTATTATAATCTATTTGTATAAAACCAAAATTTCTTTTAAAAACTAAAATTCATAGTCGAAATTAATGACATGTCTTGGGTCATAGAAACTTACCCATTATTTCATGACATTTCCTTCTCCAATGTCCCATGACTGATCAACAACCCAATACATCTAGGATCCATATTTTTCTTATATCCTACGGGTAATTAGCATTATAAAATGATTGATCACACAAAAATTACTAATTATAGAGCCACTCGTATTCATTTCAAGTAAGTAATTAGACACATGGCGTATAGAGCATTGTGTAGTTATGGGAAAATCATAAACAATACAATGAATCCACTTATCATTGTACAAGCTTAACATCACAAACTGAAGTAGAAGAAAGTATGAATTAAACCAAATCTTCAAATAGAGAAATTTATCAAAAATTGTGTTCAAAAATTTGGAATTACCTTGGAAAACTTACCCAAATAATCTCTAATCCAACTTTAAAATATTATTATAGGCACCTAAAATTAGCACCACTAATCCTCGTGTCCGCTTCCACTATCACCCATTCATTGTCTCATAACTATCATATTATACATTAAATCCTTATCCCAATTCATCTTTCTCCTCATTATATTTAATCCTCGTAAATATCATTCTACAACTGTAAAATCCTATTTTACTCCTCTTAAAACAACCCAAAACCACTTAGAAACCAAAATCAAATAAAACAAAACAAAATCAATAACTTCTTATCCGTTTCATAACCTCATTGACTCGCATAACTTCTTTCCAATACACACCCTTTTTCAAAACAAAAAACTTGATTTGGGAAGTAATTTCAGCCTTTTCCCTGTAAAACCTAGACCACTAACAATTCTACATAATTGCTAGCAATTTTGCATGTTTGTTAAGGACCCTATATAAACAAGTCTCAAGCCTCCATTTGAGGTTAGCTTACAGCTAGACATGGCTTAAGGAATTCATATTACATTTTATTTGTATCATAGCCCTGTTATAGAGTCATAAATCATCCCAACAATATTTCAAGGCACCAAGAATCTCTTCTTCATCCTACAAATTTCATTCACATGTCAAGGAATCAACTCAACCTTATTGCATTTGCAATCTCCCTCTCTTACGTAATATCATCTTCTATTCTTCATTTATCAAAATAAACAAGGTACTTATCTTCATTCAGTTAATCATTGTATTTATGCATCATATTTAAGCTTGAATCAACCCTTTTAGCATCCCTTTTGATCTCTATCTCCATCCATTATCAACCTGTACATTTCACAAAATCGCTAGTGATTCACTTGAATCACTTAAGACTTACCATAATTGTTGAAAATTCACCGTAATTGCTAAAAATTCCCCAAGGTCACATATAGGATCATTGACAACTCATCTCGCATCATTGACGACCCATCAAGATCACTAACAATCCACCAAGATCGTTAACAATTCACCAAAATTGTTGACGATTCCTATCTAAAAGGTATTTTGACCCCTAAGCTTGCTTTTTAGACATCTAGATCACAAACTTTATCACCACAAGGCCCTTCAAATGTGTGTCTAGTTATATCAAGCTCCTTTGAGCCATATTTAACAATATATCAATTATCTAAATAAAATCTATCATCTCGATCACCTTTCATGAGCACATAGCTATTTATATCCTTACACCTTTGAGTCATTTTGTGATCCCTAGACACCCATTGGATTAGATATCACCATAAGGCCGTCATATAGCCTTAGACTGCATCAATCCCTTTTCCTTTGCATTGTTGGATACATCAATTGTTTTATCATTTTATCTTATCATTATCAGATTTATTTATTTAACGCAGATTTACATCATTGCAAGGAAATCCATTTACTTCGATGAGTGACCTTTGCTAGAAAATCCACCATATATCTATCTAATCACATAAATTTTTGAGTGTATATGCACCGTAAGTATATTTTCCCATTGGAAATAAGGATTCAAGTGCACGCTTGATCTTTCAATGTCGATCTTCCATCGTATTTAACATCCATCATCATGGGTATCAATAAACCCGACCGTCTTCTCGAGTTTTGTTTTTTTGTTATTTCACTTCATTAATTTAAATTAGGAAATAAAATATATCATCACCTTCAATTGAAGGTCCCTCGTCTCAAATTAGTATGGTTCACCCATCTACGTGAACCCAAAATCATCATACACGAAAAAAATGAAAAATAAAAGCTTCATCATCGACCCATCCTCATCAATCATCCTCTCATAGCTCATCCAGGGTTTTCAATAGATCCTTTGTCAAAGGATCTACATCTTCCTTTAGTTACCATATACTTAATCAGTCAACATTGAAAATTTCATCATCCTAAGCTGAAAGATATCATTCCCTTCAGCCGCATGTTATCAATAGTCACATCATCATACTAGGGGGTCTTCTTTATTCTCGACTTTCAAATTCTTACCTTTCACATCTCCCCCTAGTTAATTCTCACCAAACCTATCCTCCCAATCTGATCAAAATTTCACTATTCGGAAAGGATTAAAATAGGAAAAGTTTTCCCCTAACTAAATTGATCTATATAGTATGGGTCGAGAGTGTATAGTCTATCATCCCTTGATGGTACACCTGAAAATGAACCTTTGAATGCCTTACACTTGTGGCCTTTCTAATTTTAACATTTGGACCTTCATGAAAGTAGTCACATAAAATATCTTATTCCACCATCAACCAGCCATTTTATCATCGTAATGATTTTAAAGCATGTGGTCTTCCATCATTATCCTCATAATCCTTAAAGATGAGCACCATGACTCTGTTCATCACATCTTTCACATGGACAAGTTCCTCCTTAGTAAGAACCCCATGATCATTACATCCATCCACCTTGTCTACCAACCAAATACATGTCATGGGGCACATATGTGTAGGTTGTGTACACATTTCTTCTCCCCTCCTTGAAACGGTCTATTAGGGTTTTTTCCTTAGCTCAAAATATAGTCAAAAATATATGTGGATGCATCCTATTAAAATAAATAGATTGATCCTTTAAGGACAACTATCAAAATTCAAAATTATATTATGAAAATGAAAAGTAGATTGATCCTCGAAGGACACCTAGCTTCTTAAAATCATAGATCAGTCCCTCAAAGGATGAGTATCTCAGTAAAAAGCAAGATCAAAAATTCAAAATTGTAGACCACTCCCTCAAAGGATGGATACCCATGTAAAAAGGATTCCCACATCGATCAGCCTTAAAAAGTTAAAATATCAAAAGCATCCTAGGAAATCTTTCCACATTAATGAGCTTTCCCATCAAAAGTAAATTCCCTGCATTGATAAATTTGCATCAAAAATAAAATGTAAAAGCTAGGGCATCCCCTATGAAACCATTGAAAGGATAACCTACTTTCCCACATGTACCTACATGTGTTAACCCATATCATGTTCTAGGAATTTTATACATTTCACATCCATCTATATGAAATATCCTACATGTGACTACCCATTGTTAGTCATGTGTTAACATCTGTTATAATTTCAATAAGTACAAGTGCCTTCACCATATCTATTCCCATCACATATGTATCAAATCCAGTATAAAGAAATCATTCCACATTTTATTCTTAACCATGGTTAAGACACATTTTGACAAACATTAAAATCAATTTAAAATAAAAACCATACCTTTAACATATATCTACCATGTCACATCAACATCTATCAATATCTATCATCACATCAACATCTATCAATATCCATATAATCATGATCACATCTTAATATTACATTGCCACATAAAATACATCACATCAAAGTAAAATTAACACATGAATCATAAATCAACAATAATATCATATCATATTATCATTATACATCATATGGAGTCTCAAAACTCGTGTATCGGGAATCTACTTCAAAAATAGGATTTGTAAAGAGTCGTATACATCAAAACATCACATCTACTTAGTAAAATCTACATGTGTCAACTCACCACCTCCTCGAGTGCTACACCTCTCGAACACCATTAGGACATCTATCTAGTCCTATATCATGACCCTTTTCACTATTAGTCATATGTTTATATGACACAAACTCTTTGGTTCCCCTATCACTTGGCATCCTAATCTCGTAAGCCCACCTTGATGACAACATCAATTTTTTTCCTTTGACCTTGTCAAACCATCATCTTTCCATCATTAAAGTCTTATTTCTATAGGAAACAAACTTTCTAGTTCCACTATCACTTGACTTCCTAGCCTTATAAGCCCACCTTTTCGAAACATCAATGTTTGGTCCCCTTAACTCGTCAAAGCATCATCTTGTCATTTTTAAAGTCATATGACACGAACCCTTTGGTTCCCCTATCACTTGACTTCCCGACCTTGTAAGCCTACCTTTGTGGCAACATCAATTTGTTGTACTTTGACCTCATCAAAACATCCTTTTTATTTCCACTTTCCATTGTTTATTCATACGTCTATAGGACATGAGCCCTTTGGTTCCCCTATCACTTGATTTTCAAATGACAATCATCTTGTTTCTATACCTCATCTTGGGGAATTATCTCTCATCTTTCCATCCTTGTATCTTTCCATCTATCTCTTTCAAACTCATGATCGATTCCCTTTTAGGTCATCAATCCCTAGTTTGAGGGGGAGCACCTCATCATATAATTCTACATCATTCATCTATCACATCTCATTTTTGTCTCGCGCTTATCTAAAACCACTCAAAAAAAGGGAAAAATGTAGACACCTAAAATTAGCACCACTAATCCCCATGTCTACATCTAGTGTCACCCCTTTATTATCTCATCACTATCATATTATACATGAAATCCTTATCCTAATTTTTATTTCTCCCCATTATATTTATTCCCGTAAATATCATTCTACAACTATAAATTCCTATTTTAATCCTCTCAAAATAACCCAAACCCAGTTAGAAACCAAAATAAATTTAAAAAAAAACAAAATCAACAACTTCCTAACTATTTCACAACCTCCCTAACCCGCATAACCTTTTTCCACCACACAACATTTTTCAAAAAAATAAAAAACCTTGATTTGGGAAGCGGTTTCAACATTTTCTCCACAAACCTCATATCGTTGGCGATTCTCCCAATTGCCAGTAATTCTCTCTAGTTGGTGGCAACCATATATAAGAAATTTTTGGGCCTTCATTTAAGGTTAGCTTATAGCTTTAAAACTTAGCTCAGAACTTCCTCATTCTCATCTTGTCAACTAGATGCCACTTAATCCCTTCACATTTATTATATCGTAGCCTTCTTACAAAGTCATATTCATCACAACAACATTCCAAGACACTAATCCACTCTTCTTTAGCCTTTGGATTTCACTCAAACATCCAAGAAGAAATTCAACAATCTTTGTGCATCTACAATTTCCCTCTCTCGGGTAATGTCATCTTCTTGTCCTCATTTATCAGCTTAGACAAGGTAAGTACCTTCCCATTTGTATTATTACCTCATTTACTTATCGTTTACAAGCTTCAATCAAAATTATCTTGTTTATTATCAACCCGCATACTTCTGCAACAATCGCTGACGATCAGCCCCAATCACCGGCAATCAGCCTTAATTGTTAGTGATCCATGTCTGTCAGATGACCTAACCCCTAAAGCTTGCTTTTCATAACTCTAGGTCTCGTCACTTGTATTCACTTTGCCTTTGCAAGTGTCTATCTAGTCATATCAAGCTCCTTTGATCCATTTATAGCACTCTATCAATTATCTAAATTAAATATATCATCTTGCTCACCTTTGTGAGTACACATCCATCTACATCTTTGTTCCTTTGAGCCATTTTGTGATCCCTATAATCCCTTTGGATCAAGTATCACCATTATACCATCATATAACTATGGATCACGTCAGTCCCTTTGCCTTTGCATTGTTGGTTATATCATCTGCTTTATTATTTTATATTATCATTATCAAATTAATTTTTTGGACACGTATTAACATCATTGCAAGCATTTATGTTGACTTCCTAGGACTTGTTAGGAATTAATATTTAGTTATTGTACACATTAATAATGTTTGTAGAATTATATTATCTAGATGATAATATAATATTGTAATAGTTAAGTGAGTGTGAGATAATAATAATATAATGTGTAAGTTTAAATAATGTAAGTGAGTTATTTGGTTGGTAAACCAACTCACATAGATAAGTTTTGAGGATATTGTGGGATGGGGTGTTGAGATATTCTGGGAGAAGTTGAGGATTCTATGGGATTCAAGATTAAGGTTGACTCCTTGTTTTAAGGAGTTGCTCAACCTATATAATTGTATATTCTCCCATTGTAAATCATCCCGAATGATTTCTAAAATCAATATAATAATATTCGGTGTTTTATTATTGTGTTATATTATTTGTAATAATCTAGACCAAATTTATTATTTGGTATCAGAGCAGGTTAGGAAGATTTATGAGGGTGGTTGCAGGACAAAACCGCAGCCTCAAGGATGCAGATCTTAAAAATAAATGACTGGTAAATTGTATTTTTCTCAAAAACCCAGATTCTAAATCTTCTAAAAAATTTTAGGTCTGAAGATACATATTTTATTACTCTACAGTTAAAATTTCAGAATAACCCAGTTTTTGGTTTAAGAGAAAACGTGAAATAGATTCTAGCGTTTATGGAATTTGTATATGATTAAAACAATTTTTTTGTCAAAGTTTGTTTCTGCATCTGTTTGGAATGGAAATTAGATATGGTGTGATTTTGATCTAATCAAACATATTTTTTTACATGACATCCATAGTGAGGGGGTGCATTATCGGTTTAAACCAACACCCAATAGAATTATAAAATGAGACTCAAAGACAAATTCGGCTGAGTTAGCAACATCACATGGAGGAAGGAGGAAATGGAGGAAGGAGGTCAATCAGTGACCTCTCATCAGGAACCATTGACGAGGCCACAAAAATTATTTGGTGGTTGTGTTTTTCAATTGTGTGTTGAGTGTTTATTTTCAGTGTGTGGTTGAGAAATAAAAACACATGATTATGTGTTCACATGTAAGATTGAAATTCCAAATGTAGTTCCTTTAGGTGTTGTGATGTGGCGTGGAAGATGCAGAACTGTGAGACTTTTTTTACAGAAGGGAAGCTTGACTAGAGATCCTCTGACTGCAGAGATCCTCTAACTGCCTTCCTTCTTTATGAAGATGATCCGCCAGTGGAATGCCAAGTGCATTCTTTTCATGGAGTAAATGTAGGATGTGTTCCTTCACATAGTTGTGGTCATGTGCAACAAGTTCCAGACAACAAGATCTAGATAGCAATTGCAGAACTTTGTCATACTCATGTCTTCAAGTGCTACTTGCCCCATGTTCACACTAAGGGGGTGAATGTTAGGAATTAATATTTAGTTATTGTGAACATTAATAATGTTTGTAGAATTATATTATCTAGATGATAATATAATATTGTAATAGTTAAGTGAGTGTGAGATAATAATAATATAATGTGTAAGTTTAAATAATGTGAGTTATTTGGTTGGTAAACCAACTCACATAGATAAGTTTTTGAGGATATTGTGGGATGGGGTGTTGAGATATTCTGGGAGAAGTTGAGGATTCTATGGGATTCAAGATTAAGGTTGACTCCTTGTTTTAAGGAGCTGCTCAACCTATATAATTGTATATTCTCCCATTGTAAATCATCCTAAATGATTTCTAAAATCAATATAATAATATTCGGTGTTTTATTATTGTGTTAGATTATTTGTAATAATTTGGACCAAATTTATTAGGACTGGCCTTTTCCAAGAAATCCACCACATATCTATCTAATCCCATATTTTTCTAAGTGTCTTTGCATTAGAGATAGCTTGTTTCATTGGAAAGAATAATTTGTGCACACACTTGGATCTATCAACATCAATCAACCCTCAACATCAACATTCATCATTGCGGGTATTGGTAAACCCCTCTATCTTCCAAGGTCAATTTATTTTTTCATCTCATTAATTTAAAGTGGGAAAGAAAAAACTTCTTTGAACAATTATATTGAAAATTTTCCAAGGAAATTCATATATCTTGATCCAAATGTCTTGTTTACACCCATTGGAGTTACTTCTCAATTTTCCTCCCACATGATAAACTCAATTCTACATTTATAAAGGTGTCCTATATTTCAATTTAAAATGTATTATTTTTCTCTTACTGAAGTAAAAGTGATTAAAAAGTTTCAATAGGGAATAAATATAAACTTTGTAAATCAACCCCCTTAGAATATTTTCTTAATTAATATTCAAATAAAATTCCCCTCCAAAGTTTCCTATATACCTAAGCAAAGATTCTTAATTTTAAATACTAGTTTTGGATCGAATCTACACCCTCATCCTTTTCTAATCCTAAGGAATAAATTAATTCCTTTCTATTTAGCTTATCTTGTTAGCAATTCTAGCCAATCAACCTCTCCTCCACCACTAGAATTTCCCAATCATTAGACTTATATTTTTCCAACAAAAATATCTCCAACCCCTCCCACCCATTTATTATATTTATCTATTTACAATATAACTTATTTATCTCCCCCATGCCATGTGTAACAGTTTCCTCATAGTTTTTGTGTCTATGTCCCCTAGATGAAAGTATACCAAAAAAATTTAGGCCTAAGTTCTTCATCTACCCTACACTTTGTCATGTCCTTTGATCTAAGACTCTTGCAAGTACTCTTTAGATCTATGGGTATTATATAATTAAATTTTCCCTATAAATGTATAATAAATTCCTTCTCCTTATTTATTACACAACTTTCATCAACTTCTAAGGAAGGTTCTTCCATTTCCTTCCCAATATTCAACAAGGAGGATAACCATGGCCATACCTCATCTTCCATGCCTAATTCATTTTCTCGTGAAGACTTCTAAACTTAATTTAGAATCTAAATCTAGATCCATATCCTCAATATTCCTTTCTTTCATATCTAAATTATATGTCTTATTTAATTGATCTAGATTTGTAAGATAATGTAATCTCAACTGATCTTTTTGTCAAACCATCATATGAAATTCATGTAATTACTAAATACCTCCATGGAATATTATTCTATGTTTTGAATTTTCTTTCAAAAAATATATTATTCCTTGCATTCAATATTTACCTCCATTATTTCAAACATTGTGAATGTATTCTCTTTTATGCTTTTCCAATTAATTCATGCATTGGTGTTAGGTATTTCATGATGAAATTTTTCTCTTCTTACACAAAAAAAGTTTAGATTTTTATTTTATAAACAAACCATCTTAAATAAATATGAATAAACATAAAAAAATAGACCTCCATATTATTAAATATGTTTGTATGAGTTTTTTATAAGATAAAATTCCATTCTATAGCATAACAATGTCTCATGTCACATTCGAGCCAAGTTATAATTTTACCCTAACATTGTTTAAATGAGTGTATACCACCGACTACATTTTTTACGAAACATCTTGAACTACAACATTTGTATCCTAAACTAAAATACACCCATGTATTACGCCTATAATTAAAACTCCTCCAATTATAGTCTCTTTCATAATGAGATATATTTTTATCCACTTGAAAATCCTATGTTTACTAAATCTACCTAATGCAATATATAATGTTAAATACTATTTTATCAATATGTATTTCTATGAAAGTTTCTACATTAATAATAAAAAATATTATGACTATATTTAATAAATTAGGATATAAAAATCCATGACTCTATAACTTTGTTGTTATGCCACATTTAAAAAGTATTTAAAGTTATGTTTGTATCCATTTGTAGAGTTGTCTTAGTGATGTTCATCAGTTACCTCAAGAATGTTAAGCTAATTCTAAATGGCCATTCTAGATCTGAAATACTTTATATCTAATTCTAAATGGTCTCTCTAGAGCTTAAATATTCCATAGGTAATTTTGACTCGGTCTCTCAAGAGTTAATTATGAATGGATGCTTTGGAGATGAAATACCCTAGAGATAATTTTGAAAGGTTATTATGAAACTATTTCTAAAAAGTAACTTAAGATCTGAAATACTTGAGCTGTTTTCATTGTAAATTTTAAAAGGTCGTTATGGAGCTGAAATACTCTAAGATCTAATTTTTAATACCTTTGTGGTGAAGTGGCCAATTAACCATGGAAGGGCAAATCTTTTGGTACATTCATATGGTTAAGTATCCACTTAACCATGAGAGGGACTGTTATCACCAAATCACAAGCACCCTTCGATTTGCACAAGTGTTTGTGCTCAAGCTCACGGTGTAACTAGATAGCATGGGTACTATCTCCAAGTGTGGGGCTTGTTACTTAAGATAGACCTCTAGAGAAAGTTGGTTCTTGATCTTAAACTACCTACCACAATCTACTCCTAATGTAGGAAAAACTATCTAATCCTAATCCAACTTTCCAAGGGACCAGGGAGAGAGAGTGCATAAAAGTAAAGCCTACACTAATAGCGGTCATATAGCAGAAAAGGAGGGAATGAGAATAGCTTTCCAATGTGGGAAAAATAGAATCAAAGTACATACTAGAGAGGGTGATAACAATTCTCCATGGTCTAGAAACTGCATTCACAATGATATTTCATGCACATACAATGATAATGAATCCCTGTAAGGGCATAAGATAGACACAATATATTTGCAATAAGGTTGACGAGGTAAGAAGAATGCAATAAACACAGCAAGGGAAGATACATCCAAAACTTGCATCTATTGCTTCATTGATATACAAAGTTCAATCTATTACGAAATAAAAGGCCTGGATCACCATGTAAGGAGTCCACTACAAGGGCATGCAGCACATTGGCTTCACAAAACCAAAATGACAGAGTTTTGCTACTCAAAATATCCTCCGTCTATAATTAGCCCACAATTCAATTTATAGAATTTAGAAGAGAAAGGATTCAAATCCTGAAATCTGCCTTTAAACCCCATGTTGTCCCATAACCTAAAGTTGGAGAAAATGATGACCATGCCACTTAATTGAACTCCCAACTACCAATTAAAAAATTGTTCTAAACATGGTCCATTTTCCTTAAAATTCTATATCAAATAAGCATCAAATTCCATATTTATTAATTTTTTACGTTGGTCTCGGATCCATGATTCCAATGAGACTAATTTTACATGATTTCATTGAGAAATGAAAAAGATATGGCATTCTGAGTGTGAGAAGCTACTTTGAGTTTACTAGTGATGCTTGCATTTTACGGGGACGAGCATTTAATTTTTTGGGTGTAGATATGTTTCTTCTCTTTTCACCCACCTACCCTCATTACTATTTTTGAATAGAGGATGTCATGCCCTTTCCAAAAAGTCTAATTTTTGAAAATTAGAGTTCTGGGTCAAAATTTATGCACGTTTGAACTTTGGGGGTCAAGTATTACACTTTCCTTTGTATTGTAGGTATTTCGCCTATTTCTTACACGCAAGGCCCATGGGTCATTCGGGCCAATTATTTCTACCATACTCGCATCTAGTTTATTGTGGATATTTCGGGTTCACAAAGAACTCATGTCCTTGCAGTACTTGGACTTTGTGGGCCTCCTTTCTCTGCATCATCCAACTTGGGCTCTTTTTTTCCTTGTGTGTTTTCCATTCGACCGAGCCGGGTGGGCCATTTACCCCGAATTATCCGCATTTCTTTAATTATGGAAATTTTGGGTTCAGGCTTCACTCACGTTCCTCGTGCCACTCAGGCCGTTCTAACCCTCTTTACCTACAACACGGGCCTCCGAGCTCCTTCGCGTCCACATAGCCTTCTCTGCATTGTGTTGACCGGACATAGTGAGGGATGTTGACCCCTGAATTTTCTGCACTTCATTCACGTGGGCATTTCAACTTTTTGCCTACGCACAAATCGTCCAAGTGTGACTTGGGCCTTCTAACTCCACTTTTTCTACACAATTCCTTCCCCATGGCTATTTTAGTCTTCTTAAGCCTGCGTGTTCCTTAGGCCATATGGGCCTCTCTTTTCCTATTTTTCCACACAATCCTTCAACTCATTCAATGGCTCAGTGAGCCATGACAAAAACTTGACCTTACGTTTAGTGCTTCCCTTCTTTACTGCTCAAACCAACTTGAGCTCGCTTCACTGCCAGAAATAGCTCACTGCATGGTTCAAATAGCTTAGCTCAACAACATGCAAAGAGCTCAGTTATCATATTTCATGGCTCAGTGGATCCTTTAAGATATTTTTTCCAAAACATCTCTCACCTTATTCGATTTTACCCATGAAACAACTCATTCTCTTCGCAAGGCAGCTCGGTGGAAAATGGAGTAGCTCAGTCATGAGTTTGACCAGCCCATTGGAACCCAAAGGAAAAATTTTAATCTTTCTCAACCCCTTCTAATTGATAGATCTCCCTAGCACAAGAAAAAAATGCATGAACACTGAATCTCCCATTAATGTTGTATAGTGGGCCTCCATAATACAAGCTTCGGTTATCCAATTTTCCAGGGTAGCAAAATTGGATAACATGCCCAAATTATCCCTTTGAAAATATTTATGAATAACCACTCTAGATATAAAATATTCTTGAGATATTTTAAATGTTAATTGTGAATATTCATTGTAGATTTGAAATACTCTTGAGATCAATTTATTTTTCCCTCTATGGTCAAAAGGCCACTTGACCATGAGAGGTTCCAATTTAATCTTGACATATCATAGTTAAATAGGTGTTTGATCATGGATATAAATAATATTTATCCCTCTATGGTCAAGAAACCACTCAATCATAGAAGGATTAAACAACATGATCTCGAAGTGTTCATATTCATAGTTAGTATTAACAATAACTTTTCTTTATTCTTTGAAGAAATAGGATGTTTCCGAGGATAAATAACACACTTTGTGTGGGGTGATTTTGGGCCTTGAAACATTGGGTAAGTACAAAAAGGGCAAGCACACATGCAGGATCAAGAAGAAGGGTGCTTAAAGGAAAGCACACATGAGAAAGGGGTTTAAGAAGGGTTTAGGTGAAACCAGGGGTGCACGTGGAAGGCGAACACCGTACAAAGGACTTATCCATATTTATAATTTTGAGGACACTTGAGGAAGAATGTGAGGACCCGACTAGGCGTGATAAGTGGATAAGGTTCCATCCTATAACCTTGGAAGTCAAGAAAAGGATATTCCATGTAGGGAATATTCCTAGGAGACATCATTAGAGAGAATGGAGGGTTTGTAAAGGGATAAGAATTCACCATCGAAGGACCACATCGACACCTTGGCACGTGATCTATTCAGAAGAGAAGGCATGGTGGTGGGTGTTGATCTTATAAAAGAGATTCCTAGACTAGAGAAAGAGAGATCAGATGAGGAGGATAAGAGGAAAAGAAGAGAATGCAATAGATAGACAGAGAGAGAATGCATGAGAGTAAGTTTCTAAGTAAGCAGTGTTCAAAGTAATGTTAGGGTTTAGAGCACTTATTGCTAAGGGTTATGAGGGATGTCATAAGCCTCTATATGGCACTAGGATCTGTAACATGGGTTAAAATGGAAGGGCATAGCTAGGGTCTCATGCTAGGAAATATCTGTAGGGATTGAATCTCTGTTCTTTAACATTTATGGTCTGCGATGACCTCTTTTGATTGTAATGTTGCTACCATAACTATTCTAAATGAATATATGGGTTCATTTTGTATATCATGATTAAGGGTGTAAACCCTCATGTTATATGACTATCATGGCTAAGATCTAATTTGTTTTTCTTAATTACATTGTTATTAATTTTTTGTAATGCATTAATGTGTGGATCTGTAAGTTGCCCCTTCCACTTTTATTTTAACTAATTAAATGTACTTCTCATTCTGCAATTCATCCTCTATTAATGGAAAAACCTTCTTGCAATGCTCACATAAAGGAGGTGCTCATCACCCATGCATGCCTCAAGTGAGCACCCAGCGCCCGCTAGGTGATAGGACAATGCACTTTGGGTTAAAAAGTAGTATTGAGGGTAAATAAAATGACTACAATAGGAATTCCATTATATCCTCTAACCTATAATTACTCCCGTAATGCTAAGGACACTAAAAAATCCTTTGTGTATGGGGTTCATAGACTAGCCTGAACCCACTCACTGTATATAACCCACAATTCCAAGGGCGGAAATTACACTAAATTGAATCAGTGTAGAATCATTGTGTAGAATATAAAAAAACCCCAAATGATGCCCCCTCTTTGGGGGCACATGTGACATCACTGATAGGAGAATGTGGCCCTAAAAGAGGACCAACCACATATACTCTGAAAATATTCCTTGTAGGGGAAGGGAGTGCACTTGGTAGAAACCAAGGCACACAAAAACAAGAAGGCTAGCCAAAAACAAGTGTTAGTACGAACAAGCATGCATGTAGAAAGCAATGTGTAAGCTACTAAGAAATATAGTAATGTAAACACGCAAGAAGACAAAGTAGACCACCAAAGTGGGTTATAAACATGGGACACCGCTCATGATGTCATAATACATACAAGGCCATAATGGCCGCATACAACAAACAAGTGTGCACACCAAACATAGGGCAAGGCCTGCATATAAAAACAAGTAATAATCAGATAATGTAACAAACAAGTATGGAAGCAAATATCCTTGTATAACAAATTATGCACATGAAGCACCCATTAGCATGTTAGAAAGATAACTAGTATGTCAAAATCATATATAACCAAGTAATGTAAAGTGATAAGTACAAAATGAAATAATAACACCTATGAGAGACGAATGTGGATGCCCCCAACGACTAGTGTAGGAAAGGTAGAAGGTGAGCAACCGTCTTGGGTGAAAAAAACATGTGTCCACGATCACAACTAAAAAGGCATGAATTTTCATGTGTGTATGGTGTAGATAAATGACATACAATAGATCTATCTAGCATGTGTAATAAAGAGACCATGAACAAGCAAATGAAAGCAAGAGTAAAATAAACCATGATATGTGATATGTTGTGGATGGATGGAATGGAATGCAATATGGAATGATAGGAGCTATGTTCCCCCTAAGTGAGTGGAAATGTATGCAATGAGGTTCATTTGGTTTTCCCCTTAACGATCAAGAGTGAATCGTAAACAATATTTTGTCACACTGGGAAATGGTCGACATGTGTGTATTGTGTCTAACATGATGTGATGATGATTTATGCATGTGTTTTGTGAAGACATGTGACCCAAGGATGATTAGTTTGTGATCCTTATATCCGGAGCTTATATAACGAAAAATTTATTGAGTGGGTGATGTTGTATCCTAAAGTGCATCTCACTACAAGATGAATAGAGGGAGTAGTGATGTAGCCAAAAGCATATACCACTACAAAATGATGGGAATAGGTGACCATTTATCCTATAACATATGTCACTAACCTAGGAATGTTTCATAAATAATGAATTAATGATGAACTTATAATGAGAATAAGGTCCATTTGATTGGTAAAGCCTTGGCGGTTGAGTATGGACCAAGAAACTTAAGTGCATCATAGGGTAGTGAGTGCAGCAGGTAAAATACAATGTCGTATGTGTGATAATAATAGATGACCATGTGATGAGTAGAATGTGTAATGTATGATGTATAAGATGTAATGCAAGATTCAATTTATGTTGTATAATATGTGATGTACGATGTAGACTAATGAGTGTAATATATGCACACAATGTAGTATGTGAAATGTTAGAGTTGTAAACCATGAAATTGTTGTATATGTATGATGATGACTAGTATGATGTGTATGTAGGATATGAAAATGTGTAAATTATGTATTCTAAATGCAAGATGTATGATGTAATATGTGTGTGTGTGTGTAGCGCGCGCAAAGGTCGAAATGATGTAAATAAAATATAGTATGTATGATGTATGACACAAGATTTATGAATAGACGTAGTGTGTAATACCTGTAGTGAAGTGTGTGAGGTTCATTTGTAGTAAGTAGCCCTCAACAAATGAGTTTGAAACAAATTGCAAGAGTGTGTCATTAGGTAATGGTCAAAAAGTGTGTAGACTATTGTGCCTATAATATAAGAGTGATGTATGATAATGCAAAGATGAGAAATGAGTTTCGTTAATGTAATGGGGATGTGATATGCATTTTTATAAGTATGTTATGTTGTGATGAATGATGCTACTAGTTTGGGGGACATGTGTTAGATGTTATTCCCCCCAAGTGTAGAAGATGAAGCATGAATCATGTAATATCATCTAAGAGATCATCAGTTTCAGGGTCAAACTCATATGGATAAGCATTAGAGACCTGATAAACAATAATGTCTGGTGATCATGTAATGAACCATTGAGGCGTAAATGGTACATACCCATGGCATATTCCTCATTAGTGAATGGAGGAAGTGGAAAATCGTGCACATACCAACGAGTGAGATTTTGCGTATAGCCAAGAAAGGAACTATTTCAAATAAAAACATGACCAAAGGGCATGGGAAAATATATCTCTATATGATCAGGGTCTAGAGTGCCTCCAATGTAATCAAGACATGATTTTCCTAATGTGAGTGAATAAGATTGAAGTGTTAGGAAATAAGGGATAAAATATGCAGAATAATCCCTCACAAAATTGCAACAGTAGAAACTAATATGCAGAAATTATTACAGATCTCAAATAAAATTGTAGAATAAAATAACACAACACAAAGAGACAATATTTAACATGGTTCACCCAATTTGGGCTACATCCACCAAGAATCACTTGCTCAAATTTTATTACAAGCCACCGCTCTCTCAATACAATACCCAGATCTGTTTGGAGCTATGCTCAACAAACTCTACAGAATTCACAGCCGAATTCAAAACACATCTGCAATACATTTGCTTGTACATCTATCATATGCATAAGACCATATAAATAGACAACTGCTTAAGCAGTTTTACAAAACCGTGGGTATCAAAACCATGGGAAAAACTGTCCCATAAACCTATGGGTCAAAAAACTTGCCCATATGAGAAAAGCACGTTTCCCGATATGTCGGGTGTATTTTTCGAGGCCAAAAATTTGGAGGTTGCGCCCCGGACCCCCGCTCGAGGCCCGGCCCGGCCCCGAACCCCGGTGAGGATACATGAAAAGTGTATAGTACTCTTAGTGTACAGTCTTTAACACTTTCACACATGAAAACAGGCTCCACAACCTAACAATCTCCCACTTGGAGACTAGTTTTCCTCTAAGCAAGCTTCTCAACCCTTCACTAGTTTCTGTGAAGACCAACCAAATCTGAACACAACTTTAGTTTTTCCCTTGTGACCACCTTGGTCATCATGTCTGCAGGATTTTGACTAGTATGAATCTTCTCCAACTTCAACTTCTCTTCCTCCAAAGCTGTCATGATGAAATGGTACCTTAACTGTATATGTTTTGTCCTAGAGTGGAAAGCAGAGTTCTTAGCTAGGTGTATAGCACTCTGACTATCACTATGTAGTTTACATTCCTCTTGCTTATGCCCCAACTCCTCAAGAAATTATTGTAACCAAATCATCTCTTTGCTTGCCTTTGTGGCAGCAACATACTCAGCCTCTGTGGTTGACAAAGCCACCAGCTTCTGTAGTCGTGAAATCCAACTCACTGCTGTCCCACCTACAAGTGTAAATATAACCTGTCGTGCTCCTCCTGTTGTCTACATCTCCAGCCATATCTAAATCTACATAACCACATAAAGTGGTGTTTGATCCACTATAGCACAAAATTGTCCCCATGGTCCCTCTCAAATACCAAAGGATCCACTTTACTGCTTGCCAATGCTCTTTACCTGGATCACTCATAAATCTACTCACAACTCCCACTGCATGGGCAATATCAAGCCTAGTGCACACCATGGCATACATCAAACTGCCAACTGCTGATGAGTAAGGTACCTTGGACATCTGGTTTCTTTCCTGCTCTGTCTTGGGACACTGCTCCTTTGATAACTTGAAATGGCCTGCCAAAGGAGTCCCAACCGGTTTAACATCCTACATATTAAACCTCTCCAAGACCTTCTTAATGTACTCTTCCTGAGATAAAGTCAGCTTCCGTTCCTTCCTATCTCGAGATATCCTCATACCAAGGATTTGTTTGGCTGCACCCAAATCCTTCATAGCAAATGATTCACTTAGCTGCTTCTTGAGTACTTTTATTTCCTGCATGTTTTTACTTACAACCAGCATGTCATCAACATACAAACACAGGATAATATAACTTCCATCCTCAAATTTCTTTGTATACACACAATGGTCGAATGACATCGATATAACATTGCTCCATCATGAAGCTATCAAATTTCTTATACCATTGATGTGGAGCTTATTTCAGGCCATACAAGCTCTTCTTCAGTTTGCACACCATCTCCTCTTTACCTTTGACTTCATATCCTTCTGGCTGCTGCATATATAGCTCCTCCTCCAAATTGCCATGGAGAAATGCAGTCTTTACATCTAACTGTTCTAAGTGCAAGTCTTCTGCTACCACTATTCCAAGAATAATTCTAATAGAAGTCATTTTTACTACAGGAGAAAAAATATCATCAAAATCTATACCTTTTTTTTGTGCAAACCCCTTGACCACCAACCGGGCCTTGTATCTTTTCTTGCCTCCTTCTTCCTCTTTGACTCTAAACACCCACTTATTCTGTAATTCTCTTTTTCCTTCAGGTAGCTTTACCAAATCCCATGTCTAGTTCTCCATGAGAGCCTGATGCTCCTCATCCATGGCTTGCTCCCACTTCTTCCTGGCATCTACCTGCATTGCTTCATCAAATCTCTCTAGTTCTCCACTATCAGTGAGTAATAAATAATAAAGAGAAGGAGAAAAATGTTCAGGTTCTCTTCTTACCCTAGAATACCTCCTCAATATAGGAGTTTGGGGTTCCTGTTGAGGGGGTTCCTGAACTAATTCATGTGTCACTTTCCCATCTGGAAGATCCTCTACCGCTGCATATTCTTTCTTGGATTCTTCCCTGTTTTCCTGCAACTGCTGCTTATACATGACTTTCTCATTAAAGACCACATCCCTAGATCGAATGATTTTCTTGTCCTTAATACTCCAACATTTATATCCAAATTCATCACCACCATAACCAATGAAAGTACATTTTTCTGATTTATCCTCTAGCTTAGTCCTATCATCCTTGTCTATGTGAACAAACACCTCACATCCAAAGACTCTAAGAAATGAATAATCAACTTTCTTACCATACCAAGCCTCCTCAGGTATGCCTCCATCCAAGGCACTTGAGGGTCCTCTGTTTATCAAGTACATAGTTGTGCTCACCTTCTGCCCAAAAATAAAGAGGCAGTCCTACATGTAACCTCATGCTCCTAGCACGTTCCATTATTGTTCTGTTCATCCTTTCTGATACCCCATTCTGCTGCGGAGTTCCTAGAACCATCTTTTGCTGCAGATTCCATTCTTAGAACAGTAATCATCAAATTCATTGCTGCAATACTCCCCTCCATTATCTGACCTGAGACATTTTAGCTTAAGACCTGTTTCATTCTCTACCAAGGCTTTCCATTTAACAAAAGTGTCAAATACATCAGATTTTTTTCTAATACAATAAACCCAAACTTTCCTTGTTGCATCATCAATAAAAGTAACATAATAACTTGAACCCCCAAGAGATGATACCTGAGCTGGCCCCCACACATCAGAATGCACCAGCTCTAACTTACTCTCTTTCTTTGTAGGTCCAACCTTGAGAAACCTTACTCGCTTCTATTTCCCATATATGCAGTTCTCACAGAAATTGAAACATGTTTCTGTATATCTAGGCAAATTCTTCTTTATGATGTTCATGCCCTTATGGCTCATATGACCGAGCCTATAGTGCCATAATGTTGTATCTACATCTGAAGCCACAAGATTACAATCATTAGTACTATCAGTGGTTAAATACAAGGTTCCAACCTTCTTACCTCTTGCCACCACAAGAGCACCCTTGGTAACCTTCCAAGAGTCTCGTTGTAAATATCACAGTACAACCATCACTTCCCAACTACCCTGCCGATATCAAATTTCATCTTAATGTAGGCACATGTCTGACATCCTTCAATAGCCAAGTATTCCCATTCTACATCTTAACCTGAACAAAACCTTTTCCAACTATGTTGCAAGGCTCATCATCACCAAGAAAAACATGCCCAAAATCTCCTTGAACATAATCAACAAAATAATGCCTATGTGGAGAAGCATGGAAAGAAGCCCCCGAATCTAAAACCCAAGATTCAATAATATTGTGCAAAGAAAGAATCACAAAGATCCCGACATACATTACCCGTTGCCACATTTGCCTCCTTGTTTTCTACTTGTTGTTTCTTCTTGTCCCAAGCTCCCAACAATTCTTCTTTGCATGCCCAGGCTTTCCACAATTCCAAAGATACAATATTGTTCTTGGATTTTGACCTTGCCCGATCTTTTGATTTTCCATGGTTTCCTCTATTCTTGTCTCCCTCTAATTTCCACCGCCAAAGCATTCCTCGAAGTAGAAGATTCCCCATAGCTTTTTCTTTACATTTCCTCGATTAGAATCACCCCTACAACATCCTCAAACTTCAACTTCAAGTTAGCCTGAATCTGAGTTATTTACCGCCATTACCAAAGTTATTCCAACTCTCGGGTAAAGAGCACGAGAATTAATAAAGCCCTAACTTCTTCATCAAATTCTATTGTATACCGAACCTAGCATATTCACAACCGTATTGAAATCATTTAAATGATCTCACTCTTGAACTATTCTCGGACATCTTCATATTAAACAACTTTTTCATTAAAAATATCTTATTAGAAGCGAGAGGGTTTTTCATACAACTTCCCTAATGCATCCATTAGATCTTTTGTATTCTTTTCCTTTGAAACATTAAATAATACCGAAGATGCAAGACTCAGTCGGATCGTTCCAAGTGCCTTCCGATCCAACAAATCCCATTCCACATCTGTCATACTCGATGGTTTGTTCACCTTCTCAGAAAATGGAGTATAAAGATCCTTCTGATAAAGGTAATCTTCCACCTACATCTTCCAAAGACTAAAATTCTACCCGTTGAATTTATCAACCCTAGATCTTCCTTCATTTGCCATATCTCCCACTCAAGCTAAAAACTTTCCCTGCGATTCAACACTTCAGCAAACCAAACCAGGCTCTGATACCAATTGTTAGGAAATAAGGGATAAAATATGTGGAATAATCCCTCACAAAATCGCAACAGTAGAAACTAATATGTAGAAATTATTACAGATCTCAAATAAAATTGCAGAATAAAATAACACAACATAAAGAGACAGTATTTAATGTGGTTCACCCAATTTGGGCTACGTCCACCAAGAATCACTTGCTCAGATTTTATTACAAGCCACCGCTCTCTCAATACAATACCAGATCCATTTAGAGCTATGCTCAACAAACTCTCTGAAATTCAAACCGAATTCAAAACACATCTACAATACATTTGCTTGTACATCTATCATATGCATAAGACCATATAAATAAACAACTGCTTAAGCAGTTTTACAAAACTGTGGGTATCAAAACCATGGGCAAAACCTGTCCCATAAACCTATGGGTCAAAAAACTCACCCATATGAGAAAAGCACGTTTCCCGATATGTCGGGTGCATTTTTCGAGGCCAAAAAATTTTACGCCTAAAAAAATAAATTCGGGGCTACACCCCCGAACCCTAGCGAGGATACATGAAAAGTGTACAGTACTCTTAGTGTACAGTCTTCAACACTTTCACACATGAAAACAAGCTCCACAACCTAACATGAAGAATGCGTGAAAGATGAACTGTGAGGTGGAATACATGAAATCCTTAAGCAAAGCAGTAATAGTGATGAATCCATAGTATAGATGAGGAGTATGAGTAGGAGGATAGAGTTCCTCAAAAGTAAAACCGAGTCGAGCTATACCATCGTGTGAGAAAATGGTATCATCACAAGTAGAATTGAATTAAACATGGTCCCTATATGAATCATTCATGAAAAGTGTGTAAGTAAATGGTGGGCATGTTAATGGAGGTGGTACATGTGAAGTTGTAGGTGATAGAGTGACGCCCATAGACTGCATGCCCCTGATAAGGAATCATAGTAGTAGTAGTAGTAATAGGTGGCATTGAAGAAACTGCATCTATCACACAAATGGCACCTTTAAGTGGTGGCAAGTGAGGTTGTTCATCCATAGGTTGAGGATCATCTATAGTATCAATATGTGGAATAGGAAGACTAGTATTAGGAGTGTGGTCATAGTATTGGAATGGGTCACGGTCACAAAGAATAGTATATTCAATGCCTTCATGGAGGAATTTAACACAATGGTGTATAGTAGAAGCAACAACCTGTATGGCATGAAGCCATGGTCTACCTAGCAAATAGTTGTAAGAGACTAGGAAATAAATGACAAAGAACATTGTGTTGACAATTTTGGGCCCTATAATGATAGGTAGTGTAATGTGACCAACACATGGATGAACAAAACCATCATAAGCACACAGTGAAATAAAATATGGACTAATGTCACATCTTTGAAACAACTATGGCTTCAAGGAATGACATGGGACATAAGTTGAGTTCAGATCCATTATCAATTAAAGTGTGCTTGACACCTACATTTTGAATACGACATATGATATGTAGGGGTGGGTCATTGTCAAAAGTAGCGAGGTCAACATGAGGAATAGACAGAAAAGTAATATGCTAAGAAAATGCATCTGTAAAGGTATTATAGAGCACATCTGGATGAGTGTTTTTGGGAATATGAGTTGTGAGAAGAATATTGATGACTTTAGCTCATAATTCAAGATGACGAAGTAAAAAGTCATGAATGGAGATAGCCATGATGAAGGAACCCTAAGAAGAATGAGGATCCTAGGAGCGTATAAGTGGAGTCGGGTTCACCAAAATGATTAACTAAAATGTGGATAGTGGAATAGTTAATCTAACTAGGAACATTAATAAATAACAGTAAATAAATGCAATGAATAAATATGGAAAGTGACCCAAACAACTAAACTAATGAAAATGTGAAACCCTATTTAACAAGTAGGGTCGGAAGGATCTTAGCTGATTCAAAGACTAATCAAATGTGTCATAAAATCAAGCGAATATTCGGAGGCAGGAGTGATCATGTAGAGGTCATGAAAAGGATGAATCTTGAGATGTCTCGAAGGGATTGGGGCACACGGGAGAGGATAAGAACACATGTAGGTGCATTATTTTGTATTTTGGGTGTCGTGGTCTCGTGTAGGAGTTCCAAAACCAGCTCGAGATGGTTCAAGATGATCTCGAATCCTTCGCTTCCTATCACGTGTAAATTTTTGCATTGTTTTGGATGTCACCAATGATCAAGCTAAAAGAAAGACTTGCAAGACTCAAAAATAACATCAAACCCTAAAAAATAAAAATTAAAATGAAGGGGTTGGACTGTCCTCAGCAGCCATAATGGTGGACTTACTAATTGAGTGTTGTACTACATCTCAGACTCGATGTAGTTTTATGTGTGGTTGTGATCATGCCCTAGGTTTCTCTTGTTCCAGTCACACTTTGTGAAAGTAGTGAGCAATAACTATGTGTATAAAATGTAATAGAATGGTGGATGGAATAGAATAAACTTCCCTCATATGCAATGTGATGTAGATGAACCAACCTTGTTCCTTTGTGATGGAGCTAGATGGATGCAAATGAGCTCTAGATGGATGCAACCTTAGATGATGATAGTAGTGCCTAGTGCTTGGTCCCTCATTATGGTCTCATAAATTTATATTTATATGGTTATCTTGTTCTAATTTCGTAATTAACCCCAAAAAGGTCGACCACTAAAAAGATAAGAATCTCAAACGGATAGAAAGTGCCCAAAAAGTGGCAGGAAAGTGTAAAAGGATCAGGGCGCCCCAACTAGGACCGGGGCCTGACGGCGCCCAATACTAGCTTGAGCGTCTACCAAGGCTAAAATGATGGAAAGTTTCAAAAATATATTGGTCATATGTCCGGGTGAAGGTCAATAATTACGACATAAAGTAAATTAAAATGACCAAGAGATGAGGGTTAATTACTACTCTCTTCACTCAAAAACCATATGAATAGCGGTAAAATACTATGACTAAATAATGTCTAAGTGCATGATTTTTTTCTACACCCCCTCTCTCCCCCTCTATTTAGGAAATGATATGAAATGAAATAAATGTATCCTTAACTCTCTCTTTTGCACGCTAAGTATTATAATCTTGTGATTGGAAAACTATGAAAACATGAGTTATGTTATGTTTTAGGTAGATGTCATGTCAGTAGTTTGTGTTGACCATATGGTGGTTGCATGTACTAGGATAAGGACAAAGTGAAGTGTTACTGGTGATTGCATGATATGTGATCTTGAAAGCAATGTATTTTTATATGATATATCAACGCTAGTTCTACAAATAGAATTGTCATTTATTATTTTCTATGATGAATGTGACATTCTTAGCATATTGGGAAAGTTTGGTATTTTGTACATAGTTGCACTTTTATGTGTTGACTAATTTCCTACTTGATCATATTGTTATATGGAGGTTATTTACAATAGGTTTATTACAAATTTTTTCTATGGAAATTGATGTAAAAAAGAATCCTATAGATAACATTTGAATCATTATAGGATGGTGAATTTTAAAATCTTGTTAGTTATAATTAATCATATTATGGTAATTTTTTATGTTGATTGAAGTAGTAAATTGGATAGTAATAATTTGAGAATGGTTTATCCTATCTACCTGCTAGTGATGTGTTGGACCTAGAAAACCCTTTAGTCTTCAAAATAAATAACAACTTGTAGTTTTGTGTTTTCATTTGGGCGAAAGTGAAAATCAAACTCATAGCATGAAATAATAACCGTTTTCATATGGAATTGTCCCCTTGAGTTTACCCTATCCCTTATTTCCATAGTGGAACCAAACTTGGTCAAATTTTAATTGTGTTGTACATTGCTATATTGATATTAGGTTCTACCGTATGCCGAGAAAATGGGTCTCACATGTGCCTTCATGACCATCTTGGGGTAGGTAAAATTTGTACCTCGTTTATCCTTAATGTTTGGTCCATGTGAATGTTATTTCTCTACCCTCATGGGCCTATTTTTTTCCTTCACAAGTACAATGAGTTGCGGACTTGTTAATGGCACCAAACTTACATCATGAAAGAACCATGTACCAACCTTTCTAAGCTTTAGGTATAAAGGTGGTATATTGATAGGTAGTAACAAAATATCTCATACTTTTATGAAGTTCTTGTGAGTTAACAATATTGCACTTTAGTTTCATTTATAGTAGGGAGTAGAACCCTTCAGCATAAATGGAAATATATCAACCTAGGACCAATTAAGGGGTTTAATTGTGGCCAAAATTTATATTTTATACTCACAATTATCAATGTTGAAATTCTTAAGATGGTTAATTAGGAGAAAAGGGAAATTTGTGACTTGACATTTTAACTCGATGTAACCCTCTTATACATATAACGAACGATGCAAACTATGTAGTTAAATTATCCCTCCACTAAGACTAGCCACGAATTCATGAGGGATAAAGGGAATGTAAAATTTTATGTGGCGTATTACTTTCGAGGAACCAAAGGATAGCTAGGATTCCATTTTTTTATTGATAAGGGAGTTGCAGTAATGATGACCTCTCCACATTGTAAGCCTCGTATGTAGGCTTGGCATTGTGTTTCATCTCTACTTGTGATGTCGATAAATTTCTCATATTGTTGTGTGTGTGGGTCCATGTTGGTGTGAACGTCTCATGTGACATGAGTTATCCTAAGTGATTCCATGTGGGGTCATGTAAAAGTAATGAAAGACAAAAAAATATTCCGATATTTTTATTGTTTTATTTGTGTGCATGTTTTGTTGGGCATTACGGCGAAGATTTAGGACACCCTTGAGTGATTTTGGAATCACATTTATAATAGGATATTGTAAGGGTGTTAGGTGAGTTATAAAGTGACATGGACTTACTTATATAACCTTTATAGGTGA
This sequence comes from Taxus wallichiana var. yunnanensis, assembly GCA_018340775.1. Lineage (NCBI taxonomy): Eukaryota > Viridiplantae > Streptophyta > Pinopsida > Cupressales > Taxaceae > Taxus > Taxus wallichiana. The sequence continues at coordinate 49,359,216 of CM031234.1, forward strand.
AATTTTCTAATAAGGAGAACCTTAAGAAGATGAAATGATGCAATAAAGATATTTTAATTGAACACATTCAAAGAATGCAAAAAGGAAGGACCATACAAGTCGGCCAATAATTGATCCCATATCCTAACCAAAGAGTATGGTTTTTCACGGGAGGATTGTGACACAAAAATAAATTTGTGTCATGATGTCCATGGGTTGTTTATTACTTTAATTTAATAATATTACTTAAATTGACAACATATCATAACATAAAGATAAGTAAGTCATGGAAGAGCTAGAGAGATGTTGATTGAATCTTGAATGTGAACATTTGTCATAGAAAAGGAGCATATGAAAACTTGGAATTGTAAAATTAAAAATTCCAAATTTTAGTGTATACATATTTTAAAGTAGCTAAGTAGATTACATAACATTAGAAGAGTTAGAGGTACCTTGTTGTAATTGTAAGATTCTAACTTACAAACCGTGAACAAGGTGCTCAAGATCTTGTGTATTAGAATAAGAGTAAGAACCCCATGGGGTATAAACAATAGATGTATAAATAGTATTATACATAAGAATAGACATTGTAACCATATGAAGAGGATTATTGGTTACCCCTAAGGAGTTTTTGTAGAGGTAGAATATTAGTTGTATCCATAGTGTAATGTGTGAAAATTAACTCACGGATCTTAGATACATTGATATGATTGTGCTCATCTCTATAAATATAAATAAGGAAATCAATGTGCTCATATTTTTTCTATAAAAAGTGTGTAAATAATATTTCCTCGTCCTTATGAAGGGTATTTGTATTAACATCAAAACATTATAGAGCCATCTTCCAAATAATACTTATCAAATATAGTATTAAAAAGATATCAGAATTAGGGTATGTGTGAGCACAAGTGTTATAAATCATATCATTATAAGCCTCAAATTTTTCATCACACTCATATTAAGAAGAGGCATCAAACTTATCATGAATATCTTCACACAAGCCTATATCAAGGAGAGAGTCGGATGTGGGCTTTTCAAGATATGAATAAGTGAAAGGCACTACAAGGTAATCCATAAAATCACAAAGGATAAAAAAACCTTGGGCTAATGATAGGATTACACACCCGAGATGGAGGAGAAGCCCTAAGTCCACCTAGGTTTTGAGTAACGCTCAGGTTCACCAAATTTTTACACTATAAATAAATAAATTAGGGTTTGGTATTAAGTTATTTCCTTATTTATTAAAAGGTGTAAGAGTTGTATAGTTTTAATAATTTTTATTAATTAATCAACATAAATTTCCATTATCAAAAATATATACTTTAAGAAAATATGTTATATAGAAACAATATAAACTAGCAACATCATCCATAGGTGTTTGTGGAAGGCCGGTACATAGAAGTTTAGGGATGTAAAGAAATCAAATACGTTTATCAATGATTGATGAAGGATAAATTGTAATATGATTCATGTGTTAGAATCAATAATAATGCTACTTATTAATTCACCTCTATAAATATGTAATTTGATGATTATTAAAATAAGAAAAGAAATATGAAATAGAAATTGTAATAAAAAATTTTAAGGAAACAATAAGGTTTAACTTAATTTAAATTAATCAAGAAAAGATAAGATGTAATATAAGGACGTTGCCCATAAATAGGAATTCTCCTAATAATTTGGAGGAATTTATGTTCTTGGATATCACTACAACAAAAGAAAAAAAAGAAAATGAAAAAAAAAAAAAAAAAAAACGTATCCAAATGGAAGAAATGGAAGAAAATTTATTAATGTATTCATCAAATAAATTTTATTGGGAGAAATATTTTGGATGCATTCATGAAATAAAACATAATTCTCAATAACTATAAATATATTCATTTTTTGTGTGCATGTATCTATTTTTTATTAGATTGTGTGTGTGTGTGTGTGTGTGTGTGTGTGTGTGTGTGTGTGTGTGTGTGTGTGTGTAATATTGAATACACAACCATTTTCATCTACACGAGAAAACCTCATCATGCTCGAAATCTATCACTTAGATTATGATGGGTTCCTCTTATTGAAGAAGGGTTGAAAATTAAATCGATAATTTTCTTGTGAAAAATTAATACTTTCATCCTTCGCAAGTAAGAATGAGTGAGGATATATAAGTTTTGTCCTCAATGGTATTTTCAAAGACAAAAAAAGAAGTAATATTAATTGCATAATCCAAATCCTATCTTTGTAAATTAGGTGATCACAAAATCCTACCTTTTTGTAAAGAATTGAAAAACATGAGCCCCAAAAATATCTAACCCAATTTGACACTTAAATTCTCTTGGAAAACAAACATGCACCAATCATTTTCATGCATAGGTTTTTCCATTTACAATCAACTCATAGATATTTTTTCCTGAAGTTCCCTATTTCATATTATTTCCAATTTAACTTGTTACAATAAGAGGCATTTAATTTTTCATAATATTCATACATTCTCTTAAAATAATATATATCTTTTAGAAAACACTTATAATCAAATCTCTTTGATTGAAAAATAAGTTACATTGCATTGTATAGATTTCCCATTGAAGATAGGGCATTTACCTTTGTACACTTAACCCATTTTAAAATAGATACCATTCATGCAAAGAAAATGAGAGATATATGTATTGGTTATTTCAAAGATGAAACTCAAGAAACACATGTAACACCTACCAAAGCACCTTTAACATATAAATTTATAAAAAATATGTTTTTTTCAAAATTGTAATTACTTTATGAATAAAAGTGATTGAAGAATGATAATAAATTTAAAAATGAAAATAATTCTTTTGAAAAAGGAGACAAGGATGAGTGTTATCAAGAAAAACACTTTGTAAAGGCTTAGATTATCCAAACATTAGTGAAAGCTATTACATTTTCCCATTTTCATATGAGGAAAAGGCCTCATTTCATACTCTTTCACAAAGATATTTTTGAAGAATATGTGAAGGAATTGTTAAATGTATTATAGAGAATATGTAGTTTAATGGGATGTACTTGGAAATCATGAATGAGGAGGCTATAGTTATGTGAATGTGAATTATAACTAGTATTGTCCGCCACTCAATTCACTCCATGTTGTAGCTATCGATTTTGACAATAGTAGCATCATATTCCATTATAAAAAAATTAATTTTTGAAGACATGTTTCAAGAAAACACTTTTTTTACAAAAGTGTTAAGGTCGTGTTGCATGGATGAACTGTATCTCATGTACTTTTGCATAATAACGGCCAACTAGTCAAAAATTAAATTTTGGTAGTTGTAATTAGTTTTAATGGTAACAACTTAATGCATTGTTACTTAAAAAGGTAAAAATACATTTCATTGTTACCTTTTCCATTAGAATTGAAGGAAATCCTTTTAATAATAAATTTGTTGCATACATGCTCAAAGTAAAACATGTGCGAGAAGCGTAACTTGCGGGTGTAGTAAACCGTAGATCGCGGGTTCAAGACTGGGAAATGGTTTTTGTGTGATTTCATAGTGCATGGGATCATTGACTTTGAAGATATGTGATGGATATGCATAATGATGTTTTATATGTGAATCTTATGATGAAATATAATGTTTAACATATTATTATTATTATTATTAAGGTAAGAAGGAAAGATAGTACCAACCAAGAGAATTGTAAACTAAAAATAAATGGCATCCAATCTTATATCGATTTCCATTATATTTTTTAACTTCATAATCTCCAATATTCATATTAAATTTTGAAATCTTATGTCACAAGGGAATAAACTTACCAACATTAGCATTATTATTGTATAATCATTATGCTTTTTGTGCGATCCATGTTTTCTTTGGTGGATTTGAGATTTGATATTTTATGAGAGTGTCATTTCATTTATGGCCTATTTTTAAAAAGGACTCTTAAGGAAATTCTTATCTTGTTTACATAAAGGGAAATCATAAGACCCACATAGGATCTAAAAATGTAGTTTCTGATATTTCTTACGTAAGCCACACTCATAAGAACCCCGCCTATGTATCTTAGTAGTCCTTTAAATGGGGTTAAAAAAATTAGGTTTTAACAAACTATGATTTTATTATGCTTTGCGTATATTTATTGCATTCTTTCTTTTAAGTATTCCCATATCTAGACATATTTTTTATAATATTAAATAACATCTATTCTTGATATGTGAAACTTTATTTAATGAAAGTTGAATTCTTTTCTATTTATAAACGTATTTATGTTAAAAATGTGGTGATCATTTTTCGGAAGACAAAATTCCTCACAAACTTCTTGTTTTCTTTACATATTTAAGTTTTTCAATAAGTATTTCTTCCACGCAATACTTGTGGAGGATGTAGAATTTTTGTTCATGTAATCTTCCTCACTCTTGTTTCTTCAATCATGAGAGACACATACATTGTTGCAATTAGTTATTTTGATTGAAAAAGACTAGAAAAATAAATTATCATATTTCTTTCCCAATCACTACGAGGATTTATAGATATCATTTGGAAATAAATATAGCACTTTAAATATGATCACTGCATCTAAATGACACAAATATAGACCCTATGAGTGGTGCTAATAAAATTCCATAGCTACATATAAGAACCGCATGCCCACTAATGTAACCAACATTGTTAACACTCCGATTCACTCATCCCTATATCATAGATCCACCTAGTTTTAGATAAACACATAGCATTTAATATAACATCATTTAGAATTTGAATTTGAAGTAGAAGCAACGTATTTAAAATTCTAAGAAGATGAAGGAGCCAACAATAAAATGTTAGTATTAAATTTTTATAATTTTATAAAAATATATTTATTTGAAACACAAACACAGACTTTTTTAATAAATCATTCTTTATAACGACCTATCAACCAATAAAAAATAGAGATAAGAGAATGTTGTTTATACACCATTTAGGGAAGGGAATGCCCCCTTTAATTTTAGAATATGATAGGCACAATTTTCACTAGTTCTACATTTGTTCAATATTTTGAAAAGCTTCAAACATTGATCTTGTTTTGTCCTATTCCAAAATTGATTTGTTTAATCCTATGATAATCAAGATGCATGAATCAATTAATGGATTACAAAGCATGGATCCATAAGTAGACAAGGTTTGGTCCTATTTTTCACATACCTAATAGTGTTTTGTATGAATTTTTTTCTACTCTAGACCGTGGCTAGCCATTGAAAATGCTTTGTCTTGCCTTGAATTCACCTTGGACTTGATCAAAATCTCAATACGGATCCATCCATCCAAGTAGGTCTACCTTGCTAGCACAATATCTTCAACATATATGATCATATATTTCTTTCCCAATCGACATGTGCACCAAAACATCTGATGACTTCCTCACCCTTCCTCCCACTACAAGATTATCAAAACCCACTCCCTTAGACTATCCACCTTCGGATATACGAATTGGTGTCATGTTTATAATGCATTATTATAACTCCTCTGGATGGCATCATGTATAACTCCTCACTTGGGTCTTTGAATCATGAAACCTCAAACACCATGCAAACTTCCCCTTGCTTTAATATTTTTTCCCTTATTTTCTTAAATTTCATTGTGTACATGATCATCTCTCCTCTTAATTATCCCTACCACCATCTCGTAGAATATTAAACAAAAATAACATAGAAAATGCTTAACAAATTATTCTTGCTTCAAGTATAAGATGCCACAACATGAAATGCAATAGACTTACTACGACACATCAAAAAATCAAACATGGTAGCCGATCGAATTAAAATACGAGTCATTTAGAAGCTCACGAGTGTCACACCCTACAATTTAATGATTTTTTTCTAACATTTGTATTGATGGTTGATGTTTTAATTATTAAAAATTGGATTTAATAATTATACATACATATATGTATATGCTAAAAAATATGCACGTGTGTATATAAATGCATGTATAATCATATATGTATCTTTGAGAAGTTATTACGTTGAACGATTGTTTTGTTTAAATAACCATTTTCTTGGTTGCATAGTTGTGCGACGTTGATTTGTTTTACCACCACTTTCTGGTTATCATTGTTACATGTTAATGATTATAGTTGAATTCATTATTGGTTTCAAGTATTGTCAATATTTGGAAAATTTTATAAGTGAAATGTTATTATTATCAGTTTATAATTTTTTTATTGTATACTAAACTGCAAATTAATAATAATGAGATGATTATTGCTTTAATGTTCTTATTCTCCTCTTTGGCATTACGAACCTAGTCAAAGAACGTAAGGCATTAAAATTACTATTGCAGTTGTGTGAATAAGGGTCTTGGACCATTGACAAGGCAATAATTTTTATGTTAAGTTACATTTAAAATGGTCAAATACCGAAGGAGAAAATGTTTAAGTAATTGGGTCGTAGACTACCTTGTTTGTCATTGGTAAGTAATGAGTTTTTAATTGGTCATATACCAAAGAACAAATAAGTGGTTCGGTGTTGGTATTATACCATAATACAAGTCTATTGTTGTTTTGATGGTCTTAAACCATAATGCAAAGTGTATTGTTATTTGTTATGTTAGTGGTCTTGGACCACGAGAGGATTTAAAAAGGTTTAATGTTTATTTAAATGTAATGGTCATAGACAATAGAAATGTGGCATTATTAAGTTATTGTTTTTTGTCACCGACCCTATGATTTTGCATGGGGATTGGATAATGTTTAAAAATGGAAATGATTACATAAATCGAAAAACAAACCTTGCATGGTGAATGGAATACACATTGCATGGGGGTAAGTTGGAGAATTTGGAGAGAAAACAAAAGAGGACTGGAAGAAATTAATAGACATTAATGCATGACACGGTTTTCTTGGTAATTGATAAGCTTGTAATACAAGCTAATACATGCATGCTTTCCTCCATTCACATTTTTCAATTTGTATTTATTTTGGGCTCTGTTAGAATTGAGGAAATAGAGGAAATTTGTTAGTTATTTCATGCAAAAATTTGGAACTATTTTAATAGTAATTTGGGTTGGGTTAGTGCACTTTGAATCCTGGAAAATTTGGGAATTATCCGGCTATGCATATGCATTTGGGGTTTCTAGTTTTGAATGAGAAAGAGGAAAAAGAATATTCAATTTCAGACATGAATTTATTCTCTTAAACTTGTTGTTTTCTTTCAAAATAGATAAATAATATATGGTTTTATTTTTGGTAGTAAATATGAAATATTTTCTAATTTTTACTAAAACCTATGAAAGAAATACACATGGGTAAATAATAAAACAATGGGTTTTTGGAAGATTATTGAATAAGCTGTTTGTTTTTGGAAGAATGGTATAATAATATTTTTCTTTATAGATGCATTTTAGATTTTAAGTTTTGACATCAATAAGATTTTTGTTGCAAATATGACTATGGTTGTTGGAAATGATGAAATTCAAACGTTAAGATATGAGTTCCCTTTAGTTTTTTTTTTTGCTAGATCTAAATTATGTTTTCAACATAATATAGGCCATTTGTACTTTGTAATTGTTACCTTGAAGTTTTGAGTCGATTATTATTTAGTTTTCAAAGTTTTATTGCCTAGAGTTTCTTGCATGATGCTTCAATCAATTTTGAATAGATACATACATACACACACACACACACACACACACACACACACACACACACACACACACACACACACACACACACACACACACACACACACACACACACACACATTAGATCCCAAGTTAACATTTATTAACAAGTTGCAAAATGTAAGAGCTATGCTCTTTCTATATCCTAAAAACATTTTGATTCTTAAAGATCCTATTATGAGTTGTTGTTTGATGATCTAGTTTGTTACCTAGTAGTTTTTGTAATAGGGAATTGGTCTCTCCTCTTGACACTTGTAAAATTGTTTTGTTATTGTATTATTATGTTGAAATGGTTGTTTATCCCCTTATGGCATTAACATTTAAATGGTATTAGCTCATCGAGCTCATCTATGAAATCACATATGCTTATTTATAAAAGTACATGTTTTGAGTTATAAGAATAAATGTTTGATATAGTGACTTTGTGTTATATGTTTCTTAAAATACGAGACTTTATGCTTTACTTAATAATAATCTTTATTGTTTTAAGTGAATTATTTGAACACTTCTATGAGTGTTAATTCAATGATAAAGTCAGTTGATGAGAACCAATTTTCTTAGTATGTGAGATTGTTGAGAATTTTGAGAGTCACTTAATTTGCATTGAGTGTAATTAGAGAATGTTAGAAGGTAATGTAAAATGTATGGATTTTTTTGTAATGGTATTGATTCGATCTACTTGTATTTTTAATAAGAACATTAATAAATTTGGAAGGGCTTACTAAAATTTCCTTTTGGATGAATATGGATTGTTAGATAAGCAATGTACATTGAGTAGTTGTGAGAAGAAAGAATGATGGAATAAACAAATTCATTAACTAAATTCTAATAATTGTACTTAGTTGAGACTCAAAAATTTATTTTATATTTATGTTATAGTATATGGACTAGATATTGTTGAGATAAGGTTTGGTCTTGATTATTGTCAAAATGAACTACTTTATCAGCTATTTAATTTAATAAGTTGGTATGACAATACTATCGGTTGGATTCTTGGTGTTGAAAACATAGTTACACTATATAGTAGCATTTAATTGACTAGAGCCTCGAGTGACCAGAGATCTAGTGATGGTGACCGATCCTACTATAGTGACATATATATCATATCCATTCAAACCAATGGATAGAGAAATATAGAAGCTCAACTCCCTATCATGGAGGGAGTTGGATGTGGGCTAGAGAGGTCTCATCTATCTATTATATACATGATATGACTAATGAACCAAACATGAAACTGATTATGCTAAAATGTAAAATCATAGCCTAATCTAATGTAATATAATAGCCTAATTTATAACTTCCTTTGTTGAACTTGTGGGCATGAATATTAATCACTTTGCGGAAGCTTTAAGCAATACTTTAGGATGTGTTATCACTAAATAACTACACCCTTTGAATATCCATAATGTGAATAGGACGTTTGGTGTGATTGGGTAACATGGGATCACCTCTCAAGCTATGGGACTTGGGCTTGAGGTGAACCTCGAAGAATGCCACTTCCTCTTCCTAAACTAAGTGTTGTACTACTCCTAGTGCAATAAAATGGTTATCTAGACCTATGCTAACATTTTCATGGGTTTTAGGGAAAGAGATTTGCAAGAAATGAAACTATACTAGGGATGGTGATGCACCAAATAAAGGGTGTTGCTAGACTCAGGAAGGGTTAATTTGAAGAGGGTGTTGTGCACCACAAGACAACTTCACCTACTACAACTTAGAGAGGGTAAAAGAAGATCACAGACTAAGAATCATGCAATCCCTTTGTTAAACTTCAATCAAAAAATGTATCATTCTTCCAATGAAGAAGGATGAACTTGAGAAGGGTGAATAAGCACCACAACTCAACTACATGTAATACTCCACCACTTGATAAGCACATAACTCCAAGAACCTGCAATAGAAACTTGAACTTACATAGTGTACCTGTAAGCATGAGAAAGGAACAAAGAAGTATAGAAGGATGAAAGGACCAAGATTAGTCACAAAACACACTTTTATTACTTCAACAACATGCACAATGCATCATACATTCAGAAGAGGAAATGGTTTCCATTACAATCTTGAAAGGAGGCTTGAAAGTTCCCTCAACATACAAGAACAAATTGAAGAAGGAGGTTTCTTGAAAAATATACACTTGTCTCAAAATTCTAACTTGTCCAACCTGTTGGAATGAGCTTCCAACTTACATTTATAGAAGAATTTTGTGAGAGAGAAGAGGAAAAGTAATAAATTCCTTCCTAAATTTAAGGTACATGATGGTTCATTTATTACAAAATTAGTTGAATCTTGAGAAGCTTCCATCATGTGCCATTAATGCCCAGTTTGACTTAATCTTCTCAATTAATTAAAGGAATATTTTAATAAAATATTTTAATAATAATAATAAAAATATTTAAAATATTTTAATAAAAATATTAATTTAATAATTATTAGGTAGGACCCCCCAAGGGTCAACTTGCATTTGAAGGGCTCCGCATTTCCAAAATGGTCAAAAAAACCAACTCGTTGGTTGGCTCTTGAGCCAACTCGATCAGAGTTGGTGTTGAGCTCCTCCTTCCATCACATTGACCGAGATTATCTACTTGGTCTCAACACCCCTATTCTTTCTCTATGCATTTCAATGGTTTCACCATCCATGATAACTTGATGATTTTATTTTCATGAACTCATTATTTCTTTCGACTCACTATCCATGTCACGAGATCTCACAATGGCTTGATCGATGCCCCATTCTACCCAACTTGTGTAATCATAATTGACTTTAATCCATCAAGCCAATAGATGTTACTCCACCTTAGCTTGGTAGAGTCTCCTCATCACTACTCGTGTCATACTCTCATTCAAACGAGTTCTAATCCATGCCCAACCGAATCACCATCTCACTCAATGTTGAACTTATCTATAAGTATGATCTCCCTTGCATTCAAATATGGTGGGATTGCTTACATGTTTCACCAACCCCAAGTAACTTCAACTCGTGCATCTCCCTCTTGATCTCAAGCTATCGTTTATGCTTGGTTTTTCATCTTCGTGCATGAAGTCAAGACAATGACTATACAATGAGCTCCTACTACCGAGTAGCTTGGAACTTGGATCGACTCCTTGAGCCACCTTTTGGACTCATTATGGTGAATCGTCATATTAATGCATATATTCCTATGACCTATAATGAATAACTCATCTCTGAACCCACTAATTTTCTTTGTAACTTGGCCATGAGTTCTCAAACATAACGACCTTTGGGCCTATTCATTCCATAATCCCATTAATTAAGCGATGCAATGTGACCACCCTACACAAGCTCATCATTTTATTTATTTTATAATGGCTCGGTACTCTTTCCTCATTTTTCTACTGAGTTCCATGACCAATATCCCTGAATATGCTACATTCTTCTCAAGCTCGTGATTTACTTCCTGCGTTGAACGTTGCACCATCTTTAACCTATGCTCTCTTTGGTTTAGTGTCTCAGAATCATCCCATTCACATTCGTGTATGACATGCTTATACCTCTAAGCTCAACTAATGGCTCTATACATTTCTTCCCCCTACGAAGTCAGGTGCAACCATATGATAAAATCTTCCAAATGGCTCGACAACCAAGCCCTTAGCTCACTTCACTTGTTTACCCAAGCTTCACAAGCACAAGCTCTACCTCTACCCATGGGATGGTGTCCAATTTCTTATGTGTTCCACCAATCCATTACAAAAAAATTCGACTCTTCACTTAGAGATCGATGTCAAATGTTCATCTTGTTGTGAGCTCTTTTTTCCTTCATCGTTGTGAGTTCGGCCCTAAATAGACCACCTTTGCCATGCTCACTAACAATCTCTGATCACTCAATGATCTAAGTTTCTCATAACTTGACAAACATTTCTTAGCTTTTTGAATTTTATTATGAACTCATCACTCTAAATTATTCGAGATTTCATCATTTCTTTCTCACACAAGAACATGATAAGCCTGAAATGCCTCATTTTTATCTTCTCTAATGACGGTGATGAATTCTCCATAAGCCAAAGTTTTCCCACATCTGAATCGAAGCTAATTTTTCCCTATCAACTCGGGGACCAACTCATTCATTCATCATGTTAGTTAGGTTGATTATCATACCTCCTCTTATGTCATTGATCATATTGCGCTCTCTCATGACTCACTCCAATGTGCTCGACTCACACCGGAAACTCACATGATATCTTGCCCGCCAACTTGGACTCCTCTGTATGGAACTCTTTTGTTGGGTTGCCATTTTGACATCCCCGCATGGCAATGCTCTCCTAAATTTCCACATTAAATACTAGAGTGTGGGATTTTGACAACATTTTTTCAACTCGACTAGGATATGGACCCCCAATTTCCGAAGCCCACTTTCGCACAACACCACGATTTGGAGCTCACATGCAATGTTTCTCACTTCCCAGGACATGGAACTCCCAACTTATCTTTCCATCACCAAACCTCCAAACTTGGCTTTCTCCATGATTGGAAATTTCTGCAAGGATATCTCAACATTGATCCAAGTCTGTATTCTTTCACAACCGAGTGACTCATCCTTGGCTCGGATGACTGAGCTAGTTGACATCAGATTTTCCTCAACATTTGTTCTAGCATCAAGCCTTTGAATTGATTTGAATCAAAATGATCCACTCTAAACTCCTTACTTACTCTGACCAAGCCACATTAAAAAAAGCATCCTCTCTTAGATGCACTTGAGTCATGCATCAAAACCTCAGCCTCATGTTGAATGCTCCAATGAGCTACCCTTAGCCAAGCCCATCATCAAATCACTTGGTTGAGCCTTCATGTAATGTTGGACCCCCTAGAGTTGGTCATTCAGGAACGGGCCAAAAAATATTCCTATGGTCTTCTTTATTCAATCAATAGAGCTTCCTGGATACCAAAATCACTTTCTTCAATGTTATCGAACCAATCTCTTCATGACCTAGACTTTTATTTTCTCATTTCATACATGAGTCGATGCACTTGAACTCAATCTAATGTTAAATATCACGATCACTATGATTACCAGCTAAGATACTCATTTCAACTATGAGTTTGAGCTATTTATTTTTCTAATTGGTGATTAACTCGTCAAACTAAGTTGATTGTGCCTTACCGCATATACTCTTATGAACTGGGAATTGACTCAATTGCCTCAACTCGAATTATTTGAATCCTCAAACCTTAACTACTACACCATGTCTGAGCTCCCTCAAATCATCTTCCATCTTTTTGTTTTGTGAGTTGAGTTGAATTAACTCGCATTGATGTGGTGTGACCGACTCTTTTCAATATTGGACTTGGCCGACCCGTTAAGTTGAGCTCTAATGATAAATGCATGAGTTATCAACCGAGCTAACACCGCGTTGTCACTGAGTTGAGATCAATTTTACCCTATTCAATGCTAGGTGAGCTCACCTATGCAATTTATTAATTATTTTAATTTTATTATCTTCATGATGACCGATCATGATTCCCTGGGACCAATTTCATAATTTGATCATAATAAGACCCTGTTTTTCAATTTTATCATGTGTACAAAATTGGATAACAGGATGTTAGACTTTCCTCTACTCTTAAATTATAGAAATTGATTATTGATGGTTATTATATGAATTTCATTAATTTCCTAAATGGTAAACCCAAACCTAGTTGGATTATAAAATATTTCATTGAAGAATTTATTCACCTTTAAAAGTCCTTCACAAGTTATTTTTATCATAATTTGATTAGAATATGACTCTGTTGTCCAATTTAATCATGTGTGCAAAATTGGATAACATTTTTGGACCTCTGGGGGGATGATTTTCTACTAAGCATGATTCTAGTAGCCTAAATTCATCCATTGGGAATGGATTCAATATTGGAATCGTAACTAATTTAGATCTTTTGTGATACATCTTGAAGTCTTCTTGGTATTATTGATCTTGAACTCCACAGTAATGATAGGTAGGAAATATACTGAATCTGACAAATGCTTAGAAACTATGGAATATTGTGGAATTTTGAATGAAGCATCTGTTGAACTGGGATATCATGAACCTCTTATGAAACTTGAACCTTCTTCTCCTTGAAAACCTCCAATGATGATACAATGTGCAAGAACAACAAAAAAAACACAACAACAAGGAAAGCAAAAGAACAACAAACACATAACAATGTGCATAAGCACTTGGAGGAAAACACCTAACTAAATTATACAGGGGGTGGAATGATCTCAAAAGAAATCTTTGAGATGTATCCCATTCACATGAATGGGTAGTTATTCTCCATTGATCCTAGATAAATGAAATGAATTCACCTCTTTGCAACTCGTGATGATGTATGGCCCACTCTAGAGAGTGTCAAACTTGGCATGCTTTCCTAGTTTGGCTCTATCTTCATCCCATTTGAGAACTAAATCTCCCTCTTGAAAATGTTTGTTAGATGCCTTCTTGTCAAAATATTTCTTAACTTGAGCCTGATGTTGCTCCAAAGTCTTCATAGCCTTGTTTTGTACTTCTTCTAACTCCATGAGCTTAGCAAACCTGATTGTCAAAGGATCACTCTCCATAACTCAAGCTGATGAGATAACTCCAAAGAAGGTAACTCAAGGAGAGTGGAATTTTTTTGCTTCTCTTCCATATACAAGCATGAAAGGAGAATTTTTGATGGCCCTTTTAGGTGTGATTTGATCTACCCATAAAGCAGTCTTAAGTTGTGTATGCCAAGTCCTCATGTTAGTCTCCATTGTGCACTTGATAATCCTTGTGAGGTTCTTGTTGCTAGACTCAGCCAATTTGTTTCCTTATGGATAGTAATTAGATGAAGTCTTGAGGTAGACCCCATTCTTAACATCCCATTCACTTCACTCAACTTCAGACCAAGGAAATCCATCACATTGTTTGAAATAACTATAAATGGAACACCAAACCTTGTCATTATACCTTCTAAGAAATCAAGAATTGCCTTCTCATTGCTTTCCTTCAATGCTACTACTACCTTTTCCATTGAGTAAAATATTTCGTTGTAGTAAGGACCCATTTATGTCCATCACTGGATGGAGGATTAATCATTCAATGAAATCCAACCCCCATTGAACAAAGGGTTGATCCACTTGAATTAGATGCAGTGGAAGAGCTGCCAACTTTTTTTTCCGGTGAAAAAGGCACATTCCTTACACTTCCTTTACCCTAGAGATGGGCATATTTGAACAAATTTGGCCAATAGTAACCAGCTCACATGATCTTGGTAGTAGTTTTTCATGCAAAATAATGTCCTCTAGATAGGCCATTGTGAAACTCTTCTAGTATCTTACTTACCTATTTTGGTCCCATGCATTGAAGGAGAACACCATTCAAATCCTTTCAAAAGAGAACATTATCTACTAGAACATATGGAATAGACTGAAGACAAAAATTCCATATTTTATTTTTATCCATGTTCATACAGGATATACTCTGAGAAAAGGAAATTCTTCATTTTGGATAACCAGTCAACTTGATCATCACCTCATTAGTGTTTAGGAGCATCACATTCTCATCACCTTTTGATTCCATGTTTGCAACAAGTTGTTGACAAAAACCTTTACCTCGGAAAGTTTGGTAACTTTGATATGTACGTCATACTCCATCACCTTCGTGATCCATCCAACATGCTTTTCATTCATCTCTTTGTTTAGCAAAAATTCCTTGACACGATGAGACACCATTAGATGAATTTTGTTGTTGGACAACATGTTCTTGAATTTATTCAAAGCTTGAATAACCGCAAAGACTTGTTTTTCAATGAATGAATATTTGAGCTCATAGTCTTTGAGGGATTGACTGAAGAAATAAATTGGTTTCTCCATTAGATCTCATTTTGTTGGGTGAGGATACCTGAAATGCTCTCTTGACCTACAAAAGCATAAAGAATAAAATATTTATCAAACCTAGGGTTCACCAATGTGGGAGCTTGAGAAATGGCCATTTTGATGGCTTTGAATCTCTCCCTTCCTTCTTTTTCCATGAGAATGGCATATTTTTCTTCAACATGGTTATCAGTGGTTTAGCCAATGTTACAAATTGAGGGATGAATCTCCACATGAAATTTATGGTTCCTAGAAAAATCTAGAGACCCTTCTTGTGACTTGGGAGAGATAAGGACATAATCGAATGGATCTTGGCTGGATCAATAGAAATTCCTTCCTTCCGCTGAAACAACATGCCCCAACAACTTTCCCTCATGCACTGCAAAAATACATTTCTTGGGTTGAGTGAAACCTCAAATTCCCATCTACCTTTGAAAAACCTTCCTTAGATGTGTGATGTGGTCTTTTGCATGCTTAGAGTATATAGTTATATCATCAAGGTAAACCAAAATGATATCATTGATTAGTCCCTTAAATTCCATGTCCATGGATCTTTATAAAGTAGCCTCGACATTAGAAAATTTGAATGGCATTTTTTTGTAAGCATGTGTGCCCCACTTGGTAGTGAAAGTCATTTTGAATTGATCATATTCTTGGACCAAAATTTTATTGTAACTGAATATCCATCGAGTAAAGAAAATATTTGAGCTCCTGCCACTCGTTTGAAGGATTTTCTCCATTGATGGAAGAGGATAATGATATTTCAACAAGGAATGGTTTAAGTCCATGGACTAAAATCCACACATATCTGAATCTCTTCATTCTTTTTCCTTGTGGGGACCATTGGATACCCAAGAGGAATTCTTGATAGGAAAAATTATACAGGCCTCGATGAGTTTGGTTAGCTCCTTTCTCATTAGTGGCTCAATTTTGGGATTAATTGGCCTCTATTTCTGATGAATTGGCTTAGCATTAGGATCCAGTTTGATGGTATGTTGTGTTAGACTGGATCAAAACCACGTAAGTCTTTGTAGCTTCCATGAAAAAATGTCATGATACTCTTGAAAATTTTTGATGAAATCTTCTTTCTCTTCGGAAGTGCATACTTTTCCGATCTTTATAACCTTTTCATTTACTACCTTGACTTCCTCAAAATCTTCTTCTTTGACCACCATGTTAGAGCTTTGTCTTTTGGATTGATCATCTGAATTAAAGATGGATTCCAAAGTAACTAATCCTTTTGGTAGCTTGTTGTTTTTCAATTGTATGATTTGATCACCATATGATTCTTGCAACTTATCTTGATTTTTCAGAAAACTCCGCCTCTTCTTGTAGGAAAAAGGACAATTTATTTTTCACTTTAAAACACTTTCCAACTACTCACATTATCAAGAACTATAGGTCGAACCACCATTTTGACATATTTCCACCCTTCTTTCATGATATCAATAGGTATGTCATATTGTGAACCAATCTATAGCAAGCCTATCAACATCTTGATTTTTATTTCTAGGAATAATGTGGATATGAAAATCTTTGAAATCTTCAATCAAATCCTAAACTTGGTTATTTTATGATCTTAAAAGATAATTTTTGGATGCACTTCATTTCTTCACTTGATGAACAACTAACTCATTGTCTCCAAAATTAGTAAGGGATTTGATTCCCTTCTTTTAAACTAGTTTGATTCCTTGCACAAGGTCCTTGTATTCAACAACATCATTAGTGAAACTAAATTGAAAATGGAAAGATGAAAAGTACTTATCATCTCCTAGAGAAATTAACATGACACTAGCACTAGATCCATTCTTACTCCTTGAGCCATCGAAGAAAAATTACCACAATCCTTCATAATTGCTTTTGTTTTGACCAGTTGTGGTATGATCATTCCTTCTTCATGAATGCAGTATATACCTAATCTCATCTCTTCCAAAAGCAAAAAACCAGCTTCTTCCTCTGCCAACACATCAACATAGGGATCATATTGATGATCTCCACTTACTTCATCTAACATAGTATCGGGACTTCTTCAACAAGAGTGGTCGGTTCATGATCAACATCTTCTTCTTTTGGATCACCGATGGTATAATTCCCATTTATAAGACTAGTAGTGTAGGGTTCTACATGATTATGGAAGATTGGTTCTACCCTTATAGTTACTTTGGTTTGTATCGAGTCCTGAGAATCATATGTGACCAATTGGTGATAGATAACCACCCATCTTAGTAGTGAAATCTCGTGATAGGCAAATGGCAAAGAGAGGAGGGAGATCAATGACTGATATGTCTTGGGTGAATGAAAAACTTAGGCATGCATGGATGGTAAGTTAAATTCCTTTGATAACTCCAACAGTTTTAATAGTTGTGTCATCTAGCTGAATAAATCCTCTTGCAACCGATGCATATTGTATGCCTAGTACATCTGTAATTTGTTTGGGCATGACCGAGCTACTGGCACCAAAATTGATCATATAATTATGTACCAGGTGGTCACCAATGATCAGGGAAATATATAATGGTGGTGGTTTTTTTGCCTTAGGAATACTTTTCCCTTTTGTTGACACAAACTTGTAGCAGTTGTTGTTCCATGACCCGATGATCCGTCGGTTGTACCAAAATTGTTCAGAGCCTCTCGCAACAAGTTTCTTTGAGAAGGAATTGAGAGTGTGTCCCACATAGTAATGCTCAAGTTGGTCTTCTTCATTTGTTCTACAATATTGAAGGGAATTTCTCCTACTTTTTTGACACTTATTTGGGCATTATAATCCTCTTTTGAAAAGTGCTTGTTGGGTACCGTGATGCATGAAGAACCTTCTTCCTTGCGGCTTGGCTAGAAGTTATTTCTGTGGTTTATTTCCCACATCTTTATCAACCGCCACTTGTGGCTGAGGTTGTGAAGTGGATGCTTGATCAGCTTTGGAAGGTTGAGATTCCATTGCTCTCTTTTTGGAACAAGTTTTGCTGCCACTGATGAGGAATTTGTATTCAACCCACAAAAATCTTCTGCTTGCTAATTTAGCAAAGTGGTTTCTTCAAGTGCTTGTGGTTGATCTGTTATTTCCTACGTAGATGAATTTTTGTTGGCTCTATGGAGGGCATATACGATTTGAACCATAAGGGCCTAGCTAAGAACTCCATTGGGAAAAAATAATTTTATTGTGTGGTTGAGAACAAGGATAAGCACCATTCGTAGTCTTGAACTATATTATTCTGGATAGGTACTATGGCTCTAGATGAGCTAGCAAAAGAGGGTTCCAAAATTTCAAAGGCCTAACATTCATAACTTGACTTGTAGTTTTATTTTGAGGCTAATTTTTCCCTTGAAAAGGAGGATGGTTAGCCTAATACTACTAATTTTTTGGTTGGTATGGATGATTATATTGAAATTGTTTCCTCTTGAGTGCAATGAGCTCATTCCCAAAAGTTTACAGCAGTGAATTGACTTCAAATAGGTCATTTGAAGAGGTGTGGGGGAAGACTGAGCTAGTTGCTTGGAGTTTACATGAATAGGAGAAATGGTAGGCTGATTGTTTGTAAGATTCGAAGACAATGGCATTGGCAATCATGGAGCTATCTTTCCAGCCTGGATTAAGGAATTCTCCACTCTTATGGAAACTTCGTAGGCATCAGGTAGTGTAGTCCCTCCCATGGAATGGATCATAACTACTACATCATTATTCAAGGCTCACAAATAGTACAAGAATGCATTATTTGGAGAAGGCTTTATGAGTTCAGAATCCTATTCCAGGTCCTATGGAATCAAAAGTTGAAATCACTCATGTATTCTTGGGGAGCTCTCTTTATGGTAGTGAGTTGTTCCAAAAGTGACAGGTGATCACTCTTGTCTTCAAAATGTTTACTAGATATTTTCTCTAACTCATCCCAAGTGGTTATAGTACTAACACTTAACCCTTGAAACCATTGAAGTGTTTTTCCTTGAAAGAGGTAGAAAGAAGTCTAACTACAATGTTGTCCTTCGTGATATTATGTACTAAAAAAATGTTGGCTACATCAAGAATATGTTCCACTGGAGTAACGTGAGTTTCCCCTATGTAGAAGGGTAAACTTTTGAGTGTCGTAATAGGTATAGGGTCATGTTGAGCCAACAAAAGAGGACTACTTACATTGAAAGGGGGAAAATTTTTGTTCCTTGCCATAGCAATGAGAGGTTGATTATTCCTAGTGGAGGAAACCTTCCGTAAGGAGGAGTTGAATAACCCCTATGAGGTGATGCTACAATGGGTGATGTTGAGATGTCTCTTCTCCTTCTCCTTGGAGTAAACAGGATTAATTTGATATGCTAATAATTTCCTTTCTTTGAAGAAGGTCTCATCTAAATTCTTTTGCATAAGTTAATGCACTGAGATTTGAAAGAAAGATATATAGAGTCGTTAGGTATGTTTACTGCACAAGTGAGAAGAGAAGTACCAACTCTACTCCCACGGGGCATGCCAAAAACTATTATCTCCAGATCACTACACCCTCTGAATGGATAGAATATGAATAGGATGTTAGGTGTGATTGGGTGGTTCACCTCTCAAGTTGTTGGACTTGGGCTCAAGGTGAACCTCTAGAGAAGGTCGATTCCTGTTCCTAAGCTAAGTGTTTTACTACTCTTAGTAAAATAAAATTATTATCTAGACCTATGCTAACATGTTCATGGGTTTTAGGAAATATATTAACAAGAAATGAAACTATACTAGGGATGGTGATGCACAAAATAAAGGGTGTTTATATACTTGTGAAGGGTTAATTTGAAGAGGGTGTTGTGCACCACAAGACAACTTCACCTACTGTAACTTAGAGAGGGTAAGCGGAAGACCACAAACAAAGAAGCATGTGTTACCTTTATTAAAATTCAATCAGAAAACAATATATCAATCTTCTAATGAAGAAGGATGAACTTAAGAAGGGTGAAAAAGCACCACAACTCAACTGCATGTAATACTCCACCACTTGATAAGAACAAAACTCCAAGAACCTGCAATAGAAACTTGAACTTACACAGTGTACTTGTAAGCATGAGAAATGCACAAAGAAGTATAGAAGGATGAAAGGACCAAGATTAGTCACAAAACACACACTTTTATTACTTCAACAACATGCACAATGCATCATACATTCAGAAGAGGCAATGGTTTTCATTACAGTCTTAAAAGGAGGCTTGAAAGTTCCCTCAACATACAAGAACAACTTGTAGAAGAAGGAGGTTTCTTGAAAAATATACACTTGTCTCAGAATTCTAACTTGTCCAACTTGTTGGAATGAGCTTCCAACTTACATTTATAGAAGAATTCTGTGAGAGAGAAGAGGAAAAGTAATAAATTCCTTCCTAAATTGAAGGTACATGATGGTTCATTTATTACAAAATTAGTTGAATCACTTGAGAATCTTCCATCATGTGCCATTAATGCGCAGTTTGACTTAATCTTCTCAATTAATTAAAGGAATATTTAAATAAATTATATTAATAATAATAACAAATATTTTAATTATTTTAATAAAAATATTACTTTAATAATTATTAGGTAGGACCCCAAGGGTTAGCTTGTATTCGAAAGGCTCCATATTTCCAAAATGGACCAAGTCGATAGTTGGCTCATTGAGCCAAATCACCAAGTTGGTGTCGAGATCCTCCTTCCATCGCATCGAGTGAGCTTATCAAATTTGCTATCTACTTGGTCCTAGAACCCTATTCTTAGCTCGATGCATTGAGCAATTTCACCATCCACGATAGCTTGATGATTCTATTTTCACAAAATCATTATTTCTTTCGACTCGCTATATATGTCACAAACTCTAAATGGCTTGACCGACACCCCATTCTACCCAACTTGTGTAATCCAATTTAACTTTAATCCATGAAGGCACTCAATTTTACTCCACTTTCACTCAAGAGAGTCTCCCCATCACCACTCGTGTCATACTCCACTGACTTCTAATCCATGCCTAAGTGAATTACCCTCTCGCTCAATGTTGAACTTGTCTCTAATAATGAGCTCCTTGCATTCCAATATGGTGGGCTTGCTTACATGTTCCACCAACCCCAAGCAACTCCAACTCGTGCATCTCCCTCTTGATCTCGAGCTACCATTTATGCCTGGTTGTTCATCTTTTTTCATCAAGTCAGGCCAATGACTATACAATGAGCTCTTACCACTGAGTAGCTTGGCACTTGGATTGGATCATCGAGCCACCTTTTAGACTTGTTGTGGTGATTCATTAGATCAATGCATATATTCCTATGACCTTACTGGGCATAACTCCTCTTTGAACCCCTAATTTTGTTTATAACTTGGCCATGAGTTCTCAAACATAATGACCATTAGGCCTATTCATTCCACAATCCCATTGATTAACTAATGCAACGTGACCACCCTACACGAGCTCGTCATTTTATTTCTTTTCTAATGGCTCGGGACTCTTTCCTCATTTTTCTATTGAGTTCCACGGCCAATATCCCTAAATATGCTATGTTCTTCTCAAGCTCATGAGTTGCTTCCTGAGTTGAATGCCACACCATCTCGAACCTATGCTCTTTGTGGTTTAGTGCCCCAAACTCAGCCCATTCACACTCGTGTATGCCATAGTTACACCTCTAAGCTCAACTAATGGCTAATGGCTAATGGCTCAATAGCCAAGCTCATGGCTTGCTTCATTCATGAGATCTACCTCTACCCATGTGATGGTATCTAATTTCTTTTGTGTTCCACCAATCCATTATGAAAATCTCGGCTCTTCACTCGAGTTCGATGTCAAATGCACAGCTTACTATGAGATCTTTTTGCCTTCATTGCTACGATTTTTACCTTGAATAGATCACCCCATGTCATGCTCACTAATGAGATCCATCATTCAATGATCTAAGTTCCTCACAGCCTAACAAACATGTCTTAGTTGTCTAAATTTTCTTCCAATCTCATCACTCCAAATGAGTCGATATTTCACCATTTATTTCTCACGCAAGCACACGATAAGCTTGAAACATCTCATTCCTATCTTCTCTAATGACGGTGATGAATTCTCCATAAGCCAAATTTTTATCACATATGAATCAAAAGCTAACCATCACCCTATCAACTCGGTGACCAACTTGGTCATTCATCATGTTAGTTACCTTGATTTTCCATACCTCCTCTTCTGTCGCCAATCATATTAGGATCTCTCATGACTCACTCCAATGTGCTCTGACTCACCTGATAACTCACCCACCAACTCAGATTCCTCTCGTATGGAACTCTTATGTTGGGTTTCCCTTTCAACATCCTCGCATGGAAATGCTCTCCTAAATTTCCATGTTGAAGACTGGAGTGTGGGATTTTGGCACCATTTTTCGACTTGACTAGTTTATGGACCCAAAGTTTCTTGAATCCTATTTTCCCACAATGCCATGGTTTGGAGCTCACCCGTAACTTTTCGACTTCCTCGGATGTGGAAATCGTAACTTGGCTCACCATCACTTGGAAATTTCCCACAAGGATATCTCAACATCAAGCCAAGTCCGTATTCTTTCACAATCGAGTGACTCAACCTTGGCTCAACCAATCGAGCTAGTTGACATCGGCATTTCCTCAACATTTGTGAGCCCGACATTGAGCCTTTAAACTAAGCTAAATCAAAATGATCCACTCGAACTCCTTACATGACCAAGCCACTAGCATCCTCTCTTGGACACACTTTATTCATGTATCAAAACTTCGACCCCAAGTTGAATGCTCCAATGAGCTACCCTCATCCAAGGCTATCATCAATTCACTTGGTTGATCCTTCATGTAATGTTGGAAACCCAAAAGTTGTTCATTTAGGAGCAGACCTACAAACATTCCTATGGGCTTCTTCGTTCAATCAATAGAGCTTCCTGGACACCAAACTCACTTTCTTCAATGTTATTAAGCTAATCTCTTCACGACCTAGACTTTTATTTTCTCGTTTCATACATGAGCTGACACACTTGAACTCAATCCAATATTCAAGCTCACGATCACTATGATTACCAGCTAAGCTACTTGTTTCAACTACAAGTTTGAGCTATTTATTTTTCTAATTGGTGAGTAACTTGTCGAACCGAGTTAACTGTGCCTTACCGCATATACTCTTATGAACCGAGAATTCAACCCAATTGCCTCAACTCGAATTATTTGAATCCTCAAACCTTAACTCCTACGCCATGTCTAAGCTCCCTTAAAGCATCTTCAATATTTTTGTTTCATGATATTAGTTGAATTAAATTGCATTAAAATGGATCAACCGACTCTTTTCAATGATGGGCTTGGCCAACCCATCGAGTTGAGCTCCAATGATAAATGAATGAGTTCTCAACCAAGATAACATCGAGTTGTCACCGAGTTGAGCTCAATTTGACCCTGTTCAATGCTAGGTGAGCTCACCTATGTAATTTATTAATTATTTTATTTGTGTTATCTCTGTGATGACCGGATGTGAGTCTTTGGGACCAATGTCATAATTTTATTATAATAGGACCTCGTTGTCTAATTTTATCATGTGTACAAAATTGGATAACATGATGTTAGACTTTCCTCTACTCTTAAATTATAGAATTTGACTATTGATGGTTATTATATGAATTTCATTAATTTCTTGAATGGTAAAACCAAACCTAGTTGGACTATAAAATATTTCATTGAAGAAGTTATCCACCTTTCAAATTCCTTCACAAGTTATTTTTTTCATCATACATATAGGAGTTATTGCAGATTCACAAAGACCCCCAAATCGACCCTCAGATCTACTGTAGATAAATGGCCAATTCGGTGTGAATGCACAACATGGAGTTTTCCCTAAGTGTGGGACCTTGCAAATTGGGAAAAATCTCCAGATTGAGGTTAGTTCCTACTCCTTTGTTTAGGTGTATGCATGTAATTTTTGCAAAGGTTCTAATTCAAAATTCCTACTCTAAAACTACCAAGGAGATAGGGTTGAGAGAAAACATGGAAATGGAAACAAAACTAAGCAAAAATAGAACGGTGATACACCAAAGGAGTGTTGGACTTATTGCTTTTAAAATTAGACATAGATCATGAGGATGTAGCATCAAAACATGCACAAATTGCCAAAATGCAATGAAATATCAGAAGGAAACAAACCAACACAAGAGAGGATTGAAAAAACTCATTCACAGAGCATGCATTATCAGTTCCAGATTTAATACGATACATTGTGTTAGAAAGGAGGCAAAAAACATGTTGCAATCTCCATGGGAGTTCTAAAATTCTACAAATCTACCTACTAAGGAAGAAAAGAGAACTTGCAAAAGCAAGGAGTCCAACCTTTACAAAAAGAGCCAAAACTAGCTTTTGACGATGAAGCAAGAATGAAGAAAGGTGAAAAAATGTGGGTAAATTGATTTGACATCTCCAACCACCAACAAGATTCATTGAAACAGAAATTTCACCCTCAAAAATCCATTTTTCGATGCATTCGGCCATGTTGGAGAAGAAACGGATGCCATACTTCATCAATTTTGGTGGTTGGGGGTCGGTTCTACATTTTTTCCGTGCCAGAGACATTTCTTCATTTTTTCCCATCAAACTCTGTCAAAATTTAAAATTGAGGGATCCATCATGTATAGGGTGTTGATAGCTTTCCAATGGTACCAAATTTGATGAATTTCAACCACTGGATTGAAAGATATGACCTTTTGAAATTCTGTAGCCAAATTAGGGCAAAAATGGTGAAAAATGGGTCTGCGGGCTCAACCTTTCCTTTTTCCCTTTTTTACAAAATTTACAAAAAGTCTCAAAAAACTCCATGGCCCCTGCAGGGGAAAAGTTCCACATGGTGTTAAAAGGGCTTCGCAGGGTCCAAAGATCACTTTTGCTCTAAAAGCACAAAAAATGTTAAAGTTTAAAATACCTCCCGTAGCCAAAAACCCCGCTTCCTGCTTTGACTTTGACTTTTGGTCTCTGGCGGAAGTGCGGGTCACCTTGTGAATTTTTCCCTTTGGAATGAAAAAGGGTTAAGTTCTAAATTCCCTTCGATCCTCTACCTTCTCGCTTTGCTTAATATGCGGCCACGTGTCCTCCTCGAACCTTAGGCAAATTTTCTTCCTTTGCGCCTTTGTGGGCTCGTAGGCCGAAAAATTACCTTTGTGCCCTCTTAGCCAAAAAGACTAAGTATCAAAATTCTTCTTCTTTCCACTGACCCGTAATCTCCTTTGGAAAAATTTCTTCCTTAGCTCTGTGGACCCGCCCAGGGCAAATTTTCAATGTAAACTCCACTGAGCCATAACTCAAAAAAAACGAGTTAGGAGGACTTCTTTACCTTTCTGGAAAGGTGAGAAAATCCTCTATCTGATGAAAACATACCTAGAAAATTTTGAGTCCCTGAAGCATGTAAAAAAACATTTTAAGTACCAGCAAAGGAAAAGGAGGAGTTAGCCAAAAATAAGCATGGGCTTATTTTGGATAACAATAGGGAAGTTAATTATCTAGTTGATTCTCTTGCTAATGTGGGGATCCTTTCCCATAATTACACCACTTGGCATAATTTTAATTCTTTACCCCCTAATGTTCAATCAATTATTAATTTGGAAAAAGGAGGATTTCACGGGTTTAATGCCTACGTTAAGTGGGTGATTGATCATACTATTAAACTCGATTTAGAGTTTATTTTTCTTTGAGACCAGATTCCTTCCACCCGCACTCTCTCTCAAGGTGATTCTAGGTTTTGCACTTTGAATTATGGGGGAATATTTATAGGGTAGATCCGGTCATCCATGTGTAATGGAAACAGACGTTGAACTCGGGAAATCATGAAGAAAGGAGGTTTCAATTATTTTATGAATGCAATGAGAGTGCATGATATTCACTATAAAGGGTAAAGAAAAAGACAAGAACAAAACCTATTTCAAGGACATCAGGGATTTATCACAGAACCTCAAAAAGTAACTTGACAAGATCATGAAATAGATAATAGGGTATGTCCAGTACTTTGGTTTTCATTATCTCTACCTTTTTTTATATTGTTTTGTAACTTTGTTTCAGTTTTGTTGTGGTTTAGCTGTAGTTTGGATATCTTTCTATCATGGTTTTGCTTCATCTTATGGACTTCTTTGTGATGTTCCTCCTTTGTTGTGATTTTTCTTTTTAATCTGGTATTTCTTGATTATCTAGGTTTGGGGCCCCTTGTACTCTAGGTAGGATCCCAGTCAAAAAACCTTTTTCCAAAATAAAAAAATGTAATTTTGCGGTAAATAAATGAATACTAAAATATTGAAATAATACCTAAGCAACTAAGCAATGAAAATATGAAACCCTAATGTGCAAAGAGGGTTAGAAGAGTCTTAGCATTGATTCACGAGTTTGTTGGACTATGTCACAAGAGAGACTAGTTGAATAAGGATGGAGGATTGTCACATAGAATCCTAGAAAAATGTTGATCCGATATATTTGACTAGATTGGGGCACCTGGAGAGGGATAGGGGCGCTGTGGGTGCCCTGATCTTATTTTTGGTTGCCTTGGTCTACGTAGATTCTCAAAAATATGAATCAAGGTCACAAGATGTTGGCACTTGTTCACCTTTTATCACCTCAAATTCGGTGTAAGATCACCGAATGTCTCTGTAAATCTGGAATGATTGAATCATCTGCAAAACCCCAAACAAAGCATCAAAACCCCAAAAAAGAAAGATGCAAGTGAAGGTTTCAGACTGTTCTCAACTACCAAAATGATGGACTTATCAATGAGTAGTGCATTATATATCAGAATCAATGTATTTTTATGTTTGTGTGTGGAATTTTTCCCTAGGTTTCTCTTATTCCATTCACACTTGAAGTAGTGAGAAAGTAGCTAGATATAGAATGTAAATAATGTGTGCATGGAAACAATAAACTCCCCTCCTATGAAGTGTGATCTAGATGAAACATCCTTTTGTCCCTTTTGATGGAGCTAGATGGATATAAATATAGATTTATAAATACCTTTGATGGATGTAACCTTAGGTAGAGATAGTATTTGTTTAGTCCTTGGTCCCTTTTATGATCACATAACTTTATATTTATATGATTCCCTTGCTTGAATTTTGTAATTAACCCTAAAAAGTATGAATACTAAAAATATAAGATGCTCAAAGGGTTAGAAAGGTCCCCAAAAGTGTGACCAAAGTACAAAGAGGACAAGGGCACCCAGAGGTAACAGGGTGCACTGGCGTTGGCATCCTATTTAGGCGCTAGTGTCCAAAATGAAAAATGACAAAAGGTGTAAAAATACCGAGAAAGAAAGAGTGAAAGACTGAAAGAAGAAGTATAAAGAAAATAAATGTGGTTAAAGACACATTTTTATTAGTATTTTTCTTACTTAGTAATCATGTAAATAGTAATATGTGATCAATACTAGGTAACTACCCAAAGTGCATGATTTTTTGTCTATATTTTCCCCACTTTATGTTGGTGAGAAGAAATATCCATAACATAAAGTAGATAGAGATGCGTACATGATATCTATGTATATTAATGTAGAAATCATGTCAAGGGACTAGACAAAGCATGGAGTGATAAAAAAATGGGGCATGGAGACTAAAGATGAAAAAGTGTTAAAGGTGATGAGAATGAACCTAACGTGGAAATGCATGTGTAAATGTCAATGTGTGTGTGATGTACCTATTTTTAGTATCGTGTTGATTTTTTTACTACATGCTTACCATACGTATGGACTTGTAAAAGAGAGAATGATCAATCAATCAAATATGTATGTATATATATAAAAATCATGTAAATAAGTATGTAAAAATGTTGAAAATGCAAAAAAGGAACATGTGCATCTGATCCATGATGAGGAAAGAGTTTAGAAAATATCATGTATATGATGTTGATGTGTGAAATTTTTTTAGTGATCTCATGCCAATGTAATGGAAAAAGTGTAGGAGAAACTATTTGGTGTTGCCTTGCAACCTTTAACTACTTCCCATTGTATGGAACACCATTGCAGATGGTGTGTACTAATGTGTGTGCTAAGGACTATCTACCCTATAAAATTTGTTGTGTATGAGTTCTGTAGACTATGTTGAACCCAATCGTTGTGTGATATGCCCCCTGGTCTCAGGTAATCCAAGTAAGGCCATTGTGTGATATGCCCCTAGTCTCAAGAAATCTAGGTAAGGTCATTGTGTGATGGAAAAAATATGAAAATTGTATTGTATTAGTATTGTGTTGTGTTGTGTATACTTTGTATGGGGTGACTGATTCACCCAAATGATGCCCCCCTCATTTGGGGTGCATGCAACATTGTTGAAGGAGAATGCATCCCAAACAAAGACTGACCGTTGTGTTGAAACTATGCCCTACATGGGGAAGTTAATGTACTTAGCAGAAACCAAGGCACACACAAATGATTGGCTAGGAAAGATAAGTGTTAGTAACATCAAAGACAAACACTCATGTATAAAACTATATGTGAACTATACGAGACATTGTGTAAACATACAAGAAGATAAAGTAGACTTTGAAAAATGGGTTGTAAATATGGGCCACCACTAACCATGTCATAAGACAGTCAAGTTCGATGAATCCACAAGCATACAAGTGTGCACACAATACAAAGGGAAAATCCCACAAACAATGGCATGCAATGATAAGCAATTACAAGTAATATAATAAATAACCAAGGTGGAAAATAGTCCTACAAATTAAATGTTACACATGAAGCACCCGTTAGCATGTTAAAAAGATAAAAAGTATGTCAAGGCGTGTATAATCTGATAAAGTATTGTGCTAGGGAATAAATTTAAATGATAGCACCTATAGTGTACGAAATTGGATTCCTCTAGGAGCCATTGTGGGACTTATACTAGGTGTTGCACCAAACATCCGTGTTGCATATGCAATGAGATCTATAAAATCTATTATCACCACTATAAATCAAGTGAACATGCATGTGTGTATGATAAATATAACGACATATAATATATCTATCGAACACATGTAATAAAGTGAACATATATAAGTAAATGCAAACAAGAGTAAATGCAACCAAGATATGGAGTATGTTGTGGATGGATGGAATGGAATGCAGAGTGAATTATAGGAGTCGTGTGCCCCCTGAGTGAATGGATTTGTATACGGTGAGATTCATTTTTCATACCCCTCAATAGTTAAGAATGAACCATAAACGAAAGTGTGTTATCAAGAAATGGTCAAATGATGTGTTGTGTGATCCTGATGTGATGAATGTGTAATGATGATATGCGAGAATGTGTAATGATTTATCCTAAAGTGTATATCATAACAAGATAATAGAAGAAATGATGATTTATTCTAAAGCATATATCACTAAAGGATGCTAGAAGAAGTGATGATGTAGCCTATGACGTATATCACTAATGGATGCTAGAAGAAGTGATGATGTAGCCTATAGTGTATATCACTAATCTAGGAATTTCGCATGATATAAATATTGAATGATGAACATGGGAGTCTAATGAGGTCCATTTGATTTGTATACCCTCGGTATTCGAGTATAGGACCGAAGGGCTAAAGTGCGTCGTAAGGTAGTGAGTGCAATGCATAAAAGTAGAGTAAAAATTGTAATATGTGTCATAGATGTGGTGAGGACAAATCATCTTGTGATGTGTAATGTATAGTTTGTAATGTAGAATATATACAAGATGCATAGATGATATAGGATGTGTAGAAGCATATATTACGTAATATGTAATATGTAGGGTGTAGGATGTATGTTTTTAAGATGTGTGATGTGTAATATTGATTGTGCGGTTTGTGAGGTTCATGTGTATAGGATGCCCTTAACTCAAGTCAAGTGTGAACAAAGCATGAGAGTGCATCATCAAGAAATGAGTTGATAATGTGCACTAGATGAATCAAGAAAACACATGAAGAGAGGTTCTTATTGTAACAGATCCCTCAATAGTCATGTAAGAACCATAAGAACATGAGTGCATCATTGGGGGTAAGGTGATAGAAATAACCTACCAAATACCAAGCCGGCGTGAAGTAGTGGAAGCATGTGGAATGAAATCAGCATGAGTGTATACTCTAAATTGAATTTCATGTGGATCAGTGCTAATTATGTGCAAAGAGGTAGTGTGAAGCACAATTTTCAAGGTCTGTGGAAGCCAATGAGTAGTAGTAGCATAATGCAAAGGATGAGATGGTGCAGTGAGGGATGGATGAGATGGAGAGTGCGCATGAGTAATGACTTGTGGCGGTGGATGGAAAATGACCTTAGAACTAGCTGAAGGAGATAACTCAACCAAAGTAACAAAATACCTACAAGGGAGTGGAGATATAGACTACTCATGTGAGTGAGAGCTAAAGGAAATGATTCCCTTATCTTCTAATTTTTGCAAGTGATTATGAAGGGCATAATAGTTATGTCCCTATTGACATTAATACAGTGATAGTTATAGTAATGTATATCAAGTTCACATTTCAAATGATGTGGTGGATGGTGTTGATTAGAAGGTAAGTGGATTAAACACTTGTCAAGCAATGCATGCAGCACATCATGGGGTCTAGCGTGATGCGAAAAATGTAATGGTCCTCATGAAATAGGTGTAGGAGTCTCGAGGTTTATCTGAAGTATAGTAGGAGATGGAGGATGTGTAAGTAATAAAGTAGAATAAAATTGTTTGCGAGGTTGAGGAGGTGAAGACCATGTAGAACGCTAAAGAGATGGGAGTGGAGAAGAACTAGATGACGTAGTAGTAATGGGAGGAGGATTTATAACATATGTAGCAATGAGATCTTGTTCTAAATCAATGACTCTATATCATAATAGCGTGAATGATTTGCATGTGTCATATTGCAATCGTTTTTTAAGGGAGGATTCAAACAGCCATAGAAGATAAATTGTTTCTCTAATTCAATAGTTGTGAGACTAGTTGGTGCATGCAAGCATTGAATCGTAAAATTTAATCACTGATAGGTTTTGTTTTTCCCTTATGTAATCTAGAGAGATGATCATACGTGACTCTAGTGCCACTTTTTACTATGAATCGACAAAGAAAAACTTATTCCATCTCACAATAGGTACTAATAGATCCAAAGGGTAGATGTGTGTACCATTGGAGAGCATCATCTGTGAGACTATGGTGAAAGGATTTAAGTAATAATTGATCATTGGAATAAATCCATAACCATACAATAATGCTTGAGATGCAAGTACAAAATTCCAATACCATCAAAACATGAAAATGTAGACATAAAAAAATCCTTAGGAAATGTTAAGTTGTGAATATTTTTGGGAATATGATTTCCGTGCAATGAATTATTATCAATGAAAGCGTAATAGGCCTTGCTTTCTAATGTGAGAGATTGGACTTGAGACTGTAAGTGACCAACAACATGCATGAGGGACAAGATATCCTATGAAGGAATAGCAGAGGATGGCAATAAAGTGTTAAGTGGTTGTAATTTTCCATTATGAGTAATCATAGGAATATCAAGAGGAGACATAGGAGATTCTAATGCTAAGGGCACACTAGATATTGGTGCTAAAGAAGTAATAGATGGAGAAGGACATGGAACATCTATATAATCATTAGGAATAACATCAGAAACATTTGTAGGAGATGGAGATGGGGTAGTAGGAGGATACGATCTAGTAGATGGAGATGAAGTGATAAGAAGAGATAAACTAATAGATGGAGATGAAGTGATAGGAGGAGATAAACTAATAAATTGAGATGAATTGATATGAGGAGATAAACTAATAGATGGAGATGAATTAATATGAGGAGATAAACTAATAGATGGAGATGAAGTGATAGGATGATATGAACTAATATAAGGAGATGAATCATGCATGTTATTAGATACACTTTTAGAAGAAGATGATTGTGGAGTGGGGGATTCACACTCAGCAGTATGCAAAGAAGTGGAATCATGACTATCAAGTGTGTCATCGAAATCAAACAAAGATTAAAATATAAGGATATCATTCAGCATATCATCTACATAGAATTAAGGAATAGGATCACTAATATGTGATGTATTATGAGAAGAATTTTCAGGAATAGGAGAATTATGAGATGCAGCTAGAGTATCATCGTCGTGACTAGTATGAGAATCACCATGCATGTGTTTATGATTATCAATACCAAGCATGAAATTAATAATATTAGCATCCAAGTTTTCTATAAAAATTCCATAAGGAGGGGTGCAACTAACTGTATAACATGGTGTGTAATGAATGAAGCTAATAGTAGAATTATCAAAGCTAGTAGGCACATTAAATTTGTTAGCTAAAATTTTTGTTGAGTACCATCCAGGAAGAATAACATCACAATATAGACTAGTGAGTTTAGTGATGGTTGTTTCATCATAAGTGGGATTTATACTCACATGAGGCATGACTAGGTGAGACGGAGAAGTGTTATCCTTAACCATTGGGGTTTTAGTGGATCCTAGGGAAAATAGTTCTAAGCTACGGGTTCACCAAAATTATTATGCTAAAATGTAACATAACATACTAATCTAATGCAATTTTTTAGTAAATAAATGAATATGGGAATACTAAAATGATACACAAGCCACTAAGAAATGAAAATATGAAACCCTAATTTGCAAAGAGGGTTAGAAGAGCCTTAGCTGATTCACATATTTTTCTCAATTGTGTCATAGTGGAGACTAAGCGAAGCAGAGATGGAGGACTATCATACAAAATCTGGAAAATGTAGATTTAGAATATTTGATTGGACTAGGGTGCTGGAGAGGGATAGGGGCTCCCTGTTTTGATTTCTAGGTGCCTTGGTCTACGTAGATAATAAAAAAACCTAAATTTTCGAGGGTCATAAGATGTTTGCAATTATTCACCTTTAATCACCTTGAAGTCGTTGTAAGATCACCAAATGTCTCAATAAATGCGGAATGAATGAATCATCGCAAAACCCAAAATAAAGTTTCAAAACCCTAAAAAGATAGGTGTAAATGAAGGGTTCATATTGT
The DNA here is from genome assembly GCA_018340775.1 of Taxus wallichiana var. yunnanensis. Taxonomy (NCBI): domain Eukaryota; kingdom Viridiplantae; phylum Streptophyta; class Pinopsida; order Cupressales; family Taxaceae; genus Taxus; species Taxus wallichiana. Next base: position 49,392,560 of record CM031234.1, read on the forward strand.
CCTCACTACCAAAATGATGGACTTATCATGAGAAATTCACTACATCTCGGAACCAATGTAGTTCTTTGTGTATGTGGAATTGTGCCCTAGGATGCTCTTGTTTCAATCATACTTGAAGTAGTGAGCAAGTAGCTAGATGTAGAATGTAATAATGTGTGCATGCAAATAATAGATTACCCTCCTATGAAGTGTGATGTAGATGAAACAGACTTTTTTCCCTTGTGATAAAGCTATATGGATGCAAATAGATCTATCGATTCCTTTGATGGATGAAACCTTAGGTGGAGATAGTAGATGTTTAGTGTTTGGTCCCTTATTATGATCACATAATTTTATATCTATATGATTCCCTTTCTTAAATTTTGTAATTAACCATGAAAAATCTGACTACCAAAAATATAAGATGCTCAAACGGTTAGAAAGGACCCAGAAAATGTGACCAAAGTACAAAGAGGATGATGACACCCAGAGGTGATGGGGCACCCGGTGTTGGCATCCTATATGGTTGCTTGTGTCCGTAATGACAAATATCAAAAGGTGTAAAGATAAATTGAGCAAGTAAGAGTGCAAGACTGAAAGAAGAAGTATAAAGAAAATAAAGGTGGCCAAAGACATGGGTTAATCAGTACTTTTCTTACTTAGGAATCATGAAAATAGTGGTATGTGATCGAGACTAGGTAACTACCCAAAGTGTTTGATTTTGTGTCTCAAAGAACTAAAGATAGACTGATTAATGGTATGTATACTTAATAAATGTATTATGAATTATATGAAATGATACATAAGATAACCATATCATAATCATTTACTTCAATAAAGAACAATATTATTATGAGTAGATAATTCATGCAAGTTCATATAATTTACCATGTATACATTATCTCTCCTACAATGTGCAATATGGAGTAATATCTCGAATCGATAATCTGAATTTTATACGCATGAATTTTTCATGTCTTAATTTTTAAAAATCCGTTCCAAAATTATTATATTTCACTGTAAATCAAAAGTATTATTTTCATCGATCGAATTAAAGGCATTTTCCTATTTTTTCTATTATGAAATTTGTATATTATCGTTTTGGAAAAATAAGGATTTATCCTTATAAGGTTGAATAAATATACTTGTTGTGTGTATCACTTGTTGTGAGTTATCAAGATGTCTTATTGTTGTTTTTACAATAGAGAATGATTTAAATTATAAGAATCATTTACAAAACAATATCTAGATCGTTAATTCATTACGAATGAAAGAATATGATGATCTAAAACACAAGAGTATGAGATGGATATCATTATGATAAGAATAACATTTATAATCTCGTTATTTTAATTAAACTAAAAGCATTTAAAAGTTGTTTCATATATGATTTATTGTTATTAAATAATATTGTTTTTGAAATTTATAGTTCATTATGGATGATTAAATATGTCATTAATGAGCATAGTAAATTATGGAAATATTATAATTAACACAATGTTATAGTATAGTTGTACATAATTAAATAAAGTGTATTATTATGATTAAATAATGACACATAAGCTTATGTGTTGTTTTCAATAGTTATGGAATGGTCTAACTTTATACATAATATAGTTAAACAAACCATCATAGATTAGCATATTTACATTATGATAGTACGATGAGAGATACTTATTAAAGATAGTAACTCAGTAAGTTACTAGGACTCTCTGTCAGGAATGAAATGTCGTGTCTTGTTATGAAATAACCTATCATAAGACCAAATTATCTACTTAACTAAAATGGATAACTGAAAAAATGTAAACGAAGCATAGTTACAATGACTTATCATACTTTCGATGGTATCCTACATGTATCATATTAGGATGGCTATGGGAAGGGTAGTGAGGATGTAATGATAAAATTCATTATGTGGTCACTATCTTTCCCATAGGGATCGTAAGGTGGCATGGATAGGATTCCTTCATTATAAGGGTGAGTCATGGTCCCTATTTCTTTAAACTAAAACATAATTTCTTAATAAATGAAATGGAATCCTGATAACTATATTGATATAGTGGTGCGGTGAAGGGAAGATAGGTTCGTATGCTAGTTTGCGAGTGTTGAAACTAGGTTACTAGCACATTTCCGAATAACTATGGCCATATAAATGTAAATGAATGATTGCAATGTTTTTTCACCATTTCTTCTAATCAACAATGTCTTCAATCAAAGGTAAGTTACTTAAATACTTTTTTACACTAAGGGGATGCACAAGTTCTCATAACCTATAAAAAGTTTTAACCAAATGTATATAGTGTATACACACTCACATAGAAGTGTATAAGGTAAATTCGGGAGATCTAAAGGACCCTTAAAGTTGCATATGGTTAATTTTTATTATCAATATGGATTTTGGAATATTAAAAAATGTTGGATTATTTAGTAGTAAGATAAGTATTAATGATAATCATTATATAATTAAAGGAACTTAAGGGATTTGTTTTAAATTAAAAAAAATCCCTTAATTTGGATGAATCATAACATGGGTGTTACATTTTGGTATCAGAGTGAGGTTTATCAGCTCTTGGACTTAATGGGTTCATACACTAACTGAACATATTATTATTGTTTAATAAAATATGATGGTTTCAAGAAGGATGAAACGTGGGAAATGAACCGGTTCAGCTTTATATTGTAGGTTCAATGGTTAAGAAGTTAGATAAAATTCTAACAATCCTTCAAGACACCCAAAACTAGATAGCTTCCTTGGAGCAGTTGGTAGTGGGTGAAAATGATAAGTTTAAGGAAAAAACTTGAACAACAAATCGGTAGCAATCAGCGAGGGAATCACTTGACTGTTGAATTGTTTAATGATGATAAGTTTTGGATCTGTAAATCCATTATGGGATTAAACCCAAATATGGGAGACAAAGTAGATAGGTGTGGATTGTCTCGTAGAAGAAATGTTTGGAAAATCCATTGGGAAAGAACAAAAGCTGCAAACAATTCCAACTCATAAAGAGGAAAAGTGTAATAAGAGTGTCATCTCTTCTTCACCATTAACTCCTAGGAAAATTTGGTATAGGAAATATGGCAAGTAAAATGAGATGAGGAATACAACATCAAAACATGTTGTAAATACAAGAAAGAATGAGCAGAACAATGTTGCTTATGGTAAAAATAGATGCGGTCAAAAGGGCCTACAAAGGGATGTTTCAAATGTGGTGGTAACTATGTTAATAAATTCCCTTAAAGGAATCGGGGAAAAATTAGCAATCGATGATGTACACCGCATTGGCTAACCGCCAAGTTGAAAAACAAGTTAATCCTCTTGAAGTTTCGAGATAAGATATGTGGACTTTCTATTATTGTTTTAATATAATACTAGTGTAATGAGTGCTTTGTATCTAATAAATTATTTGAAAAATCGGATAAGAAATTTGGTCATATATAAATACATGGATTATGCAATATGGGAATATTGTTGTCTAAAGCTGTAGACAAATGTTTATTTGACGAAGCATTGAAGTTACTTAACTTCACCACAAAACTAGACCTATACGTAGCTCTTTTAGGGTCCTATGACATTATTATCAACGTATATTGGTTTTCCGACATAAGGAAAGCGTATATTTTTTGAAAAACAAAAAAATCTAGATAGTATGCAGAAAAACAACAAGCATATAGGGCATAAAAAGGATTTTGAGGTAAGGCATATTTTTTCTATGCAACTTAAGAAAGCTAAGAACAAGGGTTGTATGTTGTATGCAATAAAAATTCTGATTTTAGTGAGGAAGGTAAGACTTCCTTGGTTGATCATCCATTGTTTCGTGTGTGTGTGTGTGTGTGTGTGTGTGTGTGTGTACGTATGCTGTGTGTTTTACGGAGGAATTACTGGACTTCCTCCTAAATGTGAGTTTGATTTCACCATTGAAAATAAAACTTGGAACTAAATCGATATCTAAGGTCTTATCTGTGTATTCAAGGATAGATATTTGATCTAGTTATCATTAGCTAAATATAAAGGATGAAGGAATTTTAAGATAACATTTATAATGAGATATGGTTGTTATTATTTTTTCGGTGTTACCATTTGGACATATTAATTCACTTGTTGGATTCATGAATTACATGAATAATATTTCTCATAAATATTTGGATAAATCTATGTTATTTTTTAGACGATGTTATGATTTTCTCTAATAATATGGAAGAACACAATGAACATTAGAGAATATTGTTGGAAATGCTTAGATAAATAAAATTGTATAATAAGAAATTGAAGCGTTCATTTAATCCAAACTAAGTTCAATACCTTGGGCACATAATCAATAAATATTGGAATTCAATTAACCCATCAAAAATCAAAGCCACTATAGAATGGTCGGAACCTAAGAAGTATTTGAAGTGGAAGCTCCATAGGTTTTCTAGTTATTACAAAAAACTCATAAAGGATTTATCTAGAGAAATTACACCAATAAAATATTTTTAAAAACAAAGACAAGAAATTTGTGTGGATTGATAAATGTGAAATGTATTCCATCTGCTAAAAGAAGGAAAAACTTACAACATCATTTTTTTAAAGATTATGGATCCCAATGGAAGCTTCGTTGTGGTAACTAATGCTTCAGGTGAAGGTTTGGATGGAGTAATTCTACAAAAAAAACATTTGATTTCTTATGAGAGTATAAAATTGAAGGTGCATGAGCATAATTATGCTCCCCATGATTTAGAATGGGTGTCATAACTCATGCCTTTCAAGTTCGGAGGAATTACTTACTTTGGGAAATCCTTTTAAATTGGAAATAGACCATTTAGGGCTGAAATATATTTTCACACAACCTAATTTGAATTCAAGGTAGCATAAATGGCTAGAGTTTTGTCCCACTATAATTTTGGCATTACTTACTTTAAAATAAAAAGAGAGTTGAATAGTGGATACGTTGAGTCACATGAAGCATTCTTTCACTATGGTGACTTGCAAAACACAACTCTTAGAATAATTAAAGAAACAACTATAAAATGATTTGTGTTATCAACATAAGAGGACTACGCTAGTAGAAAATCTAAATGATAGGAAATATGAATATTTAAGTTTTAAAAATGAAGGAGTATTATGGTATAATAACATAATATAAGTACCCTTCGATAATGATTTGAGAACTAAATTTTTGAATAAATTACATGATATAACATATTCGGGCATACAAGGGTAACAAAATTGTTGGCTAATTTAAGTTAATGTAAAATATGAGTAAAGGGGAAAAGTATTTTTGTGGCAAAAAAGAGCTCTAATTTGTGTGGAAAGGTTGTCAAAATTGCCACTTAGATATTTGTGACCTTTTCAAAATTATGGGAGTAATAATTATGATGGCTGTATGGATGAAAATCGACACACGACCTTCAATCCATACTCGACCCCCCGAGGTCGCGTCGGGATAGTTGATGTGAAAACGTGGGACGGCTAACTATAGGAAAATCAGTGACTAAGATCTGGTAGTGTGAATTCCTAGTAGTTGAGTCGGCAAAGGGGAGATTTAGTGGCTATGAGCGGGTAGCATAAATTCCCTATGGCTTGATTGAATCTAAGTTTTAAACTACGTTGAAGTGTCCATTTTAACCAAAATGAAACTAAAAATTTAATCTATTGTTGAATGGGAAACTAATTAAACAAATCAACTAAACAAAACTATTACAAACACAAGACAACAAATTGCTTTTATTCTAAACATTAAAACTACTTCTACACTAAAACTAAACAAGTAAATAACCCGGTGTAGTTATTCACCTGTGCAGAGTGTATCTAGTCTATTTTAATTAATGAAAGCTTTACTAAATCATGAATTCAAATCTAACTTCCACTTTTCCTCAGAAGCGGGAAAGAAATCAAAGCTTCTCAGAAGCTTTTCTTTCCTACAACTTCCCTAACAAGTAAAGAAGACTCCTATTGAGGATTTCCTATTGAATTGATTTATTGTGACTATTGAATGATTAAAACTATGGAAATGATTCTCTAATCTATTTGATAATCGTGCATATAATTCAGAAATAACAAATTTGAAGAAATGAAGGAAATCAAATAACAACTCTAACCTAAAATAAAAAACTGTGGCAATTTGGTTGTGTGGTATTTGGTCCCCTTAGTTTATCTTTTCAGTCTCTCATGTCCACATGAGTTCTAGAGGTTGGGAATGCAGTGAAAAAATAGAGGGAAAGCATTGGAGCAATGGCAGCTTGAATTGGCAATCTAGGAATAATGAAAGTCAAAGAAAAATATCACAATGGGCGGGATTGGATATGCGAGTTTCAGCAATAAATAAGGAAGTTTAACAATTATAAATATGCACAAAATAATTCTCCATCCATTTTCTTGAAAACAAGTGATCAATTTATAGAAATTTAGTTGTAGAGTGCACAAGCACACTTGGCAGCAATGAGATGCCAAATCATCACATGAAGAGGTAGTTAACTATGTAATCAACAATCACAAGTGAAAGAGGAGTTAAGCATGAAAAAAAAAGCCTAAATTTAGGAAATTTGACTGAGAAATGCATCCAAAACTAAATTGGAGTTGAGTTACATGCATACAAAGCATGAGTGAACATTATGGAAAATGTGCATATGATGCCGCCACCCCGAGCAAAGTAGTGATTACAGGATTACTACCCTGATCAAGGCGGTGGTTACAACACCATTGCCCTACCTTGGCGGCAGTTACAAAACCACCACCCAGGCAGGGTGGTGGTTTTGACACTAAAGGTCAAAACTAGCCTAAAACAAAGTGAGAAGCTAGGAAAAAGCATGTAAGGGCTAAGTAAGAAAATCTAGGCTACAAATATAAGTTGCAAGTGGGTTTAGGAGCTTAAACACCTTCTGAAAATATATGAATCATCATTGGGGACCTTTTTTAATCATTTTCTGACAATGTAGCACATGCAAATTTGGGTGTGTACAGTGGCCTACAAGATTAGCTTCACCACCTGTATTGTTTGGAATGCATGATGTTTTCATATTATTTGTGTAAAAAATGTGTTTATGATATAGAAAATTTATTATATTGGAACACATGATAAGAACAGACCATGGAATCACCCTTACAAAACCAATCCAAGAGCAAGAAATTCACGGGTTGTATGATAGAAATTGAGATATTGTATAATAGAAGGTCTAATATGAACTATGTAACTTAGGAAAACTTAGATGATTTAAAATTTATATTTTCCCCTATCTACCTCAATGATTAAAATTATATTAGACTATCTATTACCGATATGTTATATAGTAATTTAAAATAATATTGACATCAATGGAAAGTTGTTATATTATTGATTGTTTGACAATATTTGTTGTTTTAAGGTTGTTACTGACCAAGATTTTTGAGTAATGATTAACTAAAATTCTAGAAATTTCTCGACTTTTTTATAAAAATATGAATTATTTTTATATTTCAAAGTGATGTCTGGACTAGTATTCTATTGTTATGTTTGTATGTGTTAAGTAAATTCATCAGGATTATGATTTTATAAGGCGGAGATATGTCACACCCTGAAATTTAATTATTCTTTTCGACATTATGATCAATGGTTGATGTTTTAATTATTAAAAATTGGATTTAATAATTATACGTACAAATATATACATATATGTATATTTTAAAACATATACTCATACGTATATAAATGCACGTATAAGCACATATGTATCTTTGAGTAATTATTATGTAGAATTATTATTGTGTTTATATAACAATGTTCTTGGTTGCATCATTGTGCGAGGTTGATTTATTTGACCACCACCTTCTGGTTATCATTGTTACATGTTAATAATTATAGATGACTTCATTATTGGTTTCAAGTATTTTTATATCTGGAAAATTTTATAAGTGAAATGTTATCATTATCGGTTTATAATTTTTTTATTGTATACTAAATTGCAAAGTAATAATAATGATATGATTATTGCTTTAATGTTCTAATTCTCCTCCTTGGCGTTACAAACTTGGTCAAAGACATTAAGGCATTAAAATTACTATTGTAGATGTGTGAATAATGGAATTGGACCATTGACAAGGTAAGAATTTTTATGCTAAATTACATTTAACATAGTCAAAGACCAAACGAGAAAATGTTTAAGTAATTGGGTCATAGACCGCCTTGTTTGTCATTGGTAAGTCATGAGTTTTTAATTGGTCATAGACCAAAGAAAAAATAGTTGGTTCAAGTGTTAGTATTAGACCATAATACAAGTATATATTATTGTTGTGATGGTCGTAAACCATAATGCAAAGTGTATTGTTGTTTGTTATGTTATTGGTCTTGGACCACGAGGGGATTTAAAAGGTTGAATGTTTATTGAAATGCAATGTTGATAGACCATGGAAATGTGGCATTATTAAGTTATTATTTTTGTCACAGGCCATATGATTTTTCATGGGGATTGGATAATGTTTTAAAATTGCAATGATTTAATAAATAAAAACCAAACCTTACATGGTGAATGGAATACACATTTCATGGGGGTAAGTTGGAGAGTTTGGAGGAAAACAAAAGAGGACTGGCAGAAATTAATAGGCATTAATACATGGCACAATTTTCTTGGTAATTGAGAAGCTTGCAATACAAGATAATACATGCATGTATTCCTCCATTCACATTTTTCATTTTGTATTTATTTTGGGCTCTATTGCAATCGAGGAAATAGGGGAAATTTTTTGGTTGTTGTAGACACCTAAAATTCACCTACACAATTTTAATACTAAAATTGTACTAATTGTCCTCTTTCCCATCATTTCCATTATAATTAGTGATTTCTCGCTAATTAGTTAACAATCCTCTCCATTTTGGTCAATTAAATACACTTCATTAATTAACTAGCCTTTCTCCCATTTTGGATGCCAATTAATGACACTTCGTTTGTTATAATTCTCCTCTAATCAATTAATTAACTATTAGTAGTTAATTAAGCCTTTTAACCTTGTATTTAACTAAATTACTTTATTATTAATTAAATCCCCCTTTTAAATCATCTAAATCCTACCTATTTCCCTCTAAATCACCTTCAAATAGCTTTCTAAGCTTATCCTAGCCTATTAATTAATCCTAGTTGATTAATTAAATCATCTTCAACTCCCATGAGTTGTTAATTACTAATTAATCTCTTCTAATCATGTTTATCCCTTCTAATTCTACTTTATCCTTTATCCTACATTCACTAGGTTTCTAGCTTCTCCCAAATTGGAAAGCTATATAAATAACCTACCTCCTTCCTTCACACCTTACACCACACTTTTACTAGTGATTTTATTATGGACATGATAAGATCATTTTCTTCTTGAAAAGCTTATTCATTCTTGCGTCCATTCTTCTCATTTTTGAAAATTAGAGGAAGATCTAAACATGGCCATTAATCCATTTTGGTGATATTCTTTCCTCATTTAGAGATAACATTCAATTTATTGTTTATGATCAAGATAGGTTCATATTAGATAGTAATCATATAGAGTACAAAACACATCTAAATTTCAAGAGTATTGCTTAAATGTTTAGTGTTTTTCATTATTTATGCATTAGATTATGGTTTCTCTTTAAGCTTTATCATGGTGTTTAGTTTGAATTAGCTTAGCTAATAGGTCTAATTGGTGTTAGATCTAGTTATTTATCTTAGCATAATTTTATCTTACATACATTTTGCATGCCCAGTGGTACACTCCTTTGTCTCATGTGTATTTTCTCAAGTTTTTGTAGCTGAATTTCACTTTTTTCTTGTTAACCCTCTTTTATGCAATTATTAATAAATCTTGTAATTCTTAACTTGATTTGTTGATTTTTCATTATTTTAGTGTTATTTGCTGGTATAGAGAAGGTGAGGTGCTGCAAAAATTGAATCAAATTGGAAAATATTTGAGATTTTTGACATTTTTTTGTCAAAATATCGTATTATTGAAGTTACACATGTTTTCACGTATTTCTACTGAGACCCTCGCGCTAGTGTAGATTCATGTGCACTAGCGTTAAACACTGTGTTAGCATTGCTCTATATTTTTCTTCTCATTCTACACAAAGACCCTCATGCGTAAGTTTTGAATTGTCCCTATGTTCACATGAACCCTCATGTGTTATTGTTGATGTTCACACGCTACTATTGATACTCATGCAATGGTGTTGCATTATTTTTCTTCTCTGTTTGTACATAGAAATACCTCTACATCTACATGAACCTCTATGTGTTTGTGTGAACCCCTCTACATCCTGAGTGAACCCCTCTATGTTTGTGTGAACCCATATACATCTGTTTTAACCCCTCTACATCTACGTGAACACCCATGTGCTAGTGTTAAAACTGTGCGCTAGTGCTTTGTGTAATTTTTGGCTTGGATTTTAAAGTTTTTAGAATCTATTTTTGGTGTTTTCTACTATTTTGTAGGTTTTCTAACTCTATTTTAGGTTTCTACATTTAAATCAATTTTCTAACTTGTTTTCATGCTTTAATGAAAGTTGTATTTCCATGCTTTACTTGAGTTAGGCTAAATTTTGTGTATGCTCTTCTCTTGCACCTTTTAGTGATCTTGAGAACCAAAAGTGGCTTTAGTCTTCTTTTCTAACATTTAGATTAACTTGGATATTTCATCATTTTTGCTTACAGGAATTGATCTTTTATAAATCATTTTAATGGCCATTTGAATTAAATTTTTCCATTTATATCTAGTTTGATTAATTGTTGTGTATTCTCTTCTCTTACGTCTTTGGATGATCTTGAGAATCAAAAAAAAAAAAATCCTCTTTCATAATATTGTGTATTTCTTGGAAAATTACTAACTCTTGAGTGTAAGACCTAATTTTCTTTCCAAATAATCAGGACCTAATAATACTAATGACATTTGTTGCGGGTTTTCAATGGTGTGTTAAACCACATTTTAGTCAAAGATTAAAAAACACATCATTTATTAAAAACATTGTATTTGTAGGTTCGGATAAGGGCTTAAACCCATTATCTTTGAAATGTGGGAGGTATCTTGGCATTAGTCATAAAAATCATTATGAGGATTACCACAAGAACCCCAAAGTAGTCCACACCTTGAGGGAATTGGTGGACAAAACGATAAGTACCCCACTACCTACTTGACTAGAATAAAAACTTTGAGGAATGCTTCAAGTTTCTGTATGAGGCCCCATTCATTAATTTTATTGTGGGGTAATGGTCCTTTGTCTAGGATTTATTATAGAAAATTGTACCTCTCTTAGGAAAGTATTGGCGAGTGTTGTGGACAAAATCCATAGGTAGCCATTTGGCATTGGGGCCAACTTTACCTTATCCAATTGTATTCTAAAGAGATCCAAAAAAGAAACGAATTTTTCAGATTCAAAACCTTTTATTTGAGCAAGGGAGAGTCCATTAGACTTAGCACCACATGATGTTCATCACAAAATTTACAACTTGAAACTTTGACCTAGTTTATACCTTGTTATAAAACAAGGCAAAACTCGCCAAATTCAAGAAAAGTATTTTCATCATCACTTGTTCTATCTCCTTTGTTCTCTTGTTGACATTTTTGGTCAAAAGAGAGAAACATACATGGAACTACCAAAAATAATTGTGTCCACCACTTTTTATTCACTTACATATCCATGTTGTGGTAGGGATAATAAGTGTTGAAAGTGTGTTGGTACGTCCTCATGTTTTGGTAAACCTTTGTCTTGATACCCATGTCAATATTATATCATTGTAGTTAGGTTGTCTCATAATTGATTTCCTGTTGAGTTGTTATGTTGCTCACATCATATCATAACTTTTTTATACTTACATCTTGTTTTTGTAAAACTTGATATAAGTTTCTCAAATTGTATTATTATGCTACTCGCATAATATCAACTCCTTGTTATACTTGTCTAAACATTTCCTTGAGTTTTGGAATGTGTTTTCATTACGCTACTCGTATCGTATCTATACAATTTTGATGCTAACATATTTATTTTCCTAAAATCTTGATTAAATTATCCAAGTTGTATTGTTGCGCTACTCGCATTTGTAGTCTCCATTTTCAAAACTTGGACTTTTTTTGTCTTAAACTCGTTTGATTATGCTTGAATCAAAATCACTTCAACCTCATTTTAAAACTTAAACCTTGTTTATTCCAAACTTGATTTAAGTTTTGAAATCTGAATTGTCATCTTGAACCAAACCATGTTTGACATTTAGGAGTAGAACCATTTACAATTGGTTCTTTGTTCGGACCTTGTTGATTTTCCTTGGTACTTCTCACTCTACTGATTCATATCCTTGGAGTATTCTTTTATTCTTTGATTTTTTGGTTCCTTGATTCAAATTGCCTTGATTATTTGTGATTCCTTTCCATTTGCTGTGACATTTTCAGCCATCACACTGCTTTTTTTTTCCTAGGGTCATTTTATTCTTTGTACACATTTATCAACCTTAGTGAAACTTTTCCCATTATGCCAATTCTTACAAGAATGGGACACTAGAAAATTAGGGTCAAATCCTTTCATCAATGACAAATTAAACCCCTTATTTGAAGAATAAAACATGATCGAACATATTGGAGATGAGGGGGATTCTCATAGAGAGGAATTCAAATTTGACCCCTCTCATATGGATAACTTTCTCTTTCAAAATTGAAACAAATTTTTCTTCATGTCGTAGAATTAAGGGCTAAACTTCCACCTAAATTTGACCATAATATTTTCATGAACATGGTTCATGGTGAGGAATAAGTAGAATAGATCCTTTGATAAATTGATGACATCTTAAATGAAGGGCTTCCATCTACTTACTGTCAAAATGAGGAAGATGCACCTTCAAAAAACATTGGTGGTTATCATATACCCATTGTTCAAATCAACCATGATGGAAATGTAGAAAATGAAGAACATGAATAACATGAACAACCACCACCTCAATTTGAAACTCGTGAAGAACCCCAAAACAATGAGGTCACAATTCAACAAGCTGTAATCCCTCGGCTACCAATTGGAGAGCTTATCCTCTCATGTTCACAAATATCCTACTAAAAATCCTTGTAATGAGAAACCGAGGGCTACATATCAAGATTTTTACACTAAAACCCCACGTAAAGAAAAACTTAGGTGTGTACCATGAGCTTTGTCTTGAAAATCATAGTGACAAAATAACAAGATCCAACCATGTATATATGCCAGCTTCACCTACACATGGAAAATTATTTGACCAAGAATGGAAATCTATGAAGAATGCCCTCCCAATTTACAAGAAAACAATGTAGGACACACAAAAAGTATGAATTTGAATAATTGTGCACATATATCCTTTTGATAGAGTGATGTTAGGAATTCCCTTTCCTTCTCACTCGACTACCCTAAATTTGACAAATATAGGTGTAAAGGTGATCCACCCGATCATGTTAAATACTTCTTCATGACTTTCCAAGAAGTTTCCTATAGTGAAAATTACCTTATACGCCTATTCCCATGGAGTCTTAGGGCCAAACACTTGAATGGTTCCTCCATATCCCTAAAGGGTTTATTTTCACATTCGATGAGTTAGAGAAAATTTTGTGCACCACTTTTCATTCAATATGGAAAGTGACATTACCATGTTAGACTTATGTAACGCCAAACAACGAAACAATGAGAATTTCATTGGTTTCCTACAAATATGGAGAGGGTTAGCTATTTTCTTTCCTTGCTCCATACCAGAGAAACAACTTATTAGAATTTTTATACCAAATTTAAATCCCGAAATTTCTTTCTACTTGCAAATGCATTGTGTTAACACTTTCAAGGAGGTTATAGAAAAAGGAAGCCATATAGAAAAACCTTTATAGGATAAAGGGATATTGAAACCCTTTTCAAGAGAAAATCATGAAACCAAACCTACATATAAACCTAAATTATTTCAAAACAAGAACAAAAATGTTGTAGGTGATGGTATAATTTATTTAAAACATGTACAAGTAGTCTAGAATAATGCTCCTAGAATTTTACCAAAGGACTAGTTACGCCTAAAGTCAAACATCATGTGTTCACTCCTCGATGTGATTATTTGTCATCTATATTGAAACAACTAGATGTAGTGAACATGATCAAGTTCCCTAATACTACACCCTTCACAGATTATGTACCAAAACCGACATGTTATAGAGACCATGAATACTATGAATATCATCATGTTAAGGGTCATAACACTAACAAATGTTTGAAGTTTAAACACTTCATTCAAGACATCATCGATAGAAGAGAGGTTGAAATGGATTCGCATGCACCCAATAAAAATTCTAATCAATAATTGGGAATTTACAAAGATCCATTCCCCAAACATAAACAGGAGGAGAAAAATTCAGATCAAGGTCAGTCATCCCAAACTAAAATTTCCAATCATGTTGTTGACTCCACTAATCCCTTTGATTCCCTTATTGGTTGTGTCCATCCATATGTTGAGCATGTAAACACTATTAAGATCAAGGCATGAGAGTGTTCCATGGCGATGAGAAATGCTCTCCTTATTATCCTAGAACCTCTTTTTCTACCCCTCAGGATAGTCACTATGATATTTTAGAATAGCTTGAGAAGACCACTGCTAAGATTTCAATCTTAGATATTCTTAAAATATCCAATGTTCATAAGGATATCCTTTGCAAAACACTTCAAGGGTCATGTTTTTCAACCGATATTGATCCTACATTCTTCCAAGATTTCGTTGTGCATATTGCTCCTTCCAAACACATGATTTTCAGCCAACATAAGATTTCTAGTGATGATCGTAAGCACAACCTAACCTTGTACATAGAAGTCATTGTCACTAAGGAAAATTTTAGTGGCTAATATTCATAATTGGGCTATTTCTGGATATATTTTAAGTCTTGTTTGGCTATTTATACACCATATGTATGCCTAAGGTTCACAAAAATAATCACAAATTTTACTATTTCCCGCTCACATAGCCAAATGAACTTAAAGTATCAATATGTTTTTATTTAATGTATCACGTTTAAATTGACATATCAAGATTTTAAATCAAGTTTGAATCATCATGAATTTTATGGCAACTTGGATCAAAAATCAACAATAATCAAGTAGGAAAATTTGATTGAACTTGACACTTGTGTGTGTGTGTGTTGATATGATCAAATATATTAAAGACACCAATTCAAGTAATTGTCTATTTAATTAAAGGATTATCTAAGCTTAAAATTAGAATATGGATTCTATTCTATGTGATATGCTTTAATTAAGGAATTTATTGGACCATTTAAGCCATAAAAATGTATTGTTTACATCTTGGTTTGAATTGTTTCAGCTTAATAGTCATTGTGATCCTTGATGATAGAGGCCTTTATAATTTTTCCTTTGGGAATTATCCCACATTTCCCAAGGAGTGAAAATAATATGTGTATATATCAAAAAAATATTAGTATATTGGAGGAAAGGCTTCATAGGACACCTTTTGGAAAAGTGTTGTAAAGTTTCAAAGTAAAGAAAGACTATGGAATGAGACTCGGAGCCAAAATAACATAGGATTTTGACACATTACAGGAGATTAACAGATGTGATATAATTTTGATATGATTTGCGAGGAAGGATTGAGATTTCATGGGTTTTCCCATCATTTCATGAAATGATGACACATGGCCAATGGATCAACAATCAAGGTTTAATCCTGGGAAGGATTGGGGAAAATGTCTCTAATTTTTACAACTTGGTAATTTTTCTTGGTTAAGTAAGGAATGCATATAATGTACTTCATACCATCAATAGATTAGACAAATGAAATATAACATGAAGAGGAAAATTGAAATTTGTTAAAATATTTTTTAAAATTAAAAAAATTAGGTAAGATTCACCTTTACATCTATAACCTTTTTAAAAAATCCACTTTCTCCATAGTCATGATAACCATTTTTGTAAAATTCATCACCCCAACGAATCTTACTTCAAAAATATTTTCCACCCTTTCTATAAGTTTTTTTCATGGGTTCCTTAAAATTTCACTGAAATTTGTCACTCGTAAAAATATAAAAAGGGTTCTTGTGAGCGATGGATCCGGGTTGAATATTTGTACTTGAAACTTATCGGATAGCTAGGATGCATTGACGCCAAATGGAGCTTAACATCGTCACTATCAAGGATTTTGATAACACAGCAAGCAACAAATATCATCTGGTATGATCAAGTTTCCTATGGAAGTGGGGCCTATTATTCACGATACCCAATTCCATATCTTGGACTTGGAACTTCCCTACAATATGCTTCTTGGTCACCCATGGATCCATTCCCTGAAGGTCATGTCTTCCACTTTCCATCAATATATTAAAATATACCATGAAGGATAGACTCTTACTATTCTAGGAGACTCCCAACCCTTCGCCCATTATTTAGCATTGTCAAGTTATTTTCCTACTTCCTATGAATTTCCTTCAACCGAATTAGCTATTTAGGTTCATTCAGAGGTTCTTGCCTCCCACATGGATCTGGATACCTTGTTCTCTCATAATTATGGTTCTTATACATGTGTATCTCCCTTTCCTTCATGGGAGATGAAGGTTCTTAAACCTGGATGCGGAGAATACAACCTTTAATGAGCCCTCTTAGTTTCTAACCCTCGCTATCACCCAAGATGCATAGTAGGCCTAGATATAAATATCAATGGTCTCAGGAGCACTGTAACATTGACACTTTCCTTTCTGGTGGATTTTTAACGGATGTTAAAATGTTGGAAACTTCTATATCATGGTCTCTTAATGATGAGATGGATTTATGCTATCAAGCACCCAAGTATGCCATCCTGAATAAAATGATGTATGCCATGGGATATCAAGGATATGGATGTGGTGTAAACAAGAAATGTGTGTGGGAACCTCTTCTAACACCACATCACAAAGTAGAAAAATATGGTATTGGTATCGACCATATGGGTCCCATCCTCCGGAGGTCAAAACCACCTCTTCTGAGTGTGAAGATAGTTTGTATAATTATGACAGTGAAAAATATTCCCAATGTAGTCTCTACAAAGACCTTTCCTCTATGAACAATTTTCCTGACATGGCTATCCTAACCATATCCCCTACGATTCTTAAAGTAATTATTGTCCACCCTTCCCTTATCAACTGGGACCAATAACAACAGGTACCAATTTATTTCTTTAATAATGACAAATAAATTGGTGATTTTATGGGTCTCCATGATGACATTCTTGTTGGTGGACATAACAAGGGCTTCTCCATTAATCTTGACACATATGCATACTTTGCGGAGGAGATTGAATTTTGTGGTCAATAAAATTTAAAATAAAACAAAGGAAATATATTTTCCACAAATCCTTGTAAAAAGAAAAATGTTAGTCCCACAATGAAAACCTCTTGAGGCACTTTCAGACAAACAAATTGAAACATCGATGGACATAAAAAGTGACCACTCTAAGGGTGAAAATCTCATTGATATGCCCTTAGAAGAAGATCTCAATGTCCTCTTGATCCTATGAATATGGAAGATGAATCCAAACTACTCGTGGATGATAATATAGATGTGAATATTGGAACAAAGGATCAACCTAGAATGGTTAAGTTAGGAGTTTCCCTCTTAACACAAGAACAAAAACCTTTGTCATGCATCTACGAAAATTTTCAGACATATTTTCTTGGTCCTATGTGGACATGTTGGGATTATATCCCTCATTGGTAGTGCATAACCTATTTATGCACAAAGAAATAAATCCAATCAAGAAAAACCTTTGAAAGATGCATCCTTGTGTTGACCTCCTAGTTAAAGAAGAGATGGAAAACTATTGGCAATAGGCTTCATCAGGCCTATTGATTATTTAGAATGGGTTTCTAATGTTCTACTGTGAAAAAGAAACCCATTAGCATCAAAATATGTATGGATTTCAGGGACATTAATAAGGCATGTATAAAATATGACTTTCTCTCTGCCAAAGATCGATATGATTGTCAATTCAACTTCAGGTTATGAAACTTTATCTCTCATGGATGGCTTTTCAGTGCTACAACCATATCAAAATTGTAGAATATGAATAACATAAAAATTATTTCACAACCCCTTGGGGGCATTATGTTATCATACCATTCCCTTTGGCCTCAAGAATGCGGGCACAACCTATCAAAGTGTTATTTTGTCATCTTCGATGAGGAAATAACATCTTGAAATATTGGAGAGGATCTTACAATGTCTCGAGAGATTACAAGGTCGGGATCGAATCCAAAGAAATGTGTCTTTGGTGTGCTATCCGGAAAATTACTAGGTTTCATTGTATCAAGAAGAGGAATTGAAGTGGACCCCACAAAGGTCACTTCTATTACTGAAATGCATCCTCTAAAGAACCTCAAATAGTTGCATAATTTGTAGGGAAAAATCCAAGCTATTCACCGATTCATTTCTCAACTTGTGGATAAGTGTCATTTCTTTACGCATCTTCTCGACAAAGATGTTGACTTTCATTGGGGTCCCAAATTCTATCAAGTATTTTCTTTTCTCAAAGAATATTTTGCTAATCCACCTTTCTAATGTTGCCTACCCCAAGAGAACCTATTTTTCTCTATATCTTAGCTACTCAATTTTCTATAGTCATGCTTCTAGCTCAGTATGATATAAATCAAAAATAAAAATGTGTCTATTACCTTTGTCGCACTTTGGTTGTTTATGGGCTTAACTACCGACACATAGAGAAATCTTGTTTGATTGTTGTTTTTGCTTTCGAAAAGATTCAACACTATCTATTAAATAAAAAGACCAAGCTCATATCCAAAACTAAACCACTCAAGTACCTATGGTCTAAACCCACACTTATTAGGAGGATGGATAATTATATCATCTTTCTTAGTGAGTTTGATATTAATCATGTCAATCAAAAATTAGTCAAAGGGAAAGTACTTGCGGATCAACTAGTTGAAGCTCCTTTTTAAGAATAAAACCATTGATTTTGGAACTTCCGGATGCTTCTATGATGTATATTGAGGAATCCATCACATGGAAAATATACTTTGATGGATCATTTACTTTTCATGGTTTGGGATCAGGAGTTATGATTATCACTCCTACGGGTGATTTAATTCCCCAAGCATTCAAACTTAGTTTCCCATGCACTAATAACATATCTAAGTATGAATCCCTGATTGCAGGACTAAAAATTGCTATACGATGGGACATTAGATAGGTTAATGTTATAGGTGATTCTAAATTAATCATCAAGTAGGTGAATGATGAATATAAGGTTAAGGATGAAAAGTTCATCTCTTACAAGAAGTTCGTGGATACTTTGAAGGAGTTATTTGTACAAATCACATTCCAATAGATACCTAGAGGACATAATCACTCAATTGACGCCATGGAGATAATTGGATCTTTGTTATGCATTCCACCAAGGAACAATGACATGTATTTCTTTTTGGAGCATTTAATGACACCAACATAAGACATGTCATAATATTACTTAGTTTGTGAAGTTTTTAGTCCCTTATTCCCCTAAAACCTTGATTTTTTTAATTACCTCCATGATGTAATCTTTCCCCCTAACATTTCTCATTCTTAGAAACATAACCTTATCTAGCACATAGCCCACTATACCATACTTGAGGGCACACTTTATATTCGAGGATATGATGGGAATCTATTACGTTTTCTTAATTCAAAAGATTCTATCTTAGTGGTCAAAGAGGTGTATGACGGCATCTGTGAGGCCCATACAAGTGGAATGGTTCTTGCTAAGAATTTATTGAGAGTAGGTTATTACTGGCCTACTATGGAAACTGATTGCTTTTAGTATGTCAAGAAATGCTTGCTATGTCAAAATATGGCAACCTAATACATGCTCCAGCGCAATCATTGCAACCCATCACAACACCGTGGCCTTTTTCAAAGTGGGGACTTGATCTCATTGGGAAACTTACGCCCACTTCCTCTGATTTCCACAACCACATCATAACTACCACCGAGTATTTCATGAAATGGGTAGAGGTTATTCCTCTTACTTATGTCACATATGCACAAATCTCCAAATTCATAATGAATCACATCATCTGTCACACATTTACGGTATTCTTGTTACCATTGAATCTGACAATGGTAAGTCTTTTAAGAATAAGAAATGAAGGCGGTGTGCCAACGCTTCCCAATCTGAAAAAAATGGTCAACTCCCTATTTCCATCAAAGTAATAGACAAGAAGAAGCCACAAAAAAGACTCTTATTCACATCATAGAGAAGATGGTTAACAAAATTGGTCGTAATTGGTACCTATAGATTCATCCCACCCTTTGGGATTATAGAACATCCATCCACACTCCTAAGGGTGTTACTCTTTACTCACTTTTTTTTGGCACAAAGGTTATCTTTCCCCTTGAGATCAAGCTCCCTTATTTTCACATATCTTTGAGATATTATCTATACAAAGAGGAATACTATCGAGTGGCAAGACTCGCAGAACTAGAGCTACTAGATGAGAAGTGCCTTCATGCACTGAACCACCTGAAAGTGTATTGAAATCAAGTGCATCGAAGCTACAATAAATGGATCATACCTCGTAAATTTGAGGTAGGAGACCTTGGTTTGAAATAGAATCAGTTCAAAACTATGAAATATCAAGAGAAGAAAGCCAAGTTTGAACATAACTGGTTGGGGCCATATGTTGTGGTCACTAAATTTGGTTTAGGAGCATGTAAACTTACAGATTCTGATGGTGATGAACTCAGGGAACCTATGAATTCAATGAATCTCAAAGTTTTATATGCCTAAGCATGGGGGGCCTATCAAATATATATATATATGAGAAAAAGAAACAAAACAAAAAAGAGAAATAAATTCATCCAAGTGTGAAAACCACATAATTGTGGCACTTTATACAAGTCCTTCAGTGAAAATTGGTCGTGGTACCATAGGAGGGTTCATTATTCACAATCATTTCACTCTTGGGAGTACAATTGCTTTATCCTAAGCTAGTTTTCACTTGTATCTAAGTTTTTTTGAGATTATCCTTTGTGGCCTTGATTTGGTTGATCTTACTCTTGTAAATATGCAAGGATTTTACCTTTTACATTCCCATCGATCGTTGGGGAAATCCATTTCATATTAACTTTCTTATACATATGTGTGGTGTTTTCCTTGTAAATTCCCCATCTAATGCTAGGGGCATTCACTCATCTTCGTTTTCATATACATAGCTTCAAAAAACTTATAGAAAATTACACAACATTGAAATACACTTTTAGAAAACATAAAAAAAGTTCAAATAATTTTTACTAAAAACAATATAACATTGTCCCACAACAATACAAAAATAACACAAAACATTTCAAAATGTCTCACAAAAAACAAAGTAGGCTTTTGCTTAATTGGTTGATTGTTTGTACATAGTTTTGTTGGTTTGTTTGTGCATATTGTTTGTTATCTTACATGATTTTCTAGATTAAATTTTCCTTTGCTTACTTAGATTAAGTCTTGATTTAATATGTTGTGAAGTTCATTAGATTAATTATGTTTACATGTTTGTTTATACTTGTACATAGTTATGTTGTTTGTTTTTTTAGCATGTGTACATATTAGATTTGATTAATTTTTTCTTGTGTTTGTGTTGTTTACTTGTACATTGTTTGTTATCATTTCATCATCCACATATAAACATCATATATCATCAATAAAAATGCTAAGCTACATCATCATAAAATGAACATCAAACATGTATGCTAATCTAACATCATATAATATCATCAATGGGGCAATAGGGATTATTTTTATCCCCCCTCATCATATACCATAATAAAAACATGGGCTACACAATTTATCGTATAAAAATAAAATACAACAAATATCAAAGTCCTTCATCATATCCATGTCAAAATAATCAATGTCCATATACATAAATGTGTCTCGATATACATCAGATACAAAAACAAGCCACTATGGGCATCAATCAAAAATGTGTGCCTTTATCTTGAGGCATAGTAAAAATAATTCATATACATCAGATCAAAATTGTGCCTTCATCATGAGGTGTATACAAAAAATAAAACATAAGAGAATCAACTCTAACTCTCACCAACATTAGGATTGCCTAGCCTGTGGCTTGATGGAGGCATCTACACTGATCTAGTAGACCTAGAGAGCATGTGCAACTGGATCTTGATCGGCTACCTATAATCGACTATATGGAGATACCCTCTATGCCTTTGATACTACACCATGATATAAAGCCCTATAATGTGTTGCCTCACCCGAAGTTGCTCCAAAATCATATAGTAAATATGTGGCTCCTTTTGCTACTTTTGTATGATGAAGAGTGTCATGTTTTTTTATCATTCGGATACATCAGCCTTTAACTAAGTCCTCTTAGATGCCCATTGTGATCTCTTTGTCATAAACTAATCTCGTGTGGTTGTAGCATGATCTCTCTCTACAATGACCTATTATAAGCTGTTGCCTCAAAGAAACCTAATTTGTAGTACCTTGATCAACCTATCTTTGAAGAGTCGAAGCTGTAATAAAAGCCACATCACCCCGCATCAAGGCCATATTCCTCTGTAATTGTAAAATGGTGACCTACTCTTAGAATCACTTTTTTATCTTAGGACCCGTATTTTTCTTTTGGTGGCCCCTGTAGAGCCCTCGCTCCATCATCTCCAACACCCCCACCTCGCTACAATATGTGGAATCCCTACTCCTGGGGGTGATGATGGAACCTATATCCCTAGAACTGTTGTGTCGGCACCTTCGTAATAATGGACCTTGGGCCACCATGTTGTAAGACCTATACATGCACTGTTGAATAATGGTGCAAGTTGTGCATGTACGGGGTGAACCCATGGACCATGTTGTGTATGTAGCTGAACTATTCCCTAACCATGTGCCTATCCTTGTCCCTATCCCTAGGTCACTGTAGCTCGGCCTCATCCTATGGCTACCCTAATTGGGCTCTATCACGTAATGTTCATCCCTAGAGTCTTATTGTTGCTACAACTATGCTCTGTTGTGATGGATTTATGTGCGATAGTGATCTATTGGGGCACCACTATCTTACACCACACTCCATAATCTTTAGTGGTCCCTGGGTCCACTATCTATGCTTGTTCATCCCATGGTAATGGGACAAGTACCCTAAAAGCTGTCTAGTGCTCTCTGTGATCGACGTAGGACCCAAAATTGAAAGTCTCTCGCGCTCTACATGCATACCAAATTTCATCCCTGGGATACCCTAGATGACACAAAACTACCGCCATACCCTATGTACTGGTACCACTCTAAAATTTATTGGTGGTTACCTATCGGGATGTGATCCACCTAAGTAATATTCAATTCTCGCAACATCCTTACACCACCGATATAAGCAATATGGCCAATAGGTCACCATACGTAATCGTAAATCATCAAAGGCATGTTTATAATATGTTGTATCTCTCATATGTGATCTAATATCAATACCTACTAGCTCCCATCCCATGTAAGATGGCTCGCCAAGTCTCTATGATGGTTCGTTGTATTCTTCAATCATTTAACTAACATATTATTTTGCTAGTGTCATTATAAAACTAAGGTTGTGTGTCCAAGGCTATATGCAATGAAGCTTTATACAACTCAATTGTTTGGTGGTTCCTTTTAGGGGTTTTGGTTGTTATGTTTCTCTCTGTCTCTGCTAATCTACGAAATGTAATGCTAAACTACTGAAACAACATTACTGTAATGAAATGCATTTAATGGAAATACTTTTCTAGAATTGAAATGCACACACCAAATCAATATAACAAAATTCAAATAACACACACTCTAAATTGAAATTACAGAATTGAAATGACACACTTAGAATTGAAATTACATGAAAGGAAATAACACACACTGAATAGAAATTGCAGTAAAGGAAATAAGTAATTACATTCAAATTGTAACTTATCAGAAACCATGAGCATGCATAAATGTAAAATCCTCCATTCACCTTGGTCGAGTGGTCCCTTTCTCTTCCTCGGGATGAAGGTAATCTCAACACCACATGATATTAAAAACAACATCTAATATATTGATTTAGAAAATTTCCATAACATACTCAGTACATAACTGGAAAATAGATACTAATTGTTATAAATTGTATTGCAGATTACCAACATCAACTAACTACTAAATTGTTCTTTAAGGAGATGTCTATATAGACATAGTTGGTTACACATCATACAAAATTTTTAGGTATTTAGTTCTTCCACTAACAACCCTATTAAAGTTCATTAAATCCTACGGAACTACTAAAAACAAGATCCATGTTTATAGGTCATCAATGGAAAAAGTCTTCCATGACTGCACAACATCTCCAGACTCATACTCCTTGATTACAATTCCCAGCATTGGCAGTAAATTTTCACTATTATCCTGCACATGTCACCACATTTCATTCACATAGGTGATTAGTGGGAGGTTCTACGGTTAACAAGTTGCATGAAACAAAACAAGAGAAATACATTGAACTTACTAGGATATAACTATATAAAGCATCCACATGCACTAATTAATCATGTTTAATGACAAATCAATAATCACATAGATGATATAAACAAGTCAAATAATGCACTCATCATCTCCCTAATACTTTACTTGTTGCATGTCCCTATGCAACTCATATTTTCCCTACCCTAAGGCCAAGTTGTTGTGCCATATCATATTCCTCAAACTGATCTACATATTGTTTCTAGTTCCTTTGCATCCCTAATTGTTTGAAATAACTTCCACCCAAGCTATGAAACTATCATGTGACTGGGCAACATTATTCTACCAAGTAGTAATCAGATTTAGGAGAAGAGGTGGCCTCACCTGTGTTCCTACCCACTCATCACTGTATTCCTTGTCATTTTTCTCAGATAACTGCCAAATTATTGTAACCAATGCATCACCCCTCCACATACACCAACTGAGATTCTGAGGGGAGATAACTTCCCTCCTTTTTAATGGAAAGTTTAAGGTATCCCATCTTCTATCACAAACATGTCTTGCTTCACCAAAATGCTACTGACTATAGGCCTTAAAATCTTACACACATTTCAGTAGAATCTTTGAAGTATTTTCCCAACACACCACGATAATAAAGAGATCGGAAATTCCACATCATTGTGATGGGATAGGCCTAATGTAGAAACATATGGTGCAAGCTATTTGAGTGAAAAAAATTTCTTGTTCGCCCCATGTAATTTTGTTCCTAAGCAAGGATTGAAAGGAATTCAACTAAAAATCTCCCACAAATAGATTAATGAATAAATCAAGCACATTGGTGGCCAACATGTTGTGGAGGTAAAATTCACACAGTTAATTTTGTATCTTAAGGGTACTATTTTGATAAATTGACAAAAAGGTTTTACCATCAGGAGCTTCATGAGGTTCTTAATTGTATATTCTCATTAATTTCCAAGCATATAAGTTCTCTTAGACAAACATGCTATAGACAGAAGAAGGTTTCCTACATGCCTAGAATCTTACAAGCCAACGAAAAACAAAGTATAAAATAGATTCTAACTTCTTCTTCTCATTTGCACTAGCCTCAATCTCTTCTTTTAACTTTTTATTTTCCTTTTTAATGCTTTATTCTGAAGAGATAACATATTTAAATCATCCCATACTTTAAGACCTATATCTCTTTGTCTCTTGAGACTGCTAACCTCTACCTTCAAAGCAGTAATTTCCCTCATTTTTTCTAGAGTTCTCTGTTTAAATGCAGTTTGCAAAGATAAGTTGGTTTCTTGCATACCTTTTAAATTTTCCTTCAGGAAGGAAGTTTCATCTAGATAACACCTCAGTAGATCATCTTCATGTGATTCCTAGCTGCCAATATCCATTACAATAGATTCTTGTGTCAGTGTTTGTATATCCGGTGTTGAAGGCATTTTCGAGAGCTCCCGACTTGGTTTTCAGCGTTGCCAAAATATCTAGACTCTGTGTTGCAAGGATAGTTGTTGTGAATATATCATCCTCAGATTGTTCATCAGGGATAGTCGAGGTACTAACCTCTTCCTTCTCCTCCACAATGGGAGTAAAATATTTATGAAAAACTTCCGGTTAGGAAACTTTAGGTCTCTACAAAGTACAAGACCTTCTTGGCCTAAAAAAATAGAAGAAGGAACTAGTAAAGTGTTTTTACCCTTGTGACATAAAAGATGGACTATCCTAACTACTGGGTTCTTCCACAAGTATCCTGTGAAGGGCAAGGAGTCGAATCGAGCTTAGGTTGAATAATGGGAGATGGTCCCTTTTTTTTTTTTTTTTTGAAACTCTCCCCTACACTTATTTGTTCAATCCTTCTCTTGGGTCTGTAGAAAACCTGATGTGAACGATTAATATAATAATCCCTAGGTGTTTCAATACATCCCTACTACCTCCATTTTTATATTTCTTTCCCACTTTAATGACTACATCAGCTAAATATTCAGTAAATTTACCCCGAGTATGGGGTTTATACGGCCTTTCTTTAAATGAATAAAATCTTGGTGAATCCTCCAAGCACATATGGTTGTCCATCACAGATAAAGTACATGTTGACCCATTTAGCAACTTCCTTCCAAATACCAAGAAAAATTTCCCACTTAATCCCCTTCTGAGTACCATATGAAGTGAGGATTACTTCTGGAAGAGCTTTGTCATTCTCATGAAACAGGGAATTAGGTCTTTAAGAGGAGCATTTTTCATAACCTTGAGACCGAATTCTGGTAAACCAAATAGGTCAGAAATAACTTGACTACTTATTTCTACTCTTTTTCCCCCAATTCACAAGTAGGTGGCTTCAAAATTTATTAGAAACTCATCAACTAAATTTTCATCGAAGCCCTCAAATTTCCTAATAAATTCTATCCAACTAGCATCATAAAATACCTAGGAAATTGTAGCATTCGAAGCAATGGGTCTGGAGAGTCTGGTTTAGATTTCTTCTTTTACCCCATAGTATAGACAAATTTAAATGGTTGTGTAGAAAAAAAATGTTGTGTTCAAACTCATAGAGAAATGGCATGAAGTGTTTGGTGAGTGACAATTTGAAATATACCACAATATTTTAATTTCCTTAGGTCGGTGCAAAATTGGCGGCATGAAAAGTTGACAGGACCAAGTATGTGTGGGAATTTTTAATGCATGGTATGGCACACACCCCATCATATTGAATAATAATGCCACCTTTCCTTCTTATAAAACATTATTTCCTTTTATTATAAGTTCGACACATGTTGTATCCTTGCTAATTATGATTCATTATGATTCATTACACCCCACTCTACGTCATAAAATTTTGAATGATATTCCCAATAAATGCATTAAAAATTATGTATTGATTTAATCATGACATGTAAATGCAATGGGGGAGTGCTTCAAAATTTAATATCCGAAGCAAAGTAAAATATACTTACCCTTTCTATCTCAACTTCCCGATATCTGTAGATTTCCACATCCTGCGCTCATAGAGAAAATGTGAGTAGTGTACATTCTAACAATAGACATGCCCACCTGTATTGAAAGCATGAAACAAACAAAAAAACTAAAATCTAAGGGAAAGAAGATCGAAAGCATGATCATCTTTCTTTATTCAAATTCAAAGTCGACTACTCATGACAGGAAGAGCCAGGATCCTCCCTTTGAATCTATTTCCTCACATAGCAGCATATCTTTGTTGAAGGTTTCTTTATCCAGAAGAAGTTGATACATCCTTAATCTATGTCCATTCACCAATCAATCAGAAAAAATCTTAGAGAGTCGTTATCAAACACTTGTTTGATCGGTATAGTCCCAACCATCTTGTCCTCAGCTTGCCTTTAAATTGTTGATACTTTGAGTCAAAAAGTAAGACCCAATCTCCCACATTAAACTTCCTATATTTGATATGAGCATCATGCCAAGATTTTATTTTATGTTGAATAATCTCGGTTTGTTGTGTTTTCATCCTCATTTCATCCATTTCGTTAAGTTGCATTACTCTCTCACATTGTTCTTCATCTAAATTTGGTGTCAACTTCCATTTCTATCCTCCAAGTCTACATTTCAAACTCAATGGTAAGTAACAATGGCTTCTTCCCATACACCAGTTCATATGGGGAGAAACCAGTAGTGGTCTTTTAGGTTGTATTGTAGGCCCAAACCACTTATGGGAGTTTTGGTACCCAGTTTTTTCTATCTGCATTGACAACTTTGGTTAAAATATTCTCCAGCTCTTTGTTTGTAACTTCTACTTGCCCATTGGATTGGGGGTGATATGGTGATGACTTCCAATACTTGATTCAATATATCTCCAAGAAATCTGAATCATGTTAGACTCAAATTGAGGTCCTTGATCGAGATATAATAGCTCTAGGGCGCAAATCTCAGCATAACCATGTTGTATAAAAATTTAACTACAACATCTTCATTGGCAGATGCCAATGCTTGAACCTTGTTCCACTTTGTGACATAATCATTGCACACCAATAGGTACTCTTTCCAAAAGGATGGGGGATCAAAAGGTCCAACTAAATCAATACTGCACTTCTCAAATGGTCTAAAGACTAGCTAAGGATTGAGATGCATTTCCATGGACAATGTAGGATTTCCCATTCTTTGACATGTATCACACTACCACACATACTTCTTGACATACTTGTGAAGAGAAGGCCAGTAATACCCAGCTCCAAGGACCTTGTGAATTGTCCTCTTCACTGAGTAATGTCCTCCTCCAGGATCATCATGACAAGCTCTTAGTATGTCATATACTTCATCCTCACGAACACACCTGCGAAGAACCATATCAAGACAACATTTAAATAAAATTTTGTTACACCATTTATATGTTGAGTTGTTTTTAACTAATATATTTTGTTCCTTATTGGTAAAGTAAGTTGGAAACTTCCCTGTAGTTAGGTAATTCACAAGATCAGAAAACCATGGAGGCTAAGTCGATATTGTAAACAAGTGTTCATCTGGAAAATGATCTGGACTGCTTCTTCTTCTCCTGAAACATTCAATCTTGAAAGGAAATCAACAACAATGTTAGTCTTTCCTGGCTTATCAATAATTGTTAAG
This sequence comes from Taxus wallichiana var. yunnanensis, assembly GCA_018340775.1. Lineage (NCBI taxonomy): Eukaryota > Viridiplantae > Streptophyta > Pinopsida > Cupressales > Taxaceae > Taxus > Taxus wallichiana. The sequence continues at coordinate 49,421,522 of CM031234.1, forward strand.
TTAAATTATTACAACAAGAGTAACCATCTAATAATTTTTCCCCCCACTAGTTTATTCATCAAATACCTTATGGCTAAATGGTCAGTATAAACAAAGATTTTGTATCTAGTAATATAATGTCTGAATTTATTCAGAGAGTAAACAACAACTAAAAATTATTTTTCCATAGTGGTGTAGTTTCTCTCTGTAGGGGTCAGATTCTTACTGATAAAATAAATCACATACATCTTATCTTCTTCATCCTCTTTCCCAAGAACAGCTCCCATTATTGTATTAGATGCATTAGTGTGAATATGGAAATTTTTCCCCCAGTCGGGTCCTCTCAAGACTGGAGTCGTGGTTATCTTCTCTTTGATAATCTTGAAATCCTGTTGACATTGAGGAGACCATTCAAAAACATAATCTTTTGTCAACAAAGAAAACATAGGTGCAGTAATTTTACTAAATTCTTTGATGAACCACCTATAATACCCTACATGTCCAAGGAAACTCTTGATTTCAGTCTAATTTTTTAGCATAGGCAAAGTAATTACTTCAATATTTTTGGGGTCAACCTATATTCCTTTGGTAGAAATATGATGACCTAAGACAATTCCTTGATCAATCATAATCAGACATTTTGTATGACTCAAGGAAATTTAGTGCTTTGCTTAAATCTAGTTAATATTTTTTCAAGATTATTCAGATATTCATCAAAAATGGAACTTTTGGTTTCTCAAACATGCACCTGCATCTCAGATCTTGGAAGGGCCGAGGTGTTTGAGACCATAATGGAACCATCCCCAAGTTGTGGGACCTTGCAAACTTGGGACGGATCTCTAGAGAAGGTTGGTTCCTCTATCTATTTGTACTTTTGCTACTACTAATCCTAGTGCTAAAAGGGGAAACTAAACTAATAATGCCAAGGGACTAGGGATAAAAGGATAACATGGAAGGAAACTAAAATAAAAGGTGATAGCACCAGAAAAGAGGGATGAACACTATTTTTTCTAAGTGAGAATGATAGGGAATGCGTGAAAGGAGGCTAGGTATGAGTAGCACAGTGAAACACACATTCACCATATCGTTCTCATGGAACACAACTAAATATGGAACTACAAGGGACCTAAAGTAGCACAACTAGCACACAACGCAAAAGAAAAGGAAAGAAGAAGGAATGCAAACATGTTAGGATAGAGAATAGTCATAAAATGATGCTTCTATAACTTCCATAAATGCACCAAGTTATTCTGATGATGAAGAAGGCCGATATCCACATGCAAGAGCCAAACATAGAGGTCTGTAACTCAAAATACAGAAAATATGGAGTCCTTGGAAAAACACGCAAGGATCCAAAGTGTCAACATAACAAATGAGCCTTACTCTTACATCTATAAAGGAAGAGGAGGAAGGAGGAAAACCGAATTTGAAACATAACCACCAATAAGAAGCATTCAATTCCTATAAATCTACCTAGATATCTATGAAATATGCTTCCCCATGCCTATTTGATGTGCTTGGAGAAGAAAGGATGGCAAATCATATCAAATCTAGTGGTTGGAGCAATCAAATATGCTCATCAATGTTTAGAGAGACATTTTCCCATTTCTCACCTACGGATCTACCAGAATTTGAATTTTGAATTTTTGGCACTACGGTGATGTCGGTAGCTCTCTGAAAATTCTAGGTGCATGCTAATCTGAGCTTTGTAGCAGAATATACAACATTTGTCGAGGAAGATTTCAGAGTCATCGGCACATGTAAAACACGTAGCGTGTGTGGATTGGCTAAAATGATGGCCAACTTATGTGAATGCTTGTCATTTTTGCCTTGTGTCACTTATTGATTTGTTACGAGGATTCAGCACCCTATTGGTGCACTTTGAATGATTGTACACGACACACTTAGGCATGTCAAAAGATGACCTGACACAGAAGGGCATAGGGAAAGGGTGCATAGAGAAAACAGAGGAAGACACAGAGGGGGCATGATGCATGCATGCGGGGAAATTAGGCAAACTAGTAAGTAGAGAACACATAGCCAAGGTGCAACTATTACAAAGTAATAGGTGTAGTGCTTGCGAAGGGCCAAGGACATAGCTAATAGAAGAAAGCATGGGGCACATGGGAAACTTGACAAGGAAGAAGGTGAATGCGCAAAAGGTGGGCGTAAGGGAGAAGTGAAAGGAGAGAATGAAGAAGGGCACGTGGGGAAACTATGACCTAGGGTATGCACAAAGTGACTTCAAGCACGTGTAATATTGCAATGAATAACTTAGAGCCAGAATGTGTATGTAAGTTATCCAAATCACTAGGAGAGATATTTAGATAATAGTTTTGGCAACTTTTGGGGCCATCTACCTACTAGATGAAAAATATCAATATCCTGAAGCATCCATTGGGCATTGAGTCCACTTATATAATCATGAAACTACCCTGTGGTCACTTGAGAATCATTTATGCACTTTTTTGAATCTCACAACTGCTAAGAGAAGCTCTGCACTCTAGAAGTAACAAAAGAACATGCACAGGAAGCACGCAAGAGGAAATAACTATGTACAAATGAACAATGTGCCTGAGCACACTTAGAGGAATTAAAACTATTCTAATATATACAACATGATGCAACAAACTTAATGGAAGGATTTGAGATAGATCCCATTTACTGGGATTTGTAATGTGCCTCCATCAAGATGAGTTAACTTGAAAGAGTTAGCTTCTTTGTAGGAACTGATGATGTATGGGCCACTCCAAAGTGCATCAAAATTTGAATGGTACCCTAGCTTAGCTCTTTCAGCATCCCATTTTAGAACCAAGTCCCCAATTTTGAAATCTTGAGGCCTAGCCTTTCTATTGAACCATTTCTTTGTTGCTTTCTAATGTTGTTCTAGCTTGATCATGGCAGAGTTCCTGAGTTCTTCAAGATGAACCAGCTCTACCATTCTGATTTCTCTCTGGTCCATGCCTTCAAATTCCAGCTACTAGGCAAGTGCCAATGAATTTAGTTCTAGTGTCAAAGGAAGGGCAACCTCCTTTCCATAGACAAGCTTGTAAGGTGAAGTTCCTATTGCCTTTTTTACTGTGATTCTATCTACCGGAGCAGTGCGCACAAGACCTTCATATGCCACTGTCTTTGGCTAATGTTCATTGTGCACTTCATGATTATGATCAAGTTCTTATTTTTCAATTTTCAAGACCATTGCCTTGGGGGTAATAGTTGGAAGAAGTCTTTAGGTAAATGCCCATATTTAGAGCCCAATTAGTGATTTTAGTACAAGGAATGCCTTTGCATTATCAGAGATAATGGTTTGAGGAACGCCAAACCTTGTGACTATACCTTTGCAAAAGTCAAGGATGACTACCTCGGTTGATTCCTTGAGCATGACAGCTTCTATCCATTTGGTGAAGTAATTTGTAGCTGTCAACACCCATTTATGTCTAGCGCTTGAAGGCAGATTGATCATGCCTATGAAGTCAAGACCCCATTGCGTAAAAGGTTGATCTGCTTGGATTGGTCAAAGGGGAAGTGCTGCCAATATTTTCTTTCCTATAAAGAAAGCACATTCCTTGTATTTTGTGACCCACCTATGTGCATCTGCAAACAAGGTAGGCCAAAATATACCTTTCATTATGATCTTCATTGTTGTAGACTTGGCAGAGAAGTTTTGACTAGAGAATCCATCATGAAATTCTACCAACACTTTTCGAGATCACACTCTGTTGATACATCTTAACAACATTCCGTCAAGATTCCTTTTGAAGAGAAGTCCATCAATCAACACATAAGGGACAAATTATAACCTTAGATGTCTTCTCTTTTCTTTATTTAAACTGGGAGGGCATACACTCTCGGAAAGGAATGTGATCATGTCCTTCATCTAGTCACGCATGCCAGAGTCTATATTTTGTTCAAGTTCCGCACACAAAAGGTCTTCATCCAGAAATAATGAAGCTTCAGGTTCACTCTACGCATCCTCAGCAATCTACCTACAGAGTGCACTACCTCTTACTAGTTTCATGGCCTTGATAGTCACATCATATTCCATGATTTTGGTCACCCATCGTGCTCTTTTCTCACTGATTTTTGCTCCCATGATGAAGTCTCTGATCGAAGAGTGGGAAACTAACACCTTGATATGATTGGTGGTGAGCATACTTTTGAATTTCTTGAGCGTGCGCATGATGGCAAAGACCTACTTATCTATGTGACTATATTTTAGTTCATAATCCTTCCTTGCGTCTGGTGAAGAAAGCCTTAGTTGTTCAGCCCTTGTTCATTTTCTTGTGTTATGATATAAGCAATGCTTGCATCAGTGCCATAAGCATAAAGGATGAAATCCTTTGAATAATCTGGATTGATGAGTGTTGGTACACAAGAAATCTCTTCATTTATCTTTTTGAAGATTTCTCTTCCTTCTGATATCCATCTGAAGGCTATGTCCTTCTTGAACATCGAGGTGATGGGTCGAACAAGTCCTGCAAAGTTAGGGATAAAATTCCTAACAAAATTGATCTTACCAAGGAAGGATTGTAGGGCCTTTTTGTGCACTAGCAGGGAAAGAGCTAGGATGGTTGAAACATGCTCAAGATCAATCGTGATGTCATCCTTTGAAACCACATGGCCCAAGAGCTTTCCTGTGCCACCGCAAATTACACTTCTTGGGGTTAAGAGATACCCCAAATTCTCTGCATCTCTCAAAGACATTTTCCAGGTGCACCATGTGATTTGTGCTCTACTTTGAGAAGACAGTTATATCATCAAGGTAAACCAAGATGAACTCATTAATGTATCCTTTGAAGGCAACATCCATAGCATGCTGAAATGTGGTGCCCACATTTGATAGACCAAAGGGAATTTTTTAATATGCATATGTTCCCCATTTGGTTGTAAATGTGGTTTTGAATTGATCCTCTTCCTTAACCAAGATCTGGTTGAAACCAGAGTATTCGTCTAGCATAGAGAATATCTGCATGTCGGCTCTGATCTATAGAATATACTCCATTGAAGGTAAAGGGTAGTGATCCTTTAGAGATGCCTTTTCAAATCTACGAAATCAACACAGAGTCGATTTTACGCATTCTTTTTGCGTCTTTGGAACCAAATTTGTAACCCAAGTAGAGTATTTGATAGGAAAAATATTTTTACCTCAATGAGTTTTGATAGTCCCTTTCGATGAGGGCTCTATCTTTGGATTGATCGAGTTGTTCCTTCTATCGATGGGCTTGATACCAGGATCAAGGTCAATGGAGTGTTGAGTGACACTTGGATCAAAACCTTTGAGGTCTTCATACTCCCATGAGAAGATATCATTGTAATTTTGACAAAGAGAGATGAAGGCATGTCTTTCTTCATGCACACAAGTCTTGCTAAGAAACAACTCTTTCTGCATGTAATAGTAGTGAAGAGTGGTCTTCTTGTGTGGCGCGCATGTATCTTTCTTTACCCTTGAACTCATCATCAGGGCTGAACATTTTCTCTAAGGTGACCAGCCCTTTAGGTAACTTATTTGTCTTCAGTTGTATTACTTGGTCACCATAGTTGTCCTACAAGTTAGCTTGCATACTTGATGAAAATTTAGCTTCATTCTGGATAAACTAGATGATCGTCGTCAATTTTAGACACTTTCCAGCTGGTGTTATTTTCTAGAATGGATGGTCTGATCACCATATTAATGCGTTGAGTTTTTCCTTTGACAAAGTACTCAACAGGAGAAAACTATGAACCGAGTGTGGCCATTTGGTCATCTTCCTTGTTCATTACGCTGCAGAACCACCTATAGATTAAGGGAATCAAAGCTCTCAAGTAGGTTCCATACTCTGTATTTATAAGCTTTGAGAAGCTTATTCTTTGTCTGGCACTTGTTGGTAACCTGGTGGATGATCAATTCTATGTCCCCAAAGATTTGTAGTGCCTTAATTTTCTTCTTCTCAGCAATGAGCAAGCCATGCACTAGCACTTCATACTCTGCCACATTATTAGAGCATGCAAACTACATCTGTGCACAAAGAATAATTTCTCATCCTAAGGGGAATGACAACTACTCCTACTCCCGCGTTGTTTCTGCTTCTGGATCCATCAAAGTACAACTTCCATAGACCAGTTTGAACTTTTTCTTTCATGAGCGCACGTGGAAGCATAGCGTCTTCTTCTAGAATGCAATAAGTACCAAGCCCAGTTTCATAGGCTTCTAGTTATTCAACATAGGGATCAAATTTTTATGTCTTTCTTCCCATTAATTAAGCACTAGAGTGCAGGAAGCAGAGGCGGAAGAGCTGCTCTTCGGGAACTTGAACTAGTTCTTCTTGGATAATACAATTGGTTTGGAGAGAGGATGGGACACTCTACATGATAGGAAAATATAGGATCAGCTTGTATGGTAAACTGGGTACCATACCTTGTCTTGAGTAACATATGAGACCAATCGGAAGACAAGTAACCACCTCCTTTAGCGAGTAAATTCTCTTGATAAACATAGGAAAACAAAGAAAGCGAGTCAATAATTGACACATATTGAGTAATTTTAGGCTTAGACATGCATGAAGGGTTAACTCAAGATCCTTGATGACTCCTAAGGTGGTAACAATTGAGCCATCAAGTTGTAGGACTCCTTTAGACAAAGGGCTATATTTTAGACCTAAGACATCAACTATCTTCTTAGGCATAACAAAAGTGTTAGCACTTGAGTCAATCATGCGTTATGTGATAGGTGTTTACCTCTAATCAAGGACATATAGAAGGGTGGGGTTTTAATAAATTTACTTAATTTATTCTCCTCTTCTTGGTAGATTTTGATAGAAGTGCATGGCCTCGCATAGTTGGATCAAGCCGCTAGAGTTGCGCGAGCTTCATGCAACATATCCATTTGAGATGGAATGGTGAGAACATCCCACATTATGATGCTTATGTTTTTTCTCCTCATCTGGTCAATAATGTTGAATGGAAGGCCCCCTATCTTGTGCATTTGGGGAACAATACCTCTTCTTGATTGCTTAGGTGTGGAAAGCCGAATTTTAGCCAAAGGAGAGGCTTGTCCTATCAAAGGAGGGGTGCGTGCTTCTTCAGAAGGAGATTTATGTGGGGCCTCCTACATAGGGCTCAATTTTGTGACTATGTTGTAAGAGGTTTTGTCTACTTCTTTCTTCTGCGAATCTACTTGCGTTGTTAGGATTATGACCTGCGCGCCTGATTCCAACAGATCTCTTCTTGCATCTTGTGTTATCTGTAACTTAGGCACGTGGTCCTGTTTTTGTCTTCGTAGCTTGGTTAATTGTGTAAAAGTCCTTTGTGCCAAATATCATCAAATTTATCTCCGGAGGAACTTATGGTTTTTCTAGATTATCTGCTTCATGGGTGCTTGTGGAGGGCTCACGCGGGATGAAGCATTCTATATCATGAAAGCTTGGGCGTGCATAGCATTAGCACAATGATATTGACTATAAGGCATGTTGCAAGGGAAGCACCATTCTGACTCTTATGCCAAGTTTTTCTAAACTGGAACAAGTGCACAGCTCTGCTTGAGTGCTAGGAGAGAAGGTGCGGGAGGAACAACTTGTAAGGGTAGATGTACATTAGGTTTTCATCTGTCATTCTATTGGTTGGGAGCATATATTTGATTTCCATATTGATTCCACCAAGGTTGATTGCCTTGGCCATGTGCCTGATTGGAATTTCCTCTATAGGCTTGCGCTTATTGCTTTTCTAATGATATGACCTTGTTTGATAAATTTTTTATCAAGGCCTTCAATTCTTCATCTTCCTTTTGCTGTGATGGAGAATAGGATGTTGAGGAAACTGGTTGCGCACTTTGCTCAGGGATAGGAATAGGGGCCATAGAAGGCTGGGGCACTTGTGACATCTCTGGGAACAAGGGCATGGGTGGTATAAGAGCCAATTTTCCCACCTGAATAAGACTATTTTCTATTCTTACTTTGCAATCTATAAGTAGTTGGTAAAGTCCTACCTCCCATAGATTGGATCATAACTAAAATATCATTATTGAGTACCTTCATATAATAAAGGAAAGCATGTTGGGTGTAGGTCTTACCACAAGAGGGATTTTGTCCCAATTCTTCTAAAATATGGTGTTGAAATAAGTCATCTACTCATTGGGTGCCCTCCTTGTTGTTGTCAGTTGCTCCACCAATAATAAGTGATTTGACTTATCTTCAAAGTAATTACAAATATTTATTCCCATCTCATCCCAGGTGGTGATAGATCCAAGTCTCAAGCCTCGGTACCATTGAAGTGCTTTACCTTTGAAAGAGGTTACAAGCAACCTGACTGCTACATCATCATGTGTGATCAGATAGAGTGAACACACATTTGTTATATCTGGATATGCTCCGAGGGGTGACTTGATTCTCACCAGTAAAGTAAGGAATACTTTTGAGTGCACCATTTGGCATATCATCTTTGCATGGCCAGGATTAAGGGACTCCCTCTAGAAAATTTTGCAAAGTTTCTTAATGGAGAATGTTTCTAATGCGTCATTGCAAGGCACAATTTGTCTTTTTTAGGAGGATTTGAGTGGGTGCAGCATCTTTGGAGATAGAGATACGCACATGGGCTTTCTGGAACAAACTCTTCTCGGGGATAGCTAGAGGTATTCAAAATAATATTCATCTATTACACTTCTTCTTGTGTGCACTCTTCTCATGAAAGGCACTTAGGACTATTGAAATAGAGATCTTAAAATATTGGGAGTCGTCAGATGTGTTGAAATGAGCCTCCGAAGGCTGAAACACTAAGTCCACACACCAGAACTTAGAGATATGAAATTTGAGCTTTCAATGTTGGTCCCACCAAGCATGCCAAAAACTATTGGTTGCTCAAATGTGCACCCGCATCTCAGATCTCAAAAGGGCCAAGGTGTTTGAGACCATAATGGAACCATCCCCAAGTTGTGGGACCTTACGAGCTTGGGATGGATCTCTGGAGAAGGCCGGTTCCTCTATCTATTTCTCTACTGCTACTACTACTCCTAGTGCTAAAAGGGAAACTAAGCTAATAATGCCAAGGGACCAGGATAGAAGGATAACATGGAAGGAAACTACACTAAAAGGTGATAGCACTAGAAAAGAGGGATGAACCTTATCTTTTCGAGTGAGAATGATAGGGAATGCGTGAAAGGAGGCTAGGCACAAGTAGCATAGTGAAACACTCATTCACCAAATTGTTCTCATGGAACACAACTAAATATGGAACTGCAAGGGACCTGAAGTAGCACAACCAAGCACACAACGCAAAAGAAAAGGCAAGAAGAAGGAATGCAAACACATTAGGATAGATAATAGTCACAAAATGATACTTCTATCACTTCTAGAAATATGCAAATTTGTTCTGATGATGAAGGAGGTGATATCCACAAGCAAGAGCCAAACATAGAGGTCTGCAACTCAAAATACATAAAATATGGAGTCCTTGGCAAAATGCGTAAGGATCTAGAGTGTCCAACATAAAAAATGAGCCTTGCTCTTACATTTATAGATGAATCCATGGAGGAATAAGGGAGAAGGAGGGAAAACCCAATTTTGAAACACAAACACCACTAAGAAGCATTCAATGACTGCAAATCTACCTGGAGATCTATGAAATACACTTCCCCATGCCTGCTTGACGTGCTTGGAGAAGAAAGGAGGGTGGATCATATCAAATTTGGTGGTTAGAGCAATCAGATTTGCTCATCAATGTTCATAGAGATGTTTTCCCATTTCTCACCTACCAGATCCACCAGAATTTTAATTTTGAATTTATGGCATTGTAGCCAATGTCAGTAGCTCTCTGACAAGTCTAGGTGCACACTGATCTGAGATTTGTAGCAGAAGATATGTTTGTCAGAATATGTCGAGTCGTTGGTGTACGTAAAACACGTGGTGCGTGTGGATTGGCCGAAATGATGGCCAACTTATGTGAATGCTTCTCATTTCTGCCACATGTCACTTGCGATTTGTTCTGAGGATTCGGTGCCTTGTTGGTATGCTTTGACTGATTACACATGTCACATTCAGGCATGTCAAAATATGACCTACCATAGAAGGGCACAGGGAAAGGGTGCACGAAGAAAATAAAGGAAGGTGTAGAGGGGTGTGTGTGATGCACATGAAGAAATGAGGCAAACTAGTAAGCAGAGAATGCATGGTCAAGGCACAACTATTACAAAGTAATGGGCGCGGTGCATGAGGGCCAAGGACATAGTTGTGAAGCAAGCATAGGGTGCACATAAAGGGAGGAGACTTGACAAGGAAGAAGGTGAATGTGCGAAAGGTGGGCGAAAGGAGAAGTGGAAGGAGAGAGCAGAGAAGGGAACACGGGGAAACTATGACCTAGGGAATGTGCCATAGTAACAGATTAACATGAAAATTTACCCCAAGGATAAGTGAAGGTGGTTTTATCCGATCGGCGGGTTTAATACTAATTTGGTTATACCCACTAAACCCATCCAAGAAGGATAAATATTTCTTACTGCAAGATTTTCCAGGTTTATGATCAATAGAGGGAAGGGAAAGTAGTCTTTCTTGGTGGCTTTATTAATTTCCCTACAGTCTACACTGATTCTTCATTTACCATTTTTCTTGGGAACTATAACTAGTGGTGATACCCATTGACTATCAGATATAGGATAGATGAATCCTACCTTCAACAATTTTTCTATCTCGTTTTTGACTATGTCTCTAAGTGCTGGATTAATTCTTCATTGTGGTTGTCTCACAGGTTTAACATCCTCGGTGTAGATATGGTGAGTGTAGATGCTTGGATGGATCCCTTTCATATTAGTATAATCCCAAGAAAAATCTTGGGAATGCTTCCTCAAGATTTCTACAACCCTAGTCTCTTGGTTGGCCTCTAATTTATTACCAATGGTCAACTATTTTCCTATGTCAACAGTCACTTGCTTGGTATCTTTCAAAATAGTGAGCTCTGCATCAGAAATTAAATAATTCAAGGGACAAACATGAGGCTGAAGCATGTGCAAAATAGTCATATTTTCAAGAGACATAACCTTGGTTAAAGGACAATAGAAATCAATGACTACACATTCCTCATGATAAGCATAGGTTTCTTTACAATTTTCATTAGAAATTTCACTTACCAAGGTAATATTATCTGTTGTGTTCAGAACAAATGGTTTCATAGCCTCAGTTCAATTTATTAGCCTTAGTTCTGATTTCCATAGCCATGAGTATCCTCTTCATCAGACATTGTGTATGACTCAACAATTTATTCCATGTGATTTTTCATTGTAATGGTGGCTAGATACAAAGAACTCAGATGATTAATATATGAATAATCTACCCATACATGTTCACAAACATCCACATATGGTTGGTCAGGAGGATACAATGAAATATTCTTTGATTTTCACCCATTTAAAATGGTCATTTTTTCCAACCTACAGTCAATATATGCAGCAACAATAGCCAACCAGGGCCTTCCTAAGATGACTGGATATCCCAACTTCAGGATTTAGGTTGTAAGACCATAAAATTGATGGGATACTCCAAGATTCAATCGTGACCATTACATCCTCAATCACTCCATCTGGTATAACAATAGATTGATCTGCCAATTGAAGAACAATATTGGTTGGCTACAATCCTATTAAAGACAACAGATTGAACATATATGTTGTTATAACATTGATGGCAGCACCAAGATCTACCAAAATGTTAGATATTGATTGACCATTTACAAAAATAGTAATGATTGGACTCCCAGGATCCCCATATTTTGGTGAAATAAGCTTTCCAGAAATAAGATCAGCTAGATTCCCTTCCACTTTGACCATTTTTGGGTATTTCTTCTTTCTTCCTGGTGTCTTTATACACTGGTCTCTAATGGTTTAGTTTAATTCAGGAATGTCCCTTATTTCTCTCAGAAGTGGGACCTCATTGTAAATCTTTTTAACTCTTGAACTAATGGTGTTTCTTCTACGGTCTAAGTTTCCTGTAATCATTCGAAAAAGGAACTACATGTGTAGTCTTATCTTTTCCTTGACCATTCCTAGTGGCTTGCATTTGTGGAACATGTTCAGTTTCTTCATTTTCCTCAAGTGTTTCTTCTTTCTCATTTTCCTCGGTATTTATGTGATAATAATAGGAGGATTATTCACTATTCTCCCAGACCTTAGTCACATATTATTGATAGTATTAACCTACATTGTATCACTATGTCCTGCTTCATTAATTGAAGTTGTCTGTTGATTTTTAGGGTTCATTATAGGATGGGTTGGAATTTGAGTTTGTGTTGCTTTCTCATGTTTTTAATAGTTTTTGGTGGGGCCATTAAATCTTGTTGTGGTTGTTAGAACCTCCTCTATTGATTAGAATTATGTTGAGGTGCCCATTGTTGGTTTTTCCATGGATTTGCATTGGCTAGTGGTGTCCAACCTGCTGATTATAGGGATTCATCCATGGTGGTGGATGTGGGTAAACCATCCAGTTTAGTGGTGTCCACTCAGGTTGTCCCCAAGTAGGCTGAGGAGCTTGACTGGGCCATGACATCATCCAGGGGTTTTGAGTAGGTCTAGGGGCATACACAACCTAATTATTTAGCCTTTGAACAAAGTTTACCTCTGCATTTGCTTGAGACACGACATTAAATATTTATTTCAACTGAGGTAATAAAGTGCAATGGTTAGTATCATGATCAGTGAAATCACAGATCAAACACATTTTTGTGACATCAAAGGACACTCTCTCAAAGGATGTCTCTTCCTGCATTTAGGGCAGTATATGTCTAGAGGTTCTTTTACATCATTGGTCTTGGCTTTCAGCCCATCTATGGTTGATGTTAATTATGACGAGATGTTTCTTTTCATGTTAGCCATTTCCTCTAGAAGTTCGAGGTACCTAGGGAAGTCTTGGATGTTTTTCTTATCCTTATACCTCCTCATGTTCTAGAGTAAATCTGAATAGCTCAGTGATATCTTCCATGCTAAGTTTGTGCACATCACCTCCTCCCATAAGATGGAGGGAATCCTTGGTTTCCTCATCAAGTCCTTTAAGGAAAATTATCTTAGTGATTTTTGCATGTAACTCATAACCACTCCTCCGATGGAGAAAGAGAAATCTATCTAGATAATCTTCTATATTTTCATCTTCCTTTTGCTTTATCTAGAAGAAATCTTCTTTCCTATCTCTTCCCCTACAGTAGTCTTGATATTTGTCCAAAACAATTGTCTCCATGTTCTCCCAAGAATGAATGGATTTAGGGGAAAATCCCATGAAACACCTCATAGCATATTCTTTGAGGGTGGAAGGAAATAGTTTGAGTTTTTTATTGTTTGTTTTGTAGTCATATGTCTGACAAAGAACTTTGAATTCAAATAGGAACTGATCTGGGTCTTCTATAGACATTCCTCGAAAGATAGGGAGGATGGATGGTGAGATATTTTTCATAGGTGCATCCTCATCTTCATCTAAGACAATGGGATAGGTAAAGGTTCTACCCAAGGGTCGGTTCTCATTATTCCCATTGTCTCCCATTTCTAAAGGTTGTTCTGGTTCTAAATAGGATGATGCAGAATGTTCAGAAGGGATTCTATGCATTGTATTGGATTTAGTGTCACTTTTAGTTTTCCCTACTTATAATTTGTTTGGAGATATTCTTTGGATATTGCGTTGTAAAAATATCCCTTGAATGTCATGTGCAATGTGCATCAAGGTTGGTTATGTAAACAAGGCCCAAGACTTCTACTAGTGCATAGATCAACTTTATTAACACCCATAGCATGTAAAGTAAATAAAATGGCGTATTGTGCTTATGGTGTCACTGGCAATGGTGCCAAAAATGATGGGTTGTTGTATTCTCCAATCATTTAAGTAACAGATTCTTCTGCTAGTGTCATTATAAAACCATGATTGTGTGTCCAAGGTTGTATGTAATGAAGCTTTATGCAACTCAATTATTTGGTGGTTCCTTTTGGGGGTTTTGGTTAGTATGTTTATCTCTCTCTACTAATCTACGGAAATGTAATGTTAAACTACTGAAACAACATTACTATAATGAAATGCATTTAATGGAAATACTTTGCTGGAATTGAAATGCACACACTAAATAAATATAACAAAATTCAAATAATATACACTCTAAATTGAAATGACACGCTCAGAATTGAAATTTCATGAAAGGAAATAACACACACTGAATAGAAATTGCAGTAAAGGAAATAAGTAATTGCATTCAAACTGTAACTTATCAGAAACCACGAGCATGTATAAATGTAAACTCCTCCAGTCTCCTTGGTCGAGTGGGCCCTTACTCTTCCTCAGGGAGGTAATATCAACACCACGGGATATTCAAAACATCATATAATATATTGATTTATAAAAGCTCCATAACATACTCAAGTACATAACTAGAAAATAGATACTAAACTGTTATAAATTGTATTCTGATTACCAACATCAACTAACTACTAAATTTTTCTTCAAGGAGGTGTCTATATAGACATATTCAATTACACATCATGCCAAAATTTTAGGCATTGAGTTCTTCCACTAAAAACCCTACATTAAATCCTATGGAGCCCCCAGTTAAAAACAAGATCCATGTTTATATAGGTGTCAATGGAAAAATTCTTCCATGACTTGCTCAATGGATCAGGACTGGACTCCTTGATTACAATTCCCAGCATTGGCAATAAATGTCCACTATTATCCTGCACATGTCACCACATTTCACTCATAGAGGCGATTAGTGGGAAGTTCTACGGTTAACAAGTTGCATGAAACAAAAAGAGAGAAATGCATTGAACTTACTAGGATATAACTATATAGAGCATCCCCATGCATTAATTAATCATGTTTAATGACAAATCAATAATCACATAGATGATATAAACAAGACAAATAATGAACTCATCACTCTAACTCATAGTACATCGAGTGGGCGCCCAATAACGATGTGATCCCATGCCCAAACATGTAAAGAGTCACGGGACTCAAGATCCTCATGCCTCTGTAAGCTATCAAGTGAATATCCCTATATAAATTGGTTGACCCCTTGCAAAACCTCTCCATCCATGAGCCAGTGCACCACTCCTATCAAACCAAGTGAGAAGTGTGTCCTGGTCTTATCAGAAGTAATTAGCCATTGATAATACCCGGAAGATATATCGAATGCGCAAAAAACCTCTACTCTTAAAGCATCTATACGGGAGCATGGCCATACCCTACCAAGGTATACCCTCTCGCTAAAACATATCCCAGATATGTCCTAAAATCTTGCCGCGGTGTCCATCATACTTAACCAAACTACCTAAATCGACACTCGTAGTATATCGATGCACATCATCGAGGGTCACTATCATCTCTCTAATGGGTAGCTGGAACATTTAACTCTCTTTGTGTCACCTCTTTATTAAGGCAGTCAAGAGGCTATGCTCTAATATAATGTGAGATGACTATGTGATATACGATAAACTTGTAGCCTCTAGAATGACAATCAACCCCGTTGCTCGTGACGGGAGAAGGTTTTCTCGTAAGCCCATAGACACCCATGACACTTACATACAAATTGAGAAATCTCACCTGCAAGATCACCGCAAACACATAAAATTTATATTGTTTCTTCTAAATCATCTTCTAATATCTTCTAATCACTCCTACATTCGTCTAATTACTTCTCAAAATCTCCAAAAAAGTTCTAAGGCCTTCTAAAAGGCCAAAATCTGTAGTAGTGTATACCTTTTTGCACTAGCATGTACCTCTCTATACTACCACATGGATTTTTTTGCTAACACATGCATGTTCACACTCATGCTCTCATTTTCACACTAGCACATGCCACACTACCGCTCGTAATTTCATGCCCATGCTTCCATTTTCATGCTAGCATGTGCCCTAACCTATTTTCTAAACAATTTAATGCTCATGTTTTTGTTTTCACGCTAGCGTGTGGACTTCATGCTAGCGCATTTGAGGCCACACTAGTGCACTGAAGGCATGTGCTAACTTTAACCCACTAACTTATAATGCCTAAAACAAGCAATAAATGCACTCAAATTCCAAAAAAATTGTGTTACATACTAGAACACCATTTTGGAAGCCTTCCAACTCTCAAATGCAGTCTAAACGATGTGTACAATCCATAATATGAATCATCTCTCTCACAAATTAGAGTAAAAATCTCAATAAACAATGCAAGGAGTTAACTAGCAAAATGGATTGTAATGGATTTTACCCATCTCACCCTGCTATTTATACCCTAAAAGCCCTAATTCTTCATTTTCTTTCCCCAGGGGACCAAATAACTAACATGTTCTTCTTTTTTCTTCCCACCACATGCCGGTGTTCCGTCATGATGATTATTTTCATTAAATGGTCATTTTTCTAACGTTTTTGCCTCATTGGGGCATATTTTTGCTTCCTCGGGACCTTTTCTTCTCCCTGAGGGATATTTTTGCTTTTCAAAAATTTTTGTCGATGTACCACACACATCATCATTCTTCTATATCACACTCTTCCCAAAATTTCAAAAGAAATCCAAAAATCCAAAACAACAGAAATTTTGAAAAAATCCAAAATTTGGTAAATACAACATTTTAGCACGCTAATGAATCATTCACAGGACATGACATCCTCAAAAATAAAAAATTATCCTACAAAACATCTTTCTTTGCTTCTCGCCTATTCTTACGTGTGACATGCGGATCATTTTGATCTACCTCCATTAACAAAGTTGGTTTGATCTTTATATCTATATTCCCTTGCACAAGTAGTTTTTTGGGGTAGTTTCATAGTGCACAATTTCTTTTTCATGGGACTTTTATGTCCTTTGTTTATTCACCTCACATGTATCCTTATTTGGGGTGTCATTTTTAACCCTTGTCATTAACTCAAACATTTGGGAACTAAAGCTCGATAACAAAAACATTGGTACAACTGTCTTGAATGTTTTTAGTATGTTCATTTGTGTTTGTTTCCTTTTTGGTCTATTTGTTTACTTTCTCGTATTACATTACATTTTGTATGTTGCATTGAGTCAATCCTCATATCAAATAAAAATTTGCTCCATAACCAATGACATTGATCATGTAAGAAAAATGATGAGACAAATTTGTTCCCAAGCCAAAGCCAACTAATATGATTGTTATCTCCATGTGCGAGTTTCATTCTATCTCACTTTCTACCCATCATCTTCCACATCTTCTTGATTCTACCAATGGCCAACCAGGCCCATTTGGAATCTATTTCATCCATATCCACATTTTCTTCCATAATACATGGGGCAATAGGGATTGTATTTATCCCCCTCCCCCTTGTTTCTTCCATCTATTGAAACATGAAATTTATTTTCCAATCAATCCATTTGAAAAGCGACCAACCAAGCCACGTTCAAATCCCCATTGATGCGGTATATTTCTGTTGTGCTAATTTTCATCCTTCTTTTTTATTGTTGATCGACCTCTCAAGCATCGCCCCATCGAAACTCAAGGGGGCATCCTTCATTCCACTAATGTTTCTTCTACTCCTCTAAAATTTAATTGTATGTAATCATCCGCTATCTTTGAAGTGGTGTCACTTGCGTTACACCACCCCAAAGAGGGTGAATGTGGACACCTAAAATTTTCGTACACAATTTTTAATACTAAAATTATACTAATTGTTCTCTTTCCCATAATTTTTGTTATAATTATTAATTTCCCACTAATTATTTAACATTCCCCTCCATTTCATTCAATTAACGACACTTCGTTAAATAACTAGCCTTTCCCCCATTTCGGATGCCAATTAACGACGCTTCATTAGTTACAATCCTCACCTAATCAATTAATTAACTATTATTAGTTAATTAATCCTTTTGTAACCTTGTATTTAATTAATAAACCTTGTTATTAATTAAATCCCCCTTTAAATAATCAAAATCCTACCTATTTTCCTCTAAATCACCTTCAAATAGCTTTATAAGATTATCCTAGCCTATTAATTAATCCTAGTTGATTAATTAAATCATATCCAACTCCCATGAGTTGCTAATTACTAATTACTCTCTTCTAATCATGATTATCCCTACTAATTCTACTTTATCCTTTATCCCAAATTCACTAGGTTTCTAGCTTCTCCCAAATTGGAAAGTTATTTAAAGAACCTACCTCCTTCCATCACACCTTACACCACGCTTTTGCTAGTGATTTTATTATGCACGTGATAAGAGCATTTTATTCTTGAAAATATTTTCATTCTTGCATCTATTCTTCTCATTTGTGAGTAGTAAAGGAAGATCCAAACATGGCCATTAAGCCATTTTGGTGAGATTCTTTCCTCATTTAGAGATAACATTCAATTGATTTCTTATGATCAAGATAGGTTGATTAGATAGAAATCATATTGAGTACTGAGCACATCTAAATTTCAAGAGTATTGCTTAAATGTTTAGTGTTTTTCATTATTGATGCATTAGATTAGCTTTCCTCTTTAAGCTTTATCATGGTGTTTAGTTTGAATTAGCTTAGCTAATAGGTCTACTTGGTGTTAGATCTAGTTATTTAGCTTAGCATATTTTTAGCTTGCATAGAGTTGTTGCATGCAAAAATTTGGAACTATTTTAATGGTAAGCTAGGTTTTGTAAGTGCACTTTGAATCTTGGAAAATATGGGAATTATTTGGCTATGCATACACATTCGGGGTTTATGATTTTCGAAGGAGAAAGAGGAAAAGGCATATTCAGTTTTAGGCATGAATTTATTCTCTTAAACTTTTTGTTTTATTTGAAATAGATGAATAATATATGGTTTTCTTTTAAATCTTGTAAATATGGAATATTTTCTATGTTTTACCAAAACCCTTGAAGGAAATATGCATGGGTAAAACATTAAAACAACGGGTTTTTGGAAAGATTGTTGAATAAATGTTTGTTTTTGAAGAATGGAAGAATATTTTTTTCTTTATAGATGCATTTTGGATTTTGTGTTTTGGGATCAATAATATCTTGTTGTTGCAAATATGACTATGGTTGTTGGAAATGATGAAATTCACCTTGTTAAGATATGGGTTCCCTTTAGTTTTGTTGCTAGATCTATATTGTGTTTTGAGCATAATATATAGGTCGTTAACACTTTGTAATTGTTGCCACTGAAGTTTTGACTCGATTATTATTTACTTTTTGGGGTTTTACTACCTAGATTTTCTTGCATGACACTTCAATCAATTATGTACACACACACACACACACACACACACATATAAGATACTGAGTTAACATTTTTTTAACAAGTTGCAGACTATAATAACTCTGCTCTTTCTCTCTCCTAAAAACATTTTGATTCATAAAGCTCTTATTATGAGTTGTCGTTTGATGGTATGGTTTGTTACATGGGACTTTGTGTAATAGAGATGCGGTATCTCCCTCTTCACACTTTGGTAAAACTATTTTGTTATTGTATTATTATGTTAAAATGGTTGTTTATCCCCTTATGGGATTAGAATTTAAATGGTATTAGCTCATTCTATCTTTTCTATGAAATCACGTGCGCTTATTTATAAAATTACATGTTTTGAGTTCTAAGAAGAAAGGTTTGATATAGTGACTTGGTATTACCCGTTTATTAAAATATAGACTTTTTTATTTACTTAATAATGATTTTGATCGTGTTAAGTGAATGATTTGATCACTTCTATGAGTGTTACTTCAATGATAAATTTAGTTGGTGAGAAATAGTTTTATTAGTATGTGTGATTGTTGAGCATCTTGAGA
The DNA here is from genome assembly GCA_018340775.1 of Taxus wallichiana var. yunnanensis. Taxonomy (NCBI): domain Eukaryota; kingdom Viridiplantae; phylum Streptophyta; class Pinopsida; order Cupressales; family Taxaceae; genus Taxus; species Taxus wallichiana. Next base: position 49,441,196 of record CM031234.1, read on the forward strand.
ATCACTTAACTTGCATTGAATGTAATTAGAGAATGTTAGAAGGTAATGCAAAGTGTATGGATTTTTGTAATGATGTTGATTCCATTTACTTTTATTGTTTATAAGAATGTTAATAAATTTGGAAGAGCTTACTAAAATTTTCTTTTGGGTGACTATGGATTGTTAGATAATCAATGAAATTGATTAGTTATGATAAGAAAGAATGATGGAATAAACAAGTTCATTAACTCAATTCTAATTGTTGTACTCTAGTTGAGAATCAACAATTTATATTATATTTATGTTATAGTATATGGACTGAATATTGTTGAGATAAGGTTTGATATTGATTATTGTTAAAATGAACTAATTTATCAACTATTTAATTTAATAAGTTGGTATGATAATACTATCAATTGGATTATTGGTTGTTGGAAACATACTTACACTATATAGTAGTAACACTTCATTTGATTAATGGTATGTATACTTAATAAATGTATTATGAAGTATATGAAATGATACATAAGATAACCATATCATAATCATTTATTTCAATATAGAACAACATGATTATGAGTAGATAATTCATGCAATCTCGTCTAGATCATATTGCGGTATGGTCCCAAACCATACATTTTCAGACAAGCAATTCATGATGTCTAAGAAATATTCTAAGTGAGATGGTTTGGAGTAATGCATGAATTTAGATAAATGCAACTAAATATATTAAGCGAGAAACTTGTGTGTAGTAAATCAAGTCACACAAGAGAGTGATTTACTTTAATTTGAATTAAATCTAATATTTAGTCACTACATAACCAAATGGTGTATAAATGTTGAAAGGAAGAAATAACACATGTAATATTTGAATCCCTAAGAAAAGAAGAAGTAGAGAGGAGTTAGCTTATTTACACTTGATCGAAGCTGATTTGGATTATAAGAAGTGATGAACAAATTGGGCGAGTGTTATTCTTGCTCACAATAAATTTTGTATTGCGTGAATATGGTCAGACATGGGAGCCCGTGGAAGGATAGGGGAATTTGGGCAATGGAGACCTCCTCTAGGTGCCTATGAATGTGCAAATGCTCAAGATTTTATTTCTATAGTGTCACAAGGTCTTTGATGTTTCTTCTTGTTGAACACATGATAGTCACACAATGATCTCTACGAAGGTACATGTATCCTACAAAATAGAATATCGCTTGCACAAGCCCAAAAACCGCATCAAACCTAAAAATAAAGATACGATATGTGGAGTCGGACTAACCCCGACGATCACCTCGAGAGTGAGATTATGACCAAACATTGCACTATATCTCAAAATACATTTAGTTTGGTGAGTGTGTGTAAAGTTTGTGCCCTAGGATGCCCTTGTACAAGTTGTACTTGATAGCGAGCTATAGTTAAATATAACAATGTATTAGAATGTGTGGATGGAATAATGAACTTCTCCTTCCTATGTTATTTATATAGAGTTGACGCAGCCCTTTCCCTTTTCATGGATGTTATATGGATGATTTTGAAGTGCTTTAGTGCCTTTAGAATGTAAGCTTAGGTGATGATAGTAATGCTTAGTGTTTGGTCATGTATTTTGAACACATAACTATGTGTTTATACGATTCCCTTGTTTGAATTTCATAATTGATAGCTATAATTTCAACCCATAAGTGAAAAAGATGCCCAAAATATAAAGGAGGCCCAAAAAGAATGATTAAGGTGAAAAGGGTCGGGGGTACCTAGAGGGGATAGAAGCGGCTAGGCACTTCTTTCTGACCTGGGCGACTATGTCCGGAGTCATAAAAGATAAATAAATAAAATACCGACTGGGCTCTAGGGTGTGCAAGACCAAATAGAAAATAAGAAACAAGTAAAAGAGGCCAAAGATAGATGTCAATTACTATTTTTCTTGCTTATGAATTATATGAATACTAGTATGTGTTTAGAGACCTAGAAATTACCCAAGTGTGTGATCTTGTGTCTACATTTTCTCCCACTTTATGTTTTTGAGTGAATACTCGATAAAATAAAGTAGATAAGAGATGTGTACCTTGTGATTCTATAGAACATATGGTGAAATGTGTGTCAAGTGGACAAGTGAAGTGTGAAATGATGCAAAGTGAAGTGTGTGGACTAGGAAAGGAAAGTGACCCTATGCATGAAGTGTATGCATTGTACCATGTTGTACCTATTATTGTGTGTTTTGTAGGATGTTTCTTGTTAAATATTAAGGATGTACCTACAAAAGAAGAGCAAAAGAGTAGTCAAAGTCGTGTATATGGAAAATTTGATCCAAGCATGCAAAATATGTAAAAGTGTGTAGAGGAAAGTGTGCACCTGATGTAAAAGAGTGTAAAAGGGATAGAAAAGTGTCTTGAGATTTGTGTAGAGTGATTTTTTTTCTAGTGATCTCACACCAAGAGTGAGTTTTTTGGAGATCGCATGCCAAATGTGAGTTTTTTGGGCAATCTCATGCCAAATAGCAAGTGTTGAGGAAAGAGTTCTATTTTTACTCTCTTTCCATGACTCTATCTAATAAACACCACTATAGATGGTTTGTCCCTATTTTTTCGATGTCCTGATTGTTTTGTATTAGTTTTGAGTTGTACCAATTTAACTGAATATAGGAGATAAATTGTATTCAATTGTTGTTGGAGGATTGTACATAATCGAAAAACTACTTTGAAGGCTTATGTGAATTGTGTTGATATGATGAAATAACTTTGTGTTCCCGTAGGACATTAACATCCATGAGAGGACACAAGCACCCACGTGCTTATGTCTAAGTCTAGGCATTGATGTTTGTGCTTTGCTAAGGACCCAAGTCAAATTCTCGATCATTCTATAACTATGTTCATGTTCTAATGTTGTGTTGTAATGTGTTATGTTGTAACTTTGAACTGTTATATGGGGTGATTTGTTCACCGTTGTATGCCTCCTCATTTGGGGTGGATGCGATGTCGGTAGGAGTGTGTATCCCAAACGAGAGGACCTAATGCTGATATGAATTTGATACTGTAGGGGGTATGGGATGTGTGTCGTAGAAACCAAGGTACATAAAAACAAAGTGAATATATACATGTTGTTAGTATAAAAAGTAACAAACATGTCATATAAAAATAATGTAACAAGAAAATTTTCATACAAGATAGACCACGAAAAGTGGGTTTCAAACATGAGACATTGTTCACAATGTCACAAGACAATCAGTCGAAGTGTCCATAAGCAAGAAAACAATGATCAAACAAGACATAGGGCATATCTCGCAAACAATAGCATACAATAGCAAACAATGTCAAAAAAATTGTATCAGCCAACCTTGGTGACATATAGTCCTGCAAAGAAAATGCTACACATGAAGCACCCGTTAACATGTTAGAAAGATAAAAGTATGTCAAAGCATGTATGTATCAATGGAACAAGTAGTGTGCTAGTAAGAATATGAAGTAGTAAATGATGAAACAATAACATTTGTAATGTGTGAGAAAGTAGATGCCCCCAGGATCCTCGATGGGACTAGTAAGAGGTACAATGCCAAACATCATTGCAGCATGTAAGAACCTGTAAGAGATCTACATTCACCGCAAATGACCAAGTGAACATTCATGTGTATATATATAGAATGATAATGACATACTAAGTGTTGTCTAGCATGGGAAACAATGTAGATGTAAGTAGAATAAGCTAGCAAGAGTATATGCAGCCATGATATGCAATATCTAGTGTATGAGTGTGATGGAATGGTATACAATGTGTGAAGATAGTAGGAGAAACGTGCCCCTAATGGATGTGTATGAGATGAGTTTAATTTATAAAATACCCTCAACAATCAAGAATGAACCATAGAACAAGAGTTTGTCATCGATAAATGGTTTGATAGTGTGTGCTAGAGAGATAGGTCATGAAACATAGAGCATGAAAAGTGAATGTGGTGAATTTTATTTCATATCTAGACCCTTAGCAGTTGAGTATGAACCGTGGAACTAGATCACATCGTAGGGGAAATAGTTTGAAAAATGTGTGCTAGAAATATAGATCATGAAGCATAGAGCATGAAAAGTGAATGTGGTGAGGTTCATTTTAGATTTAGACCCTCAACAGTCAAGTATGAACCATGGAACTAGAGTGCGTCATAGGGTAATGATGATACAAGTTGTGTATCAATGTGCATAAGAGAGACTATATGTAAAGTATAGAGTGTAATGTGTATGCGTAAAGACTAGAAAGAGATGATAATTATTGAAGGGCGTGGCAAGAAAGCATGATTCCCCTAAGTGTGTGATGTGGAAAATAATCAAGTAAAATCATCTAGGATATCATCAGTGTTAGGATCATAGCCGATTAGAGTTGGATCAGAGACTTGGTAAGAAATAGTGTGAGGTTGATCATATAAAGAGCCCTTGTGGCATAAATTATACATGCCCATTACATATTATTCATTAGTGAAAGGTGGTTGTGGATAATCATGTGCATACCATCGAGTGAGATTTTGAGAATATCCCAAGGAGTCATTACATATAGAGACGCAACCAAAAGGCATGGGAAATGTAATATCAATATGATTGGGATCCAGTGTGCCACCAATGTAATCAAGCCAAGACTGGCCAAGTGTGAGTGGAGAGGAATGAGGAGTGCATGCAAGGAATATTGTCAAATGGAAGATGTGAGAGGCCATAAGAATAAGTAATGAATACACATACGTGATATAAGTGAGTAGAATGAGGTGGAGGAAGGAGATAAGAAATTGTGAATCATATCCAAGCCAAGCCATCATGAGTGAAAATAGTTTCAGAGTAAGTAAGGTCGAATGGAACATGAGGCCAATAAGAATTATGAATTAATAGAGTGCATGTGAAGGGATCCGTGCGCAAAGCAGAATGAACTTGGGGAGATGCAACAAGTGAAAGAATATCTAATGTATGTACAGTCCCTTGAAAAGGTATCATGGCATTAGTGGATGGAGGAAGTTTCTTGAATTGATATTCACTAGGGCCAATAAAAAGTAACGAAAGTAGGATTCATCTATTTCAATAGGAGTAAAGTTAAGATTGCGCAATGTGTCATTGTTAAGTTCTACGACATCATCCTCATTAGTGCTAGCATTGTCTTGTTGTATAACATTATCAATAATATTGGTAGGGATGGAACCAGATGCAAAATTGAGAGGAGCTATGCTAGGTGAAGTAGTAGCCATAGGGGTGGACATGGTGGGTGATAGGATATCCGTAGTATGAGTAGGAATGGATAGAGTGCATGGAGAAGTAACAAAAGGAGTAGGAGCACTAGATTTCCCAACATCATATGTACCAATGTTGTGATATGGAATAGGTTGTGATGGAGGAATGGGCATGGTGGTAACATGGGTCTATATGAAAAAAATTGAATGGCTCGGGGTCCACGAAATAGTATCTTCAAAACCATCAAGTAAGAACTTAACGCACCGATGAACTATAGATGGAACAACATTCTTCCAAGTATGTAATTGAACTAGAATATGACATCAATAACAAAGAATATAGTAGGAATAATTTTAGGACCAACTTGTAGAGGTAGGGTGATAGTGCCCATACATGTGTGATTAGAGGAATCATAGCTGCAAATGACTTGTAAGAATTTATTAATTAAATTATTAGTAATGTCAATTTTCTGACGGATAAAGCACATGGATTTATGGCATAGCCATTGTCAATGAGCACACACTTAATACAAATGGCACCAATAGTAGTAGTGATAAGAAAAGGTGCAAATGGATCATCAACAACAAAAGGAGGTATATCCTCATCACTAAAAGATATAACATGTGGTATATTTTTGAGAGATTGAATGAGGTGAGCAAAGGAAATAGGTGAATTATTGCTTTCAATGTGAATGGAACGAAGGGAGGCCTCTAATGTATGATGAAAATCGGGTGCACTTTGCACAATAAATCATAAAGAGATATTTTTGTTGGTGTATTCTTAAGCTACTCAATGATGTCATAACCCTTAGAGGTGGTGGTAGGAACTGTAGAAGTGATAGGTGGTGGGACAGAGACAAGTGGAGCTGTAGGAGGACAAGTGCGACGTGGTGGTGACTACATTGATGGTTGGATCAAGTATTGGAGTAATGAAGCGAGGAGGATGTTGAGTATGAACTCGCATAAAATCAGAAGTAATAATAGCCATGCCAGAAACCTTGGTTGGAGTAAAAGAAGGATAAGAAGATTGATCCATGAATTTAGAAGAAGGAGATAGATTTTGATACATTCTCAAAAGGTAGGGTTTGAATAAGTGGGTTCACCAAATGATTTAATTTAATTTGAATTAAATCTAAATATTTCAAAGTCAAAACAGAACCAAATGGTTTATAAATGCTGAAATAACACAAGAAATCTAAGATGTAATATTTGAAACCCTAAGCAAAGAAGAGGAGAGAGGACTTAGCTAATTTACGCTTGATTTGAAACTGATTTGGAGTGGAAGAAGTGATTAAAAGACTATGCAGAGTGTCATTATTGCTCACAATAAATTTTGGACTACACGAATATGGCCGGACATGAGCGCCCACGGAGATAGGGCGCATGGGCACTAGAGACCTCCTCTGGGTGCATGTGTGACTGCATGCAGATGCTCAGGATCTTATTTCTATAGTGTCATAAGGTCTTCGTTGTTGCTTCACGTTAATCATATGATAGTCACACAATGATCACCAAAGGTACCTGTAACCTACAAAAGAGAAGTTCACCTGCACAAGCCCACAAACCGCATCAAACCTAAAAATAAAGATACAATATGTGGAGTTAGACCGACCCGGAGGTCACCCAGAGTGATCTTACAACCGAGCATTGCTCTACATCTCAGACTCCATGTAGTTTGGGTGAGTGTGTGTAAAAATTGTGCCCTAGGATGGCCTTGTGCAAGTTGCACTTGGTAGTGGGGTGTAGTTAAATGTAGCAATATAGTAGAATGTGTGGATGGAATAATGAACTTCCACTTCCTATGTTGTGTATGCAGAGTTAATGTGACCCTTGTCCTTTGAATGAATGTTATATGGACCCTTTTGAAGTGCTTTAGTGCCTTTGGAATGCAACCTTAGGTGATGATAGTAATGCTTAGCACTTGGTCCTTTATTTTGAACACATAACTATGTATTTATACAATTCCCTTGTTTGAATTTAATAATTGATTGTGGTGGAAGGTAACCCATAAGTGAAAAAGATGCCCAAAAGATAAAAGAGGCCCAAAAAGAGCAAGTAAGGTGAAAAATGGTCAAGGGTGCCCATAGGGGACAAGAGTGCACAGGTGCTTCTATCACGGCTAGACGTTGGTGTCTGGGGTCATAAAAGATAAATCAAGAAAATACCGACTGGGTTGTAGGGTGTGCAAGACTAAATAGAAAACAAGAAACAAATAAAAGAGGCCAAAGATAGTCGTCAATTACTAGTTTTCTTGCTTAGGAATCATATGAATACTAGTATGTGTTTAGGACCTAGAAATGTACCCAAGTGCATGATTTTGTGTCTATAGAGAGAAATATATGTCATTTAGGCTTAGAATGTGTGCATAAGTCATATTGTATAGAGAAATCCAAACTTATCATTTCTAAAGGATAAGTTGCCAAATTTATGTATTTACACCGAAGTGCATGTCAAGAGTATTATACTTATGAACATGCACACATGGACCTGATCCATCCTACACTATTGGATACCACTTGATTCAAGCCTAATTGGAAGAATGGGGACATTACGAGCAGATCAACCATCGACCATGAACACACGAGAGAATATTCTTCACATTATATTTAACTACATTGGTATCTTTACTCCCTTATCCAAGCACACATGAATTTTGTATATAGAAGGGAATCACATATATGTAAAGTATCTTAAGAATCATGAATATAAAAACAAAGGCATTAATGTTGGTTTTCCTTGTAGCTATGATCTAGAGTTTAGTTACGTAAAAGATTAGTACGGTCTGCAAGCTTATGATAGGTCTAGGTTGATGAATTCTCAATAGAATCCTTGTGTAGTTTCCTAAAAGATGTAACTAGGGTATATTGGTAAAGTGTTTGAACCTTTAATTCACTTCCCTATCAAATATGGAAATAATGTCATTTGTTTCTTGTGTTTAGAAGTTATTCACGAGATCCTGCCATCATGAGTTCTACTCTAACAAGGGCATGTATGATAGAAGGCATCCCTTCGTTAGGAACCATGACTGCGACTACATCATGTCACATTTATATAAACCATAGGTCTAATATTTTGATTGAAATGTATTTTTTTATTAGATACGGTAAAAATAGGGATTGGCTCCTAGGGGCCATTACAAGACGAGGAACAAAAAACAACAAGTAAGAAGGAAACGTAAAAGTCCAAGAAAGGAGTTAAACATGCTTAACTCTTACAATTAAGAACCAAACTTTGTATTAAGGTGGGAAAACTAGAGAGAAGGAGAAACAATCTCCAAAACAACAAAACAATAGAAGTTCACCAAAATTCTGCCAACAGTCCGAACCATAAGTTAATTTTTTGGAGATCCCCCATTGCTACCATCGTGGCTATCTTTGATCACATCGCCCTCAACACCTTTGTCATTAATATCTTCCTCCAACTCATCCTCGGAGCTACTGATGCGCAAGTTAAAGTTCCTTCTTTTAGTGCCCTCCTCCATCCCTTCCAACATGTCGCTTAGCTTTTTGACCTGGTCCTCCAGCTCCAGAAATTTCTGCTTGGACTTCACCTGAGCAGTGACAATTTGCTTGGAAGCGTTGATGACATCCATCATTGTTTCCCTTTGACCAGCATTGGTTTCTTCCATCGCATGAAACACCCCTTCTAAGTACTAGACCTTTCTCGCTAAAATACATTAAGGTTGGTCCTCCCCATAGCCATCAATTTCATCAATTGAGTTGGGAGTTTTAAGCATAATGTTTGAAGAAAAATTGAAATTAGTGTTTTTCACATTAACCTTTTTTATTTAAGGGTTGGATCTACTTGTGTCATTTTTTCTAAACACATTTATTGATGCTAACTTTATTCACTTTGAGGGGTTTTTTAATAACAATTAGTGTCTGTTGCTAATAAATATATTAAGGGAGGAGGTGACTAATGGGGAGGTGGGTTAGATGGAGAGGGATGGGGACGAGGATGTGGAGGAAGACTTTAGATTTGATGGCCACTTGTGCCCATCAAACAATTTCAAATGGTGACAATTTTTCAAAATTACTTTTCAAAATATGTAAATTATTATTATTATTAAAGAATATTGATAAAAATAATAAAGACAACCTTAATGTATTTTAACAGTTTTCATTATGTATATAGTTTTTATATAAATCCATACAATAAATAATAGTCATATTTTAAACGGCCCGATCTGGTTTACCCTAGCGGTGGGGAATGTGGGTTATATGTGGGAGGTCTCGGGGTCCATTCCTTGGGCTGACCACCTCTATAGCTCATCGTTACTCGGCTAGGCAGTGCCATGTAGGTTAGTTGCTTTGGTGGCAGAGGTGGCTCTCGGCGTGGTGCCAAGCGGCTTGGTGTTCAATGCGATGGAGGTCGGGGGCAAGCATGAATCATGTGTTCAATGCGATGAGGCATGTCCTGACATTACGACACGAGAGGTAACAAAACCAATGTTTAGAAAAAATGAAGCTTTGGCCTCTCCCTCTTTGGCTCCTATTCACGACCCTTTGTCGTCTCCTCTTGCATCACCGTTGTTGTCTCCGGTTTCTCTTGCTTGCTCCTCGGTGCTTTCCCTCGACAATGGCATTCATGAGGTTCTGTTGGGGATTTCCTTGATCTACCCTGATTCCCCTTCTCTTGTGCGTTCGGACTCTTCTGACATTGTCATGGATGATAAGAATGTGGCTTCATCTAATGTGTAACATCCTGATTTAGCCTCTCAGCATGAACAGGGAGATAGTGACATTGTCCTTAACATTCTCGGGAAGCTCAACAAGGCTTTCTCTATCATTAAGAGTGGAAGTTCCACACTGATAAGATTTGGGAAAGTATCAACTCGGACTGCCTCGAATTGATCAAGCTTGTTGATAATTTGGATGAAAGACATGCTTCTGCGGCGATAAGGAGGAAACAAACTCTATGAAGAAAATCTACTCGATGTAATTGGGTTGTATCCCTCTATTTTTCGTTTTTTTTTGCCTTTGGGCTTTCTTTCTTTGTGCTTAACTGTTTTATCTAGCCATTTGGGCTTTTTGTAAAAGGATGTGGGTCCTTTCAAAACCCTCATTTTCACCCTTTTCCAAAAATAGTCATATTTTAAACATGCAAAAAGAAATAAACGATTATTTTGGAAATTTGCAAAGATTTTATGGGTAAACTATGAACATCATATAAACGTCTATCAAATTTAAATCCTACCTGATTGGACTTTATTCTTAAATGTTGAATCATAAGCATGGGTTAAATTTGCCGTTCATATATGACTGTCACACAATTTTTGGGTTTCAATATTTCTCTTCAAAAATGCAAAACAATATTATTTATACATTACTAAAATAAAATAAAATATATATTCTATTTTTAGTTTTGTTAATATATATTTATTGATTTAATCTATATAAAAATGATTGTGAATGTTTTAAATATGTGTGTTTCGGAGGCTATTTCAGGTATTCTCGAATATTTTATGGCAACACGTTTTACATATACATTCTGAAGCGCGAACGCAGCCCGCCAAAATTTAAATGTGGTATGAAAAGGAAAGGGAAGGAAAGGAAAGGAGATTGGAGATCCGAAGATGGAGGATGCATGCAGAGGTAAACAAGATGCAGAGAAGAAGTTTGAGGAGGGTGATGTGGCGGGTGCGAAGAGAGTCGCCCTCAAGGCACAGCAAATGTACCCTTCACTCCAAGGTCTCTCGCACCTCATTGCTGTCCTTGACGTGCACCTTGCTTCTGCTGCTCATGACTGCTATGCCATTTTACAGGTCCCTTTTGGCGCTGATGAGGGCCTTATTAAGAAGCAGTACCGAAGATTAGCCCTCCTCCTCCATCCCGACAAAAACAAGTCTGTGGGAGCTGAAGAAGCCTTTAAGCTCCTCGCCCAGGCATGGCGCCTCCTCTCCCACCCCACCAACAGGGCTGCTTATGATCGCACCAGAAGCCCTAACCCCTCTTCTTTCTGGACTCTTTGCCCCTCCTGTATTGTGCGCTTCCAGTTCCACACACAGTATCTAAATCGACACATCATTTGCCCCAACTGCAGCAACCCCTTCATGGCCATTTCCATTGCTACAACTGCCCCTGCAAAGGAACACAAGAAGGGGAATCACATGCCTAGTCGCTCCAAGGAGAATCACTACAAGGACAAGGAGAAGAAGAAGAAAGAGGAGGCCAACAGAGATGTGCCACAGCCTTCCATGGAGAAGGAGAAGAAGAAGAAAGAGCCCGACAGAGATGTGCGACAGCCTTTCAAGGAGAAGGAGAAGAAAGAGGAGACCTACAGAGATGTGCCACAGCCCTCCAAGGAGAAGGAGAAAGGGAAAAGGAAATGCAAGGGCAAGACTGATGTTAAGTTTGATAAATCTGCATTTGATAGGCTATTTGCTGGAGGGATGAAAAGGGCATCTGATGACCAGAATAGTAAGAGGGCAAACATTCAGGTAAATTGAGAAGTTATTTTGCAAGTGCGAAATTGAAATCTCCATCTGGATCTCATAATATTGTATCAATTTCTCTCTGTGAACAATGTGAACCTGCTGTGCCCATTTTCTTCATTTTGCTTCATATTTTCAAATATAATCAATTTTCACATATTTCGCATAAAAAACAATATATATTTTCATACATTTCATTAGCAGATCTGTTGATTCAGCACAATGTCGTTACATTCATTTACAGTTGCTGCTAACTGAATATTAAGATCTTTCTTGTGCTATCATATCTCATATATATATAAACACCAGTCACCAATCAATTTTCGGATTTTCTCGGTGAATATTTTTGCTTTTAGAAAAGCTCTCATTTGTGGACTTTGTGAATATATACATAAGCATCCATGTTTATTTAGGTATTTAGAATTGTATTACCAAAATTTCCATCATAGCTACTTTGCCAATAATTAATTGATGTTTAATACCATCCCATCTATATATTAATTGGTTTAATTCTAAACGCATTTTGTTTAATTTTCATATTATGAGTTTGTTGTGTCAATACTTATATATTGTTAGTACCCCACACACATACACACACAATTATTTCTTTCATGTCTTTGATTAGGTCCTAAGCTAAACTTGAACAAAATTGTGTAGTAGAGGACATGACCAATGATCAAGTTTTCAAATTCACAACTTATGCTAATCAACTTAAGATTAATTGAGCTGAAAATTCTTTGCACAGGTCATTGATATTAACATTTACACCCTCATTCATTAAAGGTATCTCTTGACATCTTGAATCATTTACGAGAACACACTCAAACATACTCTAAAAAGGACATCTAGGTTGTAACTATTGAAGTATCATATCCTTAGAGTACACCAACAAACTACAAGTCTAAATACATCTCTATTTGCTACTCTAGATCACTCTCATGTGCTACAATAAAAGTCAAAGATCATTGCCAAGTGTTAGAGGTCTTATAAAGGTCTTGTCAAATTTGCACACATTTACTTGAGCAAGAACTACATATGTCTAAAGTCCTTTTGAGGTATTGTTATGTAGGCAATGTTCAATAACCGAGGGATTGATGAGGTCAATTTGACCAAATTAGACTAACATCTTTTTAGGTCATAAAGCAAGAAGTAAGGTTGTAACAAAGGAGAAGCCATTTGTAGGTACATAAGTGTGATCACATGATTATGATTATAGATTTTAGATCTAGGGACGCAAGCACACAAGGTGCTAGAATTGAGCTAGGCATCATAACATTAGAGGACAAAATTGACCACAGAAAGACAAAAATGTTGGGCATTTCTATTTGAATTGGGCAATCATGTTTAAAACTTATCTCCATATCTCTAGATTTTAGAGGCACACTGATGACATTTTGCAAAACTCATTTCCACAATTTTAGATCTTTGTCACACTTCCGTAAGTACTTATAAAATGATGTTACCTTTCTAACCCTAATTCATTTTATATAGCTTTCAAAAGAAGTGTTTGATCACATTTTATTAGCATATGGTTTATAATTTCTACATTTACCACATTTATAATTCTAAGTCATCATTTATGTAATTATCTTAATTAGATTAACCCTAATATTAATATTACAAAAATATATCAAGGAGCACTTTGTTGTTTATAAATAAAAAAATATTCAATTATCATTGTAGGGATTTAGCAAGTATCATAAAGACTTAAGCAATCACTAAGCATATATTTCAGCACAAAAATTCATATGTGGAGACACATTGCATTGAACTAGTTTGTCCGGATGAAAAATCATTACATTATACTTGGTGCGATGCTTTGACATTGTCACAAATAGAGGAATCTTGTAACACCCCAAAAATTCACAAGCAAAATGCAACAATAAAATTGACAATTTTTTTGTTGTTGATTGACACGCCACTTACTATTGCTACATTGGTCACAAGACACACAAACTTTGGTCCCACCTATACACTAACACTCAGTCTTCATTAACTAAATGAACACGAGAACTTTTGAGTAAAGTTTCATATGCATCGTATCCCATTACTCAAAAAAATTTAAGACTACAAAAGCATAACTAATGTCACCAAGAGACATGATACTAACATCTCACTTATGACTCTTTTTTTGGGTTCTTTCATGAGTTAGTTTCATACTAGGAATGATTCATGGCAAGTCTTGATCATTTACGACATTTAAATCGTTAATGATGCAATAATACTTTATTGTTTAAGTTTTCTCTTTAACCAATTTACAAGGCAAATCTAAGTGGGATTAAGCATGTAATAGGGTTTATCAATCCCTTTGATCTCAGTGTAGATACTACCCCATTATTTTCGTATCAAAGCTATATGTTTTGTAGTTCGGGATAAGTTTTCACATCAACCACTCAATACCAAGAACCACTCATGAAACAAATTGTCACATAAGTTCAAAATGAAATGTGTTAGAGCAATCTTGCAAGACATTCACTTCTCCATATTCATCCTTTCACTTTAGCCTCTACAACAATACTATCAAAATAGTTCATTTAACAATCAAGACCAAGATTTGATATATGGTTAAGAATTCCATTTAATCATTTCGTGTGACAACCCATTTGTGTGGTGGCTCCAAGCCACTAGTAGAGGGTATAATTTCAGTATGGTATTTGTGGCTTCCTATTCGTTGCCATCTTAGGGTGAAGGTTTCGATAGAAGCTTGACAAATTTTACATTACAATAAACATACATATTACAATAAACATACATAAACAAGTACCACACCCCTTCATTTTCTTGTATACAAGTTGTATTTAGTTTTCTTTCAATTCAAATAAGGATTTCCCCTTGATGTACTAATGTGAGGGTTCCACCTCACTTTACTGTTTACTAGTTCTTGTTTGATAACCTTTCAATGTCACACTTAGTGCTAGATTTTGATGTTCAAGGTTACATGTCACAAACAAATTATGTGACGGTCCAAAAATTATGTGAATGCCATTTGATGTTTAAAATTTAATATGCACATCAAAAATATGTATATCAATTATTAACAAATATATAGATTAATTTAAATTATATATTTGGGAGATTGGAGATAAATAACTTTTTTATAAATCCTTGACCTCCTACTGATGATCCATAGGTAGGCAAAGATTAATCCTTACACCTTCATGAACAACAATTATCCATCCCATTGTTAACCCAAAAATGTCTATTTAATCATTATTACTCTATTCTCCTTATAGAGAGACCAACATAGACATAGAAAATAGGTAACTAATTGATAATAAAAGTTTCAAGTTGAAACTAATGATGGTATTTATTAAAAAAATGTACATAAACTTTTATGGTGGGGTTTTTCTCTAGTGCATATTCTATGTTTTATATTTTCTAAATTACATTATAATTACAAATTTATGTGGGATTTTCTAATTGATTTTAACAAACTTAATCTTTATAAATCTTTGGGCCTTTGTTGTACAATTATAAACCAACAAAAACAATGCTACATTAATCAATTTCATAGTTTATTAGAGATACAATTATTTTTCATAAATATCGATTGTACACTAATCAATTGTATCTTCACTAATCAAATAAAAGATCTAGAAATACCATTAAAGTTTGTGAGAGCATTAAAATACTATTTTAAATTATAATTTAAAAAAATAAAAAATTGAAAGAAAGGACTCACTAGTGCAAGCTTGCAATTATGTAGAAAATGAGATCTAAAACTCAAGGGGGTTTCGGAATTAAAGGAGAGAATAACAATTGTGCCAGATGAAAACAAAAAAACTATCTCTGAGAAGAGATGTATAATGCTTAAAATTATCTCTGAAAAGAGATGTATATATTGCTTAAGGACTGTAATTACAATAGCTACCTCAGTGAGGAGATGTCTGCCTTTCCCTTATGGGTTACATATGCTTATATACTATTTTTAGAAATACGAAGAGACACCTAGAAGAATGTGGAAGGTCACCAATCTCGAGGGAGATGAGGTGGTTCATCTTTTGTGAGTTACATAGGCAACAATTTCGGGAATTTACTATTTTTAGGAAACACTACAAAAATTGCAATTTTAGGCCTTTAGATGCGGATTTTGGGGGTCAAACTTTTTCGAACAAAGTTTGACACTCTTTCATCATGTTCTACACGTTCCAAGCTTTTCGTTGCATTTTGAATGGAGTCAATTGGAGCTACGGTGCAAAAGTTATGGTTCTTAGAAGTTGCTCCACTATAATTGCCACCTAGGTCGTTGTCTAGATCATTCCTCCCTCCTTCAGAAGTAATGGTCCCCATTGCACCAAGTGGTCCCCTGAAGTGTGGAAATTGTTTATGTATCTGCAACCTATGTTGATCATGGCATTGTTTGTGCTCTTCATTCACTTCCTATAGAATATCATGGACATGTTGTTTAGTGCATTGGAATGAATAATCATACTCAATTATGATCTCGGTCCGTATCCTTTTGTTGCATTGATTGTGTGTTTGAGATGGCTGCGACAACTTCGGGTAGTTTTTGGCCTGATCATTAGAATGAGGGGCCACTTTGTTTTCTTTGTAAGCTTCGATATTTCTTGACACCAAGGAGGGAAATAGAGTTGGAGGGAATGACCTCGGGTATCCGATAGCGCCGATTCCCAATGGTAATGGTGACCCTTCGAGGTCGTGACTCATAGATGTCGTGTCTATCCCACATGAATGGTTGGCCCAAGAGCACATCGCAAACATCCAATGGAACAACATCACATAAGACTTCATCCTGGAAGGGTTTGATTGCATATGAGAGGAGGCACTATTGTGTGACAGGGAGATCTCTTCCTGGGTTCAACCACTCGACACTATATGGATGGGGGTGTGGCTTTATAGGAAGGTTCAAACTTTTCACAACATCAACAAAAATTAAATTCTTTTGACTTCCACTTGTGAAGGATGATGAGGGTCGTCAATCCTCACCATTAATAATGTCAATCCGGGTTGGTGTCTAAAGGTTGTATGCATTAAGAGAAGAATATCTTGGAAAGCAAATCCTTTAAACACAATCCAAACTTGCATAAAATAAATCACACATGCAGAAATTTAAAAGCACACTTGCAGAAATGTAAACACACTTGCATAAAGGAAATCACATTTACGAAATATAAAGGCACGCTTGCATAAAGGAAATCACACTTGCATAAATAAATGTTGCATGAAAGAAATGAAACTTGCATAAATGAAATTGCTGAATTAAAAATAAACATAATTGAACGAAACACCTGCAAGTTTACAACAGACTGAATTTTCACAATACAAAGATAAAAACAATACAACATAATGAATTAAAGACAAATGAATAAACATAAACATAAATACACAGATCCATCTTCCTTGGAATGAGTGGCTAGCTCATTCCTTGGAAGAGGATTTAAATCATACTTTTGAGATCTTAAAACTACAGAATATTTGAGAGGAAAGAACAAATCTTTATTTCTTTGGAGAAAAACATTACATATCTAAGTGTGGAAGGTTGTATTTATAATTCATGCATCCAACCAACTCCTTATTTTAGGAAATACAATATGATCTTATCTTTATTCCAATCCTAACAACTAAGATCTCCATCTCCACAAAATATGGAGAGAGATATATTATTGAAGTCAAATCTTATCTCACTTATTTTAGGAAGATTTACTCCCAAATCTTCTCCTTGCTTTTCGGTAATAAGAATCATAATGATTTTATTCCTCTACATTATTGGAAGGAGTATTTTCTCAAAATATGATTTTGACCAAATACCTTTCTCGGATTTTCTATTTGACTTTGTTGTTTTTATTGTGGAACTTTTGACGCTTGTCAAATACGCTTTTTCCTCGGACTGCAGTTCACTAAAAGTTAGATTTCTCTTGATTGGTAAAACCTGTAGCAAATATGAATGAGGTTTTGTTAAACACATTTCTATGAACAAAAACCTCTCTTAGATTTTCCATTTGAATTTTCTGTTTCTGTTTATGGAACTTTTAGTGCTCGTTTGATACACGTTTCCTCGGACTACAGCTCACTAAAAGTTAGATATCTCTTCATTGGTAAAACCTGTAACAAATATGAATGAGGTTTTTGTTAAAAACATTGCTATGAACAAAAACATCTCTCAGATTTTTCATTTGACTTTTCTATTTCTATTTATGGAACTTTTAGTGCTTATCTGATACACATTTTTTCGGACTGTAGTTCACTAAAAGTTAGATCTCTCTTCATTGGTAAAACTTGTAGAAAATATGAATGAGGTTTTTGTTAAAAAATTTCTATGAACAAAAACTCTCTCAAATTTCACATTGGAATCTCGAGTTTTCACAATCCCTCAAAAACTGTCATTCCATTGATGCAAGTTCTAGAACTAAAGCTGTCATTCCTTTTATGCAAGTTCCGGAACTAAATCTGCAAGTTACGGAACTAAATATGATTTTTCCATGAATTGAAAGTTCTGAAACTAATTTTCATTCAATTGATACAAGTTCTAGAACTAAATCTGTGAGTTCCGAGAACTAAACCTGCAAGTTCCGGAACTATGTGAGTTTTGGAACTAACTCTGCGAGTTCTACAACTAACTTAAAACAACTATAACTTTTGCATGCAACCTCAGATTGAGATGATTATTTTTTGAACTTGCATAATTTTTTGAGATGAATCTGAATATGAAATCAGATTTGATTTTAAATGTATTGTTCATGATCAATTCCACTTTTTCCCAATACTAGCATTATCTTTGATTTATGGCCTGCATACACAAGACTTTGCATCTTTTCCCAAATAATCAATAGGATTAGTCAAAA
Source organism: Taxus wallichiana var. yunnanensis (assembly GCA_018340775.1). NCBI lineage: Eukaryota > Viridiplantae > Streptophyta > Pinopsida > Cupressales > Taxaceae > Taxus > Taxus wallichiana. The sequence goes on from CM031234.1 coordinate 49,459,588, forward strand.
AAATAGATAACAAAATATTTATAAAGAATGAACAAGATATATATCCTATATTCTATCTTAAGCAAACTATAAGTTCCTAGATTACATTTAAATCCACTTTCAAAAGTAACTTGGAAGGACAAAATAATGGTAATTTATGGCCTCATCAAAGGATAAAATGTAGAGGCTTACCCTTTACCCAAAGCTTAGAGTGAAATAAAATTTCCTTCTCATCCATCTTCTTGACTTGTGTGGTGCCAACGATCGCATCTGGTTCAACATCTATGATTTCATCTTCTTCATTTTTGACCTCAAGGTGTGTCATCGGTGGAGCAGTGGGTGTTGGAGATGATGACTCAACGAGAAAAGACTTGATGGTTCGACATTCTTCCTTGGAATGCCAATTATTCTTGTGGAGGTCACACCACTTCCTAGTCTTCTCTTTCTATCTCCGACCTTGACCTTGTGTCTAGCCTTCTTCATCACTTTTCCCCTTCAGAGGCTAGTTCTTTGTATTTTTCTTTCGATGCTTTTGTTCAATCTTGACCACAAACTTGTATGCCTCGTTGAGGGTATGAAATTGAAAGAGTTACATTTCCTCCTGTATGTACCATTGCAGGCCACTGCGATATTTGAGGATCTTGTGTTGTTTTGTGTCTTGAATGCCCAATCTTGTAGAAAGAGAATGGAAAGTATCAGTATAATCTTGAACCGATTGGTCCTTACCTTGGCAGAGTTACTTACACCATTTATACTGAGATCATTATAGGACCGAGCAGGTATTATTCCTCCTTTATGGCATCCACAAATTCATCCCATGTGGGTTCCTCTACAATGCCCAGTTTGTCCCCATTTAGTCTGTTCTTGTACACCCCCACCAATTTTTGATAGGAAGTGATGATTTCAGGAGGGCAAATGTTATCTTTTCTTTATCAGTGAATTTATTGACAGAAAAATAGGAGGTTAATTGGTCCAACCAATTTTATACTGCATTCGAATTTATTTTACCCTAAAAATAGGAATATCAAAATTTACTTGAACCTTGAAGGGTGTCGGGGCATTGAAGGGCTGGATTGCAAAGGAGGATACGAGATTTCCCATTTGTTGTTGAAGAATCTGGGTGAATTGTTGTAACATCTGCTCCTTTTGCTCCATAAGAGCTTCATCCACCATCTTCTTAAGAGGATCATTTGTCCGGCATTCTTCGCCATTTGAGGTCTCTTGCAATGAGTAGTCAAGTATTTAGAAGGATCTTGTGTGGACCACCCAAGCTTCTTATATCTCAACCTCGTCCTGGGAATCATACACTCTCAAGACAACTTCGCTCTAATACCATTGATCCAAAACTCAAGGGGGTTTCAGAATTAAAGGGGAGGATAAAAATTGTGCCAGATGAAAATAGAAAAACTATTTATGAGAAGAGATGTATAATGCTTTAAAATTATCTCTCAAAAGAGATGTAGGCATTGCTTCAAGAATGTAATTACAATAGCCACCTCCATGAGGATATTTTTTCCTTTCCCTTACGGGATACATATGCTTATATACTATTTTTAGAAATACAAAGAGACACCTAGAAGAATGTGCAAGGTCACCAATCTCAAGGAGACGAGGTGGTTCATCTTTCGTGAGTTACATAGGCATCAATTTCGTGAATTTACTATTTTTAGGAAACACTACAAAAATTACAATTGTGAAATCGAAATCTCCATCTGGATACGATAATATTGTATTAATTTCTATCTCGTGAAACAATGTGAACTTGTTGTCCCCATTTTCTTCATTTTGCTCCATATTTTCAAATATAATCAATTTTCACATATTTCACATAAAAAAATATAGATTTTCATACATTTCATTAGCATATCTATTGATTAAACACAATGTCGTTACATTCATTTACAATTTCGTATTAATATCTTTTGTGCTATTATATTTCACCTCTCTCTCTCTCTCTCTCACACACACACACACACACACACACACACACACACACACACACACACACACACACACACACACACATAAGCACACACACACACACACACACACACACACACATAAGTCACCAATCAATTTTAGGATTTTCTTGGTGAATATTTTTCTTTTAGAAAAGCTCACATTCTTGGACTTTGTCAATATATACATAAGCATCCATGTTTATTTAGGTATTTAGAATTGTATTACCAAAATTTCCATCAATATTTAATACCATCCCATCTATATATTAATTGATTTAATTCTAAACACATTTTGTTTAATTTTCATATTATGAGTTTGTTGTGTCAATACTTATATTGTTAGAACCATTGCATCTTATACAACACACACACACACACACACACACACACACACACACACACACACACACACACACACACACACACACACACACACACACACACACACACACACACACACACACAGAAACAATGGATGATCCACTAAGGAAGTCTTACCTTCCTCACAAAATTCAGAAATTTTACTGCATACAACATACAACCCTTGTTCTTAGCTTTCTTAAGTTGCATAGAAAAAATATGCCTTACCTCAAAATCCCTTTTTATGCCCTACATGCTTGTTGTTTTTCTCGCATACTATCTAGGTTTTTTTTTGTTTTTCAAAAAAATCTACAATTTCCTTATGTCAGAACAACCAATATACATTGATAATAATGTCATAGGACCCTAAAAGAGCTACGTATAGGTCTAGTTTTGTGGTGAAGTTAAGTAACTTCAATGCTACGTCAAATAAACATTGGTCTACAGTTTAGACAACATTATTCCCATATTGCAAATTCCATGTATTTTCATATGACCAGATTTCTTATTCATTTTTTCAACTAATTTACTAGATACAAAGCACTCAATTGCACTAGTGTTATATTAAAACAATAATAGGAAGCCCACATATCTTACCTGAAACTTCAATAGGAATAACTTGTTTTTCAACTTGGTGGTTAGCCACTGCAGTGTACATCATCAGCTGCTAATTTTTCCCTTGATTCCTCCGAGGGAATTTATTAACATAGTGGTCACCACCACATTTGAAACATCCCTTTGTAGGCCTTTTTGACCGCATCTATTTTTACGCTAAGCAACATCGTTCTGCTCATTCTTGCTTGTATTTACAACATGTTTTGTTGTTGTATTCCTCATGACAATCCTCATTTTACTGCCATATTTCTTCTACCAAATTTTCCTAGGAGTTAATGGTGAAGACGAGCTAACACTCTTATTACACTTTTCCTCTTTATGAGTTGGAATTGTTTGCATCTTTTTTTCTTGCTCAATGGATTTTCGAACATTTCTTCCATAGTAGACAATCCATGCCTATCTACTTTGTCTTCCATATTTGGGTTTAATCCCAAAATGGATTTACAGATCCAAAAATTATCGCCATTAAACAATTCAACAGTCAAGTGATTCAATCGTTGATTGCTACCAATTTCTTGCTCAACTTTTTTTCCTTAAACTTATCATTTTCACTCACTACCAACTTCTCCAAGGAAGCTATCCAGTTTTGGGTGTCCTGAAGGATTGATAGAATTTTATCTAACTTCTTAACTGCATTGAACCTACAATATAAACTAAACCGGTTCATTTCCCATGGTTCATCCTTCTTGAAACCATCATATTCTATTAAACAAGAATAAAATGTTCAGTTTGTGTACATGAACCCATTAAGTCCAAGAGTTGATAAACCTCACTCTGATACCAAAATATAACACCCATGTTATGATTCATCCAAATTAAGGGTTTTTGTTTCAATTTAAAACAAATCCCTTAAGTTCCTTTTATGCTATAATGATTATCATTAATACTTAGCTTACTACTAAATAATCCAACATTGTTTAATATTCCAAAATCCATATTGATAACATACATTAACCATGTGCAACTGTAAGGGTCCTTTAGATCTCCCCAAATCTCCCTTATACACTCTACATGAGTGTGTATACACTATATACATTTGGTTAAATATTTTTATAGGTTATGAGAACTTGTGCATCCCCTTAGTGTCAACAAGTATTTAAGTAACTTACCTTTGATTGAAGACACATTGATTAGAAGAAATGGTGAAAAAACAATGCAATCATTCATTTACATTTCTATGGCCATAGTTATTCGGAAATGCGCTAGTAACCAGTTTCAACACTACACACCAGCCTACGGAACCTATCTTCCCTTCACCACACCACCATATCAATATAGTTATCAAGATTCCTTTTCATTGATTAAGAAATTAAGTTTTAGTTTGAAGAAATAGGGACCATGACTCACCCTTATAATGAAGGAATCCTATCCATGCCACCTTACGATCCTTATGGGAAAGATAGTGACCACATAATGAATTTTGTTATTACATCCTCACCACCCTTACCGTAGCCATCCTAAGATGGTACATGTAGGATACCATTGAAAGTATGATAAGTCATAGTGACTATGCTTCATTTACATTTTTCAGTTATCCATTTTAGTTAAGTAGATAAGTTGGTCTTATGATAGGTTATTTATTAACAAGACACGGCATTTCATTCCGAGAGAGAGTCCTAGTAACTCATTGAGTTACTATATTTAATAAGTATCTCTCAAATCATGTCAGTAATGTAAATATGCCAATCTGTGATGGTTTGTTTAACTATATTATGTATAAAGTTAGACCATTCCATAACTACTGAAAATAACACAAGCTTATGTGTCATTATTTAATCATAATAGTACACTTGTATTTAATTATGTACAACTATACTATAACATTGTGTTAATTATAATATTTCCATAATTTACTATGCTCATTAATGACATATTTAATCATCCATAATGAACTATAAATTTTGAAAAGAGTATTATTTAATAATAATAAATCATAGATGAAACAACTTTTAAATGCTTTAGTTTAATTAAAATAATGAGATTATAAATGTTATTCTTATCATAATGATACCCATCTCATACTCTTGTGTTGTAGATCATCATATTCTTTCATTCGTAATGAATTAACGATCTAGATATAGTTTTGTAAATGATGTTTATAATTTAAATCATTCTCTCTTTGTAAAAACAACAATAAGACATCTTTATAACTCACAAAAAGTGATACAAACAATAAGTATATTTATTCAACTTCATAAGGATAAATCCTTATTTTTCCAAAATGATAATATACAAATTTCATAAAAGAAAAAATAGGAAAATGCCTTTAATTCGATCGATGAAAATAATACTTTCGATTTGCAATGAAATATAATAATTCGGAACGAATTTTTAAAAAATTTTACATGAAGAATTCATGTGTATAAAATTTAGTTATCAGTTCACGATATTACTCCGTTGTGCACATTGTAGGAGAGATAATGTATATATGGTCAATTCTATGAACTTGCATGAATTATTTACTCATTATAATGTTATTCTATATTGAAGTAAATGATTATGATAAGGTTATCTTATGTATCATTTCATATAATTCATAATACATTTATTAAGTATACATACCATTAATCAGTCTATCTTCGTTGTTGTAGACACAAAATCAAACACTTTGGGTAGTTACCTAGTCTCGATCACATACTACTATTTTCATGATTCCTAAGTAATAAAAGTACTGATTAACCCATGTCTTTGGCCACCTTTATTTGCTTTATACTTCTTCTTTCAGTCTTGCACTCTTAATTTCTCAGTTTGTCTTTACACCTTTTGACATTTGTCATTCTAAACACAAGCAACCAACTAGGATGCCAACACCAGTGCCCCGTCCCCTCTGGGTGCCATCATCATCTTTGTACTTTGGTCACACTTTCTAGGTCCTTTCTAGCCGTTTGAGCATCTTATCTTTTGGTAGTCCATTTTTTCGTGGTTAAATACAAAATTTAAGCAAGGGAATCATATAGATATAAACTTATGTGATCATAATAAGGGACCAAACAATAAACATCTACTATCTCCACCTAAGGTTTCATCCATCAAAGGAATCAATAGATCTATTTGCATCCATATAGCTCCATCACAAGGGACAAAATGCTTTGGTTCACCTACATCACAATTCATAGGAGGGATCTATTGTTTCCATGCACACATTATTACATTCTACATCTAGCTACTTGCTCACTACTTCAAGTACGATTGGAATAAGAGCATCCTAGGGCACAATTCCACACACACAAAGAACTACATTCGGTCCGAGATGTAGTGAATTTCTTAGTGATAAGTCCATCATTTTGGCGAGTTGAGGACAATATGAACCCTTCATTTACACCTATATTTTTAGGGTTTTGGTACTTTACTTGGGGTTTTGCAGATGATTCATTCATTCCATATTTATAGATACATTTGGCGATCTTACAATGACTTCAAGGTGATCAAAGGTGAACAAGTGCAAACATCCTATGACCTTGAAAATTTAGGTTTTCGAGTATCTACTTGAGACAAGGCACCCAAAAATCAGACCAGGTGCCCCTATCCCTCTCCAGGCACCCTAGTCTGGTCAAATCTTCTAAATCTACATTTTTTCAGGATTTTGTATGACATTCCTCCATCTCTGTTCTCGGTCTCCATTCGACATAATTGAGAAAAATCTGCGCGAATCGGCCTAAGGCTCTTTTAACCCTCTTTGCACATCATGGTTTCATATTTTCATTTCTTAGTGGCTTGTGTATCATTTTAGTATTCTTGTATTCATTTATTTGCTACAAAATTACATTAGATTAGTCTATTATTTTACATTTTAGCATAATCATTTTGGTGAACCCATAGCTTAGAACAATTTCCTTGGATCCACTAAAACCCTAATGGTTAAGGATAACTCTTCTCCTTCTCACATAGTCATGCCTCATGTGAGTATAAATCAAACTTATGATGAAACAACCATCACTGAACTCACTAGTCTATATTGTGATGTTACTCTTCCAGATGGTACTCAACAACAAATTTTAGCTAACAAATGTAATGTGCCTACTAGCTTTGATAATTCTACTATTAGCATCATTTCAGATCCGGTTAGCTTCATTCATTACACACCATGTTATACAATTAGCTACACCCCTCCTTATGGAATTTCTAATGAAAACTTGGATGATGATATTATTAATTTCATGCTTGGTCTTGATAATCATAAACATATGCATGATGATTCTCATACTAGTCATGATGATACTCTAGCTGCATCTCATAATTTTCCTATTCCTAAAAATGCTTCTCATAATACATCACATATTAGTGCTCCTACTCCTTCATTCTATGTCGATGATATGCTTAATGATATCCTTCTATTTGAATCTTTGTTTGATTTCGATGACACACTTGATAGTCATGATTCCACTTCTTTGCATACTGTTGAGTGTGAATCCCCCACTCCACAATCATATTCTTCTGAAAGTGTATCTAATAACAAGTTAAAATTGAATATCCTCATTTACAAAATATTCATCCATATGTGATCTCATTTTCTTACCCCAAAATCATCCAGGTAGTTGACCCAATAATCTTCAATTTGGGGAACATGGAATGACTCAGGAAGATTAAAGGTTTCAGGAATGCTTTGGATTTCAAAATCTTCCCTAGATGTGTATGAATAGAGACATAAAGGGGAAAATGAATCTTCAAGATTTGAGGCATCTGCATTACTTTTGCAAGAGTAAATACCAAGAGAAATGGGGAAAGACAAACCTTTCTTCCTACGGTTCCTACAATTTTTATGGACCTAAGCAATCTTCCTACATAGTTTGAACATCAATATCTTATCACTGAGGTATTTGGGAAGCTTGTGAGGAGTGAGGTAAAATCCTAAAAATATGATATAGGAGAAGGTGGAGAATTGAGTGAAGTAAGATCCATACTTTTCAATCAATGTTGCACTTGGGAGATAACCTCATTTTTTGCTTTTCTTCTAACAATCGGATGATAAATATGGTGAATACATCATTCATCCTGGAAAATTAGTGGTTTATTTATTTGAGAGTGAGTCGAGGATGTTTTTCATAATCTGATACTTTTTGAGAAACATTTTGAGCAAGAGTTAGGCCTTTAAATGGTCTTATGCTTGCAATAGCATACACTAGATATGAGGTCATTGTGAATTTATATGTAATCAGAAACTAGAGAAACTGATGATGAAGATTTTCACTTATAATTTCTCCCCAATCTACCACCTAGTTTACCTTGGTGAAAATGAGTATGAATTATGCCATCCAATCCTAAAATTCCTTTATTTTTCTTCGCACATTACCCTACTCAATAATATTATTGCATCCAAGTAACCCTCATGGAACTCACTTCTTGACATGTGTTTTTGCATATGAGAGGGTTTCCATGCTTATCTCAACCATGATCCTAGTGTAAATCCATAGAGGTAGGATTCAGTCTTTGACCATTCACTAGATGCAAACTCTTTTGAGATTATGACCATGTTATTTCTAGTTGAAATATGCATACATTGTGAAATGCCTTTCGGGGTGAGAACTGCAAGTATTGAGTTGACATCCACCCTTACTATCCTAGATTCCAGTTTATAGTGGTGATCACATGCTAGCACCAATTTTTTACTATGTAGTGATGAAGGATGGCCTCCTTCTGCAAACAACCCGCTTATGAAGATCTTTTTCTCAACATGTTACAAGTTCTCTCGGTCCTCCGAGCATCCTACTTTTTAGGTCCTCTAGGTCCATGTGAGTGATATCACTATCACCCATACCTGAATATTCCATGATCAGTGTTGAAATAGGTTCCATACCAGATAATTTTAACTTCATGATTTTAAAAATCAACAAGATAAGTGAAAATGAAGCTAACAACTTTTCTGCACTAGAATCTAAAACTTTCTATTTTGGCAAGTGGAGTTAGGAGTTGCTATTTTGGAAATTTTGTGTTTTTACTCAATATTTGTCCTCTAAAGCTCCTAGTGCACTTAGAATACCTCATTTATGATGCTTTACTATTTTTAGAAAGTTTCTATTTTGGGACAATTACTTTTTCGGAACATGTTATTTTTAGTAAGTTGTTTGTTTTACCTTGTTTCTTGTTTTTCACTATTTTTGGATGTTTTAAGTGATGGGAGCTTGGTATTTTAGTGAATTTATATTTTTAGCATATGACTATAAATATAAATTACAATATTTATAAATTGGTCTTACCAATGTTAGATTGTAATGAAACCACCTTCACAAGATTCGATAATCACTGGGATCTCGTGCTCCAATTTTTACTGTATTTCTTCTGCTGGAACTCTTAGAAATTTAAAAAGAATTTTTTTGGGGGTAGGTTTTCAGATGGACACTATAAAATATATATATATATATAGAGAATCATCTGGTATGTAGCTACATTCATCTCAAAGGCACCTTAGAGTAGAGAAATATGTGAAAATTTCAATGGAATCTGGTTTCTAGTTAGAGAGATATGAAGAAAAATTTGTTTTGAAGGACATGGATATTGAATAATTTTTGCATCATATCTAGTATATTATTATGTTTTTTGGGTTTTTTCAGAAAAATCTATGGTGGAAGGTTGACCTATGCAAAAAAATGACTTAAAAACACTTTATATTTCACTTTTATGTTTCCTTGTTTACTTTGGTTTGACCTTGTGTTGAATGCAAGTTTGTGTGGAGTTATTAATCTAGGTTTAATGGTGAAAAGGGAAATAAAAGAAAATGAGTAAAGAAAATGGGTCCTTGGAGAAATATGATGCCAAGTTTCAGCATGTGAGAGAATGTGAGGGAGATGAAAAAGATAAACAAGCACCCTGCAAAGCTGAGAGAGATCACATGGGGACCAGATGAGGGGCTTGCTCATGGGCACACTTTATTGTCCCCTCTGTCACCTTAGTAAAAATGGATAAGAGTTACATAAAATTATGCCATGGATCAAGATCATGACAAGTGGTGTAATTTGGTTAGATGTGAGGAGGACTGAAAAAGCAGGGTAAGCACCCAGAGAACTGGAAGAGGTCACATGGTGAACCAAAGAGGGAGATTGTTCATGGGTGCTCTATCTTATCCCCTTTCCCCCCCTTGTATAAATGGAAAAGATGTACAGTAAATGACACCAAAGAGAAATATGATGGCAAGTTGCATAATCTGGTTAGGTGTGAGGAGGATAGAGGAGCCAGATAAGCACCATGTGGAGTGGAAGAAGTCACACGGGGGACCAAGAAAGTGGCTTGCTCATGGGTACAATTTCTTGTCCCCTTGGGACAAAGGGAAAAAAGGGATAAAAAAGACACCATGGAACAAGTTACTAACATGTGGTAGTGAATAAAAATGACTATGTATGGAGCATGTACACACCAACCTAGTGAAAACTTGAAATATTTTCTCTGGGAGCTCAAGATGGTATTTTGAGACCAAATTTTATATGAATCTAACTCCAAAATCCATTATAATACTAATGGATGTAGTCATTTTTATCACCAAATGTATCTATGCATGTTGGCACCTCATCTATAAAACTTTGGAAGCTCACCCAAAGCGCCACAGGCACTAGGTCCCTCTTTTGTTATTTTTAGCAAGATGTTAACATGAATGTTCATATTCATAACCTTAACAACTATTCATTCAACAAGATGCATCATAAAAAGTCAATTTAGTGACACACATCATAAGGAAATCACTCATAGATAATGAATATTAATATTTGAATACCCATCAAGCCATGTTCAGACACAATAACTTTAGCAATCCATAAAAATTATCCATTATAACCATAATTCATTACATAACATAAAGTTTGAATACATTACAAACCATTACATCAATGTGCTGAACCATGCACACTCTCATACAAACTCCATACTAACACTTAGAACTCACATTAACTCATTATCTCCATAACACTCTCCATCTCTCCATTATAATAAGACATTACCTATATTTATAGGGTGGGGACTTGCCTTCACCACCTACATGTACCTTCCTAATAATAGGTGTGCTCATAAATAGATTGCATGCTTTTTACAATTTTTTCTAATAATAGATTTAACTATACATAGTTTCATGTATTTATCTACTTTAATCCTATTATTATCCTTCTCCACGTGTTTATCCTTTTTCTTTCACTATATGAGCTTTCTTTTATTTTTCTTGGCTACCAAGTCATCTTTCTTTTATCTATTTTTGGACCTTGCTTGAGATGAACTCCATCTTTTTCTTTTATATTTTTAGCCTTGTCTAGAAATTGGCTGATTCCTTCATCCTTCGCATGCATGCGCACACCCTTACGCACTTGACTTGTTCTCTCATGGTGTGTGCACCTCCGTGCACTATCTTTTTCTACATCATCTCCTGTGAGCATATCCTTACACATAAATCTTAGCTCCTGTGCTTGGATAGTACTTATACATTTATTTAGACCAACAATGGAATAAGTTTAGGTCTTGATTCTTCCTGAAATTTCAAAAACACCCCCTTTTAATTAGGACAATGAGGTACACCTATAAAATTTGAAGTGCCTTGAGAAATCATCAAGTCTTGGATAAAATTTGATTCTTCCACCATGTAAAGGATTCTTCAAGATTTCCATTACATATTTTTTCTCATTTTAACTCCTTATAAATCTCTCGAAATCTTTAGACAAGTTTAGGTTCATAATTTGATTGCTTGTTCCTTGCACCTGAAAACCCCTCTTTTGCACAAATTGTCCTTAAACCACCAAATATTTCCTAAATATACCTAAATTACTTCCAAAACATTAAATTCTCTCCAATACCATCTCCATATGTTTTTAATATTTTCATAACCCTCGCGGAGGATGCACACATGCCCCGAAATGGCCAAAAATGGCCTTTCTAGGCTTTCCATAGAATTAGTTGATGAGTACACTTATTTGGCTTGTTTATATCATTCATATGATTAATAATTTGTCATATAAACATGATTTGATAATGCATGTGGATGCTTTGTATAGGTATATCTTAGTGAATTTTAATGCATTTTCCTTGTTTTTTCTCATGCAACCTAATTAACCGTATAACTTCCTACTAACTGCCTTTGTGAGAGAAATGTGGTGATGTGTGCAGGAAAATAATGAATGTTTATTGCCAATGCAATTAAGGAGCCCCGAGTTTGGAGTTGGAGTGCAGAAGTGGAAGAATTTTTCCATCTATCGGCCTATAAGTATGGGTCTTGTTTTTAGCATTCCCATAGGAATTTATGAGTCTTGATCAATATTGTTATGAAAGACATTAGTGTCAGTAATTTTGGCATATTTCTGTAACCACATGTGTCTATATAAAGACACCTCCTTGAAGAAAAATTTAGTAGTTGGTAATATTTATAATCTGCGATATAGCTTGTTGCATTTAGCACTTTTACTTTCCGCACTGAATATTCCATGGAAATTATTTGAATTAATATAAGGAGATATCATTTTGAGAATCTTGAGTTGTTAAGATTTCCTCTATCCCAAGGAAGAGCAAGGGCCCACTCGACCAAGGAGACAGGAGGTTGTTTATGTTTACATACGCATATGATTTTTTGATAAGTCATAATCACTCAGTTCCTTTACTGCAATTTCTATTTCAGTGTGTTTCATGTAATTCCTATTCAAGTGTGTTTATTTTCCTTATTGAAATTTCCATTCTAGAATGTGTGTTTTCCCTTATGCAAATCCTAGTTAGCATGTGCTTTTACTTTTACTACAAGTTCTGATTATGAGTGTGCAATTTCAATTTTGTTCTCTAATTATTTCCATTTGAGTTCAAGAAGTTCTACAACATTTAGTTAGAAGTACTATTTTACTTTTACTATAACTTTATTATGTAAATTTACATTGAGTTTCCATAGATTAGTAGCAAAATCAAAAATATCTAACAAGAAACCCCAATAGAGACCTGACAATATAAATGGATACATATGACTCCATTACATAAGACCTAAGACACAACCCTGGTTTGATAATGACACTAGTAGATTAATCTATTAGTTAAATGATTAGAAGAATACAACGACCCATCACTAGTCTTATGATCCAATTTGTTGAATGAAAGAATTGACCTTATCACATCATTTTAACACTTGTACAATCTTATTCAGTATATTAGGATGACCTGCAAGGTCAAGATCATCATGACACGGAAGACAAACTAATCGGGAGAGGGATTCGGGAAGCATTTTGAAGCATGTTTTTCACTTTGTGGCTTGGTTATTATGATGAAAAATTTACATTTTTGGGCTAGTAATTTTACTTGAAAACATATGGATACAATAAAAATATAAACCAATCCCTTAAAGGATGGCTATTAAAAATTGAATCATGTCAAATAAAGTTGTAGACCACTCCCTCGAAGGAGGGCTACCTAGTCAAAATACATATCAAAAGGATATCCCACATCAACCAATCCTCATGTCGAAAGGGCTTCCGATTTGATCACCCTCATATCAAAATAAAAAAACAACCATTCTAAGAAATATTCCCTTATTGATCATATTTCCCATCAAATGCAAGCTTCCCGCATCGATCAACTTGTGCAAATATAATAAAACTAGGGAAAAACTTGGGAACTATCATGAAGAACCCATTTCCCCATGCTTTCTACATAAAAACCTTACTCATGTGAAAAAGGATACATACAACTATCTCACATCCATTTATGATCCTAGTATGACTAACCATTATGATTCATATGTTAACATTATTTACAAAACCACATGTGTAGTATTATACATATAAATAGTTTACCATCATACACTATATATGTCCAGAATTGAAAGGAAGAAAAAATCCCACATTTTGTTCTTATCCATTGTATAATGCATAAATCAAACAAAAAAATCATCATTTGTCACAAACATATTCCAAATTATAAAAATCCCATTAAATACATCTCTAATAAAAATATACATTTCACATGCATCATAATAACTTATCATATCAAAACCATAACCAAACTCATTAACTAAATCATCATCAACTACGTCTATATCCATCACATTGCAATCCTTACAAAACTCAAAACATAACTCAAACATCAAAATCATGAATATATATCAAAATTCTATACATCAAAATCTATCAAAATGGGCCTAAACAACTACCTAGTGAATTGAATGTCTCGAATCAAATCGACACTCCCTTCGCACCGCTCCCCGATCCTCATATCCAAAATATCATTATTGGCCTCTGAACCTTATCAAATCATCATTTTTTCATCCTTTTCAACAATTACACATTTTCAAGGTATGTGATTCCTTTTTCGGGCCCCAAGACCCTCTTAAAACCCAAATTCAATCAATCACTATGAAGCATGCCTTTATCAAATCCATTTCAAATTTCACAACCTTTCGGGAACATTTTCCCTTGTCGTCATTAAGTCATATGTTTCTAGTTATAGAACCCATTGTTCCCCTATCACTTGACTTTCTAGCCACGTAATCCCACCTTTGTGGAAACATCCTTTACTTTGATCTTGTGTCTCATAATACACCATGGATATTGTATGATTTTGAGAACCTTTTCCTATTTATTCCTACAATTCATATATCTATAGGTATAAACCCATTGATTCCCCTATCACTTGAATTTTTGATCACACAAGCCCACTTTTATGGAAATATATTTCATGCCTAGTATTGAGGCACCTTAAATCAAAGCACAAAACATCACACAATCTTATCCCATCCTACAACCTTTCAAGATAGTGACCATTGCACTTCATTGTAATGACCCCTAGTTTGAAGGGGGCCACCTATCTAACAAAAATATGATCATTCCACTCATTTTTTCCAACAGATTGTTCATCAAAAACCACTTGAAAAAAGGGGCAAATGTAGACACCCATTTTGGTACTTGTAGACACAAAATCATGCACTTGGTTGCATTTATAGGTCATAAAAGCATACTATTAATTACATGATTCCTAAGCGAGAAAACTAGTAATTGACAATTATCTTTGGCCTTTTGTCTGTGTTTCTTGTTTTCTATTTGGTCTTACACACCCTACAGCATAGTCGGTAGTTTACTTTCTTATCTTTTATGGCTTTAGACACTAACGCCCATCCAATATGTCAATGCCCAGCCGCCCTCATCCCCTCTGGGCGCCCTTGACCTCTTTCCACCTTACTCTCTCTTTTGGGCCTCTTATATCTTTTAGGAATCTCATTTTCTTATGAGTCAACCTTCAAGTTGTCAATAACAATATTCAACAATGGACTCATATAAATACATAGCTATGTGATCAAAATAAGGTACCAATATCTAAGCATACTATCTATCACCTAAGCTTACATCCAAAGGCATCCAAAGCACTCAAATGCATTCATCTATCATCCATTCAAGGGACAAGGGACTGTATTTTCTGCATAGTTTGCATAGAAAGGGAATTTCATTCTATTTTATACACACATTTGCATATTTTAGAAAATCTAGCCCAATATCTAGTGTATCTCACACAAGGGATCTTAGGGCATGATTATTTCACACACTCATAAGAACTACATGGAGTTTGAGATGTAGTGTAGTACTCGATCCCTAAGTTCACTTTGTCGAGTGAATTTCATGGTCGAGTCCATCATGTGGGATAGACACAACATCTATGATTCGGGACCTCGAAGGGTCACCATTACCATTGGGAATCGGCTTTATCGGATACCCGAGGTCATTCCCTCCAACCTATTTCCATCCTTGGTGTCAAGCAATGTCGAAGCTTGCAAAGAAAATAAAGTGGCCCCTCATTCTAATGTTTCAGGCCAAAAACTACCTAGGAAGTTGTCGCGGCCATCTCAAACACACAATTAGTGCAAAAAAAGGATACAGACCAGATCATAACCGAGTATGATTATTCATTTCAGTGCACTCAACAACTTGTCCATGATATTATATAAGAAGTGAATGAAGAGCAAAAACAAGGGCATGATCAACATAGGTTGCAGGTACATAAACAATTTCCATACTTCAGGAGCCACTTACTCTGGCGCAATGGGGACCATTGCTTCGAAGGAGAGAGGAATTATCCGGACAACGACCCAAGTGGAAATTATAGTGGAGCAACTTATGAGAACCATAACTTTTTTTGCTTTGTAGCTCAAATTGACTCCATTCAAAATGCAACGAAAAGCTTGGAACATGTAGAACATGATGAAAGGGTGTCGAAATTTGTTTGAAAAATTTTAACCCCAAAATCCACATCTAGAGGCCTAAAATTACAATTTTTGTAGTGTTGCCTAAGAATTGAGTTATGCATCGAACATTAGATAAGAGGATAAGTTTTCACATCAGCCACTCAATACAAGAATTACTCATGAAACAAATTGTGACATAATTTCAAAAGGAAAAGTGCTAGAGAAATCTTGTAAGACATAAGTCACTTCTCATATTCATCCTTTCACTTTAGGCTCTATGACCATACTATCAAAATAGTTCATCTAACAATCAAGACCAAGATCTAATATATTGTTAATAATTTCATTTAATCATTTCGTGTGACAACCCATTTGTGTGGTGGCTCTAATGAAGTAACTTACCTCAAGCCACTAGTAGAGAGGGTATAATTTCAATACGATATTTGTGGCTTCCTAGTTCATTTCCATCTTAGGGTGAAGGTTTTGATAAAATATTGACAAATGTTACATTACAATAAATATACATAAACAAGTACCACACCCCTTCATTTTTATTGTGTACAAGTTGTATTTAGTTTTCTTTCAATTCAAATAAGGATTTCCCCTTGATGTACTAACGTGAGGGTTCCACCCCACTTTACTACTTACTAGTGCTTGTTTGATAACCTTTCAATGTCACACTCACACTATTGCATTCTCTAAAAACCCCACAAACCCATGCACAACATGGTTTAGTCACATTCATTATGACTTATTTTTCCAAATTTATCCATACTATTATGTTTTTACACACATTTACTCATGTTTTCGCATGTAAAACTATACCATTTGACAAATGCACATACATAGTTACATATATACAAGTACCTACTAGTAGACTTATAGGGACACACATGAAGTTAGGGTCCGTAAACATATCTCAAGGTAATATGAGGGTGCTTTACCAAGGTTTCTCAATATCATGCACTCCCTCTTACTCGTGTCATTCTTAGACGACCAACTTCTCTTTGTTTCTAATTTTTGAGGTAAAACATACAATTAACTTGTGGTCTAAATATCCTTCTCAAGGCTTACTAGATTGAGGTCCTCATGTTGTCTTTTAGGCTATCATATTGATGTGGTTTAACCATTTGCAATCACAACAACATGTCCCATATCATTTTTCCATTTAGCGTACATGATCAACAAGCAGTGTATCCTAAACTCAAATTCTTATTTTCTCTATGTTAGTTGGTGCTAACATGTGCTAATGCAACTAAGATCATTCATACAACTTCCATTCTTTATATTGCAATGAGAATTACAAGTGTTGACTATCCATATAAGATTATCCCGTTTTTCTCATTTCTTACCATTTTTTTCTGGTTCTCTAATGACTCGAAGGTCACAAAATGCATACATCCACCATTTTACCTTTGAAATTTGTGAACATTTCAGTCAAGTAATATGACTACAATATTATCCACAAGTAACTTACAAGTACTATACCAAGCACAAGTGGATACAACTCAACAACATATCCAAACAAGTATTGTTATTGTTTCGTTACCAAAAAACACTAATATTTTCTCTTTCTTAATACAATACCGATATTTTATCAATCCAGATATAAGTAATGTTATTATTTCCATCAATATATACATTAATCTCAATGGGTACACACTATTATAAACATAATAATAATGCTACCGAATATTTTTGTTCAGGGTATTTGAACCAAAAGCACGGTCAAATACCGAGAGAGAGAGAGAGAGAGAGAGAGAGAGAGAGAGAGAGAGAGAGAGAGAGAGAGAGAGATTTGGGTTAACCCATTTCTCTCAAAATGTTAGGAACATTAATATTCCAAACACATGATTTCATTGTCAAGCCCCGATCACCACAATCACGATTGTCCCCTTTTGGCCCGATCTAAGCCTTGACCATTACCAATTCAAAATCCAAAATATGTTGTTAGTGCCGATGGGTGGACCATGATGGTTTTAAAAATGCTTGTTGGGTAGAATCCTACCCAATTTGAAATCATAGTGGTTAATGTTTAGCCCTAAGCCAATAATAATAATTTAGATGCCTCTCCTAACACATCCATGCTGACTCCTATCTAACCCACTCCCAAGAAAATCCGAAAATCATTTCTCAACCCCTATTAGTGAATTTGGGAATATGTCGTTTAATTCTCAACCCTTACAACACTCTCATATCCTACCAATGGAGGGTTACAATGCATTTAGTGGAGGGAATGGGGTTAAACTATGCACTATTTCCATCGATGAAATTTAATCAAACTAGCTACCACTTTTATCTACTAGTTTTGCTTTGTTGGAGTATGAGCAAGTTTTTAAGGATGAACAGGGGGAACATTCCATGGAATAGTTTATTGTATAATGATTAAGCTAAATGTGAATAATAAAAGCCTAATATGAATGCTATGGTAGTAATAAATGAATAATAATTAAGTACAACAATAAACACCCAAGAAACTAAGAAATAAATAATGAAACCCTAATTGCAAAGAGGAGAAGAAGGTACTTATTTGATTTGTAATTAATTCTAAAGTTTCTTGAAGTGTATACCCGATGAATAAAGAAGTAGGAGTGTCACAAAGGAGCCCAAGAAAATGTAGAACTGGAGGATCAAGATGGATAGGGGCACCCAGAAAGGGGCAGGGGTGCCCACAAGTGCTAAAAAATAGAAATGGGTGCCTGGGTTTGTGAACAAGCTCGAAACCCAACTTCTTAGGGTCAGAAGTTATTCTTTGTTACTCGTCTTTGGTCACTACGTATTCACACTAAGATCTCCGAGCTCACTAGAAACCCTGTAATGAAGAGTGCACCTACAAAATCCTCAAATAGACATTAAATCCAAAAAGAAAGATGTAGGATGAGGTTTTGATTGTCCTCATCTATCACAATGGTGAACTTAGAATTGAGTGCTACACTACATCTCACACCCAATGTAGTTATATGTGTGTGTGTAATCATGCCCTAGGTGGCTCTTGTGCGTGTCGGACTTGATAATGAACAAATAGCTAGATATAAGAAGATGTAATAAATGTGTGCGTGCAATAGAATGAACTCCCCTCCTATGAAGTGTGACATAGAAAACTAACCTTTGTCCCTTGTGATGGATTATAGAATAGATGCTTGAATGATCTTTGATAGCCTTTGGATGTAATATTAGGTGGTGATAGCTAATGTTTAGTGCTTGGTCCTTTATTATGATCACATAACTTTATATTTATATGATTCCCTTCTTGAATTTCATAATTAACCTTGAAAATGCCGACTACCAAAAATATAAAGTGCTCAAATGGCTAGAAATGACCCAAAAGAGGTGAGTAAAGTACAAAGAAGTCAGGAGTGCCCAGAGGGGATGAGGGTGCCTGACACTAGCATCTTGGTTGGGCGCTAGTGTCTAGACTCGAAGAAACCTGAAGGATCAAAGGTCAAATTGAGTAAGAGGGTGTGAAAGACTAAACATGATAACAAAAAGAAAAGAAAGGTTGCCAAAGACATGGGTTAATTAGTACTTTTCTTACTTAGGAATCACATGAATAGTAGTATGCAATCAGGACTAGATAATTACCCAAAGTGCGTGATTTAGTGTCTACACATAAATCTCATCTCATGTAATGTTAGAGGACTTGTATATGTCTCCCAGTTTTTTTTTTTCTATGCTTGTTAGTTAATTTATAATTTTGATCTCGATTTTTTTACAAATAATTAAAATTATAGGTTTTTTGCTTCAAAATTTGTTAAATTGTATTACTTCATATTTCATGCAATTCTATACTTCACATGATGAAGGATGGGTGGTACCATTATTTCCATATCCCAAAGATTTACTTCCTTAATTTCATCCTTGGGAGAAGATCCAACTCACGAGTTGTATGGATTATGATGAACATTAATGGATTCTCTATTGGTTTGTATAATATCTATTCCTTTAATGACGGCTTAAATCAAACAAAGTTATGAAAATGATTGGATGATAATCTATTGTTATATTTTTGGTTAGTATGTGGTGACTTTAATATGGTTTATTATCATAAGGAAAAATATGGCACACTTCTAATGCAATGGTGTCTTTGGTGAACGAGATCTGGTTTTTCTTTAGAAATTATAGGGGTTGTCATATCTTCTATTTTGGTAATGATTCTTTAATCTTCAACCTTGGTATACCTGACCCAATTTATGGAGTGACATTGACAAGGTTATTAAAAGGCTTGATGATGTGATGCTCCTTGATCAACAAATTTTCCCTCTAAATAACTTAGACTAGTTACCTGTCACCGTCCATACGGAATTTGTGCTTTATGACCTTGAACTCATTAATTTTCAAATGATGTGGTGTAGTATCCAGTTTAAAGTGCCACATAATCAATTCAATCTCAAAACTTCTTTGTTGGCATGTTCAGTTCAGGTGTTTTAATTGATGTAAAATTCCATTAATGAAAAATATGATGATGGAGTAGAGTAAAAGGATGCTCAATATGATGGTGACATGGAGATTCAAATGGTTTCATGATGGTATGAAGTGATTTAGTGAGATTGGCTTGGTTTAGTAAGCCTAATTAGGTGACCTAGCTAGCCTAAGTGGTGGAACATAGTGGTTTGAGTTTCTTGGTTTCTTAAAGAGAATGATAAAACATGTAGATCATATTTGGGGAGTTTTTAGGAACTCACATGAGTTTCGTGGTGCAAGAAAATGTTGAAGTCGAAGATTCATGTGCTCATTTAGACCTAGTCTAGGTGCTTAGAGGCATGAGGATGAGTTGTAGATCCTTGTGAGATCATGGATGTATGTAGGTAAGTGATTAATGATGTATTCAGGTTGTTAGGACCTTTTGGATATGTTTCATGATGAGTTATAATTTTGGTTTAGTTGACCCTAGCCTAAACCATGCAAAACCCCAAGGGCTAGTCATGAAAATGTGATGGGATGAGAAGATGGAGGCCTATTTGAGACATAATGATGATGTAAAGATGTTTCCTAGAGGTGTGATATTTTTTTGATTCATTTTGAGGAATATTTTGTAAGTTTATGATGTTTTGTTTGAAACATGGTCCAAGAAACATCATTTTCCAGCTTGAATTGCACCTTCTGATGCTCACCATGAATTTTTAGGTTTCTATGGGAAATTTTTGATTTTATGGATGATTATTAATTGAACTAAGAAGGTTTCACAAAACAATGAGGTCATTTCATCATCACGTTTTTACGAATGAATGTTAAGAAGGTAAACAACATTTTATGAGCTTGAAACCCTAGCTCAAAAGTGGTAGGATATATATTGATGATAAATGGCCATAATTGATTTATTGTGCTATTATTATGATTGTATTATGTAGAGGAATCCTCCAAATTTCCAAAAAGTTATGATAGAGCATGTGATGATGAGTGGACCCCAGATGAAAATGCAAATTTCCAAAGAAGTTCAGTTTGGGACAAGGTTGTCCAAAGGAGTTGCAAAATAAATCAACATGGTTTTTAGTATGGGTGTTTTTCTTGATCTGCATGATGGTTTCTAATCATGGTGGTGATTCTAAATTCAAAAGTGTGCCCTATTTATGAAGACTAGACATAAGGAGTTTTGAGGTAGTTTCAGGTAGTTTTTAGAGATGGACTTGGTTGGAGGCCTTACAATTGAAGTTGGAAGGAAATGTGATATGTTATGGAAATAGGATTTAGAGGGATTTATAATGGTTTATGGTTTGTCTCATGATGATGATATTTTATGGGTCATTGAGCTTGATTTTTAGAGAAGAAGGTTTGTTTTTTCTCAGGACAGAATTGCTTTTGCGTTGAAAGAATGAGGTAGATGAGGCATGAGATGAATGAGTTGATGATTTATATCAATTAGAGAGTTAATATGGATGATTTTTTTCCTATAAGGAATTTTTAGGTCTTTAAAGTGACATAAAGGGTGTAAATCAGTTGAGTTTGTAAAACTACTTTATGGGAAGCTCAATTTGGTGAAGAGGAAAGTGAGTGTGGTTTGCACATATGGATGTTTCATGATCTATATCATGCATGGATGTGATATAAAGGTATTGAGGATTAATTTGAGTGGTTAGATGCCATAGTTGAGTTTCTCTTGGGTGGTCTTGAACCCCAAAGGTGAAGGAAAAGTCCTGGAAACAATTGTTTGGTGAAGGATATGAGCCTTCTTGAGTTAGTTATGATAAATTTGATTGGTAAAAGCTAATTAATGACCATGGATGATTTTTTTATGTCATATTACACATGTATGATGAATTTTGGAGCTTGAATAATCATGGTTTTGGCATTTGTGGTTTTATCTCATCCAGGTGATGGGGTTTTGAGCTTGTTGAGTGCATTTGGGCATGCCCGACATATATGGGTCCAATTGAGGAATGTTTATAATATTGTGGTTATATTTTTATGTTATAATTGTTATCCAAAATTCACCCTCAAGGTAATTTTGATAACATGCATCAAATTATTCAGTCCCGAGAAAGTAGATTGATTCAAGGCCCGAAATCATGTTTTGGGGCCCTCGGCTTCTCTCTAACTCTCCCATCCAAGAAGAAATCCCAACGAGTTGGAAAAAATGGAAAAAATGCAAAAATAAGGTTACAGGACTGTTTTAAAGCATTTCAGTCTGAAGGGTTTGGGTCGTACCAGTTTGGGTCATACTAAGGTTCGTCGTACCAAGCTTGGGGCCGAAAAAACAAAGAAAATTGGCTAAGTCAGACATTTTTGTCCCGAAAGCGCTCTGGGACGGTTGGGACGTCGACGCCTTGGAAAAGCCGAATCGGCCAAAAGCAAGGAAAATCATCAAGTTTTTGTTTCACGTGGTTTTGGGATAGCCGGGGAAAAAAGTATGCGCGGGACGCGAATCAGCCGATTTGCCGACAGACAGTCCATTTCGGGTGGTTCGGAGATATTTGTCCCAGGCCGATCGGGACAGTTGGGACAAAAGTACGCGAGGGACGCGTGGGACGTGAAAAGGTGAAAAAGCCGCAAACAGGAACAAGGAAGCCCGAATCAGCCGAAGCAGGAGATTTTCATCCGGGACAGCCGGGACAAAGGTATGTGTGGGACACGAGGGATGCAAAAGCCGAATCGGCCGAAGGCAAAGAAGAAAAGTCAACATTTGACCCGTGAAACTTCAAACGGCCATAACTTTTGACTCCGAGCTCCGATTTTCACAAAATTGGACTTTCTGGAACAAGCACGACGTCCTCTACGTATTATTTTTAATGAGGGTAGATATATTTAATTAAAATAAATATATTCAGCTCTAGTCAGTTAATGCTCATTCCCGTCAAATGACAGAAAACGCCTACCAGACCCAAAATAGCTGCCCGCACTCAGAAGGCCATAAATTTTGCATTTCTCAACAAAATCACACAAATTGGTACCATTGGAATCATGGCTCCAATCCTCGACACAAAAAAATCAAGAAATTCTAGATTTGATGAGAGATTGATTGAGATTTTTAAGAAAATGTGGCTGGGTTCATAACAGTGTTTTATTTGGTGGTTGGGAGTGCAATTAAGAGGCATGGTCATCATTATTTCTCTGCTGCAGCACCTGGGACAGTATGGGGAGCCTTTTGCAAGTAATATATAATCATTTTACTCCATTTAATTCCTCTTACAAGTGGTTGAAGGATAGATTTCGGGATTTCTATTTCCCCTCTCTCTCTCTTCTCATTTTTTCTATAAATTGGAGTGTTGGGCTCATTGTAAAAGGGAGGTAGTTTTTGTAGCAAAGCTCTACCAAGATTGCTTTGTGAAGCTGATGTGTTACAGGCCCTTGTTGTGGACTCCTTGCATGGTGATCCAGGCCCTTATCTTGTAATAGATTGAACTGTGCATATCATGAAGCAATAAAATATAAGTTTGTGGATGTATCTTCCCCTGCTGTGTTTTCTTGCATTCTTCTTGCCCCTTCAACCTTGATTACAAGAATATTGTGTCTATTATTATGTTCATGCAGGGATCCATTATCATTGTGTATGTTTGAAATATTGTTGTGAATGCGTTTTGCTAGATTATGGAGAACTGTCATCACCTCTTCTAGTGTGCACTTTTCTTCTATATTTCACGCATTTTAAGACTACTCTCACACCCTCCTTTTCTGGTGTATCACCGCTTTAGTGTAGGCTTTCATTTTATGCATTCTCTCTCCCTGGTCCCTTGGAAATTTAGATTATAATAGTTAGTTTCCCTTGCATTAGAGTAGATTGTGGCAGGTAGTTTAGGAGCAAGAACCAGCTTTCTCTGGAGGTCTATCTCAAGTAGCAAGTCCCACAACTTGGAGATAGTACCCATGTTATCCAATCACACTGTGAGTTCAAGTATATGCACTTGTATAAACAAGAAGGAGTGCTGTGTGATTTGGTGATAACAATAATAGTTGAGATAAATGTTTATGACTGACCTCCCTTGTGTTTGAAATAAGAAATTCATATAAAAGTAATGTGTTGAGTTCATTTTTGAACTAATGCTCTTGGAAGAAAAATGTGTGACCCAAGGAGGAGTGTGTAACAATTATAATTGCATTATTTTATAGCTTCAGAAGTGTGTTAGAGGTTAAAGAATTATTGAGACCATATTTTCAAGGGTTTTAAGGAAAGATATGTCCAAGAAGAAGAATATATAATGAGTTGAAGGAATGAGGGTTTAAACCAAGTGTGTGAGCTGAATTTGTGATATCCATCAGTTGTGGTAGATTTTTTTATGTATATATTCATATATAGGTGGTTGAGTTGGTGCTTGCTCATCTTAGGGGGTTGTATCCTCCCCGGGAGTGGGTGATTCTCTAAATTAGGTGTTAATTCTCATTATAGGGTTGATGCTCTACTAAACTAGGGGTTGGTGCTCCTTATGAAGTTGGTTCTTCACTAAATATCTTTTCTTTGTGTAATATAAATAGATTTTGAATGGGTTTTCTTCCTCTCGAGGGTTTCCCACGATAGCTTGTGTTATGGCGTTCTATTTATTTTTCATGGTTATTTGAATGCATGTTATATGATTTTGTGCACACATTAATGGTTGAATGATTTATGTTTTAAGAAATTAAATATGAAATTGTTTAAAGTTTTAAAGGAATAATTCAACCCCCTCTCGGTCCATTGTGATTCCAACAAACCTCATTAATTTTCAAATGATGTGGAGTATTAGTCGGTTTAAAGTGCCAAATAATCAATTCAATCTCAAAATTTCTTTGTTGATTCATGAAGGGACCATTTAACTCATTACAAGGATGTGGAACTTGGATTCATTTCCTCCTTATGTTGCCACTTGGATTGAGTGGTGGAATGAGGCCATCCACAACACTACCACCTTCCTTTGCCATTTTGGACAACAAGTGGTATGAGTTTTCCATATGATGGATTTGGCTTTGAAGGCTGAAATCTAGATAATTTCATCTCCTTGAATTCACTCCATTTGATCTCCAGTTACAAGCCATGGATGAAAAGCTTAGGCATAAGTTCATATTCAATAAAAACTATGTTGCGAGAGGGTCTCAAATTTGCATAAGATTCTCTGTTGGTTTAAATGGGTGACAAGGTTTCTAAAGATTTCTTCAAATTGTAGTGAAACAAGTAGGATTGAGATCAAATTAAATCCATACAAGTGGCTCAAGTGAGGCTCACCAACCTTCTTAATTTTTTTCCCAACCTTTGATGACCATTATAAGCTTACCATCCAATCCCATAAGGATTATAAGGAAATGAGGGTTACTTTATAACAATACATGTATGTTGTATCTTATAAAGTTTCTCCTATTTCCAAAATTACATGTGATTCCCTTATATTGCTTAAGGAGCTTATAAAGGCATTGCTTGCTATGGCCAATGACAACACAATTGAGTTTTATGGTTTTCCTTGTGGATTTTTGGCATCTTTGTTCGGATTGATGTTTTACAAGTCTACCAACAATATTTAACCAAAAAAATCACTTGGGTCTATTTAAAAAATAGAAATACTAAGTTCATACCTAAGGATGGTAATATTGAGATGATCTCTAGTTGGCATCCTATCAAAACGTTGAATGTCTCTTATAAAATCGTTCTTAAAAATTTCTCCCTTCACGTCAATCACATTTTCCCTTCTCGTATCAAAGCTAAGAAAACTAGTTTTATTAAAGGCCACTACATTTTGAACAATCTGATTGTTGTGTGGAAAGGCATGGAATGGGTTAATGAACTTAAATAAGAACTCTCTTTCTGAAATTATATTTTTAGGAATCTTACAATGTCATTGAATGACACTTCATTATATCTATGATACATGATTTAGATTTTGAAAACTATTTTATTAAGGTTTTTCAAATACTTTTCTCTATCGCCTTTACTTGCTCAACCATTAATGGTCATAAATATGATTCTTTTGGCCTATTTTTGGTCCATCTAGAAAGGGTGTCCTCTTGCCCTTGGATTGTTTTTTTCTTGATGCAAAATATTTTGGTTAACTTCTTTCCAACATGGCTACACAAGGGTATTTTAGAGGAATTTATCAATGCGAACTTTGTTGATGATTTGTTTTTCACTTTATGCGGAGATTGAAAGCAATTTCAGTAAAACCATGCTCTACATTTACACCTTTTGTTTGGAATTTGGTAGAAATATTAAGTGGTCTAAAACTTTGGGTTATAGGTAGAGTCTGTGGCCCATGCTAGTTTGGCTTTAGAAGTTCCCCTAGAAATGGATCCCCAATAGATAAACATTAATTTTTTTGGGTATTCCATTTGCATTTAACAACACATCCCTTGATATTTGGAAATACGTGTTATAAAGGATAAAGAAGAGATTTCCTCTTGAATGTATAAATCTCTCTCGTTGGCTAGTGAATTCCAAATTTTCACCAAAATTCTTGCTACTACATATGTCTTCTATTCCTTTTACTTGTGCCCTTCTAAAGCTTCTTATGAAAAATTAGCATATTGCTCAGATATTTCCTTTTACTAATGCCAAACAAACAAGAGGTATTCACATATTTACTTGGGAGGCTTTTTTCCTTCCTAAGGGAAAATGTGGTATGTGAATAATTTATATTCATAGACAAAGTCTTACGATATGTGATAAGTGGGTGGCGAAAACCATCGAGGGAAATAAATCTTATAAAATTATTCTTAGATATTATATTCTTTGTTGTCAAAATAAGAACCCATGATTTATTATTAAAACTGATTTTAATTGAAGGATTTAGAATCTTTTAATAGGTTTTTTCTCACATTTCAGGTCACCCTTGTATTTAAAACTTGTCAAATATATCCCACCGATCAACTTTGAATTCACACAGCTTAAAAATTAAGAAAACTTGATCAAATCCATCCATTTTGGGCTCTATACATTCACATGACATTCAAATCCTTGTCTCACTTTGATATCCGACCATAAAATTTAATCAATCACATCAAGGGACACTTGTCACCAAACCTGTTCTCTCAAGGTTTCACTTGGTTGATTTCATGTCCTTTGGTTTTCTTTGGGATTAGTCCCATATGCACTAGGTAAAGAGGATGGATCGAATTTATAAACAAGGTGATCATTTGGTCAAATGGAAAAAATGAATCCAAGTTGGGTCTAAGTTGAGCTAGGTTGCCAAGATTTCCGAGTAGAGTTAAAGAGATCCCATGAACACAATGGTTTTTCATTGGTTCATGTGGACTAGTGACAACCCACCCCGAAACTCAAAATCTTGCAAAAGTCAAATGGCGAAGTGATCTTGGTTCTCGGGTTCATGAGAACCCAAGAATCCAAATATGTGATGAAATGTTTAAGTCATGAAAGGGCCTAGGAAAACATGTGGCACAATATTTAAAGATTCAGGGCTCCATAGAATCAATTGAATCAACTAATTAATGAATATGTTCCTATATTCATGAGAACCCCTAATAACTCTGCATTTTTATCGATCGATCGGAGGCTCGTGCAATGGAAAACAATGAGATCGAAGGGATGTGAATGGTCCATGTGGACTAATCATGGGTCATATAGGCACTCAAGAAGTTGAGAAACCCACAAGGCATAGGTGAAACACATGCACCATGACTTGAGATATCCCGAGACCAATTATATAGTGACATGTGGCTTCATCTAGGGAAGGAAAGATAAAAAAGGGTCACCAATGAGGATGCAACATGTGGAAAAAAGGCCAATAGGTTAAATTTGATAGTCATGTGAATGTCAAATATGTAAAACATCTTGGTTATTTAATAAAATTAAAACTTAATAAGAGGTGAGATCAAATGATTATAAAAATAACAAGCAAGATCTAACATGAAAAGTATAAACAAGTGTGCAAGATAGGAGATAAGAGTGACTTAGCTTGTATCGGGAGATCCAGAATGATTTTGGGTTGGAAAATAGGTTATGAAGGATGGTTCGGATCTATGTATGATCTATTTAAGAAACTAGGATTTGGAACCTCTTCGGATGAAACTGCCCAACCGAGGACGGGACCGCCCGGGTGCTAGTGTTTGATTTGGGCGCTAATGTCATGGCGGGTGTTCTACTTTCAATATTTTTCAGGACTGGATTATTCTCTTTATATTCCTTATCCATGTTGATTGATTTTGATTTTTCTCTTTGTCCTCAAGTTGTACCTAGTGAGTGGGCTGCACAAAAAATTCCCTTTCTTCGGTGGGAAATTGGGACTCTTTCCCTTCTTTTTTATATGGCCTTAGTACATAGGTGATTATTTGGTTGGTCCTATGACCTATACTATTATCAAACTAGAACATACAAGGATTTGGGACAACATGTGAGTCATCATCTATGTCACTATCATCTACCGGCTCCGTATATGGGTTCCTATACATCACTTCAATGTCTTGATCTCATTATCTACCTTGATTGTGCCTTCAAAATTGATGTCATCATTTTTTCATGGGGAGGGACCTCCTATTATTTCCTTAGTTTCTCTACTCTAGGCTCTTCCTCTTGTTGGGTTTTTTCCTACTTGATCTCATATGTGCATTGGTTTTATGGTATATCCTGTCATAACACATTCTTAATTACATCATCTGCACTCCTTTCCTCATGCCCACCACTCTCGTCATGCTTCCTCAATTTTTTCTATATTAGACTCCACCATGGTCCTTTCCTCTGTTTCTTGTATATTTGAGGCTTGCATCTCCTTTATATGTGATGGAAAGGATAGGGAAGTTTTTGGAGTGAGTGTGACCATTCCCATTATATTCCCCATCTCTATTGGTTACCTTCAAGGCCAAGTACATAAAGTTGTCGTCATTGGTAGTGTCGAAAGGGGATTTGAGATAAGCAGTCATACCATTGGCATAACTTTATTTGTGTCATTCTATTTATTTACTCTAGGCCATCGAGTCCCTCACACATTGGAATATGCACTTCCTCCTTCCATGCTAAGTGGTCCTTGGTGATCCTATGGTGTGGAGCTTGTTGAGGATTGGTTCGTTCTCTTCTTGTGACTTAGCTGCATTGATTGATCATCTTCTTCCTCTATGTCATCGAAGTGCATTCTCGTGAGTGGGATTGTGTAGAGACCTCTTTTTTATAGTGTGTAATTGGGACACTTTTCATACTTTTCTTATATGGTGTAGTCACTAAATCACACACTTAATATATACATATAGCCTCAAAATATGTCATTTATAGGTATTATTCCTAAACAAGAGAGCTAATCATTTTCACCCTTTTTAATTTTCTTTGACATTGATTTTATCCTTTTCCTCTTTATTGATTTTTTTGATTGACAACTTATAGTGTTGCATACTAGCCGACATCCTAGTCAACTATGATTTCATTGTTTGACCTTTTGAGCACCCCCGAATAGGACCGCCCATTAGGGACAAGAACACCCGGAGATACTATCCCCTCGGGTGATTTTTTCCTTATTATCTCTTTTATGATATTTTTGAATGATACTTCTTTCTTATATTATTTTATCCCTCTCGGTTGGCCTTTCACTTGTTAATGATAAAACTTAATCAAAGGAATCATATATATACATGTATTATTTAACATCATTAGGGGGAAATCATTCAAGAGGCACAAACTAATATAAGGAGATAATATTTTCTATCTACTATATCAAGGAAAACATTTTAGACTGCATACTTCACTACATAAGAGTGTTTATACTGAATTCCATACCACACACTTGTATTTGGGACAACACAGTTGTAGCAAAATCTCTCTTTGTGTGATTGGAACTAGGGAATCCTAGCTTAAAGGACACTATTCCAATCACACACACACAAGAACTACATAGAGTCTAAAATGTAGTGCAACACTCGGTTACAATCACATTGTGGTTACTGCTGAGGTCAGTTCAAATCAAGTGTATGTATATTTTTATTCATCTAATATGTGCCTAAGTACCATGTAAGTATCTAGGGTTTATTTTGTAGGTAAAGGTGCAACACAATGAATATGATGTAACCTATAATGAATAAGGAGCAACACAAAGTGAAACAGAAACAATTGAGTTCTGAGCTATTTCGTAGACACTAGCACCTAGAACAGACAAAAGTGTCGTGATGTCCATGTCCCCTCTAGACACTCTTATCCCTGATATTATAAATTTATAGAATCAGACACGTGGATAATACAATCCAAATTATGCCTCTCCAACCTGTTCATCGAGTCTAGAATCAGTTCATACCTATAGATACAAGCTAAGTCATTCTCCAAACTCTATCTACCACTCTTTCTTTCATTCTATTTTCGTGATCTTGCTTGTTTACTGTTATATTTATATGATCAACAATGTCCTTATCTTTGATTTAATTTTATTAAATAATTTGGTGAACCCACTCCTTAAATGCCCATTATCGAATCTTTAATGGATTCCCATGCCTTTTATTCCAATACTTCCCCATTCTATACCTAGTTTCAACTTCATAATCTTCTTGTTAAGTGTTTCCTAGTTGATTATGGATCTTGTATTAATGTATGCAATATTTCCTTTCTCCATCAAATAAGACTTTTTCTACTCATTTGAATCCATCTACTCTTTGTATCTGTGGCTTTTAAAATGCATCTAAGAAAGTGTTTGGGTACAATATCTCTTCCCCTTACTACGGGATATTGCACTATTGATGTTCTATGCCATATTATTCCTCATGATGTTCTTTATACAATCCTTCTAGGCCATCCTTAGTTACATATTATGTATAATCTTCTTTTACCCATGCCATAACACAAAATTCCCTTGTTACACCTTCTTCCATGGATACTGCTATAGTATATTCCACACCTCATGTTACTACTCCTTGTGATATTCCTCTCATACATGATGCTCATGACATTACCTACATTGCACATCCTTCTACTCTTGGGATGCACCCATAGTGCTAATGATTTACATGATCAATTTTATATTGGCACCCATGATACTCCTTCAATTATATATCACACTCAATGTACCTTTATTGATCATATGCTTAGTACTTTGAATGTTACATATCTCTCCACACTTTCCTCATCAAAAGTTAGAGTACCATACATTGATTTTACAATGATTTATAATGTTCTCACTTTCCAAGATCCTATACATGATTCATTTACTATCGATATAACTTATCTTGTTATATTCATGTGGGTAATGCATTCCACTCTTTCTACATTTTTGTCTATGATCATAGGGGCTACTTCATACTACTTTATTGCTTCTAATCTTCCCAAATTGCACCTATTGCTTGTCATTGCTACTAATGATCCTCCTAGCATTACATATGTTACACATCTTTTGACTCACATCTTGATCCTTATGTTTGCACTTACTCCTTCCACTATTTCCAACGAGCCCAAAGTTACATCTATTTTATTTTCTCCTAATGGACACACTCTTATTTCTTATACACTTCCTACTCATGCCATTGGGATCTTAGAATCTATAGGGTTTTCCCCTCACTATGTTTCCATCATTCTTTAGTAGCTCTTCTGCTTCTCAATGTTACACCTATTCTAGTTTCTCCGCATGCATGAATCCACTTTCACGTGACACTAGGTCCTTACCTCATGTTCACATGTGTTCATCTTTTTACATTTATAGATCACAAACACCTTTATCCTTGGCTCCTTCGGCCATCCCATATTCAGTTGCTCCTACTCCTTATACACCATATCCTATTCATGATGACTCCTTAGCCTTGACACCTCCTATGATATCTGGAGCCCTTACTCCTCTTATAACACCTTTTGCACATCCATTTCGTTTCCTTCACACATGGCTACTACTCATAAGCCTTGTCAAATCTATAGATCCCATAGCCCAAATCATGGGGGAAACTCTTCACATTGGTCACACACTTCACATGATCCATCTAAACATATTTCACACTATCTTTCTCCACATGCTCAGTCTATACCTTATTCATATACTTGGGCTCTGTACTTCCTATGACCATCGAGTCATAGATCATGCTCACATGAAGAGTTATTTTACATCAATTAATCATGGGATCTTGTCTAGTTCTTTGATCAAATATATCCCTTTTGGCATTCACACTTAGGGTAATCATAATTCCCTACACTACCCGATGATGCACTCTTATTCTTGGTTAATGCTTGATTGTTGAGGGAATTCTTCACATTGACCTCACTTTATACACACACACACTAGGGGAATCCTTATTCCTTCCTCCTCGCTATTTTATTTCATGTATTTGTAATTAAAAATTCAAGAAAATTATCTTAGATCTTGATTGGATACATTATTTCTTACTTATACTACTCTATGTTACACCTCTTCTCATCATGTTACTATGGTTCATAGTATGTTTTATCATTTTTCATACACATATGCATGTTCACATGGTATCGATTTAATTTAATTTGAATTAATTAAATCTAATTATTGCATATTCACTACTGAAATATGAATGATAAAATAGAGAGATGACATAATCAAACTAAGATGTGAATATGAAACCCTAAGCACAAGAAATAGATGAAGAGACTTAGATGATTTACGCTCGATATAGAATTTATCCATACTAGGAAAAGTGATAAATAGACTAGGCATATTTTTGTAAATTCTCAAAGTATAAATTTTGAAATACACAGGTGAGGCCAGGGAAAAGTGAATGGGATAGGGAAATGGTGTATGGGTTTGGAGACTACTTCGCATCTTTGAGACTGCACATAGGATCAAGTTCTACTTTATGGTTTTTTGTAAGGTATTTTATGTTTTTCTATGTTGATTACTCTGCTATTCATTCTTTGATCACCAAAGGTACCTGTAACCTACAAAAATAAATTTTTACCTACACAAGCACACAAACCTAAAAAGGAAAATACAAAATGGGGAATTAGATCGACCCCAACGGTCACCCCGAGAGTGAACTTACCACCGAGCACTACACCGTATCTCATAATCCATGTAGTTCTTGTGAGTGTGTGTAGAAAGTGTGCCCTAGGATTCCCTTGTGCATGTTGTACTTGATAACGTGATGTAGCTAGAATGTAGAAATGCATAATATGTGTGTATGGAATATAATGAACTTCCCCTTCCTATGCGGTGTATGTAGAATTGATGCAACACTTATCCCTTGAATGGATGCTAGATTGATGATTTTGAGTACTTTATATTTATTTGGGAGGAAAGCTAAGGTGATGATAGTAATTATTAATGCTTAGTCTTTGATTTTGAACACATAAATATGTATTTATATGATTCCCTTATTTCAATTTCAGTAATTGACAACTAGAAGGCCGAACCATAAGTGAAGAAGATTCCTAAATGATAAAAGAGACCCAAAAGGAGTGAGTAAAGTAAGAAAGGGGGATAGGAGATGATTTCCTGACTGGGCACTTTGGTGTTTGAATCCATAAAAGATAAATCACTAAAATACCGACTAGTTTGTATGGTGTGTAAAACAAAATAGAAAAAAATAAACAAAGAAAAGAGGCTAAATATAGTTGTCAACTACTAGTTTTCTTGCTTAGGAATCATGTAAATGCTAGTATGTTTTTAGGACCTAGAAATATACCAAGTGTGAGATTTTGTGTTTATATTTTCCCCACTTTATGTCATTGAGTGAATACTATCATATTATTCTATAAGGATCAACTTGGAACCCCACACACATTAAGAAAGGTTGCACTTAAATGGAGTCGTGAACACTTCACGTAGTAAGAAAGAGATCAAATAAAAATGAGAATCAAGTACAAAAAGACAACGATGTGTCTGACATTATCATAGATTAAAAAAAGAGGTACATATATGAGTGTTATGTAACTCCTGTGCATGACATGTGTACACAACCCTAACTAACTGTATTTACCTATTCTCACTAAACGAGATGACTAACCATCCATGGTGGACAAGTTGTTAAATGATGATGAAACAAGTCATATACACCAACACCCCCCTTCATCAAAGCTGAGGTAGAGGTCATGGAAAGTCATAACTAAAAGATAAATCCCCTAGACAACTAAGAAAGATGTGTCAATGGGGCCCAACTACTAATCCTAATAAGGTACCCATGTACAAACAACAATCTTTCTATAAAATAAGAAGAGAAGAAGAATGGGTCATGACAACCGGCCTAATGAGGTATTGATGTACAATAAGGATCTTAAGTAATGGAGGAAAAACCCCTAAGGGAAACTATCCACTTATAAAAGATAAAATAAACCCCTAAACAACCTAAGAAAGATGTGTCAAATGAGTCCCAATAAATAAAGGCCTAAAATGTACTCATGTACAAATAACAATATATCTAGAAGAAGAGAAGAGATGAAGAATGATATCTAGGCTCCCAATATGAAAAACATCTTTGAAGACCACCTTGTATAAAATGAAGAATAATATCCTTAAATTTATAAGGTGTGGTTCCTATCCAAGGAACAATGGTCCATATGAGAGGTGAAAGTTCCAAATACTTTATGAAGGGATGGTGAATCTGAATAAATGGTGAAGAAGGAAGGTGGAATATCCTGTAACTATATAAAAGAGTTCCTAATGTCGATGAGTCTTGAATCAAAGTTCCCACTCCTTGAAAAGTCTGAGAGGACTAGAAGTAGGTGGATCAAGAAATAAATCCTCAATATGTGGTAGATGATAAGTGGATGGTGGAGGTGGGTCCCCATCACTATGGCAATCAACCAAGCTAGAAGATAAGTCATCATCATCAGAAGTGAGCTCAGAAATATCATCAAGTCTAGGTGAATCCGATGAAGAATATGAAGGAGGAACAAAGTGAGAAAAGGAGTAGAGCCAAGTGTGATGATCAACTGTACCAAATGCAATAATATTGTCACTATGAATCTCTCTAACATAAAATTTTTTTGGAGTGAACTCAACCCACATGCCCTAACTAAGGTGAGTGATCTGATATATTGAAAGGATATTAGTTAAAAGTGAAGGAACACTAAGCACATTGTTGAAAGTTCCACCATTCACTTCAACAGACCCTCTCCCAAAAACTGGTGTAGAATTTTTGTCACCAAGACGAATAGAAGACATGTCACAAGAAGAAAAATAAATCTTTGATGAGGCCATATGATGAGATGCACCTAAATCAATCACCCATATAGGAGTAGGTGACACATCTCAGAACTAAAGTTTTTGATTTTGTTTTCTCCTTAGTTTATTCTTTTTCTTTTTCTTTCACTTTCCCCTTTCCATTTTCTTTTTCCTTATAACTTTCATGAGTTGATGATGAAGATGTCTTGAGAGAATCAAGAACTCCTATGTTGTTCTTCTCCATAAGACTCGTGAGGAGGTCAATCTTCTTCTTCAAAAAATTTTCTTCTTCATGTCTCCCACTATAATACCCACATTTGATCCATTCTTTAGGAGATTTAGAACCATAAGAGGAAGTGGAAAATTTTGATTTTGTCGTGGATTGGTCCTTTTTAATCTCATGATCCTTATTTTTCTACTTCTTCTCTTTTGAAACCATAGGTGTTTCATGACCAGAAATGAGAGCATGGGATTTTGTGGATCTAAGAGTATGCATATGAATTAGCTTATCATGTTCCCTAGTCAAATAAAAGACAAAATCATTTAAGGAGGGCATAGTCCAACTTACACCAAGTGATCTTTTTGTAGCATGGAAGGTTGAGACAAAGATAGAATAGTCAACACTAAGTTTTTCAAGGACATAAAGTATGAGCTATGAGTCCTTGTCAATTCCAATTTTTTTAGTTACAATCTTAGAGATTTGAGTTTGGTGAAAAAGTCTTGGAGAGTGTCAAAACTACTAGGGATGAGACTAATTAACTCATTTTCTAGTTCATGCCCTTTCATTTCATCATGTTTCCCAAAACATTTTTCTAAGGCATCCCATACTTCCTTGGGTGATTTGGATGTGTTAATATGAAAGCGTAGTTTCGGTGATACAAAAAGACACAAAAGGCCAAAGGATTCATCATATTTATCAAACCACTTTTTTTTCTCTGCATCTTCGTTGTTTCAACTTACAATCCCATTGTTATCTAGTAAAGTTTTTGTTTTCTCAAAGTGAAAGATATGTCATATTTCCATTCATGATAATTTTTATTAGATAGTGTAATAAACAAGGATTATGGCTCCAAGGGGCCTTACTCGGATACATCATGAGTACAACCACACGAAGTAAAAAAGAAACATGACACCAAAAAGGGATAAAACAACTTAACCTAGACCAAAGCCCACAAGGATTAGTACAAAGCCAAAGAGAAACTAGAAAGAAGAAACAGCCGAGGCCAAGCCAAAAAGAGAGGCCCCACTTCGCAGAAGGAAAGTCCACCCACAGTCCACAAACATCCCAGCCTTTCCATTCATGATAGTTAAATGGGGTAAGAAAAGGAAAAAAATTATGATCCATAGCAGATAAAAGTGAGAAAAAAATAGCAAAAATCAAGGAACCACACAAAATGAACACCCTCCCGATTGCAATAATTTATAAGTAGTGTGTTGATTACACCCAAGTGTTTGTTCGACGTGAGATGTTTGGTCACTCACCTTGTAATTGAAGAAATATCACACAAGAGTGGAGACCAAAATATGCTTAGTCGTATGCAAAAAAATAAGTGAGCACGCATAAAATAAAGTAATAAAGGAAGGAAGCTCTCTTGCTGCAAGGTTGCGGTGGGACGTGCTCACTAACCCACAAGTGAAGAAGAGCAATTACAAAGTGAAAAATGACTCAAAAAAAGTCCAAAAGGTTTCCAAAATGCAACAAAGGATCCAGAAGGTAGATTAAGCTAAGAGGGATGCTACACACTCAACAAACATATTAGTAGAAAAAATCATCCAAGAATGCTATATATCGTACTTTGAAAATTGTGAATTTATCTAGTTTAACAATAAAAAAGGTGATAAAGATGACAATATGTTAATTAAACGATAAATTAAAACTACTAATGAGATTAAATAAAGAGCTAATTTTAATTTAATTATACCTCTAAATCTAATTAAGGACCACTAATGATTAATGCTTTAATCAAATATAAGGCCCTAAAAAGGAGATTAATTAATTAATCTAATTTAAAATAATTATATCCTAAAGTTTAAATTTAAGATCTAACTATAACAGACCTCCTTATATTACAAAGCACCTCACATATATCAAATAAAACATGGGACACATAGTAAAACTATGACCACTTTTTAAAACACATGCCGCACTTAATAAAATATGCACCCACTAATTAAAACTGACCCACCTTGAATATAAAACCAACCCTTATTAATTCAAACACCGCAACCCACTTTTTAAAAAAGTGATAGTGGGTATTTAAATGAATTTTAAAAATAAAGTGGGAGAATAAATTCAAAGGGGGTGAACGTGGTCGGAGACCAGTAAAGTGGAGTGGGAGAAATGATAGAGGTATTAAACACATACAACAACCAACAAGATAAGGACGAGGTGATCCCGAGGCACGAGTCACACAGTGGTTGGAGGTCAAGAGGTTTGAGTTAGTTGGGGAGGATTACAATGACATCATAAGGAAACCAATGCAATGAAGGCCGGTGAGGAGAGATATCAAGAGGCCAAGGGAGGAAGCACATAAATCAGGTACAAAGAGGTCGAACAAGCCAAAATAGAAAAGGGGGCGTAAACGCTAAAGCAACTAAGAAAAATCATGAGTTGGGTAGAGTTAATGTTGATGCAAAATCATAGCACCCCGGATACTGAGATCAGCTTCTAGGTTGATCACTTGGCATCCAGTGTGATTGCATAACATTGAATCCTTTCTCCAAGTGTGGGACTTGAAAAAATGAGAAAGGATTCTCCAGAGAAGGCTGGTTCCTATTCCTCTGTTCAGATGCACACAAAATATGCAGAGGGTTTTTTCAAAACCTAATCTAATCTGCCAAGGAGACAAGGTAAGAAGATGCATAAAATAAATCTAAGCTAATAGAGGTGATGCACCGAGGAATGAAGAACACCTATTTTGTCAGTAAACACAGACCATTTGAATGTGATATAAGATCATGCACAGATAACAAAACCTGCAGTGAAAGACCAGGAGGATGCAAAAAAAGAACGCAGAGAGGGCTGAGAATCATCCACAGACATGCATTACTTGCTCCAAAGATTGATACAATACACTATAGAATGCCATGAGGTAGAATAGTATTACAGTTCAAATGAGAGGTTCGAACTCCACAAATTCGCCTGAGGAGAAGAAGGGAGAGGCAAAATAAAAATGTTCGACCTTGAAAAGAAGCTCCTCTTTACAATATATAGAAAGAATGAGAGAGGAAAGAGAGAAGGGAAAACCAAACTACCCCAACCACCTCCAGGTTGCATTCAATTCATCTCATCATGGCAGAAGCGGCGGATCCTGGCAAAACGGCGGGCTGCCTAATAGAAGTGGCGAACTGTCTGCTGCATTAAAGTTGTTAGTTGAAGCATTACTTCTGCTTGTTATTTCGTGCCAGAGGTGTTTCTTGATTTTATCTCTCCAAACTGAACCAAAATGTAAGATTGACCCTGGAATCATGTAGAGAATCTCACAAGCTTTCCGTTGATATAAGGAACGTGCAAATCCGAGCTCTGGATCAAAAGATATGACGATCTGAAGATTTAGGGCACGGAACAGACCAAGACGGATTTTGAAATATTTCCCGCGCTTCGCCACCTGGATGACACGTGGCACGCATTGATTGGTCGTGTGATTCTCTCTCCTCTACCTTTCGGTGGGCTTTCTTTTGAAATTTCCTTGTGGGCCCCTGCTGGGACACGTGGCACTATCCCATTGGTTCGGTTCAGTGCTCGAAAACTCGCCCTTTGACCTTTTGACTTTTTCTCCTTGTGACACGTGTCGTGATCTGGTTGGTTCTCGGCCCTTTCGGCGATCCGCATCCCGCGCGTCCCTATGTCCCATTTTTCCTTGTGTTCCTTGTGCTGATTTCGGCCGAACCGGCCGGTTCGCGTCCTCGCGGCCCAGATGTCCCTGTGCTTCGCGGGACAAAATCTTCCGGTTCGCCCGATTCGGCCGGTTCACGCCTTTTTGTCCCACTTGTCCCACTTTGTTTCGGACTGACTTGACTCTTTTCACCCGGTTCGGCCGGTTCGCGCCTTTTTGTCCCAGATGTCCCAAATGCTTTAGGACCATCTATTTTCATTTTGGCCGATCCGGCCGGTTCGGGTCCTTCGCGTACTTTTGTCCCGAACTGTCCCGCTCAGCAGTTGGTCGATTTTCTTTTCCTCTTTCGGCTGGATCGGCTTCTCACGCCCGCCGCATACTTCTGGCCCGATTGTCCCAAATGCTTAGCGGGCCGCCTGGAGCCTTTTCGGCCGATCCACGTCTTTCTGTCCCACACATCCCTACTGTCCCAAGGACTAGGACTTAGCCATTTTTTGTGATTTTTCCTGTTTCAATCTACCTGCCTGGAACTGCAAAACTCTGATGCATGTTATCGAAATTTACCCTGGGGTGAAATTTTGACAAAGTTTTGACTTCAATGGGGTCACTCACTCGCTAGGTAGAAGATCAGTGGCCTTTTAGCGATCCATTGGGCATAGAGTCATAAGCAATGACCAAACGACCTCGACATCGCAACTTCTTCTCCAAAGAACACTGAATCAGTAAAAACAACCTGAGAGCAGCAAAACCTGTGCCAAAGCACTTAGGGAAATAGAAACCTAACTACCACAGGACAATGTGCATACGCACTTAGAGGAATTAAGAAAAATCTAAACTAATATTTACAAGGGCAAACCTTTTCTTTTTTAGTAGCAATGTTTAAGATAGATTCCGTTAACCGGAATCGGAAGTTCCTTTCCATCCAATGCAGACAATTGGAAGGCATTACTATTTTTGCATCCCGTGACCATGTAGGGACCACTCCAGATGGCATCAAACTTGGAATGCCTTCCTGGTTTTGCCCGATCTGCATCCCATTTCAGAACTAGGTCCCCTTCCTGGAAGGTCCTTGCTCTTGCTCTCTTATCAAACCATCTTTTTACTAAGGCCTGATCCTTTTCAATCGTCTGAACTGCCTGTTCTCTGATTTCTTCTAATTCCATCAATTCTGCATACCTGACTTCCATTGGTTCGAACTCAGATAACTCAAACTGCTTCATGAGCTCCAAGGCTGGCAATTCTAATGATATAGGCAATATTGCCTCCTTC
Organism: Taxus wallichiana var. yunnanensis; assembly: GCA_018340775.1. Taxonomy (NCBI): domain Eukaryota; kingdom Viridiplantae; phylum Streptophyta; class Pinopsida; order Cupressales; family Taxaceae; genus Taxus; species Taxus wallichiana. Next base: position 49,500,152 of record CM031234.1, read on the forward strand.
CCATAGACCAACTTGTAGGGAGAATTACTCGTAGACCTCTTTAGTGTTATCCCTGTCAGCCCATAACGCTGATTTTAGCCTTGTATGCCATGTTCTTTGATTTTCATCAGAGTCCTTCTGATGATTTTTAGCAAATTCTTGTTTGTGGACTCGTCATCCATTACCCGCGGGTAATAATTTGAAGAGGTGCTCAAATAGATTCCATTCTTGACTGCCCATTCTGTAATTTTTGAACCTATGAATGCTAATGCATTATCTGATATGATGGTGACCGGCACACCGAACCTGGTTACTATTTCTTCATAAAAATCTAGTATGTTAGACTCACTTGCCTCTTTGAGCGCTACTGCTTCGGTCCACTTGGTAAAATAGTCTGTCGCTATAAGAATCCACTTGTGGCCTTGACTCGAATTGGGATTGATGACTCCAATGAAGTCCAATCCCCATTGCATGAATGGATGATCTACTGAAATTGGACGAAGGGGCAGTGTTGCTAACCTTCCTTTCCCTATGAATAATGCACATTTCTCACATTTCTTAACCCATGAGTAGCAATTTGTGAATACAAGAGGCCAATAGTAACCAACTTTCATGATTTTGAGAGTCAGTTACTCATGGGGTGAAATGGCCTCCCGCCTCCCCGTCATGGAACTCGTAAGATCCTCTCAATCTCGACTCGTCCCAATGCATCTCAATAGAACACCGTTGATGTCTTTTTAAACAAAACACCATCAACAAGTACATATGGAATCGCTTGTAATCAAGTACCTTCTTTTGCTTTTCTCATTTCTAGAGGGCACATGCCCGTCTCTATAGGAAATGTATCATATTCCGAGTCCAACAGGAGTGGACACATCATCATTTTTCCTGTTTTTGATCATCTTGTAATAGCAGGACAACGTCTTCTTCATCGATGGGTTGTCTCGGTTGTTTGGAAGCAAGCTGCTCACACAAACCTTTGCCTCTTACTAGCTTGGTGATCTTGATCTCAATGTCATACTCCATGACACGGGTGATCCATCCCGCCCTTTTCTCATTCTTGTTGAGGAAATCCTTGATGTGAGGAGGACCTTGTTGTTTGAGACTAAATGCTTGAATTTCTTCAAGCTTCGATTACCGCAAGCACATGCTTTTCAATAAAAGAGTACCTCACTTCGCAGTCACCTAGGCTCGGGTCAAGAAGGCAATCAACTGTTCATCATTATCTTTGTTCTGCTGTACCAGAATGGCAGAAATAGTGTCATCACCTCCAAATGCATAGAGGATGAAATCCTTGGAAAATTCTGGGTTGATGAGAGTGGGTGCTTGGGAGATGGCTTCTTTGATTGCTTCAAAACTCTCCTTGCCTTCTGCCGTCCATTTGAAAGCCATGCTTTTCCTTAACATTTTGGTGATGGGCTTAACAAGGGCTGCAAAATCTGGGACAAACCTCCGAACAAAGTTTATCCTTCCCAGGAAACTCTGAAGGGCTTTCTTGTGGCTAGGCAATGGCAGAGCTCTTATGGCTTCAACCCTCTCTAGATCAATTGCTAATCCTTCCTTGGAGACAATATGGCCAAGGAGCTTCCCTTCATGTGCAAGAAAGATGCACTTCTTAGGATTTAAGGACACTCCGAACTTTCTACACCTCTGAAACACTTGCTTGAGGTGAAAGAGATGGTCTGCAGCATTCTTTGAGAAGACAAGAATATCATCTAGGTATAAAAAGCACTATCTTGTTGATCAAGCCTTTGAATGCCATATCCATAGCTCGCTGGAATGTTGCTCTGCGTTCGACATACCCAAATGGCATCTTCTTGTAAGCATATGTGCCCCATTTGGTTGTGAAGGCTGTCTTGAACTGATCTTCCTCTTTACCATAATCTGATTGAAGCCCGAGTAACCATCAAGTAGTGAAAACCTTTCTCGAACCAGCTACGACTGCAATATTTGCTCATGGAAGGGAGTGGATAATGGTCCTTGAGAGAGGCTCTATTCAAATCTCTGAAGTCAACACACAGTCTGATCTCTCCACTCTTCTTTCTGACTGGAACTAAGTTGGCAACCCAACTAGAATGCTTGATTGGGAATATGATTCTTGATTCAATCAGCCTTGTCCAATTCTTTCCTCATGAGAGGCTCCATGTGTGGATTGATCGGTCTGTTTCTACCGACAGGCTTAGTATTAGGATCCAATTCGATGGTATGCTGAGCTAAGTTGGGATTGAAACCTTTCAAGTCTTCATAGCTCCAAGCAAACACGTCAGGGAATTCTTGACATAGCTGTATGAACTCACACCTTTCTTGCTCAGTTGTCATCCTTCCAATTTGCAATGGCTTGTTCTCTTCTACCAAGATGGATACCGAATCTTCTCTCTTGACTTGAATGTTTTCTTTCTCCTTTCTAAACTGATCATTGGGGTTGAAAATGGACTCCAAAGTGATAAGTCCCTTGGGTAGCTTGTCAGTTCTCAGCTGTATCACTTGGTCACCATATTGCTGTTCCAACTTTTCTTGATTCTTAGCTGAGAACTCAGCTTCTTCTTGCAAGAAGTGGATGATTTTCTGGTCATTCTCAAATACCTGCCAACTGACATTGTTATCCGGCACTGAAGGCCTCACAATCATGTGGATGTTTGGCTGTACCTTGTCTTGTTGAATGTTTTCTACAATGTCAAAGGCTGCCCCTACTGCTGCAAGCCTGTCAGCAGCTTGATTCTCTTTCCTAGGGATGGATTTGATGCCAAAGCCCTCAAAATCTTCCATGAGGTCCCATACCCTATTCTTGTAGCACCTGAGTAGATCATTTTTGGCAGCATGTTGTCCCTTGACCTGATTTACAATCAGCTCACTATCCCCAAAGACTTGCAAGTTCTTTATTTTTCTCTTGATTGCCCAATGCATCCCTTGCACCAAGGCTTCATATTCAGCAGTGTTATTGGAGCATGCAAATTGAAATCTAAAAGCTAAATAGTACCTTACTCCTTGAGGTGAAACAAGCACGGCTCCACCTCCTGCACCTTGCCTACTCCTTGATCCATCAAAAAACAGCTGCCATACCTCATTGTCATCCTTGTGGCTTGGCTTGGTGATGCTAGGAATAGGCTGGTTTTCCTCATGTATGCAATAGACTCCTAGCTCAGATTCTTCTATTCCTTGATAAGGATCAAAAGCATGCACCTTGTTTGCCCATTCATCAAGAGTTAGATCTGGGATGTTTCCAACTTTAGTGTCAGTTTCATCCGTGCTTGGGTGATCTTCTTGATCAAATGTTGAGCAATTGGCATTAATCTGACTTGGAGTATAGGGCTCAATGTGGAAGTTTGCAATAGGTTCTGACCTAATTGTAGCCTTAGTTCCATACCTTGTTCTGAATAGCATGTGAGACCAATCAGTGGACAAATATCCCCCAATTTTGGCAGTGAAGTCCCTTGATAAACATAGGGCAAAGAGTGGTGGAAGGTCTATGACTGATATATCTTGTAAGACAACAACATTTGGACATGCATGCAAGGTAAGACTCAAATTTCTAATCACCCCAACTGTTGCTATTGCTGTCCCATCCAGCTGCACTACTCCCTTAGACGTTATTTCATACTGGAGCCCTAACTGATCACTATCTGTTTAGGCATTACCGAGCTACTTGCCCGGAATCTATCTATCATGCAATTATGCACTAGCTGATTTCCAATGATTAACGAAACATAATAAGGGGGAGGCTTCAGCATTTTACCTTGTTGTGCTCTATGATTTCCTTCAGGCTGGGCAACATTTGTGAGTACCTTCTCTTGCATTTGGACCTGCTGATTCGAAGTTGGCCAATCCTTCATGGCGCCTTTTGCAGCAGATTTCTTTGGCCCGGGATGGATAGGGATTCCCACATAGATATATTGATGTTTTTCTTCTTCATCCGATCAATGATACTCGAATGGTGATGAAGGATCTCTCTCGCTGTCCCTTGGTTTGCACATTTACTCCTTGTATGTGGGCAGCAACAGCTGGCATTTGAGTTGGCCTAGGGGCTGTTCTTGGCTGCCCTTGTGCATTTGAAATGGGACTTTTCCTACCAATCATTTGTGGAGCCATGGAAGGTTGTGGATTAGTGGGGCTAATGGCTGCTCTTCACCCAAATTTCTCCTTTTGACCTTGTGTTTGCTGCAACACCTTGAGAAACTCGCCTTCGATTCATGCCACAAAATCCTCTCGCTTGCCAATTTACCAATGTGGTGTCATTTGGGGCTGATTGCTGTTGGAATGTTTCTTGTTGTTGGCTGTTTTCTTGATGTTCTCACCCTCCACACTAGTAGTTGTTACCATTAAAGCTTGAGTCAAAGCACCATTGTAGCACATGGATTGATTATGAGGCTCATTACATGGAAAACACCAATCATACTCCTGGGCAATGTTGTTTTGTGTTGGTACTAATGCCTTAGAGGCAGATATGGCATTTGGATTATAGGGCTGGAATGGTCTATTGGCAGGAGGCCTTGTTTGATTCAGATTTGTAGCTAGATTGGGTGGCCTTTGAGGCTGATATGGCTGCCTATTAGGTTGAGCTTGAGGCTGATATGAAGGTCTAAAACCTTGAGCTTGCTGTCTTTTGAGAGTGACCAGCTCATTGCCTAGATTTTGCAATTGCTTCATGACCTCTCAAGCTCATTTGGGGCACTTGGAGATGAAGTGGAGGCTTCATTTGAACTCGATTTCTAGGAGTGGGAATAGAGCTAAGACAGTGCTTGACTAGCACTTGGGTTCTCTAAACTTGGATATAATGGCATTGGAGGCCTAGGAGCCACTTTACCAGCCTTTAATAAGACAGCTTTTCAGCTCTAATGGCAATGCTATAAGCAGCAGCAGTAATCCCATTGATTGAATTAACATAGAAATATCAGAATTCAAAGCTTTAAGATAGTAGAGAAAAGCACCTTCTACTGTTGGCCTGACTGCCACTGGAATCTTATCCCAAGACCTTTGAAATCTGAAGTTGAAGTCAGTCAGCTACTCGTTGGGGGCTCTCTTGATAGTTGTCAATTGTTCTAGAAGAGACAAGTTGTCTCCCTTCTCTCCAAACTGCTCATGGAGAACTATGCACAACTGATTCCAATTTGTGATAGAACCAGCTTCAAGGCTTCTGAACCATTGCAATGCCTTCCCTTTGAATGATGATGCTAGTAGTTTGACAGCCACATCCATTTCATTTATCTCATGGATTACATGATGTTAGCAATGTCTTTGACATGATCACCAGGAGTGGTATGATTTTCTCCAGTAAAAAATGGAATGTTCTTCAACACTGCAATTGGAACTGGATTTTGTGCATTGAGGGCAAGTGGGCTGCTGCCAGTGAAATTGACAAAGGGATTTGCTGGTTGCACCATTCTGATTGGTCGAAGGACTCTTGAATACTGAATGAAAGGCCGAGCAGGTGGAGGAGTTGAGAGAGTTCTATTTGGTGGAGATGGAGACCTTTGAATCCTTCTTCCTCTTTTCCTTCTTCTTGGAGATAATTGCAGGTATTCAAACAACACTTCTTCTTCTCCAACTCTTGACCTTGTGATTCTTCTCATAAGCTTTTAGGCCTGTACTGCTGAAACCAGTTGATCTTTCTCTTGGAGTCGCAGATATGCGAATAATAGCTCTTTTCAAGCAAGAAAATTGCAGCAGATGCACATCAACTTTGCTGCAATAAAATTGAGACCTCTGGTCCCACCGGGCATGCCAAAACTGTTGATGCAAAATCACAGCACCCTTGGATGCAGATCAAGTTTCTAGGTTGATCACTTGGCATCCAGTGTGATTGCATAACATTAAATCCTTTCTCCAAGTGTGGGAATTGAAAAAATGAGAAAGGATTCTCCAGAGAAGGTCGGGTTCCTATTCCTCCTGCTCGATGCACACGAAATATGCAGAGGGTTTTTCAAAACCTAATCTAATCTGCCAAGGAGACAAGGTAAGAAGATGCATAAAATAAATCTAAGCTAATAGAGGTGATGCACCGAGGAATGAAGAACACCTATTTTGCCAAGAAACACAGACTCATTTGAATGTGATATAAGATCATGCATGATAACAAAACCTGCGCAGTGAAAGACCAGGAGGATGCAAAAAGAACGCAGAGAGGGCCGAGAATCATCCATGGACATGCATTACTTGCTCCAAGATTGATACAATACACTATGTAATGCCATGAGGTAGAATATTATTACAATTCAAATGAGAGGTTCAAACTCCACAAATTAGCTTGAGGAGAAGAAGGGAGAGGCAAAATAAAAATGTTCGACCTTGAAAAGAAGCTCCTCTTTACAATATATAGAAAGAATGAGAGAGGAAAGAGAGAAGGGAAAACCAAACTACCCCAACCACCTCTAGGTTGCATTCAATTCATCTCATCATGGCAGAAGCAGCGGATCTTGGCAAAACGGCGGCTACCTAATGTAAGCGGCGCGAACCTGTCTCTCGCATTAAAGTTGTTAGTTGAAGCATTACTTCTGCTTGTTATTTCGTGCCAGAGGTGTTTCTTGATTTTATCTCTCCAAACTAAACCAAAATGTAAGATTGACCCTAGAATCGTGTAGAGAATCTCACAAGCTTTCCATTGATATAAGGAACGTGCAAATCCGAGCTCTGGATCAAAAGATATGACGATCTAAAGATTTAGGGCACGGAACAGACCAAGACGGATTTTGAAATATTTCCCGCGCTTCGCCACCTGGATGACACGTGGCACACATTGATTGGTTGCGTGATTCTCTCTCCTCCGCCTTCGACGTGCTTTCTTTTGAAATTTCCTCAGGCCCCTACTTTGGGACACATGGCACTATCCCATTAGTTCGGTTCAGTGCTCGAAAACTCACCCCTTTGACCTTTTGACTTTTTCTCCTTGTGACACGTGTCGTGATCTGGTTGGTTCTCGGCCCTTTCGGCGATCCGCGTCCACGCGTCCCTATGTCCCATTTTTCCTTGTGTTCCTTGTGCTGATTTCGGCCGAACCGGCCGGTTCGCGTCCTCGCGGCCCAGATGTCCCTGTGCTTCGCGGGACAAAATCTTCCGGTTCGCCCGATTCGGCCGGTTCGCGCCTTTTTGTCCCGCTTGTCCCACTTTGTTTCGGACTGACTTGACTCTTTTCACCCGGTTCGGCCGGTTCACGCCTTTTTGTCCCAGATGTCCCAAATGCTTTAGGACCGTCTGTTTTCATTTCGGCCGATCCGGCCGGTTCGGGTCCTTCGCGTACTTCTGTCCCGAACTGTCCCGCTCAGCAGTTAGTCGATTTTTTTTCCTCTTTCGGCCGGATCGGCTTCTCGCGCCCGCCGCGTACTTCTGGCCCGATTGTCCCAAATGCTTAGCGGGCCACCTAGAGCCTTTTCGGCCGATCCGTATCTTTCTGTCCCACACGTCCCTACTGTCCCAAGGACTAGGACTTAGCCATTTTTGTGATTTTTCCTGTTTCAATATACCCGCCTGAACCGCAAAACTGATGCATGTTATCAAAATTTACCCTAGGGGGTGAAATTTTGACAACAGCTTAACACAAGCCACACTTATGTAAAAGGAAGATCACAAAAACAAGGCTAAGATAAAGCAACTTGTAAGGTAGTGATTTGGCTAAACCAAAAACACGAAGCACACACAAAAATAGCATAGGATATAAAAAAATACAAAGGCTAAGGAAAAATGCAGGATTAGAAAAATTGACGCAAGGATAAAATTCCTATGGGAAATAATGTAAAAATTGAAACACTCAATCTCACTAACGACATGCCAAGAAAAAAACAATAATCTCGATGTGCAGACAAACCCATACAAAGAGCACCCCGACTCTACAATAAGCCAACTCGTCAAAGACGAGTCGGGAACTCACTCACGAGAGATGAGCTAGGAGGAGCTCGCCGATGATCTAGACTAGGAAAGAGGAGACAAGAAAAATGACAAACATGGATAAAACCAAAAAATCAAACCAATAGGGAAGGCCAAAATAGGTCTAAAGGCAGATTTTTTTTTAAAAAAATCACTTGCATTTAAAAAAATCGATTAAAAACCAAAAATGCAAAAATGGCACATCTAGATTTAGAAGTTTCACCAAACTTGGCTGTAGCTAGCTAGATCTGGCTGAAAAACCCCTATAACGTACACATGCACAACTGGAAAAACCACACAAACTCCAAAACCAAATGGTTAAACCTTTAAATAAGATTCCAAAATAACGAAAACTTACACAAGAAGCATGAAAACTAGAAAATGAAGCAATAGTAACTAGATTAATTGAGTGCACATTTACCAAACATCCGCTTTGATACCATATCAGATTGTTCTACGAGGATCAACTCAAAACCCCACTTACATCGAGAAAAGTTACACTTTAATGGAGTCATGAACTCTTCATGTAGTAAATAAGAAATCAAAAAAAGAGAATCAAGTACAAAAAGACAACAATGTGTTTGGCATGTTCATAGATAAAAAAAGAGAGGTGCATATAGGATTTTAGTGTAACTCCTACGCATGACACATGTACAAAACCCTAACTAACCCTATTGAATTATTCTTACTAGGTGAGATGACTAACCATCCATGGTGGACAAGTCATCTAATGATGACAAAAATTCATATACACCAACAAATACTTAATAACATAAAGTAGATAAGATATGTTACCTCATGATCCTATAGAACATGTAGCGAATAGTGTGCTTTGAGTGGAAAAGTTAAGCGTGGAATGATTACAAAGTGAAGCATGCAAACTAGGAAAAGAAAAGTGACCCTAGGGCTGAAGCATATTCGTTTCTTGTACTGTTTTTATGTTTGTATTTTTGTTGTAGGCTACTTCTTGTTGGATATTAAAGAAGGACCTTCAAAATAAGAGCAAAAAAGTAGTCAAAGTCCTATATATGATAAATCAGAGAAAAAATTGCATAAGTATGCAAAAAGTATGTAAAAGTGTGTAATGGAAAGTGTGCACTGATGTAAAAGAGTGTAAAAGGATAGAAAAGTGTCCTGAAATGTTTGTGAAGAGAGTTTTTCAAGTGATATCACACCAAGAGCAATTTTTTTGGGCAATCTCACACCAAATGTGAGTTTTTTTGGGAGATCTCATGCCAAGTGCGAGTTTTTTTGGGTGATCTCAAGCCAAAGAGAAAGTGTTGGGGAGAGAGGTATAATGTTTCTCTTGTTCTATGAATCTACCCAATAAGCACCAATGAGATGACACGTCCTTGATTTTCTCCTACTATCTCGAATTAGTTCTAAATTTATTGATTGTTCCGATTGAAATTTATCATAGGATATTGCATGCATGATGTAACTAAAGGACCGTGCATGTAACTATAGAATTAATCGGTGGATTCTATGAATTGTGCTTATCCGATAAGATGCCCGTATGTGCCCCTAGGAAATTAGTGCCTAGTGAGGACACAAGCACTTAAGTGTTGCTATATGAGTCTAGGCACGGTGTTTGTCTTTGTGATTATGGCCCAAGTATGATTTTGGTCCGTTCTATGACTATGATCATGTTCCTTTTTTGTAATGTGTAGATTCTAAACAAAGAGCTCTAAGATGTTATAGGGGTGATTTGTTTACCCAATGTATTACCCAATGTAAAATAGTGTGAAAGGATAGAAAAGTGTCCTGAAATACCGTGAAGAGAGAGATTTTTCAAGCGATATCACACCAAGATCAATTTTTTTGGGCAATCTCACACCAAATGTGAGTTTTTTTGGGAGATCTCATGCCAAGTGCGAGTTTTTTGGGTGATCTCATGCCAAAGAGAAAGTGTTGGGGAGAGAGGTATAATGTTTCTCTAGTTCTATGAATCTACCCAATAAGCACCGATGCAGATGGCATGTCCTTGATTTTCTCCTACTATCTTGAATTAGTTCTAAATGTACTAATTGTTCTGATTGAAATTTATCATAGGATATTACATGCATGATGTAACTAAAGGACCATGCATGTAACTATAGAATTACTTTGAAGGATTCTATGAACTGTGGCTCTGATATGATAAGATGCCTGTATGTGTCCCTAGGAAATTAGTGCCTAACGAGGACACAAGCGCTTAGGTGTTGCTATATGAGTCTAGGCACTGGTGTTTGTGCTATGATTATGACCCATGTATGATTTTGGTCTGTTTCTATGACTATGATCATGTTCCTTTTCGTAATGTGTAGATTCTAAACAAGTAGCTCTAAGATGTTATAGGGGTGATTTGTTTACCCATTGTATTACCCCCTCATTTGGGGTGCATGAAATGAAGGTAGGGGAATACGGCCCAAAAGAGAGGACCTGATGCTATGTGAAGTGGATACCTATAGGGGGTAGGGGATGTGCATGGTAGAAACTAAGGCACATGCAAAAAAATGGCTAGTAACATGTGTTAGTAGAAAAGCAACAAACATGTAATAAATAACAATGTAACAATCAGGTGTATAAACAAAGTGGATCATGAAAAATGGGTTTCAAACATGGGACATCACTCACAATGTCATAAGAAAATCAGGGCCGAAGTGGCCAAAATAATACAAATAATGATCAAACAAGACATATGACATAGTCTACAAAAATGGCATACAATAGCAAGAAAAATGTATCGACAACCATGGTGGAATATAGTCGTGCAAAAAAATGCTACACATGAAGCACCTATTAGCATGTTAGAAAGATACAAATTATTTCAAGATATGTATGTCTTAATGGAAAGTAATGTGCTAGTAAGTAGAGGTAGTAAATGAGGAAACAATAACACCTGTAATGTGTGAGTAGTAAAAGTATATGCTCCCATGAGCCTCAGTGGGATTGGAAAAGTATATAGTGCCGAGCATCATTGCACCATGTGAAAATTTGTAAGATAACTACATCACAACTAGAATGCAAGTGAAAGTGCATGTGTATATGATAACAATAATTACATATTGAGTATCCAATTAACATAGTAAGCAAAGTGCATCATGTAAGTAGTATAAACAAACAAGAGTAAGTGTAACCAAGATATGAAAATGCATTATATGAGGGTGATAAAATGGTATGTAATGTGTGCATATTAATAAGATTAGCGTTCCCCATAATGAATGTGTATGAGATGAGGTTCATTTATAAAATATCCCTTAACAATCAAGAATGAACTAGAGAACAAGAGTGTGTCACCTAGAAGTGGTTTGAAAATGTTCGATAGAAAGATAGATCATGAAGCATAGAGTGTGAAGAGTGAATGTGGTGAGGTTAATTTCAAATTTAGATCCTCAATAGTTGAGTATGAACAGTGGAACTATAATGCATCATAGGGCAATGAAAATACAAGATGTGTATCAAGATGTGTGAAAGTACCGACAAAGAGTAAGTGTGAAGCACAAAGCGTGATAGTAGATACTATAGATAATTGATGATGCTAAGAGGGGGAAAGAAAGCGTGATTCCCCATAGTTTGTGATGTAGATAAGTAACAATTAAACTCATCTAGAAGAACATCAGTGTAAGGGTTGAATCGAGAGGATCTAGATTAGAGGACTTGGTAGGAAATAATGTGGGGTTGATCATATTTATTTAATTTAATTTGAATTAAATATAATGTTACTGAAGTCACTACTGAACCAAATAATGTATAAATGCTGAAATAAAGAAATAAAAAAGTAATCTAAGATGTAATATTTGAAATCATGAGAAAATAAGGAGAGAGGACTTAGCTGATTCACGCTTGTCTTGGGAACCGATCTGGAATAGAAAAAGTGTTGAACATTCGGGTAGAGTGTCATTATTACTCATAATAAATTTTGGAATGAAGGAATAAGGCCAGAAATGAGTTCCCATGGTAGGATGAGGGAACTTGGGCATTAAAGACCTCTTCAGTGGTGCCTACCACCTGGACAAATGCTCAGAATTTGGTTCTTAGTGTGTTACAAGATCATCGTTATTTATTTCGTTGATTTCTTGGTATTCATTCCTTGAATGCCAAAGGTACATGTAACCCGTAAAATAGAATTTCACCTGCAAAACCAACAAACCTCATCAAACCTAAAAATAAATATGCTATATGGGGATTCAGACCGACCCGGTGGTCACCTCGAGAGTCAACTTACAACCGAGTGCCGCACTACATCTCAAACTTTGTATAGTTATAGTGTGTGTATAAATCATGCCCAGGATGTACTTGTGGAAGTTGTACTTGATAGAAAACTTTAGTAAAATGTAACAATGTAGTAGAATGTGTCGATGGAATATAATTAAATTCCCCTTCCTATGTTGTGTATGCAAAGTTGATGCAACCCTTTTCCCTTGAGTGGATACTAGATGGATTCTTTAGAGTACTTTAGGTGCATTTTGGATCTAATATTAGGTGATGATAGTAATGCTTAATGTTTCATCCTTAATTTTAAACCCATAACTATGTATTTTTATGATTCTCTTGTTTGAATTTCATAATTAACAACTAGAAATCCAACCTATAAGTGAAAAAGATGCCCAAAAGACAAAAGATGCTTAAAAGGTACGAGTAAGGTGAAAAAGGGTTAGGGGTGCCCTGAGGGGATAATAGTGCCTAGGAACTTCTGTCATTGATGGATGTTGGAGTCTCGAAGTAATAGAAGATAAATCAATAAAATATCGACAATGAAAGGTGTGTAAGACAAAATAGAAAACAAGGAACAAAGAAAAGAGGCCAAAGATAGTTGTCAATTACTAGTTTTATTTCTTAGGAATTATATGAATGCTAATATGTGTTTAGGACCTAGAAATGTACCCAAGTGCATGATTTTGTGTACATTTACCCTCAATTTATGTTGTTAAGTGAATACGTGATAACATAAAGTAGATAAGAGATGCATACCTTACAATCTTGTAGAGAATGCGATAAAATATATGTCGAGTAGACAAGTGAAGCATGGAATGAATGCAAAGATGAAGCGTATGAGCTGCTTATACCTATTGTATGCTTGTTGGAGACTACTTCTTGTTGTGTGTTAAGGTATAACCTACAAAAGTTGTGCATATGATGAATTAGAGGAAATTTGCATAAGTATGTAAAAATATGTAAAATTTTGTAAAGGAAAGTGTGCACCTAATGTAAAAGAGTGTAAAAGGATAGAAAAGTGTCTTGAAAAAGTTGTGTAGAACAATTTTTTTTCGGTGATATCAATCCAAGTGTGATTTTTTTGGGAGACCTCACATCAAGGAGAAAGTATTAGGGAGAGAGGTCTAGTGTTACTCTATGTCCATGAATCTTCCTGATAAGCACCACTGCAGATGATGCATCCCTATTTTTTTCCTCATGTCTCGATTGTTCCGTATTAGTTACGAGTTATACTAGTTGAATTGAATATATCAAATAAGCTATATTGTATTCTTTGGAGGAATGTTCCTGTAACTTAAAAAATGCTTTGAAGACTTATATGAAATGTTATGATATGAGAAACTTATTATATGTGCCCCCAAGACCTTAGTGCCTAGGGGAGGACACATGAACCTAGGCACTTCTATCTTAGTATGGCGACTGGTGTCTGTGCTATGATTTTGACCCATGTTTGATTCTCGAGCAAGTGTTGTAATCTGTAATGTGGTTGATTCTACATTGTATTTTGATTTGATGTAGCTTTGAGATGTTGTATGGGGTGATTTTTTCACCCAATGTATGCCCCCCTCATTTGGGGTGCATGCGACATCGGTAGGAGTGTGCAGCCTAAAAGAGAGGACATGATACTAATATGAAATGGATACTTGCAGGGGTTAGGGGAAGTGCATTGTAGAAACCAAGGAATATGCAAACAAAGTGGCTAGATACATGTGTTAGTAGAAAAAGGAGCAAACATGTCATAGGAAAAAAATGTAACAAACAAATTTGCATGCAAGATAGATCACGAAAAGTAGGTTTTAAACATGGTACATCACTTACAATGTCACAAGAAAATCAGGGATAAAGTGGCCAAAAACATAAAAGAAGTGATAAGACAAGACATAGGGCATAACCTGCAAAAAATGACATACAAATAGAAAGCAAGGAAAAGCAAAAATATATCAAACAAGCATGGTGGCATATAGTCTTGCAAGGAAAATGGTTCTACACTTGAAGCACATGTTAACTTGTTAGAAAGATAAAAAAGTATGTCAAAGCATGCATGTATTAATGTAAAGTAGTGTGCTAGTAAGAATAAGTAGTATACAATTAAATGATATCACATGTAATGTGTGAGAAAGAAGATGCTCCCAAGATCCTTGGTGGGATTGGTAAGAGGTACAATGCCAATGATAATTACAATGTGTAAGATATCTATATTCACAACTAGAGACCAAGTGAACATGCATGTGTATATGATAAAGATAATGACATACCGAGTATCTGACTAACATAGTAAGAAAAGTGCATCACGTAACTAGTATAAGCAAGAAATAATAAGTACAATCAAGATATGTAATATGTTTTGAGTCCGAATGGGATGATATGTAATGTGTGAAGATTTTAGAGCAACGTGCCTCTAGTGGATGTGTATGAGATGAGGTTCATTTATAAAATACCCTACAACAATAAATAATGAACCATATAACAAGAGCTTGTCATCGGGGAAATGGCTTGATAGTGTGCACTAAAGAGAAAGGTCATAAAGAAATAGTGTGAAAAGTGAATGTGGTGAAGTTCATTTCAGATTTATTCCCTCAACATTTGAGTATGAATTGTGTAACTAGAGTATATTATAGGGTAATGATGATACAAGTTGTGTATTAATGTACGTAAGAGAGACTAGATGCAAAGCACGAGCGTAACATGTATGTGTAGAGACTAGAAATAATTGGTAATGACCGAAAGGGGGAGAAATCATGTTTCCTCCCAAGTGTGAGAAGGATAAAGGGCCATCCAATGATAGTGAAGGGAAAGTGTTATCCACCCGATGTTCGAGGAGATAAAGACATGCCACGATGCTCTAAGATCGGTGGAGTATGTGAGCAATGATGTACATATGAAGGAAACCTATGTGGTGAACACTTATGTGAAGGTATTTTCTGATTAAGGGACTTATGCTAACGAGATGGACTAACATACATATGAGGACGAAAGTTTCATGAATTATGATGTGTGAGGAGAACTAGGTGCAGAATATGCTTTAGATTTGAGAGGCCCCAAAGGCCTAGATGTTATACTGGTGGAAGGATATCATCAAGACTAGGTTTAGGAAATGGTGTGCATGGTGGAACACCTTTAATAGTGATAAATTTTTATTGTGAATGAACTTAAGACACAAATGATTCATGGAGGGGATAACTTGAGCGATGTGGAGCCAAGGGAGACCTAAGAACATGTCATAACCTTTGATTGAAGATGCCATAATGAATGACACAAGCATAGTAAGAGGCCCAACCTGTAATGGGAAGCCTGATATAGACAAAATAATTAGGAACTAGATAGGTGATAATAGATATTGGACATTTGATATCCATAAGAAGTGCAATAGAGCATATAGTGATAGGAGCCATTGGATAGATCATAGTATTATTGACAATATCTAAACCGATAGAAGTGTTGACATGTAAGGAGTCGAAGTGAATATAGCATGATAATAGTGATTTGAGAATATAATGGTTGGTGGTGATGCATCAACAGAAGCGGTAAGAAAATAAAGGGGCCACGATGAAGGAGGGGGCACACCGTGATATGTATGATTAGTAGAAGAATATGAAGCTTGCGTGTCATGATTAGGAAAAGGGTCATTAAAGATTTTGAGATTTTTATTATCATTGACCGACTTAGAAATATATGGATTAGGAGCTCACGTGAATTATTGTATATAAGATCTATAATTATATTCCCGAGTTTGAAATAACAATAAGTGGAATACCTCATGCATCGATGATAGTCACATTTAGCATTTTCTTCATAATTATAACCACTGAGGTGAGATGGATTAAGACCGAGTGGCGGCGGAAGAGTGATTAGATTACTTTCAATGAGTTGAGGAACTAGAAATTGAGGTGCATATGGTGATTTCATGAAATTAAGCTTTAGAGGTTTCCATTAAAGCTTTCCAACAGAGAGAGATGACATTGAAAATTGCCTTTGCTTTAGTAGGCTTAAGAGACAATGTTGATTTATCTTGAAATCTATTAGAAGAAGATGGAGAAGAATCATGATACTTGATTTTTCCCATAGAGAGAATTTTGAATTTGCGCATTTTAAGTGTATGGCATAATTGATCAAATGAAAGAGAGGTCTCAAAGATAACACTCTCTCAAGCAAAGTTAAAAGGATTTGATCAAAAATATCTTGTAATTCGAATCAAAAAGTACATTGGTCATATTACCTATTTTTTTCTTGTAACGTAAGACATAGTTTGATAGATGTTCATTATAGATTTATTTGATTCAAAAAATTTGCATGTAAGAGATATTTATTCCAATATTGATTGAGAAATGAGCAAGAAAATCATCATCTAGATGCATGAAATAAGTTATTGAGTGAGCATCTATATCATAAAACCAATGCATGGTTTAATCCTAAAGACTCATAGGAAATATCTTAGCTAGTAATGTATAATCATCTACATAATCTAGACATGTGGCATGAAAAGGTTAGAGATGCTCTTGAGGGTCACCATGGCCATTGAAAGTGGAAAACTTAAGGGTGAAAAAGTTTTAAGGAAGTGGATAAGCAGAAATAACGGGTGTAAAAGGAGTGTTAAGTAGCAAAGAGGATTCAAGAGATGCAAAAATCCATGAAGTATCCTACTAAAGTTGATGAACTTGAACCTCTAAATATTGATATAGGGAAACTAGGTCATGTGTGTCAGAAGAAAAAAATTTCAAGTTTGAGAAATAAGAGGTAGAGTGTTATGGTTGGTAGGAGTAGGAATGAACATGGGAACAATAGAAGTAGGTGGAAGGGTAGAAGAAGGAGGTTGTGTTGTAATAGGAATGGAAGCAATATTAGAGGTGGGAGGGTTAAGCTCAACTAGATTGGTGGCCTCCTCATGAGCAACAAATAAAATAAGATCTAGGTCTTGCAGATGTTCAACAAGATGAGCTTAGAGATCATGAAGGTGTTCATTAGTAAAGTGTGGATAAATTTCAGCCATGTTAAGAAGATGATAAAATGCCTATAAACAAGGTTGGGTTTGAGAGATGGGTTCAAAAATAATTTCATTTAATTTGAATTAAATCTAATATTACAGAGTCACTACTAAAACAAATGATGTATAAATGATGAAATAATGAAATAACGCAAGCAATCTAAGATGTAATATTTGAAACCCTAAGAAAAGAAGAAGGAAAATAGGAATTAGAATATTTATGCTTAACTTGGAACCAATCTAGATTGGAAAAAGTGTTGAACAAGATGGGAAGAGTGTCATTATTGCTCATAATAAATTCTCAAATATAGAAATCGGTCCGTAAATGGGCACCCACAGTGGAAAGGGGTTATTGGGTGCCAAAGACCTCTTCTAAGCACCTGTAACTACACAAATGATAAAAATTTGGTTCTTACTATGTCGCAATATTGTCATTGTTACTTTTGTTGATCACACAGTAGTCACTCCTTAAATTTTGAATGTACCTATAACCTTCAAAATAGAAGTTCACCTACATAAACCTACAAACCACATCAAAGCTAAAAATAAAGATGCAATATGGGGAGTTAGATTGACCTCGGTGGTCAACTCGAGAATGAACATAGGACCAAGCGCTGCTCTACATCTCATACTCCATGTAGTCCTTGTGTGTGTAGAAATCGTGACCTAGGATGTCCTTGTGCAAGTTGCACTTGATAGTAGGCTTTAGCTAAATATAGTAATGTAGTAGAATGTGTGGATGGAATATAATGAAATTCCCCTTACTATGTTTTGGATGCAGAGTTTATGAATCCCTTGTCCCTTGAGTGGATGCTTTAAATTACTTTAGGTGCCTTTTAGATGTAATATTAGGTGATGATGGTAATATTTAGTGCTTGGTCCTTAATTTTGAACACATAAATTTGTATTTATATGATTCCCTTGTTTAATTTTCATAATTGACAACTGGAAGGCCAACCCATAAGTGAAAAAGATTCCCAAAATACAAAAGAGACCCAAAAGGAGCAAGTAAGGTGAAAAAGGGTTAGGGGCACCCAGAGAGGACAATAGCACATGGGTGCTTATGTACTAGCATGGAACTAGTGTACAAAGTAAAAAAAGATAGATAAGTAAAATCCGACTAGGCTTTAAGGTGTAAGACAACGTAGAAAACAAAAAAACTAAGAAAAGAGGCCAAAGATGGTTGTCAATTACTATTTTTCTTGCTTAGGAATCATATGAATGCTAGTATGTGTTTAGGACCTAGAAATGTATCCAAGTGCATGATTTTGTGTCTACATTTACCCCCAATTTATGTTGTTGAGTGAATACTTGATAACATAAAGTAGATAAGAGATACATACCTTATGATCCTGTAGAGTGTGCGGTGAAATACATGCCCAGTGGACAAGTGAAGCACAAAATGGGTGTAAAGATGAAGCATGAAAAATAAGAAGAGAAAGTGACCCTAGGGGTGAAGCGTATGAGCTGCTTGTACCTTTTGTGTACTTTTTGTAGGGTGCTTCTTGTTATGTGTTAAGGATATACCTACAAAAGAAGAGTGAAAGAGTAGTCAAAGTCATGCATATGATGAATCAGAGAAGAATGTGCATAAGTATGTAAAAATATGTAAAAGTGTGTAAAGGAAAGTGTGCACTTGATGTAAAAGAGTGTAAAAGGATAGAAAAGTGTCCTAAAAATGCTGTTTAAAATGAGTTTTTGGAAAATCTCATACAAAGTGAAATTGTTTTGGGTGATCTCATGCCATGTGTGAGTTTTTGGGAGATCTCACACCAAGGAGAAAGTATTGGGGAGAGAGATCTAGTGTTACTCTCCATTCATGAATCTTCTTGATAAGCACCACTCACGATTGTGCATCCCCATTTTGTTCACGCTGTCCCGATTATTCTATATTAATTCTAAGTTGTACCAATTGAACTGAATATAGGAGATAAACTATATTCTATTTCTAAAGGAATGTGCATGTAATCTGAAAAAATTCTCTGAAGACTTATGTGAATTGTGTTGATATAAGAAACTGATTTATAAGTGCCTCGAGGACATTAGCACCTGGGAGGACCCGGGTGCCCCGACACTTCGTCTCGAGTTTGGGCATTGGTGTCTATGCTATGATTTTGGCCCAAGTCTGATTGTGAGTAAGTGTTGTAACTATATCTTGTGTTGATTCTATGATGTATTGTGCCATGTTGTAGCTCTAAGCTTATGTATTGGGTGATTTGTTCACCCAATGTATGCCCCCTCATTTGGGGTGCATGTAACATTGGTAGGAGTGTGTGGCCCAAAAGAGAGGACTAGATTATGATATGATATGGATACCTATAGGGGGTACGGGAATTGCATGGTAAAAACTAAAGCACTTGCAAACAAAAGTGGCTAGATACATGTGTTAGTAGAAAAAAGTAGCAAACATGTCATAGAAAATAATGTAACAAACAAATGTGCATACAAGATAGAACATGAAAAGAGGGTTTTAAACATGGGACATCACTCACAATTTAAACAGACAATCAGGGACAAAGTGGAAAAAATCATATAAGAAGTGATCAAAAAGACATAGGACGTAGCCCTGTAAACAATGACATATAAATAGAAAGCAAGGAAAAGCAAAAATGTATCAAACAACCATGGTGGCATATAGTCTTGCAAGGAAAATGCTGCACATGAAGAACTCGTTAGCATGTTAGAAAGATAAAAATTATGTCAAAGCATGTATGTATCAATGTAAAGTAGTGTGCTAGTAAGAATAGGAAGTAGTATACGATGAAATGATAAAACCTGTAATGTGTGAGAAATTATGTAATGTGTGAGAAATTAGATGTCCCCAAGAGCCTCGATGGGACCTGATAAGAGGTAGAATTCTAAGAATCATTGAAAAATGTAATAATATGTAAGATATCTAAATTCACAACTAGATACCAAGTGAACACACATGTGTATATGATAAATATAATGACATACTAAGTATCTGACTAGCATAATAAGAAAAGTGCATCACGTAGCCAATATAAGCAAGCAAGAGTAAGTGCAACCAAGATATACAACATGTTGTGAGTGTGAATGAGATGGTATGTAATATGTGAAGATGGTAAGATAAGAGTGCCCCTAGCAGATGTGTAAGAGATGAGGTTTATTTATAAAATACCCGTCAACAATAAAGAATGAATCATAGAACAATAATGTGTCATCATGAAATGGTTTGATAGTGTGCACTAGAGAGATAGGTCATGAAGCATAGAGTGTGAAAAATGAATGTGGTAAGGTTCATTTCAGATTTATACCCTCAACATTCAAGTATGAACCATGGAACTAGAGTGCATCATAGGATAATGATGATACAAGTTGTGTATCAATGTGTGTAAGAGAGACTAGATATAAAACATAGAGCATAATGTGTATGTTTGGAGACTTGAATGAATTGGTAATGACTGAAAGGGGGAGAAATTATGTTATCCCCAAGTATGAGAAGGATAGAAGGCTATCCAATGATAGTGAAGGGAAAGGTCCCTCCACCCAATGTATGAGGAGATAAATGCATGTGATGATGCTCTAAGATCGGTGGAGTATGAGAGTAATGATGTACATATGAAGGAGACCTATGTGGTGAAGGAGGTGGTGAAAACTTATGTGAAGGGATTTCAGAGTAGGGAGCTTATGCTGATAAGATGGACTAGTGGACCTATGAGGACAAAAGAACTATGAAGTAGGACGTGTGTGGATAGGAGAACTAGGTACAAAATGTGCTTTAGATTTGAGAGGCCCTAAAGGCCTAGATGTCGTAGCTGGTGGAAGGATATCATCAAGACTAGGTTTAGGAAATGGTGTGCATGGTGGAACACCTTTAATAGTGATAACTTATTTATTGTGAATGAACTTAAGACATAAATGATTCATGGAGGGGATAACTTGAGTGACACGGAGCCAAGGACACCTAAAAATATGTTGCAACCTTTGATTGAAGATGCCACAAAAAATGACACAAGCATAATAAGAGGCCCAACTATAATGGGGATCTTGATATAGCTAAAATAATTAGGAACTAGATAAGTGATAACAAATACTAGGTAGTTAATAGCCATAAGAAGTGTAATAGAGCATACAATGATAGGATCTGCTGGATAGATCATAGTATTATTGATAGCATCTGAAATGATAGAAGAGTTGATATGTTAGGATTCAAAAGTGAATGTAGCATTTTAATCATGATTTGAGAATGTAATGGCTAGTGGTGATGTGTCAGTAGAAGCAAAAAGAAAATCAATGCACCCCAATGTAGGAGGGGGAAAACGTGATATGTATGATTAGCGAGAAGAATATAAAGTTTGTATGTTATGCTTAGACAAAGGTTCATTGAAGATTTTGAGATTTTTATTATCATTGAACAACTTAGTAATAGATGGCTCAGGGAGCTCAAGTGAATTGTTGTCAATAAGATCTTGAATTAGATGTCTATGTTTGAAACAATGATTGGTGGAATGGATAATGCATTGATGATAGTCACATTTAGTGTATTCATCATAATTACGTAAACGAGGGTGAGATGGATAAATATTAAATGGTGGTGGAAGAGGAACTAGATTAATTTTGATGAGTTGAGGAAGTAAAAATTGAGGTGTATATGAAAATTTAGTGAAAGTAAGATTTGGAGGTTTCCATTAAATCTTTTTAGGAGGAGATGCGACATTGATAGTTGCCTTTGCTTCGGTAGGCTTAGGAGACAACTTGAATATTGATTTAGCTTAAAATCGATTAGAAGAAGAATCAAGATACTTGAGTTTTCCCATATAGAGAAGTTTTTTACTTCGCGCATTTTAAGCGTATGGCATAATTGATCAAATGAAGGAGAGGTCTCAAAGATAACACTCTCCTAAAGTGGTGGTAAAAGGATTTGAACAAAAAGATCTTATAATTCGAATCAACAAGTACATTGGTCATATTAGCTAGATTGTTCTTGTAATGTAACACATAGTATGTTAGATGTTCATTAGATCTTTGTTTGATTTGAGTGAGTTATGTGTAAGAAATATTAATGCAAATATTGATTTAGAAATGAGAAAGAAAAACATTAGCTAGATGTGTGAAAGAAGTTCTTGAGTGAACAGTACATCATAAAACCAACGCATGGCGTAATCTTAAAGACTCCTAGGAAATAACTTAGCTAGTAATGTATGATCATCTACATAATCTAGACATGCCACATGAAAATATTGGAGATGCTCTTGAGGGTCACCATGGCCATTGAAAGTGGGTAGCTTAATGGTAAATTTTTTTGAAGGAAGTGGATAAGTAGAAATGGCAGGTGTAAAAAAGCGGTGTAAAGTAACAAAGATGATTCAAGAGATATAGAAGATTGTGAAGTAACCTGCTGAAGTTAATGGATTTGAACTTTTAAATATTGACATAGTTAATCTAGTTCTTTTTTTCTAGAAGAAAAAAATTTGGGTGTGAGAAATAAGAGGCAGAGTGAAATGGTTGGTAGGAGTAGGAACATATATGGGAACAATATAAGTAGGTGGAAGGGTAGAAGAAGGAGGTTGTATTGTAATAGGAATGGAAGCAATATTAGAAGTGGGAGGGTTAAGCTTAGCTATATTGGTGGCCTCCTCATGAGAAATGAATAAAATAAGATCTAGGTCTTGTGAATGTTCAACAAGATGAGCTTGGAGATCATGAAGGTGTTCATCAGTAAAGGGTGGATAAATTTCAGCCATGTTAAGAAGATGATAAAATGCCTATAGACAAGGTTGGGTTCGAGTGATGGGTTCACCAAATGATTTAATTTAATTTGAATTAAATCTAAAATTACATAGTCACTACTAAACCAAATGATGTATAAATGCTTAAATAAAGAAATGAAACAAGAAATCTAAGATGTAATATTTGAAACCCTAAGAAAAGAAGAAGGAGAGAGGACTTAGCTAATTTATGCTTGACCTGGAACCAATATAGATTGAAAAAAGTGCTAAAAAAATGGGCATAGTGTTGTTACATCTCATAATTAAATTCTCGAATGTAGGAATAAGGTGGACATGGGCTCCAATGGTTTGGACAAGGGTGCTTGGGCACTAAAGACCCCTTCTAGGTTCCTATAACTACGTAAATTATTAGAATATAGTTCTTAATATGTCATAATATCATCATCGTTGCTTCTGTTTATCCCCTAGTAATCACTCCTTAAATGTATAAGGTACACTGTAACTTACAAAAATAGAAGTTCACCTACAAAACCCAAAACCACATCAAACCTAAAAATAAAGATGTAATATGGGGAGTCAGATTGACCTTGGTGGTCACCTTGAGAGTGAACTTATGATCTGAGCACTACACTACATCTTAGATTCCATATAATTCTTGTGTGTGTGTAAAAATTGCACCTTAGTATGCTCTTGTGAAAGTTGTACTTGATAGCGAGTTCTAAACTAAATGTAGCAATGTAGTAGAATGTGTGGATGGAATAGAATGAACTTCCCCTTCCTATGTTGTGTATGCAGAGTTGATGCAACCCTTTTCCCTTGAGTGGATGCTAGATGGATGCTTTAGAGTGCTTTAGGTTCCTTTTGGATGCAAGCTTAGGTGATGATAGTAATGCTTAGTGCTTGGTCCTTTATTTTGAACACATAACTATGTATTTATATGATTCCCTTGTTTGAATTTCATAATTGAAAACTGGAAGGATGACCCATAAGTGAAAAAGATGCCCAAAAGATAAAAGAGACCTAAAAGGAGAAAGTAAGGTGAAAAACACTCGGGGAACCCAGAGGGGATAGTAGTTCTTGGGTGCTTCTGTCCTGACTAGGCACTAGTGTATGAAGCCATATAATATAAATTACTAAAATCCCGACTAGGCTGTAAGGTGTGTAAGAAAAAAATTGAAAACAAGAAACAAAGAAAAGAGGACAAAGATAGTTGTCAATTACTAGTTTTCTTGCTTAGGAATCATATGAATGCTAGTATGTGTTTAAGATAGAGAAATGTACCCAAGTGTGTGATTTTATATATGCACATATAAATAGCCAATGCGACATAAATTGTACATGCCCATAACATATTCTTCAATGGTAAAATAAGGTTGAGGACAATCATGTGTATAACATTGAATGAGATTTTGAGTATAGTCGAAATGAATCATTTCATACGTAAGCACGACCAAAGGGCGTTAGAGTAAAGGTAAGAGTGTAAAACATGTCATCATTAAGCTCTACGACATCAACCTCATCATCGTAATCATTAGTGCTCACATTATCTTGTTAAAGAGCGTGATCAAGTATATTTGTAGGAATGGAGCTAGATTTAGAATTTAGAGGAGCCATGATAGGTGGAGAAGTAGTAACCATAGGGGTGGACATAGTGGGTGATAGGATATCAGTAGTATGAGTAGGAAGGGATGGAATGTATGTATAAGTAGAAAAAGGAGTAGGTGCATAATATTTCCCAACATCATATGTAATAATATTGTGATATGGAATAGGCTATGATGGAGGAATAAGTGTGGTGGTGATAAGGTCTATACGAAAAAAACTTGAATGGGCCAGTGGTGCAACAATAATAGTATGTTCATAACCATCATATAGGTACTTAACACACTGATGAAATGTATATGGAACAAAATTCATTACATGCATCCGGGGCCTTCCAAGTAAGAAATTGAACTAGAATGTGGCATTGAACAAATAATATAGTAGGAATAATTTTAGGCCCAACTTGTAGAGGTAGGGTGATAGTTCCCATACATGTGTGAGTAGTGGAATCATAACCATGGATTACTTGAGAGGGTTTATTAATTAAATCATCAATAATGTCAATTTTCCTGAGAAGGGATAGAGAACATAGATTTAAAGTAGATTCATTTTCAATGAGTACACACTTAATGTAGATGATGCCAATAGTAGTGGTGATAAGCAAAGGTGCAAATGGATCATCAACAGTAGAGGGAGGGATATCCTCATCACTAAAAGATGTAGTATGTGGTAGATTATTGAGGGATTGAATGAGATGAGTGAAGTAAACAAGTGAATATTGCTTTCAATGTGAATGGAATGAAGGGTGACCTCTAATGTATGAAAAAAATTAGGTGCACTATGTAATAAATCATAATTAGAGATTTTTTGGTGTATTCTTAAGCTGCTATATGATATCATAACACTTATACATAGTGGTAGGAATTGCAAAAGTGATAAGTGGTGGGGTAGAGATGGGTGGAACCATATGAGGATGAGTACAATGGGTGGTGTCTACTTTGATGGTTGGATCAGATATTGGAGTAATTAAGCAAGGAGGACGCTGAATATAAACTTGCATAAAATCGAAGAGCAGATAGTAGCCATGCTAGAAACCTTGGTTGGAGTAAATTAAGGATTGGAAGATTGATCCACAAATTTAGAAGAAGGAGATATATTTTGATACATTCTCAGAAGGTAGGGTTTGAATGAGTGGGTTCACCAAATGATTTAATTTAATTTGAATTAATTAAATCTAAGTATTGTAGAGTCACTACTGAAATATATATGATAAAATATAGAGATGACACAATTGAACTAAGATCGAATATGAAAACCTTAGCACAAGAGATAAATGAAGAGACTTAGCTTATTTACGCTTGATCTAGAAATAAGATGGATGGGAAAAGTGCTAAATAGACATGGAAGAGTGTCATAAATGCTCAGTATAAATTTTAAAATACACAGTGAGGCTAAACATGAGCGCTTGGGATAGGGAAAGGGCACTTAGGCAACTTTGGAGAATTCTTCCGGGAGTTGGTAAGCGCACAGGGATCAAGATCTAGTTTTTGGTGTGTTGAAAGATATTCGTTGTTGTTATCGGTTGATTTCCGATAGTCATTATTTGATCGCAAGGGTACCTGTAAACTACAAAAATAAATGTTCACCTACACAAGCCCACAAACCACATCAAACCTAAAAAGAAAAATGTAGAATGGGGATTCAGACTGACCCCAATGGTCACCCCAAGAGTGAACTTACAACCAAGCACTACACTACATCTCAAACTCCATGTAGTTCTAGTGAGTGTGTGTAGAAATTGTTCCCTAGGATGCCCTTGTGTAAGTTGCACTTGATAACGGGCTATAGCTAGAATGTAGAAATGTATAACATGTGTGGATGGAATAGAATGAACTTCCCCTTCCTATGTAGTTTATGTAGAGTTTATGCATCCCTTTTCCCTTGAATGAATGCTAGATGGATGCTTTTGAGTGCTTTAGGTTCCTTTTAGATGCAAGCTTAGGTGATGATACTAATTCTTAGTGCTTGGTCCTTGATTTTTAACACATGACTATGCATTTATATAATTCCCTTATTTGAATTTTGTAATTAACAACTAGAAGGCCGAACCATAAGAGTAAAATATGCCCAAAACATAAAAAATACCCAAAAGAAGAGAGTAAAGTAAGAAAGGGCTAGGGGCGAGAGGGGACATGAGTATCGAGCGCATTTATCCTAGCTAGGTGCTGGTGTCTGAAGTCATAAAAGATGAATTAGTAAAATGTTGACTAGGTTGTAGGGTATGTAAGACCATATAAAGTAAGATACAAAAAAAAATTCCAAAGATAGTTATTAATTACTAGTTTTATTGCATAGGAATCATGTAAATGCTAGTATGCTTTTAGGACCTAGAAATATATCCAATTACATTATTTTGTGTCTATAGTATCTTGAGGTGAATGCATGTCACTTACAATTTGTTACATGATGTATTCCAATTAACCCTATCCATTACTAGTCCCACCGAGAATTGCAGGGGAATATACATTTTCCTACTTCCTATTAGGTTTTATTGTTGCAATATTTCACATTTATCATTCCTATTGTTTCACTTGATTCTTAGATGTTTCTTTGAAGTATTGATGAAACAGAGATAGGTAACAGGGGTAGGAGGAATACTGTTCAAATGTTGGTTGACGAGTTGTTGTGCACGTATGAATTCCGAATCCATAACTAATCACGAGGACTTCCTTTTGGCTAGGAGGAACTACCCGTAATGAAAAACAAGACCACTAAAAAAATTTAAACAATATGTGCGGTGAAATGCCTAACACGTGCTAGATCCTAGAAGTGTGATACTTCCTAGATGGCTGTCAGTCCACCATTTTAAACAATTTAATGTGGGAAATAAAGTAAATCCTATTGTAATTCAAAATGATTTAGGTATCTCACTTAAAACACAATAAGAAAGATACAATCTAACAAGCTAGGTTAGAATGAGATCCAAAGGTCAAATAATTGGTTCTAGATCTCTCGTAGGTCCGATAGAGGTCTCGGGAGGATCACGGGTGAATAAAGGTGAGGTGGAATTTGGTGGATAGGTCATTGTTCGGGTTGTATGGGAAAATACAGAGACTCGATGCCGGTTAAGGGTGACCGATGGTGGTTGGGTGTAACCGGTGCTGATTACTATGGAAAACTAGGAATTCCACAGAATGGGTTTTGGGTCACCTTTGTGATTGTAAAAGGAATTTGGTTGGTCGGGATGAGGTATTGGGTGATTTGGGTAGGATTTGGTGAGGTTTTTAATGGGTATATGGAGGGGTGAGTGTTGGAGGAGGTCAATGGGTGGCTAGGTAAATAATAGGTGATAATATAATGATGAAATGAAATGAACCAAAGAAGTATAATGTTTTACTTACTTAGATTCTGGTCCTGGATGCCTGTGAATGAGGGATGGAGGTGTTGGTAAGAGGTTGAAGGCTATAGGTGATCACCAATCATAGGAGAGCTTCTGCATGGGCTGCATGTGCATTCCTCTTTGCTTGGTTAGATCAGATCATTGCTGGGGTGGCTTGTGTAGGAGAAAATGCTTGATCTCCTTGCACGCATGTTCTCACTGAAATTCACTCTTAAAAGATGTGATATCTCTCTAGAATGTGCTAATGTTTTCCAAATTCTTCCAATCTTTGCAAACCTTTGAAAATAAGGTTGTTTTTGGGGGTTAAAAGGGTAACTGATGGTGATGTCCGGCTTAAGGTGACGGTTAGGGGTAATCGGCGTCGATCAAGGTGAGATTTCCTAGGTTTACTAAACTAGGAGATCCTCTTGATTTTCTTGGATCTTGTGTCCTTAACCCATGGATTAAACTGGAAGCTTCTTGTAAGCATGCGGGAATGTGGTTAGAGGGAATGCAGGCATTGATTTTTAGGGTTTGGGTAAGTCTTAGTTAGTTATGGCAACTTACTAAGAATAGGTATTAGGGTGAGTTGGCTTAATGAGGTGTCTAGGTGAGGTGTATGTGTGGATATTATTTAAATTAAGATATTTAAATAATAAATATGGTGAGGATAATGAATTAATTTAATTAGATTAATTAAATTAATATTAGTGAGGTGAAGAGGGCCATGACTAGGTGAATGTGATGAAGGGTACTTATTTGTCAAGAGACCAAAGGGGAGTGTGACCTAATTTTAGTGTCTACATTTTTCCCCTTTTTGTTATGTATCTTATATTGGTAAGGGACACTAATAAAAATAAGATGTGATTGCCCCATGTGTGGGTGTAGGTGATCCCCCTCAAACCAGAACCGACAAGGTAGAAGGAAAAATCGGCGAGTGGTTTGATAAAAGGTAAATGTGATGAAAAGGAAGGTAGGTAATGTAGGGAAAAAGGAGCAAGGTCTACTCGGGTAAGCTAGGTAATGGGTCAGGGTCAAAGGTAGTAGCATTCAAATGCACGCACACGTATAAACTATAGACGCTACTAGGTTGAAGAGTAGTCAAACTCTACATCATTTAAGGTCGATAGGTTTATCCAAATGAGCTTGAAGTGGTTACTGGTATCTAAGGTCTAGGATATGGTCAGGAAACATGATGTAGGTTAGGTGGAGGAATTTTTAGGTATATTCCGGTACACCAAAGGTAGGGTCAGGATAAACGGTCACGCCAATAGGCTAGGTAAGGTCATTAGGTCAACAACACAGGTAACAGTGCCGCTAGGTATAGCAAACACATGAGGTCAAAGGTCACTAGTGATGGTCCAAGTCCAAATATCTAGGTCATGACATGAGTAAGGCCAAGGTAGGGGTAAAATAATGTGTCCCCAAAGGAGGAAAAAGGGAGGTAGTAAATGACAAGGTCAGGGAAAGTGAGGTAAATGGTTTGGGTAAAGGTGGGGTAGGGTAGATGATCAGGGTGAAGGTTGGGTGAGGTAAAAAAGGAGGTAGGGGTAGAGTAAAAGGGTAAAATTTGGGGCAATGTGCAGGTGAGGGTGACCAATGTCAATCAAGAACAACCGACATCGGTATAGGTCAACCGACGATGGTAAGGTAGGGCATGTGACTAATGTCAGTCAAGGGTAACCAACATCGGTTAGGTCGGGTTTGTTATAAAAACAAAAAAAAATCATGTTTTTTGTTATTCATTTGTCATTTAGCTAAGTGAGAAAATGAAAAAGAGAGAAAAAAAGAGAAAAATTTCTAGACAGTAACGGAGAGTTGAGTTGGCAAGTTTCGAACGGTGGGTGATTGGTTGGTGAGAAGCGGGTCCATAGGATCAGTGTGAGGGATTTGATTGGGTAGAGGTTGCGGGTAGTGATTTGGTGATGGTGGAGGATGGAGAGCGAGATGGAGAGGAGGGGGATGGTCGGTGGCGGCCTTATAGGCTCAGTGGTAGGTTTATAGGGCTAGTTGGCCCACTGGCCTAGGCATGATTGGGGTCTTACAAGCCTAGATACAAGCACAGGGGCAAGGGGCACCACCATAGGCACCGAGATCGGGTCCCATTCACATGCATGAGTGGGGCACAATTTTGCAAGACAAGCATGTGGGCTAAGACATATGAGACCACCACAGACCATGCCTATATCCAGGTCATGGGATGCCCTAGGTGAGTCTAGATACTACATGGACTAGCTGATGATGACCGAGATAGACTTCATATCCTATGCCGAGTATAGGGCACAAAAGGCATCCAGTGAGAGGATGAGATCCCACACCCACAAAGGTGTGGAGAACAGGGGTCAGTGATATCTGAGGCTAGATCAGGTAGAGGATTTTAGCGCACGGAGACCAGCTCTAGTTGAGGTGCCCGCAGGGACCCAGGAGGCCAAGGGTACAGATGATACAGAGATGGAGGACACTCACTGAGATTCCTGATATGTGGCACCTAGTTTTCGATGTATGATAGTCCTTTTGTGATTTATACTGGCATACATGCCGAGAGATAGTTGTAGTTTTGATCACATACCGACTTGCATGCCAAAGATATTTTATAGGGATTCATTATTTTATTGTATATATGAGACTGGCCTACGTGTCGATGACATTTTTTATTGTGTATCGGCCTACGTGATGATGATTTTGAGATGATGGACATGATGAGATAGCCATGTATATTTGAGATACACATTTATTTATATGATGAGATAAATGATATTTCTAGATTTAGTGATGTGTTAATGAGATTTTGATTTATTGGTGCATTGATGAGATTTTGATTTGTTGTTTTGATATGGATGGAAATTAGGTGAGTTAGGAATGATGGAGTTAGGTCGGTTTAGGCATGGATCGAGTTAGGTCATAGGCATGGTTGAGTCAGGTTTGTTAAGCATGGTTGACTCGGAGTTTTGTTAGGCATGGTTGAGTAAGGTTTTGTTAGGCATGGATCGAGTCGAGGTTTGTATAGGCATGGATCGAGTCGGGTTGGTTTAGGCATGGATCGAGTTAGGTTTGTATAGACATGGATTGAGTCAAAGTTGGTTTAGGCATGGATCGAGTCGAGTTTGTATAGGATTGGATTGAGTCATGTTGGTTTAGGCATGGATCGAGTCGGAGTTTGGTTTAGGCATGGTTGAGTCGAGGTCTTTAGGCATGGATCGAGTCGGAGTCTTAGGCATGGTTGAGTTAGGTTTGTTAGGCATGATTGAGTCGGGTTTCTAGGCATGATTGAGTTCAAAGTTGGTTAAGTTGTGATTCATTATTTTGTGAAATGAATGATAATATGGGTCATATGTTAGATGTGGTATAATCTATGCATAGTGATAATAAAGAAATGGTAAGCGTAATAAATGTATGCTGCGATAAGGATTAAAATATGAAGCAACTTGTTATGTATGTGGTTTAATTTAAAAATTTGGGTATAAAAAGGGGAACTAGGCGAGGTGTGATGTAATATGAGGAACATGGAAGATGAATTATTTATGGTAGAGAATGGCCAAGCTAACCTCCAAGGGCCCCATGCCCTCGGAGTCTTGCTTACATAGTCCTAGAGAAAAGGGACCTCGGGTGATGTAGTTGTCCCATGAGCTAGGGAAGAATATGAAGATGTATGAAAATGAGTTTGTAGGTTTTAGGCATGGTGTGGGTTTAGGTTTGTTAGGTGTGGGTGGATTATAGGTAAAGTGATGTAGGTGGGGTCGATTGTGGCAAAAGAAGAAGATTACCCCAAAGGTAAGTGTCGAGGACCAAGTCCTGTATAAGGTAATCAAACCGTAAAGAAAGACGATTAAAAGATAAGAGGGGACAATAAAGCCACCTGATTGGGTAGGATCATACCGAGTAGATCATACCTTGGAGGAGGTGATGAATGTAAGACCCTAAAGACATTGCATGATTGATTGTTCTATAGTGAAAAGTAGTCACATGATCACCAAATGTCTAAGTTCCAAGAAGTCCCTTGAGGCAGTAGGAAATGGGAGTGGGAATGGTAAGAAGGGTGAAAGGTAGTTAATTTTTATATGGTATAGGTAGCATGCACTTGGCAAGAGAACCTAGGTCACAATGGGCAAGTCCATGACTAAAAGGTTTTTTGTTTTGACTTATAGTTGAAATAGACTGATCGATGTGGGAAGTCTATATGGGATGAAGAAAATTTAACTCCTTGAGGTCTTTGTGAAGCTGATCGATGCGGGAAGCTTTGGTTGCTCTCATTTTTTAAGAGCATTACATAGCTGTCCTTCGAGGGAGCAGTCTATTTACAACAGCGATTGCTGAGAGGAAGATGTCCTTTTGAGGGAGTCATCTTTTTATTAGAAGTTTGACTCAAGGAGTTGGGTCCCATGTGAGGGATTTGAAGTCATGGACAAGACCAAGGTGAAGAATAGGACTCTTGTTCAAAATTAGGGTGAAACAACCATGGGATCTCATCTAAAGGTAGACAAAAAGTATCCATGAGAATCATGCTATGTGCAGCGCCATGGTACACATATTCAAGAGAAGATAACAAGTGACAGGTACTCACATGATTCTTGTTTAATTATTGGTGAGGTGTATGAAGTGAACAACGCTTAAGGGACGAGCATGGAAAAAGACAAAAGGTGAGGTAGGAATACAAGTCAACAATAGAATGGTCGAAGATGCAAGGTGTTAAGGGCTCGGGTTTAGGTTTACCATCAGTGAAGATAAATGATAAGTACCGATCCATAGGTATGAGTCATGATGTATGGTCCAAGCCAATTAGGGGCAAATTTTCCCCTTTTTCTCTTTTATGCTTTAGTTACATGCTGATTTTCTTTTAGAACAAGGTCACCGACTTGGAAGGTTCATGCATGGACATGTTTTTGTAGGCACATTTGATACGTTTTGGTAAACTGAAGGTGATCCAGTGTTAAGATGACGTTCGTCTAGTAACTCTAGCTATGCTAAACGGTCCTGACAAAAGTCATCATCATTGAGCATGTCATGGAGAGAAATGCAGAGTGAGGGAATCTGGACTTCGAGAGGCAAGACTGCCTCTATATCGTAGACTAGAGAAAATGGTGTGGCCGCAGTGGAAGTGTAAATACTAGTGTAGTATGCCCATAGGGCAAAAGGAATGTGCGTATGCCAATCCTTCCCAGTATTGTCAACCACTTTCATAAGAATTTTGTTTAAGGTTTTGTTAGTGGATTCGGCTTGGTCATTGGTTTGTGGGTAATAAGGTGATGAGAAACTAAGCTGAATGCCGAAGGTGTCATAAAGTTTTTTCAATGTTTTGTTTTTGAATTATTTTCCATTGTCAGTGATGAGGCGATGAGGAACACCAAAGTGACAAATGATGTGGTGGTTAATGAACTCACATATTTTCTCGGCTTTCATGGAGATGAGTGGTATAGCTTCCACCCATTTTGTATAATATTCGGTAGCAGTGATGATCCATTGATGGCATTGGGAAGAATGGGGATTGATTTCTCCGACAAGATCCAAACCCCATTGAGAGAAGGGCCAAAGGTCACAGGAAACCCGTAAGGCATGACTAGGTGTATGATGAAGATTGGAATGTTGTTGGAATTTTACACAACATTTGACATAGTCGCAATAATCATGGTTAAGGGTCGGCCAAGTAATAGACCAGTGAAGAATACGCTTAGCTACGTGAAGGCCCATCAAGTGACCTCCACATATGCCATCATGAACTTCCTTAATGTTATAAGAAATTTTAGAACTTGTAAGGCATCGTAAGAGAATACCATCAAAGTAGCACTTATAGAGGAGTCCCCGGGATGATGTAATGAGATACCTTTTTAAGGAAGGTGTGTTATGCATTACGGGTGAGATCGGGAGGTAAGATGGAGAGAGAAAGGTAATCGAGTATTGTTTGGACCAAAGGTCACTCGGGTCAGAGGTGAAGGTTCTGATGGA
This sequence comes from Taxus wallichiana var. yunnanensis, assembly GCA_018340775.1. Classification (NCBI taxonomy): domain Eukaryota; kingdom Viridiplantae; phylum Streptophyta; class Pinopsida; order Cupressales; family Taxaceae; genus Taxus; species Taxus wallichiana. Next base: position 49,533,717 of record CM031234.1, read on the forward strand.
GTAAACATCGTGAGGTAGATAAGAAGGTGATTGGAGTCATTGTACAGTGACAAATATTTTAGAATCGGCGAGTGAAGCGGGTATTTGGGAAGCTAAGTAGGCCATGGTATCTATAAATTTGTTGGTTGAACGTGGGATGGTTTGAAGGGTGTAACAGTCAAAGGTGGTCAAAAGCACATCTACATGATGTTTATACTTTTGAAGTATCTCATTATGACATTTGTATATACCATTGACTTGGTTTATGACCAATTGAGAATCACCAAAGATGTTGATTGATTTGACATCTAGGGCATAGGCGGCTTGGAGACCTAGTACGAGCACTTTGTATTCAACAATATTGTTGGTGCAATCAAAATCTAGTTTGAAAGACAAAGGCATGGGATCACCATTAAAAGGAATGAGGATAATACCAGCCCTACCCCCACGCTGACACTTGGAACCGTCGAAGAAGAGTGTCAATTGGTAAGGGGGTTAATCCAAGGAAAGAGTTGCAATTGACTCATCGGGAAAGTCAAAATTAGAGGGTTGATCCCCAGAAATAGGTGCATCGACCAATTGGTCAGCAACATAACTTAGCCCTTGATGGACTTTTGATGAATGAATTCGAGGTCAAGATCAACTAAAAGCATAAGCAATCATGCGGCACACTGATTTTGATAAGGTTTGGTGTACATGAAGTGTAAGGGGAGTGTTGGTCACAACATAGGTTTTGTGGTTGAGTAGGTAATGACGGAGTTTGGTGGCAAAAAAATGTAAGGCTTAGCAAATTTTTTTGGGGTGGGTGTATCAGGTTTCATAGTCCAAAAGAGTATGGCTTATGTAATAAACCACATGCTCCCTGTGTTGTTCATCATGATGAGTGAGCATGGCTCCCAAGGAATGATCGGTAGCTGAGATATATAGGTAAAAAGGTTGATTGTCTTTAGGTGGAATGAGCACAGTGGTTAGAGAAGGTATTGTTTCATGGCCTCAAAATTTTTGTGGCAGTCATCATCCCATTTAAAGGAGACATCCTTTTTGAGAAGATGATGAAATGGTTGACATCGATCAGATAATTGTGAAATGAAACGGTGAATAGATTGCAACTTACCTTGTAGGCTATGGAGTTATTGAAGGTTAGTAGGTGGAGGAATTTCGAGAATGGCCTTGACTTTAGCAGGGTCAAATTCTATATCATGTAGGGAAATGATAAATCCTAGGAGCTTTCCTGAGAGAACTGTGAAGACATACTTCTTAGGCTAAAGGCAAACACAATATTTAATGAGGCGGTCAAAAATGGTTTTGAGGATGGAAAGGTGCTCGGAGTGGCGTTTAGATTTGGCCAAGATATCATCCACATAATCTTCCAATATGTGATGTATGATGTCATGGAAGATGTAAGTCATAGCCACTGGTACGTGGCACCAACATTTTTAAGGCCAAAAGACATGACTCGATAGCAAAAGGTCCCTAAGGGGTGGTGAACAAGGTCTTGTGTTGATCTTCTAGGGAAAGAAAAATTTGGTTATAACTCGAGAAGCCATCCATGAGTAATAGCATCTCATGACCAGTGGTAAGGTCAACCAGTTGATCAATACCTAGGTAAGGGAAAGTCATCTTTCGAGCAAGTGAGGTTGAGGTCACGAAAGTCTGTGCAAATGGAGAGTCCCCCTGTCACTTTAGTGACAGGGACAATGTTAGAAATCCATCGAGGATAATCAATGGGTAAGATGAAGGAAATGGAAAGAAGATGTTGAAGTTCTTCTTTGATAAGAAGGGCAATGTGAGGGTGCAATTTCCTCAGCTTTTGTTTGTGGCTTGGCATTGGGAACGGCTACAATATTATGGACCACTATAGTGGGATCAATACTGGGCATGTATGTGTAGGACCAAGTGAAAGCATGGTTATGATCTCTGAGAAAAGAAGTGATGGCTTCCTGTTCGATAACATCTAAAGATTGAGCAATCTTTAGGATGTGCGGGTTGTCCGAGTGTGAATGGTGATCTTGATAGTAGATTCATTCAACACGGTTTTCATCTCGAGAAGGTAACGAATGATGAATATATGAGTCTTCTACACCAAGGTAGGTGAGTATAGATTCATCATCCTGACATTAAATGACATTAATTGAAGGTGTATCATCATCGATCATTTTAGGATATAGGAAGGGAAGAGTGGAAGGGGCCTCACCCTCACATTGATAAGTCAGAGGCCCCAAGGAAATGGTGTTTATGAAAAAAAAAAAAAGTTAGGAGGGATAGATTCAGGATCCATTGACTTCGTCGGTGAGGGTGGTGATGAAGGTGGAGTGGGTGAAGAAGGTGGAGAAGGGATAGTGTCCTTAATGAGTTCAATGCGGGCCTATTTGGTAGGTGGTTCGGGAAATCCAATACCACTACGGTCGTTATGTTTGCGGGTGGTACATGGAATAATGGTATGATGGCCTTGCTCATAAAATCCAAAACCAAAACCCTTCCACGCACATTGGTGTAGGAAGGTGTGGGTAAAACGGTGATTGGTAAGTGATTGGAAGTTAGTGGAAAATGGGTGAGTTTGTGGCGGTGGTTCGGGTGTATAAGTGGTAATATCAAGTCCCCCATAGGTGAGACTAGTACAGAGATGAGGAGGACCATAAAGGAGGTGTTCTCCTATGCGGTGATCGTAATGAGGTTGTTGGTGAAGACTTTCATACTCTTATGGAGTAAGGAATGTGTTAACACTATATAGGTAGTATTCCCTAGAGTGAGGCATTGAAAAATGCCTTCTAATAATGGATAGTGGTTGGTATGTAGGTATGGAATAGACGATGTGTCGAGGTTGATATAGAGGTGGGGTTAATGCACTGGGAGGCTAATGGGTCAGCCGTGGAGATTGTGGAAATGGTAGGAATGGTAGAGGTATGTGTGGCTGAGGTAGCGATTATCTTGGTAAGTGAAGGTGTAGGTGAAGTGGTGGTGGTCGCGGAGGTAGATGCTTTAATGGGTATGAGCACATCATTGGGTCGGTAAAGCATATTGTATGTTTTAAAAGGTGATGGATCAGCTGGAATGGTATATGTGTGTCCTTCATGTTCAAACTTAACAACCCGATGCAAAGTGGAAGGAACGCATCCCATGACACAAATCCAGTGGTCTGCCAAGTAACATGTTATATTGGAATTCCCCCTCCAAGACATAAAATAATTCTAGAAAAAGTGCGAGGGCCCATACGAACATGGAGGATGATCTTGCCTAGTGTAGAGGTGATAGCATCATTGAATGAATGCAACATGACCGGATGTTTATGCATGTAATTTTTAGGTATGCACATTTGAGTGAATGCATGTGATGAAATGATGTTAATCTAGCAACCCCATCAATCATCACATGGTGTACCCGTATGTCATTGATGTGGACAGAGATGAAGAGGGATAGGTCCAGGTCATTGTTTTGGTGTGGCGTGATCTCTTACTTTGATACGCTAAGGGAGGCTACTTGGTGAATAGGATGGGGTGAAGATGAAGGTGGCAATTCTGTAATAGAGGTTATATGATTAGGTGTGATAATGGAGGCTATGGGTGTAGGGTCATTGGGAAAAACCTCAATAGATTGAAGAAACTCCATGAGAGATCGACGATGGGATTCAAGGTTTGAATGAGGTCATATAAGGACATTTTGAGGGAGAGCTGGTGTAATTGTTTGAGTATGGTGCAATGTGTGACTCCATTAGAAATGGGGTATGTGGGGCTGCAAATAGTGATTTTAGGTATGGGTGCAGATGGTATGTTTGGTATGGGATTATTTGGTGGGTTGGTTGCGTTTTCTTTTCCCTTATCCTTCTAAGAATGTGTAGTGACGTGTATCATGTTGATTTGAGGGGAGTCATTAAATGGAGAAGGTGTAGGATGAGTGGTATAATGACATGACAGAAAAAACCTATTGGAGGAGAAAAGCCTTGTGAAGTGAGCTGAGCGCAATGGCATTTAGGTGATGGCACGACAAGTTCTCTAATGTGAACCATGTTAATTTCAAATCTTGGGGGTGGATCTAGGAGCTGTGAGGGTGGAGGTTGTGATTGTTGAGTGGGTAATGTGGGAATGGGTGTTGGTGAAGTAGGGTCCTCGTTGAGAAGGTCGTCATCATCAAAGTTGGATTCTAGAGGATACAACTAGATAAGGATGGTTTTCAAGGCCTTTACAGTTCTCCACATCATGCCTTGACACACGATGGTAGGAAAAAATTTAGTATCATCAAACCCTTTTTGCTTGGGTTTGAGGGGGTCATAAGGCCCTTTGTCGGTAATGTGATGATAGAAGTCTCAAGGAGGCTAGTTAAAATTTTAGCATAGGACCCCACTAGTGGATTGAAATGGGAAGTGAATGTGGGTTTGGGGTACAGTGTGGTTGGTTTTGAGAACGGTCTTTAGAGGAGGAGTAGCGGATCGAGCTATGGTTTTGCGTTTCGGTGTCGTTTTGGGTGTCGGTCATGTTTGTTTAGGTAGGGGTATGGTGGGTGAACTGGTAGGAGGGTGTGTGGTTATTTTGATTACCTTGTTGTGGGGTAGTGGAGTTTTTTTTTTTTTTAGGTTGCATCTTCTTGGGTAAATGTGATATGGGTGTACAAGGTCTAGAAGGAAAAGTGGATGGGGAAGAGGATGAGTTACCTATAGGGATAACAGAGGTCTTTGTGAAGGTAGATGATGCGGAGTCGCACATGGGGTGTGAGGGACAAAGGATCGAAGTGTAGTGGGTAGTGAAGAAATAGCCAAGGGTATTAGAGGTATGGGTGGTAGTGATGTTGTAGGTGCGGGTGTAAGTTGTGTTGGGTGTATGGGTAGGTTAGAGGTTTGTGAGGAAGGAATGGGTTGTTGTGTTTTTGATTTATTGATAGGTGGAGGTCTCTTAGCCGTGCTAGGAGGTTGAGATCCTAAGATAGATGGGACAAGTGTTGGTGTGATGGCACAACTGGAGTATGAGTTCTATGGGTTTGGTGTGTATGTTTGGGTGTTGGAGTAGGTGTGGTGTTGACTTTGGAGGATGTAGATAAATCCAGTTTGATAGGTGGATGAGTAAGGCTGGTGGTTGGGGTGACCCCTAAGGTGGTAATAGGTTTAGTCGAGGCAAATGTTGTAGGTGTGGGTTTGGGTTTAGATGTAGTTTGGGTTATGGGCAAGGGTGTATGTTGAGTTATGATAGGTGTCATGGAAGGAGTTGTGATAGAGGTGGTTGTGTTTGGTTCACTTGGTCGAAATAATTTTGGGTAGATAGTGGAAGTATCCATAAGTGAAATATGTATCTGTGTTGAGACCAAAAGTAGAAAATGCCCCCATAGTAAAGCCCTATCCACATAATCTAAGTGATCAGCCAAACATGAGAATGACATGTCTGTAGGTGGAGTTGATGAGGACCTAATGGTAATTCCTGTAAAATGTGTCTTAGAGATGGGAAATTGGATAGCTTCAGCTTTCGTAGGTAAGAGAACTTAAAGTAGGTCTGCAGGATCTTGGGTAGCTGATGGAGAATGTTCACCAAGAGGCAAAGGTATCTCGATTGGGTCTATGATGGGTGGAGGAGATGATGGGTGCTCCTCTGTAGGTGGAGGAATGGATAGGTGCTCCTCTATGGGTGGAGGAGGTAATGGGTGCTCCTCTGTGGGTGGAGGAGGTATTGTGGGTATCAGTTCTCTAAGTGGAGAAGCCAAAGGTGAAATGGTCTCAATGTTAGCAGAAGACTCCTCCATAGGTGATGAAGGAGATGAAATGTGTTCCTATGATGGTGAAGGAACATGTGTGATGGGTTCCAATGCAAAAGAATAATTTCAGGCTAGAATATCCTCTATGAAAGGAATATGGGGGTAATTGGGAGGTGAAGGTACATCATTAAAAATAGCGAGGACCTCCTGGGTATGGGTATCATGAGTTGAGGTCTCATCGGTTTGATCGAGATGAAGGGGCATGGTTGGGAAATGGTTTCTTGAAGATGTGTAGGTTTTGGTTGGCAGGTGCGTTAGGATTACCCATGGTTAACTCGCCTTTCTCGAGAATTTCTTGGACAATTTTCTTGAAAGTGATGCAATTTCCATCACTATGACCCTTTACTCGATGATAGTTACAAAAGTCATGTTCTTTATACAATGCAAGCATGGGGCGAGCATGGTCAAACCCAGTGTGTGGTTTTATAGGTGGAAGGGTGATGGCTCCGGCTTTGATAATATTTTCTAAGACAGAAGAGTAAGGTTCCCCAATTGGGGTGTATTTCCGTTGTTCTCATCTGAATTGAAAAGTCTGGATGGGTGAGAGATTAGATGAGGGGGTAGCCTGATTTGATGATGAGCTGGGCTAGCCTTGAGTACCACTACATTAGCGGTGCCCTTAGCTTTTGAATAATTATTTTGTGGTTTGGAAGAATAAGAGGTATCATTAATCTTGAATGCCGAATTCTCATTGCGTAAGTGGATTTTATTCTCTTCGATGGCCCGAATCTCTAACTTTCGTGCCATAGTGAATGCTTCATCGAATGTTTGGAAGGTTTGGACCTGCAAGGTTAGTGAGATATGTCTAGCAAAATCCCATGTGAAGAGCTTGATGAGTTCTGTTTGCGGAAGTTGGAAGGTGAGTTGATTGATCAAGCTATGCCAGCGAGTGAAAAAATATGTGATAGATTTGTCCTCATACTGATGCATAGAGTATAGGTTGGTCATGGTAACCTTCTTGATGATATTGATAGAGAAATGATCCAAGAAGACCTGGGCTAGCTAATTGAATGAGAATATAGAGTGTCTAGGTAACACACTATACCAATCTAATGCGAGTCTAGTCGAGACATGGGAAAGGTTTGCATTAACAAATTGTCATCATGAGTGATCGATAACACCCATGTTTGAGCGACCAGTAAATCTTGCTTTGTGGGTCTTCTTTGCTATTGAAATGATTGAATTTAGGCATTTCCCAATGTATGGGGTATGGGTGGATAGGAATGGATGGGTGGATGGGATTGTTGCAAATATCATCATAGCTAAGAGTGTTACGAGAGCCGAAACCGATGCCTCCAATGTCTGCATCTTTTCCAACATTAATTTGATTAAGTCGTTAGTAGGTTGCGATGATTGGGTGCCTCTTGTAGCATGAGAGGGTTGATTTTGGGCATATAACAGGGGTGACACTCCAATAAATGGTGCTGCCATGTAGGTCGATTGAGAAGAAGGTAGTGAAACAGGGGTACATACGAAGTGAATAATAGATGAAACGGGAGGTTACTTGATGATAGTACGTATATGGGGGTGGAAGAGTCATGGTAACCCTAGTGGTAATGGGGGATAATGATTATGGAATGGAAAGGACCAAGTTACGAAAAGGGGTAGGGGTCACTTGAAACCGGAGGTGGTAATGTAGCTATGGGTATGTGTAGGACATTAGGGGTGGATGAGGTTGTGTTTTGGGTAGTTTTAGAAGGTATGGTGGATTTTGCAGTGCCACAGAGGTGGCAGATGTGACAGTCATAACGGGTATAGGACCTAGTTGTGAAACGACTGGGGGTAAAGTAGATGCGGGTAGCACAGAGCCAGATGGGGCTGATGCAGGAGTGGGAGTGAGATTCGGGGGATAGATACGGGCATGTCGTATATCAACTGACCCGAGGCATCTCGAGTGGATGAATGGGAAAGGTAAAACTGCAAAGTGACAAGATTTTGGTCAAGGAGTCGTGCAAACTCCTCATCTCTAATAATGATAGTGATAGGTTGGATGGGATCCATGGCTAGTGATAAAATGGAAGGTGGTGAAGGACTAGGTGGGAGTGGTTGACAACTGGCGTGAAATACGAGTGCACTTGCTTGTTTTCAGGTCAACACCATGTGAACTAGTGCGATCGATCGAGATAGGGCTACTTCTCTGTAAATGACATAGAAAAACAACAAGAACAGGTGAATCTGACAGTAAAAAGTGTATTAGGTACCAAATGTTGGTTGGAAAGTGGATATAGCTAACCGATGCCGCAGTTAGGAAAACCAATGCCGATTAGGGGTAAGCTACTGCGGTCACTATAGAAAATGGATAGTGAGTGAAAAATAGGGTATAAGGTCAAATCTGGCAAGTATGCCAAATATGATGAATTTTATAACGTCAATGGGAATGATGGTAGTGACAAGGACTGTGAAAAGTGGAAAAAGATGAATAAAAAGTCTTTTTGGGTAGGTTAATAAAAGGACTTGGAACCAACACCGGTTGGGTATAGCAAGCGACGATCAAAGGGTAAGCGATGGCGGTCATTGGACCGACACGACTTTATGAAATTGAAATAGTGATGAAAGAATAGTGGTTGTGAATTAAAATTTGATGTGGAATCAGACCCATAATTCTGAGAATGGTGATAATATGGTCCAGGCACACTCAAGTGAAGCCGGAATACACCAGTTGTGATGAGGAGCATATAAGGATGAACAATAAAAATGAAGAACATGATCTCTCACCTCAAAACACAAGCCAAGAAGAAACACTAAGAAAAATGTGATCCTAGGAGTGCCTTTTCTATTAGGTTTGTTTATCTTATACTATTTAAGGACTGAGACATGAATTGTGAAATAGAGTTTTTGGTGATGATGGCTTCCTATAAAGAAGGAGATCTAAAGGTTAGGTTTGGGTATGTTATGGTGGGGGTGGGCTTTGCTTTGAAGTATGACTTGACACAAGTAGTGAGCTGGGTAGTACCTGCCAATCCTCATATCAGTGCGATCATTGACAGCATTCCCAGGAAATATGTTGTTTAAGAATATGTATTTGTTTTGAATTTGTGCAATTTGGCAAGACTCGAGAGAGAGAGAGATGTGCTTTCTACGGTTCATTTGTCAACCATTAGCTGGTCATGACTTCCAGCAGTATAGGTTACCCTCAATTAATGTGAGCTAATGCGATAAATCAGAATGCAATGCACTTATTTTTAAGCCCAAATCAAAGTGTGAAGTTGGATGACACAAAAATATGAAGAGGAAGAGGGATGCTCTTTCACTACAATGTAGAAAACATGAAGAAATGGTTCTTTTTAATTACACCAAAAGAAAGGTTTCTTTTAGAGCAAATAGAAAGAAAAGGTAGGTTACCAAGGAAGAAAATTAATGTGTATGCTTTTCAGAAGGGAAACAAACACACAACTTTTCCTAGGAATGAATAAAATGCAAAAAACCCTAGATGGGTCCCACCTAAAGCGTGCCAAAATGTTTCACTTAATTCTTAGATGTTTCTTTGAAGTATTTAAAGCAGATAGGGTAACGAGCATAAGAGGAATACTGTTCAAATGTTGTTTGATGGGTTGTTGCACGCGTATGACTTCGAATCCACTGACTGATCATGATGACTTCCTTTTGGCTAGGAGCAGCTACACCTGTAATGAAAAGCAAGACCACCAAAAAAAGTTAAACAATATGTGTAGTGAATTACCTAGCATGTGCTAGATCCGAGAAGTGTGATACTTCCTAGCATTTTGTCGATCCACTATTTAAAAAATTTAATGTGTGAAATAAAGTAAATCCTATTGTAATTCGAAATGATTTAGGTATCTCACTTAAAACACAATAAGAAAGATCTAATCTAACAAGCTACGTTAGAGTGAGATCGAAGGTCAAATAAATGATTATGGATCTCTGTAGGTTTGACAGAGGTCTCAAGTGGATCACAGGTGAATAAAGGTGAGGTGGAATTTGGTGGATAGGTCACTATTCTTTGTTTTATGGAAAAATAGAGAGACCGATGCGATTAAGGGTGATTGATGGCGGTTGGGTGTAATGGTGTGCCATTCTTGTGGAAAACTAGGAATGCCACAGAATGAGTTTTGGGTCTCCTTTGTGATTACACAAAGGACTTTGGTTGGTCAAGATGAAGTATTGGGTGATTTGGGTAGGATTTGGTGAGGTTTTTAATGGGTATATGGAGGGGTGAGTGTTGGAGGAGGTCAATGGGTGGCTAGGTAAACAATAGGTGACAATATAATGGCAAAACGAAATGAACCAGAGAAGTATAAAATTTTACTTACTTAGATTCTGGTGTTGGATGCTTGTGGATGAGGGATGGAGGTGCTGGTAAGAGGTTGAAGGCTGCAGGTGATCTCCAATCATGGGAGAGCTTCTGCATGGGCTGCATGTGCATTGCTCTTTGCTTTGTTAGATTAGATCATTGCTGGGGTGGCTGTGTAGGAGAAAATTAATGATCTCCTTCCTTGCATGCATGTTCTCACTGAAATTCACTCTTAGAAGATGTGATATCTCTCTGGAATGTGATAATGTTTACCAAATTCTTCCAATCTTTGCCAACCTTTGAAAATAAGGTTGTTTTTGGGGGTTAAAAGGGTAGCCGATGGCGGTTCTGGCTTAACCGGCGATGGTTAGGGGTAACCGGCATCGGTCAAGGGAAGATTTCCTAGGTTTACTAAACCAGGGAGATCCTCTTGATTTTCTCGGATATCGTGTCCTTAACCCATGGATTGAACTGGAAGCTTCTTGTAAGCATGTAGGAATGTGGTTAGAGGGAATGTAGGCATTGATTTTTAGGGTTTGGATAAGTCTTAGTTAGTTATGGCAACTTACTAAGAATATGTCTTAGGGTGAGTTGGCTTGATGAGGTGTCCAGGTGAGGTGTATGTGTGGATAATATTTAAATTGATATATTTAAATAATAAATATGGTGAGGATAATGAATTAATTTAATTAGATTAATTAAATTAATATTAGTCAGTGAAGAGGGCCATGGCTAGGTGAATGTGATGAAGGGTGCTTATTTGTCGAGGACCAAAGGGGAGTGTGACCTAATTTTTAGTGTCTACACCTATATTCAAATATTAGATTGTATCATACTATTTATGTTTTCTAACATGCTAATGGATGCCTCACGTGTAGCATTTGTCTTACAGAATCCTTCCAATCATCGTTGTCCGATTTTTATACTTTGTTTCTCCCTATTTGTAGGATATGCCCTATGTTTTCTTATTACATGTTTGTATAAGCCTTGATGGCTCGATTGTCTTGTGACATTCGAGTGGTATCCCATGTATGCAACCAGCTCTTTCTGTGTCCTTGTTTACTATTTTCCTATATGCTTTTACTAGTTGCTATTTGTGTTTGCATTACTTATTTTCCACTAACACTTTTATGCTAGCATGTTCCCATTATTTTACTTACCATGGTAACTACCATATGTAATCATTATCCCCCTACAACATTCCTATATCATATGTGCACATCAGTTTCATTCTTCCCTTTTTAGGATCTTTTTCATTTTTTCATTTCATACACCCCAAACGAGTGGGGAAAATTGAGTGAATATTTTCACCCTCCAAACAGATTCTAGAAATAATTTATCAAAACATAGATAACATGAATATAACAAAAATTAGTTGTATAACAAGGCCATAAACAAAATTGGATAAAATTTACAGTTTGGATAGAAGTACCTAGAATAAATAGGAACACCGGGAACTAGTCAATGTTTATTTTAAGAGGCCTTTAAGAAATTGGAGGTGGAATAGCCCTAGCCAATATACCTAGAACCAATTTTGTAGAACATGTGATTTTTTTGGGATTTTTGAGAAAAATGTTCACCTAGAAGAAGCTAAAGCATCACACATAAATTAAGATCAATTGGCTAGCACAATAAAAAAATGTTATCAAACAAAAATAAAAGCTGCTATCGCATGACAATAAAAAATTTGTGTCGCATGACAGAAAATATTGTTGTCGCACGAAAACAAATCTTCTTGTCACATGATAACAAATATTATTGTGTCATGATACTAAATCTTCTTGTCACACAACATCAAAGCTTACTATTGTATGGAAACAAATCTTATTGTCACATGGTATAATTTTTTTTTTTGTTGCACGAAAACAAATCTTGTTGTCTTGTGGCAAAAATCTTCTTTGTCTCACGACAACAAATCTTTCTATCACTCGAAATGGATTTTGTAATCATGTGACATTAAATTTATTGATGCCCATCATTAAATTTTTTTGATGCGTGTCAACAAATTTATTGTCATTTGTCTCTTGGTCTTTGTTTTCATACGTCTTAGACCCTTGCTATCCCACATCTCAAGTATTTTCTGGTCATATGCACCAATACCAAAAACCCTAATCTTACCCTATTAATACCCCCTTTCGACCCTCATTTACGACACTTCTCACAATTTGTTTTATCTATGATCCCGAGTTCTCATAGGTCTCATTTTCAACTCAAAGTGCTCGACTATAGATTTACTATTTTACTATCAATGTTTAGCTTACATATTTACTTTGCAAAATGTGTTAAAAAATCCAGCTCTCTATTCAGGTCTCGATTTAGCTGTTTCACTTTTCATCCTTCAAGTTTCAATTCAACTGTTTCAGCCTTCAGGGCTGAATTATCATGTGAATTCATCATAAGTATGTCATCATCATGGAAAATCAAAGCTGTCAGGCCCTTTGCCCTACCCAAGATCCAATACAAGAACTTAATGTGCCCACAGATTAATGTAGTCTTGCAATTGAATGAAACTTACAAGGAATGGGTACATGATTGTGGGTTCATAGGACTAGTTAACATGCCACATTTAGAGACAGATGTCTCCATTCTAAACTACCTCCTCTCACATGCTCTCATCATTTAATCCAATAGATGGAAAATTCACTGTGACTTTTCTAGATGGATGTACATTCAAATTCAATGTTGATCATGTGGATACTCATTGATTGACATACCTTCCTTTCAAAAAATGTAAACTTGTTACAACCAAATCCACTTTGACAGAAGATGATAAGATTTTCCTCGAATCCTATTACAATTTCCATGTTAATAGTACATGTTTTAATTTATTTGAATTTGGGTTTTTTTTTTTATTATTGGTAAATAGTTTTTTGAAAGGGACTATACCCTTGTACAATAAGGCTCAGAAGCTAGAATTGGAAGATTGAGCACAAAAAAAGACCTCAGAGTCCAGATAGAACAATAATGACCAACTGCAGAAAGTTGTCTGTAAAGAAAAAAACCACAACCAACAACACATCAGCAAAAAGACAACTGATGTATAGTGAACAAACAACAATGGCACATCAACACCATTGGAAAAGAAACACTCTGTGATCCGGCCACAAAAATGCTATAATGTAACCCGACCAAACATTAACAGAGAAGATCATCTAGGTGTAGAGACTTTCCTTTAGGGTGATTTTTTTTTCTTTTTTTTTGCTGACCGTTACCTAGCCTGAAGGAGCCTCCACGGTTGGAGGAGAAGACCAAGGAGGATTATTTTCCTTAGTCACATTTGTGCCAGTCGAGGTAGCCTCGTTGACATCTTTTTGTCCACTCAAAATTCCCTGCTCTTAAGAAAGTGAAAATTCAAAAATTTTGAGTTTAAGTGTCTTCTCTATTGTACTGAAAATGTTAAAAGTCGAGGAATTGAGAAAATCTGTGTTTTTGGGTCATTGTGTGTGTTTTACGAGCCTGTCAGACATTTTTGTCCCGCGTGTCCCAAGTTCAAAAGTGCGCTTTGTTCCCCGATCGACCGGTTTCCCGAAGTTTGTCTTTTTCGGGCTGTCGGACATTTTGTCCCGCGTGTCCCAAGTTCAAAAGTGCGCTCTGTTCCCCGATCGGCCGGTTTCCCTGAAGTTTGTCTTTTTCGGGCCCGTCGGAACTTCTTGTCCCAAATGTCCCAAAGTTCAATCGGGCAAGTTGTTCCATTTTCGGCCGAAACATCCGAACCGCGTACTTCGCACTTTCATGTCCCAAATGTCCCAAGTTCAATTTGACAAGTTGTTCCATTTTCGGCCGAATCACCCGAACCGCGTACTTCACGCTTTTTCGTCCCAAATGTCCCAAGTTCACTCGGACCTGTTGTCACATTTTCGCCCGATCCGGCCGAGTCGCGTGTTTCGCGCACTTTTGTCCCACATGTCCCAAAAGGCATTTGTGCGTCTTTTCCCCGCTTCGCCGAATCAGCCGAGCCGCGTGTTTCGCGCATTCGCATCTCACATGTCCCAAATGAACCAAGTGCCATTTGTGCTTATTTTTCCCGCTCTACCCGAATATCTTGCTTATTCAAATTGGTAGGTATGTATTAAATGCACATTCATTATCTTTCTCTCTCCTAATCGGCTATATAATGAGCATACCCCACGCATTTTTCACATTGCTTCCATGTTATCCCTTGCTCGAACCCTTGTAATCTAAAATCCTACACATGTATCCCTTCCCTCTGTAATTCCTTCCCGAGTCTGGTTTGTGGCTCTACCCTCCGGATTACTATCAATATGAAGATCAAATTTCAGGGACAAGAACAAATCTCGCCACTAGAGTCTGCCATTCCCAATATTGGGGACAGTGAAGCTCGTCATCTTGATTTCAGTGATTTTTGGGCAAGGATGGCAGATGCAAACCCTACACCAATGGCATAGATGATTCACGACAGCGGTTTGGCTTTCGCTAGAGGTTTTCCAATCTCGGTGCAATGTGCTAATACAGTGCTTTCATGCGGAGCTCACTTTGACCTTGATTCAAGTGAATTAACCAACGTACACGGGGAACTCATCACCAAACTGGACGCTACCACCATTAACTCTGCACTGAGGATTCCAGAAATGGATAATGCCATAGTTTTTTCCCAAAATCAAGTGCAGGCCCTATTCAATCAAGATAGTGACAAATACAAGGCGCGGGTGGTGAAGTCTGGCTAAAGAACCCTAAGAAGGGAGCATCTCGTCTATCCAAGACTCTTTTCTGGGCTGATTTCAATGAAGAATTGTCGGATTTTATAATCCTACTGGCTCGGGTTATGGGCTTACCCTCTACTAATGAATTCCATTTCTGGATGTGCCTGCTCATCAACATGGTGTGTGAGGGAACTCAAAATATCAACTGGGTGGAAATCATCAACATGAACTTGGCGAGCAGTCATGTCAATGTACAACAAATGAAGAAGTTCTACATGACTTCGTACCTGATGTATACTCTGGCGGCATCAAGGCAATGGTTTGGTTTTTCTTACATTGATGCCCACAAGGATGATCCTGTATATGCCTACTACCTGCAGTTCACCCTAGAGACCAGCAATCACAATTTCAGAAGGGTAAATGATGCTTTCACCATGTACGTGGTCAGGCTGCTTGAAGGTGACACTGCTAGAAGGTTTTCTGATGAAGCCATGAACCTGATATCGCACTACACGGTGCTTATTTTATCCAATTCAGAAAATTCTCCTATATCGAGGCTTCACTGCTATGAGAGCACCCTTTGAGGCTTCCCGGTGTTACTGCAGTGATAAGATGGCTTTGATAGAAGTATGCAGGTAGTTAGATAGATTGCACAGAACCTGCAGAGACAAGAAGATTTCTGGTTTGCACTTTCCCATCTCTTTGGGAAATTACACTTGTAAAACAGCCCTGGATGCACAGAACATAGAAAGAGCCCTAGTTCCTATCACTGTTCATTTCTTCAAGCCAAGAACTTGCTTCGACTTGAAGAAGTTCATTGAGAGAACATCAAGATAATCTATCACCATACGGCAGATATCTGAAGACTATTGGGGCTGGTATGCGGATGATTTTGAAGCTAGAAGGAGGCACTATGGCGGAGTTCTCTGTAATTGATTCAAGAACTCAGCTTGTACCAAGTTCCTGAAGGACTCTAGGATGAAAAATCTGATCTATACTCATATGAGTATGACAATGTGGTTAAGCAAACTCCCTTGGAGGACTTGGATTGGAACAAGAAATAGAAAGATGATCTGGCCGAGATCCTAGCTCCAGTCTTAGTCAGGACTAAGGTCTGGTTTTGACAGAAAGTTTGAGAGCTTAGAAGGCACTCAGGAGAATCCTCCTCTAAGGATGTTTCAACACCAAGGAGGGAAGCATCGACTCCCATATCAGACACACCTGTGCAAACCCCTCCTGCCTCATCAACGCAAGGACCTGTAGCTTCCACTCCTTCATCCACTCAAGTATACCAGAAGAAATTCAAAGAGGTTAAGAAGGAGCCTGTGGAAAAAGATCCTCAAAGAAAGCAGGTAGAAGTGCCTTTGGGACCAGAGAACATCATTGTTCTCAGTGAAAGTGAAGAAAGTGAAGTGCCAGCCCCTACAAGCGCCCTTGAAGCTCCAACGGATAGAGATAAGGAAGTCCAGAGCACTGAACTTCCAAGTGCTGTTGATTCCTCTGCAGCAATTGTCTCCAGCGCCCCACTCACATCTCAACTTGAGACCATAGCTGTGCAAACCTTGAGCATCATGAGCTGTATGTCTCTTGGTCCTCTTGCCCCTCCTGCTGATTCCTCTTCCTCTTTTGCATAGGTGTAACCTTTTGTTGTGATAGGAAGAGGAGATCTTCCTCTGAGCTCAGGGCCAAATTTTGATGCTGTGGCAGCCATGTTGGGCACTACTCCTTCTCATGCCAAGAAAGCCAGAATCACCTCCAGGATAGTGTCTGATGCTCAGGGTCAGCAATTCCTGGAGATTGCTAAGCCTACAGTAGATAAATCAGAGCAGGACTTACAGGCATCTGACCTAGAACTCTCAAGGATTCCAATGGGAGAGTCTACTCCTAAAGGTGAGATCCACAACCTCCAGGAAATGGTCACAAGAGTCATTGGGAGGGTAGAGAAAGGGCAGCAAACTATTGAACAGTTGGAGGAACAAGCCCAGATTCTCACAGGTTTTATCAAATCTCTTTTGTCTAAGGACAAAGTTTTGGACCCTACCCCATTGACTACCCTTCCGCCACCTGTAATTTTGAGCCAAGATGAAGTACAGAGTATCAAAGACATGCACAAGTATTCTGTCTATGGCAGAGCTATGGAGGCCATGGTGGAAGATATGCTTGTTGCAGGATTGAACTTCATCGATGAAGCTTTCAAACTCCACGGAAAGGTGAACAATTTGCAACAGAAGTTCTCCTCCACTATCGGGATCATAGATAAAGAGCTCAAACTCTGGAGTAGTTGCATAGTAGACCTCCATCTCATGGGACAGACAGATGAGAACATTTTATTGGCAAATAAGGTTTTTGATGATGCAAAGGATAATCTGTCAAAGTCCTGGGTTTACAGCGTGGAGTGGAAGATCAAAGTCTTGGAGGAGGCTTTGGGAGAGCTGAAGAATAGCTGGTAGAAGGGTGAGGCTTTCAAGACACTGGTTGTATCTGCTTTCAAAGACATACATTGTCATCTTAGGATGAAACTTCTGGTGTGCCTCTTTCCCTGCAAGAAATCAAAGCTTAATTCAGAGCTTTTGTCAAAGATCATCTATTCAAGGAAAGCTCCATTTCTAAAGAGAAAATGAAGGAGATTCGATCTCTTCAATCCGCCAATGAAGAAGCAAATAAAGACTATCATACTCATGTCGAGTTTGATAGGGAAATGGAGAAGTGCCTCAGATTTTGGTCTCAGTCTACAGCCAACACGTCAGTCCCCCGTGGCAGAGACATAGCCGAGGCATTGAAGAGATTCAGGCAACAAATTTTGAAGTCAGTGGGTCCCTCCCATTCATAACCACCTGTCTTCTTCTCCTTTTTCTTCTCTTCCTTTCTAATTCTTTTTCTCGGATTCATTGTAATTAGTTGAGGTATTACGATTGGCAATCCTTAACTAATCTTTAGTTAAAAGAAGTAGTTACAAAGAGTAACTGATTTGTAAGCTATATAATGGCCTCTCCACGCCATTTTGAAAAGGAGGAAGAACTTGGTTTATTTTCTGAAAGTGTAAATAGATCATAAAGAAATCAATACAGAAGGGCTTTCCATTCTTTGTCTATCTGATCTCTGTTATCCCTAGGATTTTCATTTAATTTTGTGAAGATCATTTGTCTGTGTTATGTCAAGAAACTTTGCGTTCGGATGGATGTTATTTGAGAACTTTTTGTCTTTAAATTCCATATTATTTATATGATACAAATGATCTTGTTTCAATTCACTATAACTTCGCATACATAAATAATTACTCTGTTATCTATAATTCTGAGTGTTGCCTTTCTGCTCATTCTCATACTCTCATTCCTCAGTCCTTTTGTAATTGATGATCTTTATAGAAAACACTTTCGTAATATCCAAGTTCAACTAGAAAATCATGTTTTGTATATTTGTAAATAGGTTCATTTCTGAATAAGGGAACCTCTCCCATTAAAGAGGAGGGACTTCTTGTCCCCTGACTGTTGCTCTTCGTAAAGTCCTATTTGACGACCAACAGTTTTTGGCGACTCCGCTGGGGAAAATCATATTCCAGTTCTGTAATTTTTGATCATCCTTTGATCTGGCGACTCCGCGTTTTACTCGAGGGAGAAGGGCCCTTGGTATTGAAGATTCTCAGTTTCAGCTTTTGGAGCAGCAGGGTTTTCCTTTCCCTTCAACAAGAAATAGAAAGACTCGTTCGACAAGCACTCCACCTATTCAAGATAGAATTCCTACGGGTGGTATTCCTTCAGAGCCAGCTAGTCCTAATCTTTGAGCTTTGATTCTTGCTGGTGTTGCAGTTCCTCTCCAAGCCATTTTTCCAAGAATGGCGGTACCATTTCCCTGGGGTCATCGTGTCAGGCCCCTTGCTCTTCCTCAGCCTT
The DNA here is from genome assembly GCA_018340775.1 of Taxus wallichiana var. yunnanensis. Classification (NCBI taxonomy): domain Eukaryota; kingdom Viridiplantae; phylum Streptophyta; class Pinopsida; order Cupressales; family Taxaceae; genus Taxus; species Taxus wallichiana. The sequence goes on from CM031234.1 coordinate 49,552,232, forward strand.
TACATGAGTTACCCAGAGGTAACCGAAAGAACTTCCCTAAATTCAAAGGTGATGGTAAAGTGCATCCTGATGAACACATCGCAGCCTTCATAGTTGCATGTGGAGTTCTGGGAGTTGAACATGAAGACGTCTCCGTGAGACTGTTCGTTGAGACTTTACAAGATAATGCTGCTGATTGGTTCTATCACCTTCCGGCTGGTACTATCACTAGCTGGGACACCATGAGAACTAGGTTTGAAAACCGTTTCAAACCAGTAGAAGATGTGCATGCCTTGCTAACCCAAATCTCTCAGATAAAGAAATATTCACCAGAGCCCATGAGAGAATTTGTGGCCCAATTCAACTGGTTAATTAATAAAATTCCGGTAAATACTCGACCTGTTGATCAAATCCAAAAATGTTTCTTCCTAAATGCCCAATCGCCTGAAGTTAGTTATGCGCTGAGAAGGGCTAATCTCGCAACATTGGTTGAGGATCAAACTCTTGCTGTTAGTGTCGAGGATGATTTGATCATGTCAGGGAAGTTGAGGAGAGACCCTTCCAAATCTAAGTCTGCTGCTTCCTCCTCTTCCACTCCTGGACCTAATACTGATCCATTAGTTCAAAAACTTGCGAATGATCTCATTGCTATAAAGAAACAATTGGCTCAGCATGCTCCTTATGCAGACGTTCCAAGGAGGAATTTTCAGCCCAGAAATCATTTGCCTGCTTCTCAAACAAGATTAGCGCTTGAAGGACCTCCTGTTAAAGTTCCTGTCAATGCAACCTGTGAAGTTGAGGAACCAGATGATGATGAGGATAATGAAGCTTGCGAGGAATTTGTGGAAGAAGTTGATGATGAAGCAGATGAACTTGAAGGATCTCGAGTTAATTTCTTCACCACTGAGGGCATTGATGATGGAGATGATTATGATGAAGTAGTAGTAGACATGAATAGCGAATCATTCACTGTCATGACTCAAGAGCAGAAAAATCAGAGGGAGAAAGTGACGCAGCCCCCAAGAAATCTAAGGAGCAGCCGGCAACTATCCCCGTAATTGCAAAAAGAGGATCTCCTATCCCCACTTCATCTACACCAAAGGTGAGTCCTGTCAATCCTGCTATTAAAGTTACTTCTTTTTCCCCTAAATTTGATAAACCTAGGATCTCAAATGATGATGGCCCGTCCACTTCTGGGTCTTTTGATATTATTGATCACCTGAAAAAGACTAAGGTTCAAATCTCAGAGGCTGAGTATTATCAAACCCATCCCAAAGCTTTTGCTAAAATGATTCACTTTGTCAATTCCCATTCTAAAACCACATCTAAAGGCCTTTTACCCACTCCTTCTTCTACACCACAGCCTAGTCTGGTAGCTACTGTCACCTCACCCAATGACAAAATCAAACCATTTTATGTAACACTTCTTATAGCTGGCCATAGGCTCAGTAATTGTGTCATAGACTCAGGAGCCTCAGACAATGTGATGCCTGCTAAAGTAGCTCATGCCTTAGGCTTGACCCTCACACGCACTTATGGATCTTGTTACTCTATGGAGAGTAAGGAAGTGCCCCTGGTCGGAAGAATTAAAGATGCACAAGTGGCTTTTGCTGCTTTTCCTGAGAAGAGAGTTTTGGCTACCATCTTAGTAGCAGATATTCCTCCTTCATACGGGATGTTGCTAAGTAGGAACTTCTGTAAGGATGTGGGTGGAGAAATTCAAATGGATTGGTCACATGCACTCGTACCTGTTAATGGACAAATGAAGAAGTTGCTGCCTGAGAAGCAATCTGAGTATATTGTACAAAAAATGGATGATCCTAAAGCACAAATACTCTATGAGGATATGGGGCATGGTAACTATATGATTATGTCCCCTGATGAAATCCAACTCCCCAAAGTGTCACCTAAAGATCCTAATGGTGTTTGGATTTTAGAGTTTGATGGAAGTTGTTCCTCAGCTGGTTCTGGAGCTGGTGTCCTACTGGTGTCACCTGAAGGAAGCCTACATCCTTTTTCATTCAAGTTGCAGTTCAAAAATACTAATAATACAGCAGAGTATGAGGCTCTCATTCTTGGACCGCAAGTGGTGAAAGAACAAGGTGTAAATCTTCTAGCTCGTGGTGATGCAGAATTGATTCTAAAGCAAGTGAGAAGCCTTTTCCAGGTAAAAAATGGAAGGTTGAAACATTACCAGAATCAGGTTTGGGATTCCATTGAATTTCTTGATGCTTTCTCCATCGAAGCAATACCTAGGGAGAAGAACAACAAGGCTGATTCACTAGCGATCTCGTGGTCACTACTGATTCCTCATCTTGACTTCTCTCAAGACAAGTTCACCATTGAGATGGTCCATCGGCCTAGTGTACCTGATAATACCAGTAACTAGCAAGTTTTTAATGATGATCAACACTTGCTTTCTTTCCTTGAACTCAAGGGTAATTTTGAACAACTGTATTTTGAAGGAAGTGACAACCTGCCTCGTGAAAGTGTGCCCTTTGACAAAGCAGTCACCCAAGGAGAAGAAATGGATCAGGATGGATGCATCAATCTCAAAGGAAACAAGATTCCTAAAGGATTGGTGAGTTTAGAGGAACTATTTGATAAACATGACAGGTATGTGAAGTCTAGAGCTTCTACTAGACCTCAACAATCAGCTGAGTATGACAAGATTGATATTGGGAGTTCTACTGATCCTAAGCTTGTGAACATTGGAAAATGTTGCACAGCAGATGAAAGGAAGAAAGCAATTGATCTTTTAAAGAGGTATAAGGATGTTCTTGCTTACTCTTATGAAGATTTAAAAGCTTTCAAACCAAAAGATATGCAGCATTTTATTCCACTCAAGCCTGGAATCAAGCCTTTTAAGTAGAAACAGAGGCAATACAACCCCAAAATAGCTGACACCATCTTTTAGGAAATACAGAAGTTGTTGAAGGCCAAAATCATTTTTCCCATTCACCATTCAACATGGATTGCAAATATTGTGCCTGTTAGGAAGAAAAATGGTGAGATCCGAATCTGTGTTGATTTCAGGAATCTGAATCAGGCTTCCTTGAAAGATAATTATCCTTTGCCCATGATGGATCAGGTCTTGCAAGCAGTAATAGGATTTGAAATGTTATCTATGCTTGATGGATTCTCGAGATATAATCAGTAGAGGTTGATCTCAGAGATCAACACAAAACAGCTTTCACTACTCCTTGGGTACCTTTGCTTACAAGAGAATGCCTTTTGGGCTCATTAATGCTGGTGCCATTTGCTTACAAGAGAATGCCTTTTGGGCTCATTAATGCCGGTGCCACTTTTCGAGAGCTATGGATCCGGCTTTTGGATGTTTGAAAGGGAAGTGTATTGTCATATACCTTGACGACTTGGAGTGTTTTCTAAAACAAGGGTGGATCATTTTGACCACTGGAGACAATTCCGCTAAGATGCGAGAGAACATGGGATTTGTTTAAATCCTAAAAATCTGTCTTTTTGTCACACGAGGGAAATTATTAGGGCACATCATTTCCAAAGATGGTATTAAGATTGATCCTGAATGAGTACAAGCTATCCAGCAAATTCCTCTCCCAACCAGTAAAAAGGGCGTGCACTCTTTCTTTGGTAAGATCAATTTTTTAAGAAGGTTCATCCCTGATTTTGCAGAGTTAACTTTGAATATTTCTCAGATGATGAAAGGGAAACAAATGTTTGGTTGGTCTTCTGAAGGAAAGGAATCCTTTGAAGGTATCAAAAGAGCTATCGCTAAAACTCCTGTTTTAGCATGTCCTGATTTCAGCAAAGATTTTATTATCTATTGCTATGCCACAGATAATACCTTGGCTGCTATTTTGACTCAAGAAGACTCTAACGAGCATGAACTCCCAATTGCATTCATGAGCTATATTCTGAAAGATCATGAGTTAAAATACACCATGATGGAAAAACATGCTTTTGCAGTGGTCAAAGTTGTTAAGCAGTTTCGTTTTTACATCCTCAATTCTCATTCCATGGTGTTGGTTCCAGATACAACTGTTAAGTCAATTCTCACACAACAAGAATTTGGATCCAAGAGAGGGAACTGGGTTGCTAAGGTCCAAGAATATGACATTGACATCAAACCGACCAAGCTGGTTCGTGGAAAAGGTCTTTGTGAGCTCATTGCTGAAGGAGCTAAGCATGAATTACTGGAGAACAAAGTTGGCCTTCCTACCGTTCTATTTCTTAGCTCAGTTGATGAATGGTATGCTGATATTGCTCATTTTCTCACCTATGGAGAATGCCCCTCTCATTTAACTGCCAAAGAAAAGAGGATTGTTAAACTAAGGTCAGTGCAATATGTGTTGTGGGAAAATGCCTTGTTCAAATGTGGGTTAGATGGAAGATTTTTGAAATGTGTGGACAAGGAACAAGAAAAAGTTGCTCTCAGCTTTTCATGATCAGGCATGTGGAGGACACTATTCATCAATGGTCACTGCTCATAAGATACTTCGTGGAGGATATTACTGGCCTTCCTTGTTCAGAGATGCATCCAAGTGGGTTGATAAATGTGAGGCTTGTCAGACCTTCGTGGGAAGACCCAAATTGGCCTCTTTGCCTCTTAAGCCAGTTGTAATTGAAGAACCTTTTCAACAGTGGGGTTTGGACTTCATTGGAACACTTAATCCTACTTCTAGTGCTGGTCATACTCATGTATTAACTGCCACAGATTATTTCACCAAATGGGTAGAAGCTATTCTAGTTAAGAGTACTACTTCTGAAGTGGTGTGCAGCTTCATCAAAGAGAACATCTTGGTAAGGTATGGTGTACCTAACAAGATTGTAACAGATAATGCTTCGAATTTCTCTTCAACTGAGATAATGGATTTTTGCTATGGGTATGGAATTTCTTTGGCTCACTCCTCAGATTACTACCCTCAGGGAAATGGGCAAGCAGAATCCACTAATAAAAATTTGGTGACTATTATAAGGAAATTAGTCAATGAGTCTCAACGAAACTGGCACAAGAAGCTCTATGATGCTCTTTGGGCAGACAGGATCACACCAAAGAGAGCTATTGGAATGTCTCCTTTTCAAGTGGTATATGGAGTAGAAGCTCAATTGCCAGTAACAGTGGAGCTGCCAGCCTTGCATCTAATGAAGGCCATTGAAGATACTAGTTTCAGTGATGCTTTGGATAAGAGAATTATGTACCTTCACAAACTGAATGAGGACAGATTGGAGGTTGCTGATAGGATATCTGTTCACCAGCAGAAGGTAAAGGTCCTATTTGATAAGAAAGCCAGGTTCAGAGATTTCCAAGTTGGAGACACTTGTGTATTTTTCATGTTGCTAACAATCCGAGTTTCAGATAGAGGGGTTTTCAGGGCTGAATCAGATTCAACTATGGTATCTGCTTTTGATTCAAGATCCTTTTTAGCCACAAAAATCAGGTGTTCCAGAGTGCATCTTTCCACTAGTTGCGCTTCTCATGTTGAAATTTTTCCATCCCACAAGTAGTAGAGGTGTGTCCTAATCCAAAACACCTTCTACACTAGAAAGGTAGACCTTCATAATCAAGAGTTTGTGACCAAGTTCTATTTTGCACTCTAAGGTATATGGTAGCAAGAATATTTTTATCAGTGTCAAGTTCCACCAGGATCTAGGCATAGGTAGTATGGGTGTAATTAGTGGTTTGAGAATCTATATAGAGTGTAGTACCCAAGGTATTGCCAATGGATGTCAGACAGTCATGACTCCAGAATTGGAGAGGTAAATGGGGCAGCCTGATCCAAATAGGTTTCCATGAGAATGATTCGTGTGTGGGTTAAAGGATGGGAACCAAGGTTTCATGACCAAATATTTGGACTCGCAGGTCCAGAGCTTGGAAGCAATGATGTCTTTATCAGCTATTGAAGAGAAAACCATAATGAAAATGCCTTTAGCACACAGATATAAGTCTATCTTACTAGTTAAAGATGGAGTCCAATGCTTAGAGATCCACGCGTGAAGAACAGGAAGGCTGGGCCACAAACCCCCGAATCTACAAATCAGAGCATGCTCTTTGTAGTAAATCTTAGATGAAATGACATCTTCCCCAAATGTAATACACGGGGTGATGTCTGTAGGTTTCATGGAGGATTCCTTGCATTTTAAGACATCTTTGAAGGAGGTTTCAAGAGGTCCACACCTAATCTCTCTATCCAGAGTTGGAATAATAGGTAAAGCTCCTATTCTAGCCCACCACAAATAGAGCCTTTCCCAGGAATGCCCCCAGATGGTGCTTGAAAATAGCTAGGGTTTGCACAACCATTTGGTGGCAGATGTATAGTCGTAGCATTGGTAAAGGCGAGGTTGATCCATGACTAGGGAGAATCCCTGAAGCTAGATTCGAACCCCCATTATCACCATTTTCTAGCTGAGGAGAACCAGTCGAGATCCTTATGTGGATCAAAAGCTATAGGGTTCGTAGGCTTGCATGTAGTGAGGGCAAGGGCATGCGTAGAGACCATTCGAATTTGGGTTTTATTTAACAATTTAATTTTGATATTATTGTCATGCAAATGTGTAACAAGGAAATCAACAATTTCCGAGCATGACAACTATACCCCTGTGTTAATGTTTTCAAGTCTTATCATTCCAAGGCACCCCTGGTCAGTCTAATTAGTCCAAGTGACCTCCCAATTAACTTTATCTCATCCCCTTAGGTGATTTAGGAAAGTCCATTCATTCCCCTAGGTGATTTTAGGAGTTCATTAAAAGTTACAAGCTACAAGTAGTTGTGGGAAGGGCTATCACTAGCCTTCCTAGGGCTGGAGCAACCCCATGGAGTAGAGAAGAAGAGACAAATAAAATGTAGATGTGGTTCAAAGGTATTGGGACATAATGGAAATGATTCAATAAGATTCTAGAAGGGATCTAAGAAGTTGGGGCAGTTTCACCAAAATTAGGGTTATAGGCGTAGTCAGTACATAGGACAAAACAATCGCTGGGTTGGGCTTAGAAGGTGATTCCAGGATATCTGGATGGATTTAGGAGAAAAAAACATCTCTGTAAATATAATTCCAATCCCTACAAGATGGTGAAATCATTTTTTTCACAACACTTTGGCGCATTAGGTCTGTAAGTATTTTTTCTCATGCACAAGTGGAGTAACAAATCAAAAATCCTATTTTTCAAGGATCAGATGGAATAATAAAGACATGAGACCCCCAAAATTTGATTCAAAATTCCATTTCCATTCAGGATCATATAAAATTTCACCAAAAATTCCATCGGGAGCTCAAGATATCATCATCTCAAGTTGTCCTCTTGGAGTGAGTTCGGGAGTTAGCCAAATTTTGGGAGGACACGTGTCAGCTCCAAGAGCCTGGTGGGATTTTGTGTCCCTGAAGTCCCTCAAGGTTAGGGAAATCAACCATGAAAAAATGTGTCCAGCCCCATATGACCTCTAGAACCTCATACGACCCTCAGGATTGTCAGTTCAGCCCCCGGGTGTAATTGGGAGCTCAAATTTCTGCCGTCGGATCTACGTCACGTGTTAGCCCTAGGATCATCATGGAATTTTATGTAACTCACATACCTCACATGTTAAGGACATAAAAAGTTGAAAAATGTGTGCATCCTCTAAGGAAACTTTTGGTCACCCATGTGACCCGCTTCTAGCCCCTCAGTGCTTTAAAGTTGATTTTCTAGCTCTCACTCCCCTGCTGTCGGATCACCGCCACGTGTCATTGTCTTGCTCACCGTGGAAATTGATGTCCCTCACATCCCTTTGAGGTGAGGGACATTAGGGAAGAAAATGCACCCAGCCCTCTCTGTGCATATGTTTTGAATTATTTTTAAATCCCCAATTGTCATTTTCTTCCCGCTTCTTATATCTAACTCTCATGTGCACAGTTCTTCCTCCAAACTCCTCTCAGAAACCCTAACACCACTCCAAAATTGCTGAAACTTGAACCGGGTATATCATATTATATTTTTCCTCCACTCCATGAAAGTATAAAAGTCTCACAAGAAAGTTTGAGAAAACAAGGAAGAAGAAGTAAAGAACAAAGAGAAGAAAACAATGAACATCTCCATAGCTGTGAAACAAAGATTTGTAGAAATATTGCAAAATAGTGCACGAAGAAACAAACCATTTTTTTTTCTATTTTTTCCTCTTTCCAAGACCATCAAAAACATACCTTCAAACTCTCCTCTCGTGTAACAGATCATTCACAATGAAGAAATCTCCTTTCCAGCTCAACAAAGAAAAAGTTGGATTTCTGTCACAACCGGTTGTCGGATTGAAGAAAAATTTCTTGTGAAGCAAAAAAAAAACCCATATCAGAAATATAATTTTTCACAAATGGAGGAGAAAACTAGACCTATAATTTTTGAGGTCCATTAATGGTTACCATGTCCAGAAGCACTGCCAGGTCCAAAATTGAAAGTTTAAAATCTCCTATAGTATTGAGTGGGTAGGTCTAAAAATTCATAGGGGTGATATTGGAAAAAAACCATATCAAAATTTTTTTCCACATCGATCCGACCTCCGAAACCAACTTTCTAAAAATAATAGGTTTTCTACATAAGGGATTGCTATTTTGGGAAAGTCATCAACAAAAGAACGTGCGAAGGAGACGAAACATCATAGATGTATTACACCTGAGAATTCATCAGAATGGGAATTTTGGCACTTACTAAAAATAGTAAGTGGTCCCACAAGAGCCTGACAAAAATAGTAACTTGATCCAGAAGGAGAGAGGAACACAAGGAAAAGAGGAAATCAGAGTCACACCATTTAGTTGAGGTTCGAGGGATTTTTTTCATACTTACTAAAAATAGCGAGTTGTTATTTCTAGGAAAACATGAAGAAAAAGTGGACATGATAGAAGCTGGCACAACCCTTTGCCTGCGAGTATGAGATAAAAGACAATGATGTCTTATACATGGAAATGAATGACGTGAGAGCTCACATGATAGTGAGAGACTAAAATAATATTGAAGATTAGATATTCAATAGTGGTTTGTTCGGGCCACAGGACACCTAATGTCTATATAAATTCTTGAATTGGTCCTAGCCTACTCTCACCACTATGAGCCCGAAACACGAACCATCCGAGCTGAAAATGGTACAAAAATGGAGGCCATCAACCCTAGAACCATCTCACTTTCTCTGTAGATACCAACATCACCCAACATGGTCGTCATCTCAAAAAAGGGCATGGTCGTCATTTCAAAAGAAAGGGCCTTACACGATTGGGAAACGATGGATGCATACATGCAAGGGGTTACGCGTAGGTCATGGTTGAAAATAGGAAGAAATCCCTCAAGGATGCCCAAGAACCTTCCAAGGTGCAAGTTCTAAGAAGGATATTTGGATGTCATCACTCTTCTCAGTAGAGTAATGGGTGAAGCGGCAACACAAGATACTTTCAAGACTTGATGGGCCTTTTCATCTTGATGTTGAAAGAAGGAAAACATAGAATTTCCTTGGGGTAGATCATTAGTAAAAACCTCCATCTGCAACTACTCTAAGTACCCATGACAAAGAATTTCCACATGAATTCTTACTTGGTCTACCTCCTCGCTAGCTCAAGATCATTCAAGGATTGGCTCTCACACAAAACATTTCGCCAAGGTGCCTGTGTTCGAGAAACTTCCACAGGTGGTGATGGAGGAAAGCCATAGGAATTTCACTCATGTGAACGATACATTCATAATGTATGTGGTATGAAGTTTAGAAGGGGATCTGGAATCTAGGATGTCATCACAAGTGGCATCCGTGATCAAGAAATATGGTTCTTATTTCATACAATTCTTGACCTTCTTCTACCTGCGAGTTTTTGGATTTGACCAAGCTCTACTAAGGCTGCCTAAGTACCTTAGTGACCAAATTGTATTGTTCAAGCTCTATAGATAGATCATTCAAGTGAATAAAAATCTTAGAAGTAGGAGGAAGAAGTTGATTCCATTTCCTATCTCTCTCGGGGTATTCACGTACAATATCTCAAATGACGCATCTCATCTAGGGACTACTTTCACTCATTTGACTTTGCATTCCTACATCGTTGAGCCTAATTTTTACATCCGAGAAGATCCCAAATATTTTTATGTCCTAGAATTACAACATGAGCTGTAAGTCAAGGACTACTGGGCCAATTGCATTGATAAATTTGAAGTGTGTGAATAAGACCATATAAGGATGATAATCGGTGAGATGAGGAAATTCAAGTTCTCATAGTATGAAGATATTTTGCATGATGATGGGAAAAAGATGTATGATCCTTAGTACGCGTGTTGTCCACTCAAAATTCCCTGCTCTGATGAAAGTAAAAATTTCAAAATTTTGAGTTTAAGTGTTTTCTCTAAAGTACCGAAGTCGTGAAATTGAGAAAATCTGTGTTTTGGGTCATTTTGTATGTATTTCGGGCCTGTCGGACATTTTTGTCCCGCGTGTCCCAAGTTCGAAGTGCGTTCTATTCCCCGATCGGCCGAAATCCCCGAAGTTGTTCCATTTTCGGGCCCGTCGGAACTTTTCGTCCCAAGTGTCCCAAATGGAATTGTGCAAGTTGTTCCATTTTCGGCCGTTTCGCCCGAACCACGTACTTCACGCGCGTTTTCGTCTCAAATGTCCCAAGTTCTCCGGACCTATTGTAACATTTTTCGCCCGAACCGGCCGAGTCGCGTACTCCGGAACTTTTTGTCCCAAATGTCCCAAGTTCAAACGGGCCTTTTGTTCCATTTTCAGCCGAAACACCCGAACCGCGTACTTCACGCGTTTTCGTCCCAAATGTCCCAAAATGCATTTGTGCGTCTTCTCCCTGTTTCACCCGAATCGGCCGAGCCGCGTGTTTCGCGCATTCGCGTCTCACATGTCCCAAGTGAACCAAGTGTCATTCGTACCAGTTTTTGCCGCTCTACCGAATATCCTGCTTATTCAAATTGGTGGGTATGCATTAAATGCGCATTGATCACCCTTCTCTCTCCTCAACGGCTATATAACGAGCAAGCCACCTTTGCAATTCTTACATTGTTTCCATGCTACCCTTGCTCGAACCCTTGCAATTTGAAAACCTGCGCGTGTGTCCCCTCCCTCTGAAATTCCTTTCCGAGCCTGGTTTGCGGTTCTGTCCTCCTAGTTGCTATCAATATGGAAGATCAAAGTTTTGGAGTAGGCTTTGGGAGAACTAAAGAACAGTTGGCAGAAGGGTGAAGCTTTCAAGACACTGGTTGTCTCTGCTTTCAAAGATATACACTGTCATCTTCAGGATGAAAATTCTGGTGTTTCCCTTTCCTTGCAAGAAATCAAAGCTCAGTTCAGAGCTTTTGTAAAAGATAATTTATTCAAGGAAAGCTCCATCTCCAAAGAAAAAATGAAGGAAATCTGCTCTCTTCAATCTGCCATTGGAGAAGCAAATAAAGATTATCATACTCATGTCGAGTTTGATAAAGAGATGGAGAAATGTCTTGGATTTTGGACTCAGTCTACGGCCAACACGTCAGTCCCTCGTGGCAGAGACATAGCTGAGGCGTTAAAGAAATTGAGCGGTGGATTACGAAGTCGATGGGTCCCTCTCGCTTTGGTGGCCCCTGTCTTCTTCCCCATTCTTTTCTCTTCTTCCCTTTCTTTTTGTTTTCTTTGTAAGCGATTGGCGGTCCTTAACTATTCTTTAGTTAAAAGAAACGGTTACGAAGAGTAACTGAATTGTAAGCTATATAATGGCCTTCTTTACGCCATTCTAAAGAGAGGAAGAACTTGGCTTATTTTCTGAAAAGTGTAAATAGATCATAAAGAAATCAATACGGAAGGACTTCCCATTCTTTGTCTATCTGATCTCTGTTATTCCTAAGCTTTCATTTATTTTCTTTGTGAAGATCATTTGTCTCAAGTTTATTAGTCTTGCCGATTGCATACTCTTCGACTTTGCAAGCATGGTGATCTTGTATAACCAAGAAGGAACTTTGTGTCCTTGATTAATGAATCTATGTTATGTTAAGAAACTTTGTGTTCTAGCAGATGTTATTTACAGAACTTTGTGTCTTTGAATTCCATCTTATTTATCCGATACAAATGATCTTGTTTCAATTCATTGTGACTTCGCATACATAAAGAATTACTCTGATATCTATAATTCTGCATGTTGCCTTTTTGCTCTTTCCCGTACTCTCATTTCCTCAGCCCTTTTTGTAATGGATGATCTTCATAGAAAACACTTTCGTAATATCCAAGTTTAACCAACAAATCATGTCTTGTACATTTGTAAATAGGTTCGTTTCTGAATAAGGGAACCTCTCCCATTAAAGAGGAGGGACTTCTTGTCCCCTGACTGTTGCTCTTCTTAAAAGTCCTATTTGACGACCAACAATGCGGAAGTAGATATGTCCCCTTTACCGCCAATCAACTGGTATGTTTGTGAATTAGGGGATATATTAGAGTGGACTGAGAAGGTGGTGAGGAGAACGAGATTTTTTTCAAAATAAGCGAGCCATGATCATCCAGTCACGAGGAATTCCACCAAGGTAGAAGCAAGTCTCCCATCAGTCATCTTCAAAGGTCCTAGAGATGAATTCTAGTTCTTAACACTCTGAAGCAAGTTCAAAAAGAAATGCCACAGAACTAGAAGCTTCTCCTCACGAGAAGATGCCAAAGAAACTCAGGGTAGAAGAAGGCTCATTTGCATCATTACGAGAGGAATATTTGATCATAGAAATGTAGGAAGAAAATCCAGTGGCAGAAACACAAGTGGATGAAGAACACATGGTTCAAGATCCATTCTTTGAGCCACCACAAGAGGTTTCCCCTCTCAATGACACCCATGTATTTCTCATTAAGGATTTGACTCCTCCTTGAGAACATGGAACTGTTGGTGCACCTATCATTGAGCCCAAATCGATGAGATGTTTCCTTGGATGCAGGAAACAATTGTCCCTGAAACCCACACTACATAGCAAGTGGTAGCACCCAATCTATCTCGTGATTGTCTCATTTTCCAAAGAATAAAGATCAAGGAAGCTTGCACATATGGCCTCATGGTTCTACATTGGGGAACATGTAATCAATACATCGAAGTAGCTTGGCCCAAGGTAATCAATCCAGTGGATGAGATGACACTAGTTACTTTTTAGATGAGTACGATTCAACCTGGGACCTGACAACTCATGAAGGGGATTTGCACATGTATCAGTAATCTTCCACTTGTATGGTGGAAAGGAATAAGGAGTATAAGAATAACATTGATGAACTAAAAGAGTAGGTTCAAACTCTATCATTTTATGTGCAACATCTAGTTGATCCTAATGTCATGAAAATTCCCACTAAGGAAGTTACACCCATCAGTAGCTTCAATCCAAAATCCATCAAGAAGACACACAGGTTCACAATACAGGAGCAAGTGAATAATGAATGGATCAAATAAAATTTTGAAAAAGGGAAGTCAGTGCTCCAAGAATTAGTCAAAATCTTCGCTTACATGTGTGCGACAAAAATAGGACCGAAAAATAAAAGAGGACTTGGAGAAAGAAATTGATTATTGGGAAACTTTTAGCCTAGTAGTAGATGAAATGAGTAGAACACATCACAAGGAGTTGATCGACAAGAAGATCTTTGAAACTCCCTCAGAAGACTTATCACATGTGTGGGTGAGGGCCTTGGAAATCAGGTTTGAGGTAATCAATTGGGCCATCACAGAACTGGAGGAGAAAGAGGAACAAATGTACAAATTGTAGGATAGTGTAAATACAATTTTTAGAAACTTGGAGTACTTGAAATGGGCTGCCGATGAGTTGATTGGTTCATTTAAATAATATGTCAAGAAAGAGGTAGGAAACCCATTTTCCTTCACTAAGGATACCCTTGACTTCCTCTCAAAGATTTAGGAATCTATTGCACTTATTGTAGAGAAAAATTCATCATGGTTTAGGAAGTGCAAAGACATCAATAATGTGGCTGATGGATGAATAGATACCTTGAGCTGCATTCACATTCCTCATATTGACAAGGTGGAACTGCGCAGTTGTTCATTTTAGAAAAGATCTTGGAGGAATAAAATCCCTATTAGGAGCATGAAGTGGAAACTAGGTAGGGAGCGAGATCAAATCCACTGAAATGGATCATCCTTTTACATAATTCTCCTTCTTTCTTCTTATTCCTCTTCTTCCTCTCTCTTCTCTTCTCACCCAACACTCTCTCTCACCAATGTTATATTTTTACGTTGCAGTTTTCACTTTTTAATATAAATTTAAGTGACTTTAGAAACATAATATAAAATTTAAATTGCCTTGTTTTTATAAAAGGGACATAATTTAAGTGGAATATGAACAATCTAAAGTCACCTTAAAGTATTTGAAAATTCACCGGGAAGATGAAGAGTTACCTTCTCTTCTATAAATTGTAACAAGCTCCTCATTTGAGCTTCTTCTTAGACAACTTCTGAGACTTCTTAGATATTGGAGCTATTTTTGTGAATTCATGAGAGAGATATCCTTGTGAAGAGAGCAAAGAGATAGAAAATTTCTTCCATTTTCCCTACTAAAAAATGTCTTCTATTTCTATGTTATGTACAATTTCTACTTGAGCTTCAATAAAGGAAGAAGGAATTTTAGCCTTTTTGACTAAGGATTTTAGTGGTACTTTGTGCTCATTAAACACTATTTGGTCTTTTTGCTATTACATAGATTTTTTTCTTCTAAATTCAAGTGCATGTAATGAAACTTCTAGCTAGTGTATGCAAGTCTCTAATTTTCTACTTGTAGCATTAGTTTTCTCTTTTCTAAATTTCTCACTCCCTTTCCCTCTTTCCTAGAAAATTCCTCTCTTACAAATATATGCAAGATTTTTCCGTAGGGTCATTGGAGTGCCCCTGTTGGATCCTCGGCCAAAATGCCACCAAGATAAAACTCACTTATTACTCGCACATGCACATACGACATGTACCGCACAAAGTTAATTAAAGGGACTTAGACTCCCAAAGTGTTTGTAAGATAACCACCAATTTGTACTTGAAAAATTTTCTCACCAACAGATTTTGGCACCCACCATGGGGAATATTTAATAGCATCTACACTTGAATACGTCCAAAAGGTCAGAAAAATACAAAAAAATTAGAAAATTCAAAATTCAAATTTTTTTTTTTCTTAAACTTGAATAACTATATGAGCCTCATGTATACAAACCGTGGCTATTATAGGAAATCCTCTTATTGAAATACCTAAATTTATCTTCCACATCTAAGAGGATATTGCTTTAGATTTGAGAGAAGCTATCTGGCATAACATGCGAAGTGTCAACCGCTACTTCATTACATTGCTACAAGAATTTTTGACCTTGAAGAAGAACACACCTTTGCTTGAATTGGAAAGGTAGAGACAAATTTCAACACCACAAAGAAGAGCATATATTTCCTAGTTGGCTTGTATAAGATACACCCGATAATAGAGTCAAGGAGGAAAAACTAACCCCAATTTTGAAGATCTTCAAAGAAGACAAGAGCTACTCAGAATTCAAAGGTATCCCTTTCGTCAAGCAACCGGTCATGTTGGGAACCTGAGTGTTTCCAATCCTTTGGATGGGGAATTTCAATACATCAAAGAGAACCTTTAAGATTTCATTGACGTAGAGACCAAAGAAGTAGCTAGATAAAGAGAAGCAAGAGTGGAAGAGGAAATAAGAGCTCAACTTGAATAAATTGAAAGACTTCAATCTGAGGCAAAAGAAAGAACAACAATAGAAGCCACAACCTTAGCAAGGCTAGAAGCTAGAATCTGAAAAATAATGGTAGATTTTGATCGTGAGGACTATAGGCCTAATGTACCATGGGAGGAAACACTGGACAACTCACCCTTACTCAACCACTTCACAAGCTACCAAAAGGCTAAAGGAAAAAACTTCCCAAAATTCAAGAGGGGATGGTTCTTAACTCCTTGAAGAACATGTAGCAAAATTTATCACCACTTGCGGTGTAGTGGGAATTGAGGAAAAATATGTGTCAGTCCAGCTCTTTATGGATTCACTCCAAGAAAAATATTCCAAATGGTTCTACATGCTATCCCTAAGGTCTGTCAACTCTCGGGAAGATATTATAAGTGCATTCAAATACAATTTCAAGACCACAAAAGACTATCAGGATATCTTGGTCCAATTGGTATAAATGAAGAAAGAAACCTCTGAATCAATGAGAGACTTCATAGCAAGATATAACAGAGTGATAAGAAGAATCCCTAAAGATGTTGTGCTTCCTAAAAATAATTTAAAGAGATTCTTCATCGGTGCCTTTCCGTAAGAAGTAGGTTTCTTCCTTAGAAGAACCCAACCTAGAACATTGAGGGAAGCTCAAGACCATGTGATAGAAACCAATGATGATCTAATCTGTCCAGTAAATTGAAAGGCCCAAATGGAAAGAAAAAATTTCAGAACTCTAGCTTAGTCACCACGGACCCAATGTTCCAAAAAATGGCAAATGACTTGGTTTCCTTGAAGAAAAAGCTCTCCCAGATTACAATGCCGAATACTCAAAGGAAACCAAATCCTCCCAATAGACCAAGGATTTCTCCACCTCATCACCAAATCACTTTTGAAGCACAACAAGTCAATGATGCTGTGATACCAAAGAACCAGAGGAGGAAGTGGAAATTGAAGAACCTGAAGAAGAAAATGCGGGTGATGATGACAACTATCTTAAGGTCGAGGAAGTTAATGGTGATATGCACAATGGACTAATTGAGTACATTGACAATGAAGATGATGATGATAAAAAAGCTCCAAGTTTCTCATGTGTAGTTTTCACTTGCACATAGTTCAAGAAAGTTGTTCCATCCTCTCAAGTAAAAGACAATAAGAAGAAAGAATATTCTCTTATGGAGGTTCCACAAAATAAAATCATTAGTAGAGGATCACCACTACCACCTTTGATGGAGTCGGCTAAAGAAAAATCAGACCCACTGGTTAGCAAGGATCATGCTGCCATACCAAGTAAGTCATCCAATCCTTCTCCCACTCAAAAATTACTAAAAATAATTCTCCTTCAAATTTTGTTTCCAAAAATCATCTAAGGTTCCATCAAAACCTACATCCCCACCTCCTTCCAAGCCAGTTATTGCACCCATGAAGGAAAATTCAACCCTAAAAGTAGTAAAACCTTTGCCATGTAAATATTTTTTCATTACGTAACCTCTTCCTTTCTGTCAAAACTCCATTTGAATTTGTGGAACACGTAAGCAAAACTAAAGTCCAACTCATATAAATAGAATACCTACAAATGCACCTTGCCCAATTTTATAGGTTCATTGATGTAGTCCGTGGTGGTAATGCTATAATCTCAGTCCAAATTACAAAGGCTTACTCCCCACACCGCCTTATCAAAACATGCTAGCCCTCAGTGCCTCCAAAACCAACAAGGTTGAACCTTTCTACCTGTCACTCCTCATTAAAGGCTTCCAACTAAATAATTACATCATAGATTTTAGAGCCTCAGATAATGTGATGCCCATCAAATTTGTAAATTCTCTAGGCCTCACCTTGACCCGAGAAAATGGCACCTTCTATTCAATGGAATCCAAATAAGTTCCATTCATAGGAAGAATCAAAGATGCATATATAGCATTAGCTGATTTTCTAGATAAGAAGGCGCTTCTAACCATCCTGATGGTGGACATCCCAACATTATTTTGCATGCGCTTCGAAAGTGAAGATTTTGTAGATACTCGGGTGGAGAAATAAAAATGGATTGGTCATCTGTAACTATTCTAGTGAAAGGTGAGATAAAAAAGTTGTTGTCCAGTAAGAAAGATGAAGTTCACAGTATGAAAGTCTGATGATCTAAAGGAAAACATTTTTTTCAAGATAACGAGCTAGGAAACTACTTCCTCACATTAGAAAAAATATGAGAAATTTCCATTTCTTATGGAAGAAGAAGAAGACAAAGTTTAGATGATGGAATTTGGTGGTAGTCATTCCAGTGCAGGTTTGGGAGTAGGTGTGGTGTTGTACTCTCCTTTTGATGAATTGTACCCATTTGGCTACTAGCTGTAATTTGATAATACAAATAACACAGCGTAATATGAAGCTCTCCTCTTAGGCATGGGCATGGTAGAAGACATGGGAATAAATAATCTGAGATGTCGGGGTGATGCAGAGGTGCTAGTAAAGAAAGTCTGACAACAATATCAGGTGAAAAATCCAAGACTCTGGCATTATAGAAAATGACTATGGGACTGCATTGAATCTTTCGATGCATTTTCCATCAAAGCTATCCCAAGAGAAGAATTAAAAGGTCGATTCTCTTATAGTGTCGGCTTCCCCAGTGACACCTCATCCTTCTTTTGGTAAAGACAAGGTGACCATTGAAATGATATTCAGGACTAGTGTACCAGATAATGCAAATCATTGGCAAGTCTTTAATGATGATAACCGGATTTTGGAATTTTTGGAACAAAGGGATAATTTCAATAATCTCTTCTTTGAAGGAAGTGAAAATCCACACCGAGAAGTGGTAGCCGAAGAAGAGAAAGAAGGAATTGAAGGGATTAATGAAAAAGGAGTGATCAAATTGAAAGGAAACAAGATTCCCAAAGGCCTAGTTTCTCTGGAAGACCTCTTTGAAAAACATGAAAAATTCATTCAATAGAAAGAAAAAAAATCTTCTCGGTGCCCAGATGATTTTGATAAGGAAAAAATCGAAACCCCAAAGGAACCAAGGATGGTCAATATTGGAAAAAAATTCTTTCCTGAGGAGAAGAGAAGGTTTTTTGCATTACTCAAGAAATATTCAGATATTTTTTCCTACTCTTATGATGAACTCAAATCCTTCCAACTGAAGGAAATGCATCACTCAATTCCCTTGAAGCAGGATGCCAAGCCATTCAAGAAAAAACAAAGGCCATATAACCCAAATATTGTTGATACCATTAAAGAGGAGGTAATGAATATGCTTAATGCAAGGATTATCTTTCCCATCCATCATTCAACATGGGTGACCAACATTGTGCCGGTGTAGAAGAAGAATGGTGAAATAAGAATATGTGTATATTTCTATAACTTGAACCAGGCATTCATTGAAAGACAATTATCCTCTCCCTATCATGGACCACATTTTGCAAGCAGTCACTAGATTTAAAATTATTTCATTGCTTGATGGGTTCTCATGGTACAATCAAATCAAAGTGGCAAAGGAGGATTGTACCAAGATAGCCTTCACAATGCCTTGGGGCACTTTTGCCTACAACAGAATTCCTTTCACCTAATCAATGTGGGAGCTACATTTCAAAGGGTGATGGATTTGGCATTCAAAATTTAAAGCGTTGCATCGTCATATATCTTGATGATCTCAAAGTGTTTTCAAAGAAGAGGGGAGATCATATCCATCACTTAGAACATGTACTTATAAGGTGTAGAAAACATGACATATCACTAAACCCAAAAAGTGCATTTTTTGAGTTACGGAAGGAAATTTTTGGGACACATTGTGAATAAACATGGAGCACACATTGATCCTGAGAGAGTACGAGCCATTCAAGCACTATCTCTACCCACAAGAAAAAAAGGAGTTCATTCCTTCTTTAGAAAGGTGAATTTTCTTCGTTGTTTTTTCTTGAGTTTGCTAAATTGACAAAGCACATCACCACAATGATGAAACCATAGGAAAACTTCAAATGGAACAATGAAGGAAAATAACATTCGAAGATATAAAAATCCATTCTTAAGGCTCCGACCCTTGTGTATCTATATTTTAACAAAGAATTCATCATGTATTGTTATGCATTAGAACATACCCTCTTTGTCGTTCTTGTTCATAAGAATGATGAAGGCATGGAAGCACCTATTTCTTTCATGAGTTGTCCATTGAAAAATCATGAACTAAACTACAACCAATTGGAAAAGCATGCCTATGCAGTGGTCAAGGCTGTAAATTTTTTCATATTTTACATCCTCAACTCTCATATGGTGGTGATGGTCCTCGACAATACAATCAAGTCCATCTTGACACAACAAGATCCCAGAGCTAAAAGAGGAAATTGGATTGCAAAGAATCAAGAATATGACTTAGAGATTTGACCCTCCAATCTGGTAAGGGGAAATGGTTTGTGTAGGTTGATTGCTGAAGATGAAACACTCAAAGCTCAACACGGTGAAGACAATTGTGCTTGCTTAACTTGTTCCGAAAACAATCCATAGGTTCTCTTTGTAACCACTACTGATGAGTGGTATGCTGATATTTCCTATTACTTAACTTATGGAGAATTCCCTTCTCATCTTGATTATAAGAAAAGGAGAACACTCAAGTGAAGGCAACAAATTTTGTAATCTAGAATCACACACTTTACAAGAGAGGTCTGGATGGATGCTTCCTCAGTGTGTAGATAAAGAGCAACAAGAAAAATTGCTTAAAGCATACCATGACCAAGCGTGTGGTGGAAATTTCTCAATGATGGTCACTGCACACAAGATCCTTTGAGGAAGGTATTATTGGCCCACCCTCTTTACAAACACTTAGGAATGGGTTTCCAAATGTGAAGCATGCCAACAATTCGTTGGGAGACCATAACTTGTTGCACTACCACTCAGGCCAGTTGTTATTGAAGAACCATTTCAGCAATGGGGACTAGATTTCATTAGTGTTTTGAATCCTCACTCAAGTGTGGGGCACACCTATGTGCTCACAACAAAATACTACTTAAAAATGGGTAGAAGCCATTCTGGTCAAGCAAGCTAACATTGAAACTATGTAACTTCATCAAGGAGAATATCATAGTACGTTTCAGAGTGCCATAGAAGATTGTAGCAGAAAATGCTACCTATTTATCTTCAAGGGAGTTGACTAAGTTTTGCTATGGATATGGAATCTCTTTATCTCATTCATCGGACTACTATCCATAGGAGAATGGGCAAGCTAAATCGATTAACAAGAACATTGTAACCATCATCCGAAAACTCGTAGATGAAAACAAAAGGAATTGGCATAAAAATTTGTATGATGCATTATGTGAAAACATGATCACTCCTAAGAAGGAAATAGGTATGTCACCATTCCAATTGTTGTATGGGGTCGGCAGAAATTCCCAAGTTCCTACAGGGAATAGAATATGGACAGTACATGGATTCCATTGACAAAGAGGATCTTATTTCTTGTGAATATAGAAGAAAATAGACTCTGAGTGGTGACCATATTAAAGAACACCAATTAAAAGTAAAGAATATTTTTGAAAAGAAAGCTAAAGTGAGAGAATTCAAAGCTAGAGACTTCGTCCTGCTATGGGACAAGAGAAGAGAACTGAAAGGTAGTCATGGAAAGTTTGATTCATTATGGCTCGACCCATTCCAAATTCACAAAGCTTGTGGAAAAAATATTTTCTACTCTCATATTTGGATGGAACGCCACTAGAATTGCCTTGCAGTGGGTAATACGTAAAATTGTATCATCAGTGAAAGTGGGTTGTCCCCTGCCTTGTACCATAGGTGATTTCTAGGTGTGTTTCCCTTTATGTTTTGTGTCGTGTATTTACTTTCCATTGTTTTGTGTGTGTGTGTGTGTGTGTGTTTCCTTCTTCATCATTCTTATCTCTTGTAAATTGTACATGAATCTGTAGGTCCCAATGGATAAGGGACTGGTCAACAAATCATATAGTCTACGAAATTGAGATTCGGATTCCCCATGTCATGTATTCACTACACTCAGTCCATGGCATGTCCCCAAGCTAGAGCCAACCGTTGTCATGAAAATGTGCAACAAGGAAATAAACAATTTATGAGCATGAAAAATATACCCTTGTGTTAATTTTTCAAGTCCTATCATTCCAAGACACCTTGGGTCTATCTAATCAGTCCAAGTGACCTCCCGATTAACATTATCTCATCCCCCTAGGTGATTTAGGAAATCCCATTCATTCCCCTAGGTTATTTTAGGAGTCAATTAAATGTCTCAAGCTATAGGTAGTTGTGGGAAGGGATATCAATGGCCTCCCTAGGGCTGGAGAAACCCCATGGAGCAGAGAAGTTAAGGTAGTTTCGTCAAAATTAGGGGTCACAGGCCTAGTTAGTGCACCTACCAAAACAACTGCTCAACTTCCGAAGGTGATTCCAGGAGATCTGGATGGAGTTAGGAGAAAAAAAACATATTCAGAAATATAATTCCAATACCTACCAAATGGCGAAATCATTTTTTTCACGAAACTTTGGCGCATTAGGTCTACAAGCAGTTTTTCTCATGTACAACTGGAGTACCAAATAGAAAATCCGATTTTTTAGGAATCATATGGAATAATAAAGACATGATACCACCATCATTGGATTAAAAAGTCCATTTCTAGTAAGGATCATATAAATTTTCACCAAAAAAGTCCATCAAGAGCTAAATATATCATCATCTCAAGTTGTCCTCTTAGAGTGAGTTTGGGAGTTAACCAAATTTTGGGAGGACACGTGTTAGCTCCAAGAGCCTCACGGAATTTTTTGTCCCCGATATCCCTCAGGGTTAGGGACATAAACCATGAAAAAATGTTCCCACCCCCATATGACATCTAAAACATCATTTGACCCTCAGGATTTTCAATTCAACCCCCGGGTGCAATTGGGGGCTCAAATTCCCTACCGTTGGATATGTGCCACGTGTCAGCTCTAGGATCACTGTGGAATTTGATGTCCCTCACATCCCTCACATGTTAAGGACATCAAACCTTTAAAAATGTTCCCATACCTCTAAGGGAAAATTTTGGTCACCCATGTGACCTGCTTCCAGCCCCTCAGTGCTTTAAAGCTGATTTTCTAGCTCTCACTCCATTCGCCGGATCACCGCCACGTGTCGCCATCTTGATCACCGTGTAAATTGATGTACTTCACATCCCTTTGAGGTGAGGGATGTCAGGGACAAAAAAATGTACCAGACCTCGTGCATATTTTTTGAATTATTTTTAAATCCCCAATCGCTATTTTTCCGTTTCTTATGTCTAACTCTCTCGTGCACTGTTCTTCCTCCAAACTCCTCTGCAACTCCCTACCACCACTCCACCATTTTGAATCTCAAACCAGGTATATCGCAGCAAAATTTTCCTGCACTCCATGAAATCATACAAGTATCATAAGGAAGTTTGAGAAAATAAGGAAGAAGAAGCGAAGAATGAAGAGAAGAAAACAATGAACATCTCCATAGCCATGAAACGAAGATTAATAGAAATCTATAAAACTAGAGCATGAAGCAATGCATTTTTTTCTATTTGTTCCTCTATCCAAGAACATCAAATGCATACCTTAAAATTCTCCTCTCGTGTAACATATCATTCACAATGAAGAAATCTCCTTTCGACTCAATGAAGAAAAAGTTGAATTTCCCGTTAAACCGGTTGTTGGATTGAAGAAAAATTTCACGTGAAGCACCAGAAGAAAAAACCCATATCAAAAATATTTTTTTTTGCAAATGGAGGAGAAAACTAGACCTACAATTTTGAGGTCCATTAATGGCTGCCATGACTAGAAGCACTATCAGTCTAAAAATTGAAAGTTTAAAATCTCCTAGAATATTGAGCGGGTAGGTCTAAAAATTCAGAGGGGTGATATTGGGAAAAAACCCATATAAAAAAAAAAAAAATTTCCATATCGATCCGACCTCTAGAAGCCCACTTTCTAAAAATAGCATGTCTTCTACATAGGGAACTACTATTTTGGGAAAGTCATCAACAAAATAATGTGCGAAGGAGAAAGAGACATCGAGAGATGCATTCAGCTGAGAATTCATCAGAACGGGCATTTTAGCACTTACTAAAAATAGTAAGTGGTCCCACAAGCACCTGCCAAAAATAGAAAGTTGATCCAAAAGGAGAGAGGAATGTAGGGAGAAGAGGAAATCAGAGTTGCAACATTCAGTTGAGGTTCGAGGGAGTTACTTTTTCATACTTACTAAAAATAGTAAGTTGTTATTTCTAGGGAAAACATGAAGTAGAAGTGGACAGGATAGAAAGCTGGCATAACCCTTCACTGTGAGTATGAGATAGAAGACGGTGATGTCTTGTACATGGATCTAAATGACTTGATAACTTGCATGACAACTAAAGATCGAAAGAAGATTGAAGATCAGATATTCACTAGTGGCTTGTTTCGCTACCGTAGGAAACCTAGTGTTTGTCCAAAGTCTTGAGTTGGTCCTATCCTGCTCTCACCACTATGATCCCTGAAACAAAAACCATCTGAGCTAAAAATGCTACAATAATGGTAGTCATCAGCCCTAAAACCATATGAATTTGTCTACAGATACAGAAATCACCCAACATGTTTGTTATCTTGAAATACATGGCCTTGCACGATTGGGAAACGATAGATGCATACCTTCAAGGGGTTGCAATTGGGTCATGGTTAAAAATATGAATAAATCCCTCAAGGATGCCAAAGAACCTTCTCAGGTGCAAGTTTCAAGAAGGATATTCAGATGTTATCACTCTCCTTAGTAGAGTAATGGGCGAAGCAAGCACAAGAGAATTCCAATACTGGATGGGCCTTTTCATCTTGATGTTGAAAGAAGGAAAATAAAGAATTGATTGGGGAATATTATCAGGGACAACCTCCATCTACAACTATTCCAAGTACCCATGATGAAGAAGTTCCACATGAATTCTTACTTGGTTTACCTCCTCGCTAGCTCAAGATAATTCAAGGGATTAGATATCATGCAAAACATTTCTGCCAAGGTGCATGCATTCAAGAAACTTCCATAGGTGGTGATGGAGGAAAGCCATAGGAATTTCAATCACATGAACAACACGTTCATAATGTATGTGGTCCGAAGCTTAGAAGGGGATCTGGAAGCTAGGATTTCATCACAAATGACATCCTTGATCAAGAAATATGGTTCTTATTTCATACAATTCTTGACCTTCTCCTACCTGTGAGTTTTTGGCTTCGACCAAGCTCTGCTAAGGCTGCCTAAGTACCTTAGTGACCAAATTTTATTGTTTGAGCTCTACAGATAGATCATTCAAGTGAATAAAAAGCTTAGAAGTAGGAGGAATAAGTTGATTCCATTTCCTATCTCTCTCGGGGTATTCATGTGCAAGATCTCAAATGATGCATCTCATCCTGGGGACTACTTTCACTCATTTGACTTTACATTTCTACATAGTTATGCCTAATTTTGACATCGAGAAGATCCCGACTCTTTCTATGTCCCAAAATTGTAACATGAGCCATAATTTGAGGACTACTGGGCCAATTACATTGATGAATTTGAAGTGTGTGAAAAGGACCATATGAGGATGAAAATCAGTGAGATGAGGAAATTCAAGTTCTCTTAGTATGAAGATATTTTACATGATGATGGGACAAAGATGTATGATCCTGAGTATGAGGCAATAGAGATGTCCCCTTTACCTCCAATATATTGGTATGTTGGTGAATTAGGGATATATTAGAGCGGACTGAGAAGGTGGTGAGGAGAACGAGAAATTAGTTTCAAAAGAAGTGAGCCATGATCATCCAGTCACAAGGAATTCCCCCAAGTTAGAAGCAAGTCTCCCATCAGTCATCTTCAAAAGTCGTAGAGGTGACTTCTAGTTCTTTACACTCGAAGTAAGTTCAAAAGAAATGCCACGAACCTGGAAGCTTCTCCTCACAAGAAAATGCCAAAGAAACTCAAGGTAGAAGAAGGCTCATTTGCATCATTGTGAGAGGAAGATTTGATCACGAACTGTAGGAATAAAATCTAGTGGCGAAACACAAGTGGATGAAGAACACCTAGTTCAAGATCCGAGATTAAAGCTGCCACAAGAGGTTTCACCTCTCGATGACACCCATGCCTCTCTCATTTAGGATTTTCCTCCTCCTTCAAAATATGGAGCTGTTGGTGCACCTATCATTGAGCAGATTCGATGAGAAGTTTCCTTGGATGCAAGAAATAATTTTCCTTGAAACCCGCACTATGTAGTAAGTGGCAGCACGATCTATTAGCAATTGTCTCATTGGCCAAAGAAAAAACATCAAGTAAGCTCACATATCTAACCTCACAATTCTACAGTGGGGAAACGGGTAATCAATACATCGAAGTATCTTGGCCTAAGGTAATCAAGCGATGGATGAGATAACACCAGTTGATCTTGAGATGAGTATGATCTAACTAGGACAAACAACTCCTGAAGGGGATTTGTACATGTATCAGCAATCTTCTGCTCACATGATGGAAAGGAATAAGTAGTATAAGAATAAGATTGATGGATTGAAAGAGCAAGTGAAAACTATATCATTCTATGTGCAACATCTATTTGATCCTAATGCCATGATAATTCCTACTGAGGAAGTTGTACCCATCAGTGGCTTCAATCCAGATCCATTAGGAAGATACATGAGTTCACAATATAGGGGCAAGAGAATAAAAATGGATCAATTCAATTTTTGAAAAAAGGGATTTCAGTGCTCTAAGAAGTATTCAAAATCTTCCCTTACATGTGTGTGACAAAAAATAGGACACAAACATTCAAAGAGGACTTGGAGAAAGAAAGGGACTATTGGGAAACTTTGGGCCTAGTAGTAGATGAAATGAGCGGTATGCATTGCAGGAGTTGATTGATAATAATATCTTTAAAACTCCTTAGAATACTTGTTACATGTTTGGGCAAGGGCCTTGATAATTAAGTTTGAGGAAATCAATCGGGCCATCACAGAACTGGAGGAGAAAGAGGAAAAAGCATACAAATTATAGGATAGTGTAAATCAGAAAATTCAAAAACTTGGAGTACCTACAATGGGTGAGGATACAATTGCTGATGAGTTGATTGGTCCATTTGAAGAATACATCAAGAAATAGGTAGGCAACCCATCGTCCTTCACTAAGGATACCCTCAAATTCCTCTCAGAGATTCGGGCCTCTATTGCACTTATCGTAGAGAAACATTCATCATGGTTCGGGAAGTGCAAAGACATCAACAATGTCATCGAGTGATGGATGGATACCTTGAGCTATGTTTTCATTCCTCATGCCTACAAGGTAGAACACGTAGCTTCTTGTTTTAGTAAATATCTTGGAGGAATAGAAGCCTTCTCAAGAGCGTGAAGTGGAAACCAGTCAAGGAGTGAGATCAAATCTCTGCAGCGGCTCATCCTTCTACATAATTCTCCTTCTTTTTTCTTCTTCCTCTTATTTCTCTCTCTTCTCTTCTCACCCAACACTCTCTCTCATCAATGTTATATTTTTGTGTTGAGGTTTGCACTTTTAATATAACTTTAAGTGAATTTAGAAACATAATGTAAACTTTAAGTCACCTTGTTTTTATAAAAGGGACTTAAATATTTAAGTGGAATATGAACAGTCTAAAGTCACATTAAATTATTTAAAAATTCACTGGGAAGATGAAGAGTTTCCTTCTCTTCTATAAATTGTAACAAGCTCCTCATTTGAGCTTCTTCTTAGAAAACTTCTTAGACTTCTTAGATATTGGAGCTGTTTTTTGTGAATTCATGAGAGAGATATCCTTGTGAAGAGAGCAAAGAGATAACAAATTTCTTTCATTTTCCCTACTCAAAAATGTCTTCTATTTCTATGTTATGTACAATTTCTACTTGAGCTTCAATAAAGGAAGAAGGAATTTTAGCCTTTTTTACTAAGGATTTTAGTGGTACTTTGTGCTCATTAAACGCTATTTGGTTTTGTTGTTATTACACAAATTTGTTTTCTTCTAAATTCATAAGCATGTAATGAAAATTCGGGCTAGTGTGTATGCAAGTCTCGATTTTCTAATTGCATCATTAGTTTTCTCTTTTCTAAATTTCTCACTCTCTTTCCCACTTTCCTAGCAAATTCTTGTCTTGTAGATATATGCAAGATTTTTCCATAGGGTCGATGGAGTACCCCTGTTGGATCCCCATCCAAAAGGACACCGAGGATAAAACTCACTTTTTACTCGCACATGCACATAAGACAACTACACTTTGGTTAAGTAAAGGGACTTAGAATCCCAAAGCGTTAGAGATATAACCACCAATTTATACCTGACAAGTTTTCTCTCTAACAAATATAAATTATGCTTAATTCTTATTTACTAAATTTTTGCAACAAATATAAAAAAATCAAGATGAGGAGTCGATGTGCAAGGAGTTGCACACATTTTTCTTTCTGCCATGATATATTTTTAAGCAAAAATTGTTTTGTAAGGTAGGAAGATAGATATTCCCCATTGGGCTATTTCCTACATTCTCGCAATGATTTAAAATAAAAAAATTGATTGGTGCACATACTTATCAAATAAGATAAAAGCTGATATTACCAATATTCGAGTTATTTGAAAAGCTAATTGTTTGTACCACAAACTATATCCCTAATCATTATTTTGAGGCATATTATAATTTACAAGGTGAACCAACTCCTAATTACATTAACAAATATATGAAGAAATTATCCATTTCAATTAAAGAAGAACATGTTAATAAATTATATTTTGACGTTAGTAAGATTATTCACTTCTATTACAAATTACATTTGGATGTTAGTAAGATTATTCACTCTGTTTGCTTCTTTACCTTATGCGAAAAAAATTGGGAGCTATTCTATAAAAAAAGTAGAATCAAGAGGAAGAGGTCAAAAACATCTTGAGGCGTGATGAGATTCTGATCTAAGATAGAAGTTTACTCATCACCTCGGCCTCAAGTTTTTAATTAGTAAAATGACTGAATCATAATACTCCTAACATTCAATATTATTTTTTTACATTTTACCATTTTCCATTTACCATTTACTACTTACTATTTACAATTTACCATTTACCATTTACCATTTAACATTTTGTAGGGACTTTGGACTACCCTCCTCATTTACCACTACAATCATCACCCACTTAATCACTTCATTTGCATGCATCTACTCAAGTGTAACAAGTGCAACCTCATGCTCCACCACTACAATCACCCATAGATCCACACAATAATTTCAAATTCAGATGCGGCTAGTACAGGTTCCCTTTCAATAAGGTATAAAATTGTTTCTTTTTTGTAATTTTTACAATTTTTATATAAGTTAGTAATGATTTTGTTCTTGACAGTGCGTTCCGGTTCATCACCATCTATTCAAATGATGCCACCTCCTCCACTAGTACCACCATTCGAATCAAAGTTCCAACAAGAGGAAGAAATACCACTGGTAAATGCATGACACTTCTAGCCCCTAATGGGACACTAAACATTCCTTCAAAATTTCCCAATCTCTCTTTCGGTGGATTGCCCATTACAACGGGAAAATCATATTTAAATCAAATTAATTTAGATGAAGATTATTTGGGAATTGATAGCAATGACTCAACATTTTTTTGATACATGTGATATGGATTTAGGGCACATAGATATGTTTTCGTTTCAATGTATTTATTTTAACATTGATACATATCAATTTCATGTCAATTTTTAATTTTTAAATCCTTTCCAATTTTATTATTTAAATTTATTTTAACACATAAATAGGATCAGGGAACACATTGGAAACAAGAGGTAGTACAAATAGCTCAAGCCTCACCCCCATCCTCTCCATCCTCTTTGGATAGTGATTTGGTTGACTAGTTTTTATTTGGATAGCTTGATTGCTAATGTGTGAAGCCCATGTCTAAAAATTTGTATTCCTAGTATAAGTCATCTCAAAAAGTGGGACCTAAGAGATAACATGTTAATTAAGGAGATAAATAATCATTTTGATAATCATAGCTAGAGGTATAGTTTATATGTTGCAGTTCAAAATTATACAGCTAAGATAGATGTCTTACTAAACCAAGCACAAGGTGGGATTGTAACATATAATAATAGTTATCAAGACAATGTTTTAGATAAAGTTTTGAATTGATTAGAGAATATTAACGTTGAAGCCCAAACATATTACAAAAAATGGTCAAAGGATAAAGATTTGGTAGAAATTGCCAATGTTGAAAGAGATAAAGATGTTGTAAGTATTATGAATTACAAGTTACAACATTAAATTTTAAATCATATTTTATATTACTTTCAATTTTTAATAATATGTTTTAATTAAGCTCAATTTTTTTATTGCATTTGAAATATGAAAATTTAAAAATTCAAGAAAAGGTGTTCCAAGTTCACTTGGAAACAACTAAGAAAAGTTTATCCATGGCAATGCAACTGAAGTAAACTATTGTTTTGATTAACAAGTAAAACAATACTCTGAAGTGGATTATCAAAGAGAATGGAATGGATGCAGAGATTTTTTTCAAGACAAAGGTAGCTACAAATCCTTCTTTTTTATCCTCTAAAGATGCTTCAAAGGAAGATGAAGCAATTTTAAGGACTTAAATATTATTCTGAGAGGATCTTGTAAATTATTTAATTCTCAAAGTAGGGAATAGAGTAGCGATTGGGAAAAGTGACACAAAAGTCACAAAAGAAAAGGAAAAGGAAAGTGGGTATGGGGAATCTATTTGAGAAAATACTACATGTGCAATTTTATTTGTTGGAAAATGTTTATAAAACTTAAAACTTGAAAAATGTTGAAGTTTAAAACTTGAAATTTGAATATTTGTTTAAATTTGAAAAATATTGTCATTGTCTACTTCTATTGTCTAAGAATTTCAGATAGTTTTTCAACAAGATATGCTTTCACATTGCAATGGTTTTCATGGAATCTCATTTTTTACACGTATTATCTTGCAATCTAGAATTTATATTTTTTTATATATAGAAATTCTAGATTGTGAATTGTAATGATATCAAAATATGTATGGAATGCATTTACTTTAATGTTGAAAGTTTAAATATTTACAATGCAAAATATGTAATATGTATACCCTAGATCGTGTTTAAGTATGTAAAATGCAAAATATACTAGATGGATAACTCAAAATATGTTTAAGTATGTAAAATGCAAAATATGCTAGATGGATAACTCAAACTATGTTTGATTCATTACACTTTATTTATTATTGTCTTATGTCTAATTACGATATTTGAAAAATAGTGTTCCAAAATGCATGTCACAAACACTACATCAAAGCAATTTGAAAATACCAAAATAAATAAAATAGGATTATTATAACTTCAAGTATGAGAGATTTTAAGGTAAATTTATATGGGATGATGATGTATACGAGTGCAAATGAGATATCTTCCTTTACAACAAGCTAGGTGACCCGCAAATGCCAAGAAATCAACATGAAAAATGGATTAGTAGATAGATGGGTGGGTTGCCTAACAATGTCAGTTCAAGAAGTGAGAGCTTCCTAGGATGGATGTCAACCCACATTTTTATAAAGATAAGATAAAATATTGATAGATTAGATGTAGAAAGATCGAGATAAGAAAAAAAGTGAAATGCAAATG
Organism: Taxus wallichiana var. yunnanensis; assembly: GCA_018340775.1. Classification (NCBI taxonomy): domain Eukaryota; kingdom Viridiplantae; phylum Streptophyta; class Pinopsida; order Cupressales; family Taxaceae; genus Taxus; species Taxus wallichiana. The sequence goes on from CM031234.1 coordinate 49,583,439, forward strand.
AAGTTAAAGTAAAATGCAGATCTGATCTAAGAAAATCAAATCAAACCTATGCATGTTAACGAGGACTCGAGACCTGTAGTGCCGATTAACGGTGGATCGGGAGCAGATCAACTGGAACAATGACAAAAATGTAGATATGAAGGCCTTGGAAAATAGTGTTCCAAAAATGCATGTCAAAAACACAACATCAAAGAAGTTTGAAAATACCAAAATACTAATTAAATAAAACATGATTATTATAAATAATTGTATTTGAATAAATGTAAGTTAATACCTATAACATTTTAAATGATAACTAGAGATGAAACAATCCATTTTCAATAGCCTCCTCATAGTTGATATTTGCATCTGCAGAGTTAGAGCACACACCAAATCCATTCTCATCATTGAAAACATTTGTATTCATAGTTGTATTACTAACACCTCAATGAAAAATATGTAATATGCCACGATGGATAACCTAAACTATGATTAAGTATGTAAAATGAAAAATAAGTAAGATAGATAAATCAAAATGTGTTTGATTCATTACACTTTATTTATTATTATCTTGCATATAATTATGATGTTGAATAATAGTGTTCCATAAATGAATACCATAAACACTACATCGAAGCAATTTGAAAATACCAAAATAAATAAAATAGGATTATTATAAACAATTGTATTTGAATCTATTATTATGAAATTGAATACATAACAAAATTTAAAATGTTAGGTGACAAACAATAAATGTAAGGTGATACTTGTAAGATTTGAAATCATATTTAGAGTTGAAACAATCCATTTTCAATAGCTTCCTCATAGTCAATATTTGCATCTATAGAGTTAGAGGACACACCAAATCCAGTCTCATCATTGAGAACATTTGTATTTACAGTTGTATTATTAACACCTCTTCTTTTTCAATAAGGGAATTCCAATGTGTAATTCCTTTGTCAAAAGGAAATGTGTCATGGGAGTAGCGTGAAACATACAACCTCATAAAACTGTTTATATTTTTATCCAACTTGTTTCTTAGTTTTGAATTTATAGAAGATAAAGCACCAAAAACCATTTCATCCTCCACAGATCCCAAAATCATTATTTAGATCAAATCATATAATCAAAAATATTCATTGATGTCTTCTTGTAACACACTAGTTTGGTAGATTTTTCGCGAGCTCTTGTAATTGCACCACTCTGTTGAGGTTCATCTAAACAATGATATTGGCTAACCATTGTTGTTGCAAAATTAGATGATTGAGACTTTAATAAGTCAATATTAAATATTCCTTTGATTTCAATACCATTTACCTCTGATGTCTTTGTGAAATGATCCATTGTTATACTCATGTATTTATGAAATAGCTTCTTCGACAAAATTTGCACAATAACCTGCGCAGTATTCCAAAAATTGGATTCATCACTCTCATAGCTTAAAGAATTTTATCTTTATTGAAATGCTCTCTTATTTCAGATGCTAAGGATTGTGCAAATTTTTAAGCTTTGTTCATGTATAACCTAAAATATAATCAAACAAAACACGAGTCACAAGAACTTATTCTCTTTGTGATCTGGAATATCTTATATTTTTTACAAACTATGTAGTGGTATCTCTCTCCCATTAACATTGATACTGAGAGATGATCATAGATATTAAATATAAAATTATTATTTGGATTCTGAAAATCCAATAAAACCTTCTAGTTATCAAAAAAATGTGTATCAAAACTTTGTTCTCGAAAATTACAAGATATCAAGATATTGACATGCCCACTTTATCATTCGTATAAAATAAAAATATATATGGATCTCTCTTGTCTATGATTCATTAATGTATTGATATCCTTCAACATTTGTAGAATCCTAGCCAATGTAAGCATTGTTTCTAGATCCATTAAATGAAACAAAAATCCTTAGCTTTTTTAACTTCATGACGATTTGTGCATGAAACCGACATAATGATGGTTACTCATTAATTCTTCATGTAGGATCATACAAAGAAATCCATATTATATCAAAATACTTTAGAATCTTTTTACCATATGTAATTCCAATTGAATTTTTTTGAAACTCAAGAAATCACTTTGTACTTCTTCACATATAAGAATTTAACTCTCGATAAGGTATTCTACTCTTGCAACATTTTCAAAGTTGTTAACTATTTTATATACTAGATTAATTCTTTGATCCATACAATGAATTGTAAACATATAAGGGGATATTGTTGTTTGCAATCAAACACACAACCTAGTTTGATGACCTTGCATATCGATGCACCATCTGCACCAACACATACCAACTTCATAACAATTTCATATTCATTCATGCCAATAATATCTTTCAAATTGGAAACAACTATTTTATATAGGTTTTCAGCATTACAATTTTCAACCATTTTCTATACAACCAACATATGTGGTTGCCTTATATGATTTTCAAAAGTATAAACATGGATGCATACCCATGAGGTGTTTTCAACTATTGTTACTTCATCAATTGATAGAGATATAAAATTTGCATTTTTACACTCTCTTTCAAATCTTCCTTTTCAATAATTGTAAGGAATTTATCCATTTCCCATGCACTGTGTTTTGACAAATGAGATTGAGGAACATTGTGCATTCCATTATATTGAAACAATTTTTTTAAATAAATGAAATCAGAAATAGGTATTCCCTTCTTAAGGATGTGTAATATAATAGAGAACTGTATGCTTTTAGCATGCAAATTTGATTGAATCACCTTACCAATTTGTGATGTGATTGTTCTGCCCTTTTCCATGAGATGTATATGTCTTTTTCTCAGATTCATACTCTTTTGTGTATTTAACATGCATACATTATTTTTCACTTTTTCATTTGTGTGTTTTTTTTTTGTCCATCCTCCCACTATAAAGTCATATATTGTTTTTGATAATTTTTTCAATTGTGTCTAACTTCGATTTGCATTTTTGTTACTTTCCCATTTTACAGTACATATTGTACATGTACATTCAATTGGGATATCTTCAAAATTAGATGGTTCTATAGGTTTGATAAAAGGAAATTTTACATCCCACTCAAACTTATATGTCCTACCAAGTTTCCACATATTCTTGTTTGCTTTCAAAGTTTTACTTTTGCAACCAATTTTTTTAGGAATATCATGATCATCTTGTTTCCTCTTTTTTGAACCATAATTTTAATTTGATTTTGTTGATTATTTGAGATATCTTGATCCTCTCTTGGTTTTATCTCAACAACAATATCTTCAAGCTCTGACATCTCAATAGGAATATCTTTAAGATCTGACATCTCAACAAAAATATCTTAAAGCTCGACATGTTGTCATCATAGGTATCATTTGGTTGATATTGTGTTGAAGCCATGTCCACTTCAATAATACCTTCCACACAGTTTTTACTCTAATTGATTCTAGTGGTAGCTATATGGTTTTTGGTGGTAGATGTATCAATAGCCGCAAATTTTCCAAAATACCGAACAATGTTGAATTTTGAGATATTTTGGTTACCTTTTGGGTCTTCCGAGCACTAACAACTTCCACTGAGTACTTGATTTGGGAACTTTTCACCTATTTACACCCTTATTGGATGTCTAGAATACTATCATGCTTATATATCCTTGTCGCAGCTATACACTTTTCACATGTCCGAAACCTTTTACACATCACCAAGCCTTATCGCATGTCAACAAGATTTTTTGCGTGTCAACAAGCCTTGTCACGAGTCAATAATATTTTTCATGTGTTAGCAAGACTTGCCACATGTGAGAAAATTTTTCACGTGTCAACACCCTTGTCGTCCATCAAAACCTTTGTCATGCATCGTGAGCCTTACCTTTCATGCATCAAAAAACCTTACTTGTCATACGTCAAGTGCAAGCCATTCTTATCATGCATCTGTAAAACCTTATATGTCACACATCTATAATATGATCCACAACTTTGTTACATGTCTACAATATGATTTACACTTATTGTCATGTGTCTGATGGTACTTCAAAAAATTTCACGATGCTTGATTATTATTCGAGACGATACCTTAGTAGTAAGTTACTTGTATACTACCTACCAAATTACCTATGTTTATATAGGAGTAGTTTTCAATAGTAGGAAAATTTGACCCCTAAAAATATTATATTGGAAATTTTAGGTGAATGGTACACTGACCTACTCCAAAAAAATTCGTTTTCATATTTTTTAAATATGGCATGTTTGCAAAATTATGAATATTTTCCTCTAAAGTTTTCCATACTTTACAAAAATGTACCATGTTACAATATATAGAAGATAGGGGAAGAGAGGAAGGAAAATAGGAAATTTAAAATCCTCCCATCAACCATTGATTAAAAATCATTAATTTCTCTATGAAATCATGTGGGTGCCTTTGGAAGACCATTTCTACACACTACCCAATCTATAGAGAGGAGTGGGTGTTGTTCTTCATTAATGCTGGTGGTTGGAGAATGATTTAATGACATCGCGTGTTCAAAACCATCTCTTTTGCCTCAAACCCATGTTTGGAATTTCAATTCATGAATATGTATTAAAGTAAAAAATTATTGGTCCTAGAATGTAGTTGTTGATGAAACCTTTCCAACAAGATCAATCTTGATTGATTTAGTTAAGCGCAACATGAGTTATGGGTGAAAATGATCAATCAATTTCTCTATAGCTTCCCTCGCACCTTCCTCCTTTACCATGGGTTTTCAAATATTTTTTCCATTTTCAACATTCCACAACACTTGATTTTCTAGTAGGTCATGGTGTCTCCAGCGGGTTTTACTTTCTTGTTAGGGGATAACCAATTCCTCCTAATTCACAACCCATCCTCTTCCCTTATTTCCATGGGTTAAGGGAACCCGCAGAACACTAATTTCCTAAAGATTGTGACACACTAAGTTAGTGCCCTGCGACATTTCCTTTTTCACCAAGTTCCAAAATGGACTTTGTTAATACTAAAATGATCTGAGGAATTTTTGAATAACATCAAGAAGGTTCAGAAGGATCATCATGAGTAATTTTTGTGGTCATCTTGAAGCTCACATCAAGATATCTCTCAAAAATGTTTCTAAACACTCATTCGACAACCCGAGGTTTATGTGCATCATGAAAAAGAGGAGGTTGCGATCATAGTAAAAATTTCATCATTAACAAGATCAATCAATCCCCTTCCCTTATCCTCTTATCTCCCTTTATTCTAATTATTCATTGTATACAATCATGGTATTTTTTCCTATTCACTTAAGTGACAATATTTGTAATTTGTAAAAGTATTCTCTCAAAATTATAAGAGAGAATAAATTTGTCTCTTTTAGGGGAAATTGAAAGGTCACAAGTGGAATAGGAACACAAAGATTCATGTAGGAAGGAGATGAAAGGTCAATTCACAAGGCTATAAATTGGGATGGCTTCTCCATTCCAAAGGATCTTGAAAATTTAGAATTTAATCTCTTTATAGAAATCATGAATTGTGCTCGCTATTGAGATTTGTATTACCAACACATGAAATAGAATCTACTTTTCTTCCATTTTCTTTTCTCTTTTGTTCCTATAGTATCTCTTATGTAATTTATAAGTATGGTTATCAAGAAATTTCCTTACATCTTTGATAAATGAATGTAAGAACTATGTGTCTAGGTTTTTTCTTCTCACTAAATGAAATAATTGTGCTTTCTTCCAATTGAATTTTGAACTACTTCGATTATTGAGTGTGAAATTTACAATTTTCCTACTCACAAAAATAAAATTTATTTCCTAATTTCTCTCCTTCACCCCTCATCATTATAATTTCCTCCCTTGTACCCTATACAAGCACTTTTTCATAGGTTTATGGAAGTGTTCCTATGTGATCCCGACCTATTTTTTCCAACCCACATCACTTAGATAGGAATAGATTAGTTTACATTCAATAATAGGAGTTGCACCATTCAATGCAGAGGGTGTAGCCCCATGAGCATTCATGAAACACCTAATTTTCCATATCGACAAATTATTTCACCAACAAATATGAGCATTGAGAGTTTTTATATGTTCCTCCAATAAACTCAATTGTTCCTTGTACTCTTCATTTTGAGTAAGGAAATGGGAAGTGGATTCCTTGAACATATGAGAATCACCTTCGTGTGAATTTTAAACCAATGAAATGTGGATCAACTCATAGTTTTTAGAGTCATATACTCAACAGATTTGCATTCTTAGGCCTAGAAGCTTCCGGATAATGGTTACTTGAGGTGCCACTGAAGAAGAAGGAAGTTGTTTAGGAATTTGTACTTCACTTGGATTTAAAAGTTCTTGATATTTATTTGAATTCAGGCATGATATATTTTTGTGTTGTTCTTGGATCACTTTCTAACATTTCTTGAATCCATGGAAATGGCTCTTCAGAGTTGACATGATGTTCATTGTCGGAGCATTTTCAAAATCTTGATGCGGGATCACTTCTTGTTCATCATCGAGAGATATTCCACTAAGGAATACATGTAATGATGTTCCTAAAGAGATGGATTCTACAATGGATCACTCTTGCTTGACTCAAGAAGTTATGTGGGATCTACAATGAGCTTTTCCTAATTACAAGCTCTCCACGCATATGGAATCACTTTGTGCTCTTTGTTCATTAATTTCTCAACTCAAGAGTAAATTTAATGCTTACATACCTCAATTATCATGTGAATATTATAGGAAAGTATGAGCCCTTGAATGGTTCAAATTATTCATGCACATTGATCTTAAGTACTCAATTGAATTGGGTACCTCACCTAGCTCACCCAATTCACTTCAACTAGCTCAATGATCTCAACTCAACTAGCTCTCTGAAGAGATGATGGTGGATCAAAATTGATTGATGAGTTATTAAGACCCACTTATCTTGAATTAAAATGGATCTTTTGACTCTTTTTTAATCATTTTCGACTTCACAATGTCTCCGGATTTCACCTATTACACCCCATTATGTTCTGTCTTCACCCTCAACGTATTTATGACTAGAATGATGCTTCGGGTTCCTTATAAAGAGTGATTTTCCTTGTTTGAGCTATGAAATAACTTTACAACCCTATTAAGATGTCAAAAATAAGTGAGATGAGTGAAATTGGAGCTAATTACAACTTTTTACATCTAAAATTGGGACTTTTAATTTCTAGCAGGGTAGGACCAAGACTTGCTATTTTGTGAAATCTTACCCTTTTTGCTCAAATTTGATCCTCGAGTCTCCTAAAATATTTAATTCACCTCCATTGACAATGATTTATAAATTTTTAGTAATTTTCTATTTTTCCTATTTTGGGAAAAATTGCCAAGTTTGTCATCTTCATTGTTCTCGTAAGTATTATGAATGCACTGATATGAGAAAACTTACTATTTTTGGTAAAGTACTATTTTTAGTAAGTGAGGACACTAAATAATTAGTATTTTTATAATATTCACTTATCCATGTTTTTTTGCAATGAAAATGTCTTCATTAGATTCAACTCGTCTTTGCGATCTTGTGCTCCAAATTTCACCTCAATCCATCTACCATAATGTTTGGAAAATGAAAAAATAGCTTCTAGGGCACAAAACTAGGGTTTTATGCCATTAATAAATAAGGGACTCATCCAAATTTTTTTACAATATTATTTAAAGAATTTGGAATGAGGAACAACTGAGAAAATCTTAATGGATTTTACTTGTAGGTTTGAAAGTTATGATTTTTTCATGGTTTTTACATTCATGGCTTCCATGGATGAATTTTTACAGAGTTTATGGTAAATTTACAGGTTTTGGATGTTTCATATCATCAAAAATTTCTTCCACCTCAAACTTTTTTAAGAAATGAGGTTAGTAGAAGTTGTTTTGAGTTTATAGCTTGTCAGACGACCGTGTTTTTGAGTAGCAGATGTTGTTTGAAAGTTAGGGTTTTCAATTCATGGATTGGGGAACATTTTTTTGTTTCCTTTGGAATGGGAACAATGGGTTCAAGAAAATTTTCCCTCACCTCTACTTGAAAAGTGTCACATTTTGATTGGATGATGAGGATAAGGAGAAAACCACCATTTAACAGTGAGGGGTTGAGATTAGGTCATATGGAAATCATTGAAAGGGGATAGAGTGGGGTGAATTTTCATGTCTGCTCTATCCCTTTAGGAATTTGGAAAATAGGGATAGAAATTTTTTTCACTCACCTAGTGATGACAAGTGGCAGCATGAGATTCAATGAGGAGGATGTGAGGAAAAACTAGTTTTTACACCAAGGAGCTTGAAAATAGTCGTATGAAAAACCAGAGGAAGGAATAGAGTGGGGAAAATTTTCTTGTCCCATTGGGAATGGGGATATGTGGGATAGAAAAATTCACCCTCACCCTATGTTGACAAGTGGCACCTTTTCATTGCATGTTGGGAGGAACTAGAAACACATAGATAAGACCTGTAAAGTGTTTATCTTAGTCATGTGAGGAACTTGGAGGAAGAGTTGAGGTGGGGAAAGTTTTTTCCCTATATTTACCCTTGGGAATGGGGAAAATAGGGACATAAAAATTCCCTAAACTTGGAGGTGACAAGTGTCCACTTGAAAAATTGGCTAAGCTATTTAGAAGCATAGATGCGAGAGAGACAAATTATCGATGAGATTTCCGAAGCTCCGGGTATTTTTGGTTAGGTATTATATTATTTTAACTCCCAAAATCATTACAAGAATAATGTTAGTGGTATTATCCTTCATTTTTTCCTACATCTCTCTTAAATAACTCATTTTTCCTTGGGACAACAAGGTTTGTCAAAGCAAAGAATGAATTGTCCTGAGAGATACTTGAGACTTATGAAATATTTAAAATTTCCATCATGTATATTGTTCAACCATATTTTAAATTCCTATTTTATTTACTCCTAAATATGTAGGGAGCTCCAGTAATCATCCATAGAAGATCATGTATTGATTTTGACCATAAACTCCTTGTACCTTAGAAACCCGATGTTGCTCAAATTGTTTCTAAACCTACAAATTTTCCCTAAAATTTCGTAAGTCAGTTCCAACATGTTCAAAACCCTTCAATAAAACCTCTGTATTAATATAGGATTTTTGTTCCATCCCAGAGGATGCACACTAGTTCTAAAAATGTCGAATAAGCCTTTCTAGACCTACCCAGAGAACTAGCCGTTGGAAGTACTTCTCAGATGAGATGAAATAACATTGTTTTCTCATTTAAAAACCTAAAAATATTATTCAGAAAAATAGAAGGAAATAAAAGGTTATTATAGGAATGACATATAAGGCGGGATGACTCGAGAGAGGGATTTAGGAAGACTTAGGAGATTTTTTTACATTTGGGTCTAGTTGTCATGCTTGAAATTTTGAAATTTTCATGCTACACATTTACATGACAACACTATTATATAAGAATCCAAATATTTAAGAATTTTTTTGATGGATGAGCTTCATGGGATCATGAGTATATATGAGACTAGAATAGATGATGGAAGACCTTCTAATAAGGATGCTAATTTAAAGGCTAAAAATAAAACACAAGGTAATAAAGTAAAGGATAGTTATGAATTAAAAATTGATGATGAGAAGCAAGAAGCCATGTATATTAGAAACCTAAGGAGAGGATCAGGTAATTACAAAGGTAAATTACCATTTAAGTGTTTTAATTTTGGCAGGATTAGTCATTTTTCATCTAAATTTATAACAATAATAAGGATGAGCATGAAGAAAATGATGAAAATAATGACGAGGGTGAGAATCATCACAAGAATAATAACATGATTTTTAAGAATCATGAAGGAAAATTCAAGAAAAGAAAAATTTCTACACTAAAGAAGATAACAACTCCTCGATGTTAGTGAAAATAATTCATCTAATAATAAAGATGACAATGATAAGAATAAAAATGATTGCAATGAATTACAATGCATGGAAAAATAAACAAGAGGAGAGTGTTTAAACAACCTCAATGAATACTCCAAAGATGAAGAGGTAGAGGTGAACCTAGAAGTAGGATCGATAGTTATCTAGATGAGTGAAGAGTCAAAGAAATAAGAATAAAAATTTAAGTGTTGGATAAGATATTATGAAGAAAAAATCAGTAGCATGAGTGATGAACATGGAGAGATCATCAAAGAGCTATAAACTCAGGTTGAGTTGGTGATAACTTGTCTCAAGACCAAGGAAGAACAATGTATCAAAGTCAAAATAGAGATAGAATCTTTAAAGTCGAGTTTAATCAAGAAATAAACAAGTTGAAGACCTAGCTGAATTTTGAGAAGAGTGCCTATGTTATTGATGGTATATTATGTGGTAAAAAGTATCAAGATGATAAGATGAGTTTTTTTTTCAATGAATACCATAAGAATATCACTGAAGATGATGTGATGGGTCTTAAAGATCAGAAGGAGAACAAGGAGAACTCAAACATGAACAATAAGGTTAACTTCGAAGGAATAAATCTATCAAACAACCTAATGCCATGTGGTATGAAAATTATTTCAATGGTTACTATTATGCATGTAATCAATTTGGTCATAGAGAAATATAATGTAGAATGCCTTTCAAGAATGAATACTCATGAGACTGTGGAAGGAGGTACAATTCATATTAGTCAAGAGGTAAGGATTGTTTGCTATAACTATCATAATACTAGTAATATTTCAATATTATATAATCATGAACCACCAAGACAAAAAAATTGGTATCAATCTCCTAGAATTCAATAAATAAGACATGATATGAAGGTTTACACCATGAAGTCAGGTCCTAAGGAGGAACAAAAGACAGACAAGCATATCATGAAGTATGATCTTTTAGATGAAGTAAATAAGGAACAAATGATAATTAAATTAAGTCCTTGTGATTCTACAAGAAAATGTGGATTGTTTGTTATGGAAGAGCATAGATAAAATGTTGAAGAGTTCCAAGAGTGCATGAAAGAGCATAAACAAGATTTTTAAGAACACCAAGATTATTTTCTATCAGCTCGGATAGAGGAGAAGAATGATGTTGACATCAAGCTAGCGAGTGTCAATCAAGAACAAGAGGATATTAAATAAATACTATCAGCCTAAGGATTTCAAGGTGATGGATATTTTGATGTTATTAATGTCCTATGAATTGGGATCTCTTCATTAGGGTTCATGAATACATTCATCATTCGGTAGAAGAATTGGTGTGTTTTTCTTCTTTGTTGAAGATGCTTGGTAGATTAGTAAATCCGAGAAACTTTATTATATTTTAGTCAAAGTAACTGTATATTTTAAGTTTTTAAATAGTCACTTGATAGAAGCATCATGAAGGTGTTTTTAAGAGGTGTTGTTTTATGAAATCATGTTGAAGACTTGGTATAGTTATGAGAAGGAAAGTGAAGATGATTACAAGGTGCTGTGACACATGAGGAATAGGATATTGGTTTGTAAGACCAATATGTTTTTGATTCATTGAGCCTATATGGTTATGCATGATATGAAGACCTAATTGTGTCCATAGGTGTGTTGTTTGGGACATGATTTGAATTTTGACATTCCTAGAAGATATAATAACATGACAGAGGTAAGAGAAATCTAGGTATGCATATTGAAATCATAAAAAATAGTATGAAGAATTGTTTTTAAGGTATTGGCATGAAGGGTAAATTGTTTCTTGTCCATGAAGAATGATTTTGAGGGTTATGACCAGGAAGTTGAAAGAGATCAAAGAAGGAAGAGATTTTTGAGTTTGAAAGAAACATTAAAATCACTTTGAAAATCCAGATAGCATAAGGAAAGTATGAATAGTTTTTAATTGAAGCATCATCATGAAGAGGTATGTGTTAATTTTTCTACGTGGATGAAGATTCAAGGAACCTTCTATATATTATCAACTAGAAAATCATGTAGAAATCAGTCATGACAAATATTTTCCTAGTGAAACAAAGCATGATTGTTCTTTTCTCGCATGAAATTCTAAGTTTGGTTCCTTGAAGTAATATCTTTAGTTAAAGGTTGACCTAGATGATTTTGGAGTCTGATATAGACTGAAAAGTGGTTATTATCCCTGTGTGTCTTAGAGAAGTGTATGGGCTTAGGGGGAGCTTGTTAATTATGTGAGTTGGATCAAGGGATGCAAGTAATATTTTTATTGGTATTTTCATATTTATTTTATACATATCTCTAAGAATTTAATTTGATAAACACACTATGAAGACAAAGTAGGAGTCCCTTGTATTATTTTGAGAAGATCTGTCTTAGCTAGATCAAGAGAAAGTATGTTAGGATTTCAAAATCATAATTAGTATCAATTTATATCTCTCTAAATGATTCAAGAGCTAAGGGGAAGCTAAGAAGGAAGTTCATTTGTTATAGGAACAGGTGATTTCATACAAGAAGATATACATAATCATGAAGATAGGTTGAATACATCTAGACAGATCTAAAGGTGTTGTTGGTACATGAAATGTAAGAAAAGTGTTGTTCATTGTGTCTAAGAAATTAGTAGTAGTTGGTTTATCTTGATTTGTGTTCAAGATGCAGTGTTAGTTTCAATGGTGTCAAGAATATGGTAATTGAGATTATCATGAGTTGAAAAGTGTAATTGGTATCACTCATACACTAAGGAGTTCTTAATCAAAGGGTTGATCCAAATCAATCATGTCAAGAACAAGCTTTTAAGTCTTAGTTCAATTGAGAGGGTATGCATTGAGTAAGGAGAGCATGTCATGATTATTTGGTTGATGTTTCCGAGTATAGTAAAATTTGAGTTTGATTTCAAAGGAAGAGAATCAAAGAGTTTCAGGTGTCTCTTTTAATGTCAAAAGGGGGAGAATGTTCAGAAGGAGGGATCATGCATGTGTAATGATTCATATTATAAGATTTTTTGCAAGGTGTGTTGAGATTTTTTGTAGGTATGATTATATTTGAACATGTTTTGTCTTCAAAAATTGGTATCATGTAGGTCCATGGTCACAGGTGAGTAATTTGGTCAACTATTGGTATCAAATAATTGGTGTCAATTGGTCACCATTTAAGTTTAGTTCAATCTTGTTTATTTGAATTTTAGTTTGTAAAATTCACTCTTTCATTCATGCCAAAGGAAGAGAATGAGTAGATGGCACAAGTACCATTTTGAGGAAGAATGGCTTGAATATGGAAGAATGAGCAAATGAGAATTTTTTTATCTTTTTGAAGTGATTTCAATTTGTAGTATGTTTGTCATTAATTTCAAAGGGGAGATTGTTGAAGAGTTATAATTTATGTATAAGGAGTTAGTTGCGAGTATGTTGTTTTCATTGATGTCAGGACAAGTATGTGTCTTTTTGATTCAAAATAATGTTGTGGGGAGTCTCATTATGAGTTTAAATTGATTCCAAATTATGATTTCAATTTCGAATGGTTAAAACTCGTTGTTTGTAACATATTTTTAGTATAAAGAGAGATAATTTAAAGACAATGTGAATAAAAAGAGATATTATGAGAAGGTATGAGAATAGTAGCTTAACAAAATGAATGGATAAATGTATGTTGAAATTGTTTGAGCATGATAATGTGGTTTAGAGTGCATGAGAAGATGTATGATGGTTTGTGTTATCTAAATAACTCTCCTAGTTATTTGGGTAATTGGCATAAATATTCTGGCTCTTAAGTCCTCATTAAAGGTTGCGCACACTCAAATTTCAATTAGCATAATTCCTTGGTTGTAGTTTCCCCTTAGTGCCCATTCTTTTCCTCAAGTTCCCTTGCACACTTTCTGTTCTCTCTTTCCATTTTCCTTTTCCTCTTTGTTCCACTCCTCCTTGGCACCCACATTCTACATTTTCTCCTTCTTCCTAAGAAACTTCTTTACCATATGCACATCTCAGACTTGCTTCAATCGGATATGTCCCTGGCCCTCTCATGCATCACGCCCACTAATTTTTAATAGTCGTGCCTTGACCATGCATTCTATTCCCACCAGTTTTCCTCATTTCCCGTGCACATCACACATGCTCCTCGCTGCACCTTCATCTATTTTCCTCCGCGCGCCCTTCACTTATGCCCTCCTTTATGCCCTTCTCGTGTAGGTATTCTTGACATGTTTGAGTGTGGCATGTGTAACTAGTCAAAGTGTGCCAATAAGGCACTAAATCCTTGCAACAAATCAACAAGTGACACATGGTAGAAGCAAAAATATTTTCATAGTTGGCCATCATTTCAACTAATCCGTGCACGTCACGTATTTTGCATACGTTGAAAACTCTAAAATATTCTAATAGACATATCTTTAACTATAGATCCGAGATCGGTGCACACTGGACTTGTCGAAAGTCGTTGACATCAGCCACTGGTGCTAGAAATTCAAATTCAAATTCTTGGTGGACCTGGTAGGTGAGAAATGGGAAAATGTCTCTATGAGTAGATCCGATTGCTCCAACCACCTAATTTGATATGATCCAAAGCATCCTTTATTATTCAACATACCAAACGAGGCTTGGGAAGTGTATTTCACATATCTCCAGGTGGATTTGTAGGGATTGAATGCTTCTTGTTTGTGGTTGTGTTTCAAATTCGGGTTTTCCTCCTTATTCCCTTCTTCCTCCATGGATTCATCTATAAGTGTAAGAGATAGACTCATTTTTATGTTGGACACTCTGGATCCTTACGTGTTTTGCTAAGGACTCCATAATTTTTGTATTTTGAGTTGTAGACCTCTAGATTTGGCTCTTACATGTGGATATTAGCCTACTTAAACATTGCAATAGTTTTGTGCATTTCTAGAAGTAATAGAAGCATCATTTTGTGACTATTCTATATCATAACATGTTTGCATTCCACTTTCTTTCCTTTTCTTTTGTAATGTGTCCTGGTTATGCTATTTCAAGTCCCTTATAGTTTCATATTTAGTTTTGTTCCACGAGAACGATCTAGTGAATATGTGTTTCACTATGTTACTTGTGCATAACCTCCTTTCACACATTTCCTTTCATTATCATTCAGAATAGATAGTGTTCATCCCTCTTTTCTAGTGCTATCACATTTTAGTTCAATTTCATTTCATGTCATCCTTCTATCCCTGGTCCCTTGGAATTATTAGCTAAGCTCCCCCTTTCAGTAGTAGAGTAGTAGTAGTAGTAAGTAGCGATAGCATAGAGTAATAAGTAAGTGAGTAGTAGCAATAATAGCAGCAGCAGCAGTAGTAGTAGAGTAAATGTGAGCGATGCGCATGCAGATAGCGATAGCGATACTTAATAGCGATAGCGATTGATAGCGATAGCGAAAGTAGTAGAGTAGCAGCTTGATACTTGATAGCAGTAGTAGTAGCAGTAGATAGAGGAACCGACATTCTTGAGATCTATCCCAAGTATGCAAGGTCCCACAAATTGGGGATGGTTCCATTATGGTATCAAACACCCTAACCCTTCCGAGATCCAAGATGCGAGTACACATTTGAGCAACCAACGTGTTACGGCACACTAGGTGGGAGCAATATTGAAAGCTCAAATTTCATATCTCTAAGTTCTGGTGTGTGGACTTAGTATTTTAGCCTTTGGAGGCTTGTTTCAACACATATGATGACTCCCAACATTTCAAGATCTTTGTTTCAGTAGTCCTTAGTGCATTTCATGAGAAAAGTTCATAAAAGAAGAAGTGCAGTAGCTGAATTTTGTTTTGATTACATCTAGTTATCCCCAAGAAGAGTTTATTATAGAAATCCCATGTGCGAATCTTTGTCTCCTATGCACCGCACCCACTCAACTCCTCAAAATAGACAACCTATGCACCCTGAAATGGTGCATCGGTAACCTCCTCGACTTAGGAACTTTACAAACTTTGTTGGAGGGAGTCCCTTGCTGCTGGCTGTGCAACATGATATTCCAAATCAAGCACTCAAAAGTATTCCATACTTTATCGGTGAGAATCAAGTCACCCCTCAGGAGCATATCCAGGATATAGCAAACATGTGTTCACTGTATCTGATCACACATGATGATGTAGCATCAAAGTGCTACTGAGCCTCTTTCAAAGGTAAAGTTCTTAAATGGTATAGAGGCTTGAGACTTGGATCCATCACCACTTGGGATGAGCTTGGAACAAATATTTGCAATTACTTTGAAGATAAGTCGATCACCTATCTACGGTGGAGTAAATAACGATAACAAGAAGGGAACCCAATGAGTAGATGATTGATTTCAATATCATATTTCAGAAGACTTGGGACATAATCCCTCTTATGGTAAGACCAACAGCCCAACATGCTTTTCTCAGTATTATCGAAGGTTCTCAATAGAAATATTTCAGTTATGATCTAATCCATGGGAGGTAGGACTTTACTAGGTGCTTATAGTATTGTAGTAAGGGTGGAAAATAGTCTTATTCAGGTGAGAAAGATAGATCCTAGACCACCTATGCCCTTGTTCCCAGAAATTTCACAAGCACCCCACCTTCGTGGCCTCTATTCCCATTCCCGAGAAAAATGCGCGGCCGGCTTGCCTCAACATCCTACTCTCTAGCACAATAAAAGGGAGATGAAGAATTGCGGGCCACGATTATAAATTTATCAAACAAAGTCATATCATTAGAAAAGCAACAGGTGTAAGCCTATAGATGTAATTCTAATAAGGCGCATGTCCAAAGTAATCAGCCTTATCAAAATTAGTATAGACATTAAAGATACGCACCCAACAAAATTTATGATAGATGGTGGCCTAATTCACATCTGACCTTGCAAGTTGTCCCTCCCGCACCTTCTCTTCCCGGTACCTAGTGCAATTTGAGTGCTTTTTCTAGTTTAGAACAATTTGGTGCAAGAGTTAGAATGGTGTTTCCCTTGCAAAATGCCTCATAGTCAATATCATTGTGCAATGATGTGTGCACCCAAGCCTTTATGATATAGAATGCTTTAGCCTATGAACCATCAACAAGTGCCCCTAAATCGAGATAACCAAGAAAGATGATAAGCTCCTCCAGAGATAAATTTGATGTTCTTTAGCAATGAGGACTTTTACACAATTAACCAAGTTGTAGATGATGTAAATAGACCATGTGCCCAAGTGCCAAATAACACAAGATATAAGAAGAGAATGTTGGAATCGGGAATGTCGGTCACAATCCCAAAGAACGCGAGAAGATCCTTAGAAAAATAAAGAATAAGAAAAGGCATCTTGCAGTAAAAATGTTCAAGTCCCTACATAGGAGGCCCCACATAAGGCTCCTTCTAAAGCAACATGTGCCCCTCCTTTAGTAGGTCAAGCCTCTGCTCTAGCTAAAATACAAGCTTCTGACCTTTGAATAGTCAAGAAGGGATGTTGTTCCCAAAATACATAAAACAGGGGGCCTTCCATTTAACATTGTTGACTAGATTAAGAGAAAAAACATAAATGTCACAATGTGGGATGCTTTGACCATTCCATCTCAGTGGGATTTGTTGCATGAAGCTCTAGCGCAACTCCCATGCACTAATCCAGCTATACGAAGCCACATGCTTCTATCAACATCTACCAAGAAGAGAAGAAACCAATAAGTAAAGTTGTTAAAACCACAGCCTTCTATATGGCCTTGATCATAGGTAAACACGTAGTGCATAATTGGATGATTGATTCAAAGGTGCTAGTACTTCTATGATGCCTAAGAAAATAGATGATGCCTTAGGTATGAAATATAGCCCTTTTCCAAAGGATTTTTAACTTTATGGTTCAAGTGTCACAACCTTAGGAGTCATCAAGGATCTTGAGTTAACCCTCCATGCATGCCCAATCCTAACCATTACTCAAGATGTGTCCATCATTGACATGTCTCCTTTGTTTTCCGTATGTTTATCAAGGGACTTTCTTGCTAAATTGGGTGGTTACTTGTCTTCTAATTAGTCTCATATGTTACTCAACACAAGGCATGGTACCCCATTTACCATACAAGATAAGCCTATATTTTCCTATCATGTAGAGTCATATGTTCCATCCCCTCTCCAAGCCAATCTGTTTTACCCAAGAAGAAAAAGCTTCAGTTATAGAAGAGAAATATCTTCTCCCCACTATTCCTAACCTAGTGCTTGATGAATGGGTGGATAGACACCATAAATTTGATTCCTATCTTCAAGAACTGAAATCTTATAAAACAGAGCTTAGTACTTATTACATTATAGAAGAAGAAGCTATGTTGTCGCACATGCTTAAGAAAGGAAAATTTGAGTTGGGTCTATGGAAGTTGTACTTTGATGGATCCGTAGCAAAAATGGTGTGGGAGCAGGAGTGTTTATCATTTCCCTAAGGATGAGAAATTATTCTTCATGCACATGTTGTCATTTGTATGCTCCAATAATGTGGCAGAGTATGAAAAATTGGTACATGGCTTGCTCATCGTTGAGAAGAAGAAAATTAAGGCCCTGTAAATATTTGGGGATACATAATTGGTCATCCATTAGGGTACCATCAAATGTCGATAAGGAATAATCTTCTCAAAGATTATAAGCACATATTTTGGGACCTCCTTAAGAGCTTTGATGCTCGAATATGTAGGTGGTACCACGGAGAATGAACAAGGAAGTGACCGGATGGTCGTGTTGGGTTCACAATTATCTCATGCTGAGGAATTTTTCAAAGGAAACACTTAGCACATCAAGATGTTGACCAAACCATCCATTCCAGACAACAACACAAGCTGGAAAGTGTTTGACAGTGACATAAAAATCATCTAGTTTATCTAGAATGAAGCTGAGTTCTCATCAAACATGCAAGCTGACTTGCATGAAAATTATGGTGACCGAGTAATACAACTAAAAACAAAAAGTTTCCTAAAGGGCTGGTCATCTTAGAGAAAATATTTAGCCATGATGATGAGTTTAAGGGTGAAGAAAGGTACATGCACACCATGCAAGAAGATTTCTCTTCAATCATTGTTGCATCTTTGGAAAGAGTTGTTGATCAATAGGACTTGTGCACATGAAGAGAAACATGCCTTCATCTCTCTCTATCAAAAATATAGTGATATCTTCTCATGGGAGTATGAAGACCTCAAAGGTTTTGATCCAAGTGTTTCTTAACACTCTATTGACCTTGATCCTGGTATCAAGACTATAGGGCAGAAGTAGTGACCAGTCAATTCAAAGATAGAGCCCCTCATGAGAAAGGAATTATCCAAAATCATTGAGGAAAAAATATTTTTCCTATCAAATACTCTACTTGGGTCACAAATTTGGTTCTAGTGCGCAAGAAGAATGGTGAAATCAGACTGTGTTGATTTTAGATATTTGAATAAGCCATATCTAAAGGATCATTATCATTTTCCTTCAATGGAGAAGATTCTTCAAACTATGGCTGGCATGCAAATATTCTCCATGCTAGATGGATATTCAGGTTTCAATCAGATCCTGGTCAAGAAAGAGGATCAATTGAAAACAGTGTTTACAACCAAGTGGGGAACATATGCATATTAAAAATGTCCTTTAGTTCGTCAAATGCAGGCACCACATTTCAAAGTGTGCCATGGATATTGCCTTCAAAGGATACATTAATGATTTCATCTTAGTTTACCTTGATGATATAACTATCTTCTCAAAGCAAAGCGTGGATCATATGGAGCACCTGGAAAAAATATTTGAGAGATGCAGAAAGTTTGGGGTGTCTCTTAACCCCAAGAAGGGAAATTTTATGGTGGTGTAGGGAAAGATCGTATGCCATGTGGTTTTAAAGGATGGTATCATAATTGATCGTGAGCACATTTAAGCTATCCTAGATTTTTTCGCCGCGCACAAAAAGGCCCTATAGTCCTTCCTTGGCAAGATCAATTTTTTAAGGCATTTTATCCCTAACCTTGCAGGACTTGTTTGGCCCATCACCTTGATGCTCAAGAAGGACACAACATTCAAATGGAAAACATAAGGAAAATAAAGCTTCAACAAAATAAGGAAAGAGATTTCTTGTGCACCAACACTTATCAACACAGATTATTTAAAGGATTTCATAATTTATGCTTATGGCACTAATACAAGTGTTGTGATGTCCTAACATAAGAAAACAAATAAGGGTTTGGAACAACTAGTGGCTTTGTTTAGCTAGATGTGAAGGACTATGAATTAAAATATAGTCACACAGAGAAGAAGGTCTTTACCATCATGTGCGCACTCAAGCAATTCAAAAATATGCTCACCACCAATCATATCAAGGTGTTATTCTCCCACTCTTCTATCAGAGACTTCATCATGGGAGCTGAAACTAGTGAGAAAAGAGCACGATGGGTGAATAAAATCATGGAGTATGATGTGACTATTAAGGCCACAAAATTGGTAAGAGGTAGCACACTCTGTAGGTAGATTGCTGAGGATGCACAAATTGAGCCAAAGGCTTTATTATTCCTAGATGAGGACCTCTCGCACATAGAACTTGAGAAAAATATAGACCCTGGCACACGTGACTTGATGAAGGACATGATCACATTCCTTTTCAAGGGTGCATACCCTCTTGTTTTAAATAAAGAAAAGAGAAGACATCTGAGGATAAAATATATCCCCTATGTTTTGATTAACGAACTTATCTTCAAAAAGAATGTTGATGGCATGCTATTAAGATGTATCAATGGCACACAAACTGAAAGAGTGTTAGCAAAATTTCATGATGGATTCTCTAGTGGACACTTCTCTTGCCAAAACTATAGCAATGAAGATCATAATGGTAGGTATCTTTTGGCCTAATATGTTTGCAGATGCACACAAGTGGGTCAAAAATGTAAGGAATACACTTTCTTTGTAGGAAAGAAAACATTGGTAGCACTTCCCCTCCGACCAATCCAAGCGGATCAACCTTTTATGTAATGGGGTCTCGACTTCATAAGCATGATTAATCTGCCTTCAAGCACTGGACACAAATGGGTGCTTGACAAATACATAATACTTCACCACATGGACAAAAGTTTTCACGCTTAAAGAATCAATCGAGTCAGTCATCCTTGACTTTCTCGAAGGTATAGTCACAAGGTTTGGCGTTCCTCAAATCATTATCTCTGATAATGCAAAGGCCTTCCTTGGTACCAAAATCATTGATTGGGCTCTAAATTTGGGCATTTACCTAAAGAATTCTTCTAACTATTACCCTCAGGGAAACGGTCTGGTAGAATCAACAAACAAGAACTTGATCAGAATCATGAAGTGCACAATGAACATCAGCCAAAGATAGTGGCATACAAAGGTCTCATGTGTGCTCTGGGTAGATAAAATCACAGTAAAAAAGGTAATAGTAATTTATCGTTACAAGATTTTCTATGGCAAGGAGGATAGCCTTAATTTGAGAATAGAGCTGAATTTGTTAGCACTTACCCAAGACCTAGAATTTGAAGGCACAGACTAGAGAGAAATCAGAATGGCAGAGATGGTTAATCTTGAAGAAATAAGGAAATTTGCCATGATCAAGCTAGAACAACATCAACATCAACAAACAACAAAGAAATGGTTTGACAGGAAGGCTAGGCCTTAAACCTTTAAAGTTGGGGACTTGTTTTTAAAATGGGATGTTGACAGAGCTAAACCAAGGCTCCATTCAAAGTTTGATGCACTTTGGAGTGGCCCATACATTGTTAGTTCCGCAAAGAAACTAACTCTTTCGAGTTAACTCATCTTAATGGAGGCACGCTACACATCCTAGAAAATGGGATATATCTTAAACCCTTCCATTAAATTTTCTACATCATGTTGTGTATGTTATATTAGTTTCAATTCCTCCAAGTTTGATATGCGCACAATGTTGTTTGTACATAGTTTTTTTCTTCTCACGTGCTTCCTACACGTGATCTTTTGTTGCTTCTATAATGTAGATCTTCTTTCAAAGTTTTGCAAGATTCGAGAATAAAGTTAAGAAATGATCTTTAAGTGATTACAAGGGTAGAATCCATGCCCAATGGATGATTTAGGATACCGATCTTCTTCATCTAGCAAGGAGATGGCCCCAAAAGTCACAAAACTATTATCCAAATAACTCTCCTAGTTATTTGGGTAATTGGTATGTTGCACATACCCAAAGTTCAATTGGCATAACTCCTTAGTTTTAGTTTCCCTTGGTGCCCATTATTTTCCTCAAGTGCCCTTACGTGCTTTCTATACTCTCTTTCCATTTTCATTTTCCTATTTGTTCCACTCCTCCCCGACGCCCACATTCT
This sequence comes from Taxus wallichiana var. yunnanensis, assembly GCA_018340775.1. NCBI lineage: Eukaryota > Viridiplantae > Streptophyta > Pinopsida > Cupressales > Taxaceae > Taxus > Taxus wallichiana. The sequence goes on from CM031234.1 coordinate 49,605,483, forward strand.
ATGTTTTCTCCTTCTTCTTAAGCATCTTCTTTACCCTACGCACATCTCAAACTTGATTCAATCAGCTAAGTCCCTGGCCCTCTCATGCACCACACCCACTATTTTGTAATAGTTTCACCTTGACCATGTGTTCTCTTCCCATCAATTTTCCTCATTTCGAGCACGTCGCACATGCTCCTTATTGCGCCTTCTTCCATTTTCCTTCGTATGCCCTTCCTCGTGCCCTCCTTTGCACCCTTCTATGCTAGGTATTCTTATGACATGCTTGAGTGTGCCATACACAACCTTGATCAAAGTGTGCCAATAAGGTGTTGAATCCTTACAACAAATCAGTAAGTGACACGTGGTAGAAACGAAAAATATTTACACAAATGTAATCATTTCAGCCAATCCATGCGCACCACATGTTTTGTGTATGCCGACAACTCTAACATCTTTTGATAGCCATATATTTTGCTATAGATCTCAAATCGGCGTGTGCCTAGACTTTTAGAAAGATGTTGACATTAGCTACAGTGCCAAAAATTCAAATTCAAATTCTTGGTGGATCTGGTAGGTGAGAAATGGGAAAATGTCTCTCTGAGCATTAATGAGAAGATCTGATTGCTCCAACCACCCAATTTGATATGATCCACCCTCTTTTCTTCTTCAATATACCAAACAAGCTTAAGGAAGTATATTTCATAGATCTCCAGGCATATTTGCAGACATTGAATGCTTCTTGTTGGTGGTTGTGTTTCAAATTCGGGTTTTCCCTCCTTCTTCCCTTCTTCCTCCATGGATTCATCTATAAATGTAAGAGATAGACTCATTTTTTATGTTGGAAACTCTGGATCCTTACATGTTTCACTAAGGACTCCATAATTTTGTATATTTTGAGTTAAAGACCTCTAGATCTGGCTCTTGCATCTAGATATTGACCTCCTTCATCATTGTAATAGTTTTGTGCATTTTTGGAAGTAATAGAAGCATTGTTTTGTGACTATTCTTTGTCCTAACGTGTTTTCATTCCTCATTCTTTACTTTTATTTTGTGTTGTGTGTTGGTTGTGCTATTTCAGGTCCCTTGTAGTTCCATATTTAGTTGTGTTCCATGAGAACGATCTAGTGAATACGTGTTTCGTTGTGCTACTCGTGCCTAGCCTCCTTTCACATATTTCCTTTCATTCTCACTCAGAAAAAATAGTGTTCATCCCTCTTTTCTGGTGCTATCACCTTTTAGTGTAGTTTCCTTTCATGTCATCCTTATATCCTTGGTCCCTTGGCATTATTAGCTTAGTTCCCCCTTTTAGCACTAGGAGTAGTAGTAGCAGTAGAAGTAGATAGAGGAACCAGCCTTCTCCAGAGATCTATCCTAAGTGCACAAGGTCCAAAAACTTGGGGATGGTTCTATTATGGCCTCAAAAACCTCGGCCCTTCTGAGATCCAAGATGCAGGTGCACATTTGAGAAACCAACAGTTTTTTTCAAGCTTGAAGACTAAGGTATAGAGATCAAGGTGAAAAAAGCATGGTCTATTGAGGCATGTGGATCATTTTTCAAAGTGTAGTAATGAAAAGGTGATAATTTTCAAAGGTATTAAATGTTATTTTAGGTGTTTCTATGAAGTTTAAAGTTAGGTCTTGAAGGAAAAATCATGAAAAGTGGTTTTATAGGTTTTCACCTAAACCATTCTTGAGGTATTCTTGTCCTATTAAGGCACGATGATCATATTTTAGGGTGTGTATCGATAAAGGTTTGGCATGTTGATTCACGTATGTGTGAATATTTTTAGGTCACATTTTAGAGTATAAATTAATAAAATGATTTTTATTCCTATCAAGTCCATAAGAATAGAGAATGCAAGCTCAAGGTGTACTTTTTGATGTTCATTGGCATGTGAAACATTTGCATGGGGACTTGAGAATTTGAGGAGAGAGAAAGGAGTTTAAAATATAATATTTCTTGGCATTAGTTTTTTAATTGAGGTCTATAGCTTTATGAACAATCGTTAACACCAAAACAGGTATAAAACCCTCCTAAAACCCTAGTTTCAAGTCGATATGGAAGATCTTACTCAAACATGATCATAAAGTATTATTTTTTCAATTTTTATGATTAGATCATGTAGAGGATCTCCCAGTTATCTCCAAATGTTTTTGGTTTGTCAGATGAGTGAGTGGACCCACATGAATATTCTTATTTCTGAATATTTTGTTGTAGTAGTCAAGTTTTACATTGGGATTAAGTAAATGGATGTTTGAGGATTTTATGGACCTATAATACATGTCTATGATGTTTTCTAGAAAATTTCTATCCATTAAGTGGTCATATGAAGTCAATTTATGAAGACTAAATTTGAGGATAATTTTGAGTGTGCTTAGTTCATGTTATTATTGAGCACTTATGCCTTGAGTTAAAGAGTATATTCCACTAGGTAATGTTTATGAGGTCATGGAGCATACATATATAGTTTTCATTTTTCATGCTTGAGTTTTCTAAGGGTGTTCAATCATTGTTGAATATTGGTTTTTGGGGTAATTTGGTAGTTCTTCCTCTCAAGAAGGTTTCATGGTGAAAATGGTTGGTGCAGAGCTATTAAAACATGGAAGAAGTATGTAGAGGTCATTAAAAAATCATATGAAATGTTCTTGTATGTTTGTGAAGGATTTTTAGCCCAAGATGCTCAATGTGGTTCATTATGGAGTAGACCTAATGTTCTAGGCCTTATTGAGACCTAATGATGTTCTATGCTTAATGGAGTTGGTTCATACCTAAAGGAGTTTATGATGTGATGTTTTCACATTTGTATTATTCTCTTTGAGATTTTTACGGCTAAACTAGATTATTTCATGATGGCATGACTAACCTATATGATGATTTGTTTTAGTAACATGTATATATAAGCAAGGTAGTTTTAGGCCTAAGTGTTGGTTATGAGATGAGAAATCTATAAGGATAAAAAGAGGTGTAAGAAGTATTAAAGACCATGAAGAATGTGTGTGTATTGAATATATGAAGTGCTCAGATTATAAAGGTCATATCATCCATGTCTATGTGAAGGTGAAGAATTTGAAGAATGAGTAAGCATGCTCCGATTTAACAAATATCGAAACTTGTAAAACCCTAGATATTTTAGAGTCGCATGAAATAGATAAAATGATAAAGTAAACATATTACCTAAGAAATAAGAAATTGGAAATTGGAAATTAAAACCCTAAGTGTAATAGATTGAATAAGAGACTTATCTAATTTTGTAATAATCCTGAAGTTGTGCCGAGCTAGAAAATTGATTGAACTGGATGACAAATTTCTGCAACCAAACCCAGAAAAATGTAGAATTGTTGAGAATGTCAGGACTAGGGAGCCTAGACTGAGCCAAGGGATCCTAGGTGTTAGAGACCTTTTGTAGTCTTCTTTGACTAAAATAAACCTCCAAAAATGATTTTTCGCTATGTCGCACGAGTGTCATTAGCCTTCACTATTAATCATCTCGTATATCGTTGGATGTCCGCAAAATTCACTTGTGAACTCCTGCAAAACAAAATACCTCCTACAAAACCCCAAACACATCAAATCCTAAAAATAAAAATATGTAAATGGGGAGTATTATCGACCCCAAAAATCACCCAATGATTGAACTTATGACCAAGCATTGCACTACATCTCAGAATCTATGTAGTCCTATGTGTGAAGAATCATGCCCTAGGTGGCTCTTGTGCAAGATGCATTGAATAATGAGAAATAGCTAGATGTAACAATGTAAATAGATGTGTGAATGTCAAAATGAACTTCCCCTCCTATGAAGTGTATGCAGAAGAATGTAGTCCCTTATCCCTTGAATGAAGCTAGATGGATGCTTTTATGCTCTTGAAATGCCTTTGGATGCAACCTTAGGTGATAGTAATAAATGTTTAAAGCTTGGTCCCTTATTATGATCACATATATTTTTATTTATATGATTCCTCTGAATTTTGTAATTAACATCTAAAAGGTGAACACCAAGAAAACATGATGCCCAAAAGATAAAAGAGGCCCAAAAGGGGTGAGTAAGATATAAAGAGGTCGGGGTACCCAGAGGGGACAAGTGCGCTAGGCACCGACGCCAGGCTGGGTGATGGTGTCTAGAGCCAAGAAAGATAAAGTAGTGAAAGTTATATTGGGTAGTGGCATGTGCAAGACCTCATATAAATGAAGAAAGAAAATAAAGAGGCCAAAGATAGATGTCAATTACTACTTTTCTTGCTTAGGAATCATATGAATAGTGATATGTGATTACAACCTAGAAATGTACCCAAAGTGCATGATTTAGTGTCTACATTTTCCCCACTTTATGTTATTAAGTGAATACTCTATAACATAAAGTATATAAGATATGCATACCTAATAACCATGTAGATCTATGGAAAATAACATGCTAAGGATACAAAAAAAAAGTGTGGAGTGATAAAATGAAGCGTGGAAGCTAGAGAAGAGGAAGTGAGCTTAGGGGTGAAAGCATATGTTTTCTATTGTGTTGTGCCTATTGTCATTTCACTTGATGTGTTTAATGATGTGGCTGCTTCTTTCCATAAGGGTGAACCTGAAAAAGAGGAGCAAAAAGAGTAGCCAAATACGTGTATATGAAAAATTTGATCCAAATATGCAAAAGTGTGTAAAAAGTATGTAAAAAACGTGAAAAGGAACATGTGGACCTGATATGTGATGAGTGAAAAGGATAGAAAAGATCCTAAAAATTTTGTATAAGACTGATTTTTTTTTTTGTGATATCACACCAAGAGTGATTTTTTTGGGCGATCTCATGCCAAGTGCAAGTTTTTTGGGTGATCTCACGCCACGATAGAAGAAGTGTTGGGGAGAAAGGTCTAGTGTCATTATTCATCCCTAACTACTTCCCGACACTTTATACACCACTGTAGATGGTGTGATCTTGATTTGTTCTAGTTTGATCAAGTTTAATCTAGTTTGATCTAACATAAAATAGAAAAATAAGATAACATGCATGTTGATTGCTTGAGGGATGTGCATGTACTAGTGAACACTTTGTTGTGTAGAATGATGAAAATTGTGCTGATATGAGAAAGTGACTATAAATTCCCTGGTCATAGGCACCCAGGAAGGGTCAAGGATGCCTAGGTTCTCATTTATTTATCATAGGCGCTAGCATCCATGATGTGCTAAGGACCCAAGTTAGATTCTGGTCTATTTCTATGATTGAATCATGTGTTGTTCTTGTGTCGAGTAAGTCCGATATGTGACTATGTACTATTGAATGGGGCAACTGATTCACCTAATGTATTCCACCTTGTTTGGGGTGCATGTAACATCACTAGGAGGATTTGGACCAAAAGAGGACCAAATGCTGATATGAAATTGATGCCTTGTAGGGTGGAGGGAATGTGTTTAGCATAAACCAAGGCACATGTAAAAAAGTGGCTGGAAACATGTGTTAGTGTAAACAAGAAAATACGCATATAGAAGAAAATAGGTACTCTAGCAAGAAAGAAGACAATATAGACTTTGAAAAGTGGTTGTCAAACATAGGACATTAATCATAATTTCATAGGACAATTAGGGATGAAGTAGCCAAAATCATACAATGTTCACACAAGACAAAGGGCATATCTGAAAAAAATGATGTACAATGGCAAACAATGACAAAAATAACAAACAAAGTATCAGAAAACCATGGTGGAAAATAGTTCCTGTAAATAAAATGTTGCACATGAAGCACTTGTTAGAATGTTAGAAACATAAAAATTATGTCAAAGTTTGTATGATTTGATATAAGATAGTGTGCTAGTAAGAATAATAAGTAGTATAAAATGAAACAATAACACCTGTAGTGTGTATGAAAGTAGATGCCCCAGGATCCATTATGGGACTAGTAAGAGGTACAATGCCAAGAATCCATGTTGCGTGTAAGGATCTGTAGAATTTTTTCATTCAAAATTATAAGGAAAGTGAACATGCATGTGTATATAGAAAATATAATGACATATGATATATTCGTCTAACATAGTAAACAAAGTGTAACATGCGAGTATAAGAAAGCAAGAGTATGTAAAACCAAGATATGCAGTATGTTGTGAGTGTGAATGGAATGAAATGTAAAGTGAGTGTGATAGGAGAAGCGTTCCCCAAATGAATGTGAATGAGTATACATGAGATGAGGTTCATTTATAAATTCCCCCTCATAAGTCAAGAATGAACCATAAAATAAGAGCGCGTCTTCGGGAAATGGTTTGAAGTGTGTGAAAGAAATATATGACTGAAAAAGTGTAGAGAGTAGATAGTGAGTGAGTGTGGTGGGGTTCATTTTTATATTTATACCCTCAATAGTTGAGTATGAAGCATAAAACTAGAGTGTGTCATTGATAAGTGTGTCGTGTGAGTAGGTGATGCTAGAAAATGTGTTATGAATGTGCCAAGTGTGAAATGTATTGTATGAGGTGAGGTTCATGAATGTAGTATGACCTCAACATTCATACGTAAAATGGATCATAAGAGTGTTTCATTAGGTAATGACAATAAAAGTGTATCAAGATGTGCAAGATGCATGCAAAAATTCTAGATGCAAAGTGTAGAGTGGAAAAGTAGAAACATGAGACACACGATAATGCTAGAATGGGGAGAGTAAGCGTGGTGACCCCAAGTATTTCAATGATGGATATCTATGTGATGACATGAGAGGTATCATGTCATTGTAGGATAACATCATCTGTGTCATGATAAGAGAGATTTCCAACACAATGGTAGGTAGAAGAAACATTAGGATTGTTGCATGGTGGAAAAATTTGAAATGTGTCACGAGGATCGAATAAGGAATAACTTCTTTAACAAAATGATTGTTTACTAAAGTAGAAGATTATTGGGTAACGATGTAGAAGACTTGATAGGAGAAGAGGGTGGACTAATTTTGGAGTCGGTTGCGTAGTTTGACTTGGTAGTGCCATAAATAACTTGAGAGGAGGAGGTGTTAGATTGATTTTGAGAGGTGGTTGCTTAGTTGGATTGGGTTGAATAATCAATGCTTGACTGACCGAAGAAGGAAAATTAGAAGTGATAACATGATTTTCATTAGACATAGATGAATCAAATATAGGAACCCATTGGGATGTAGCATTTAGAGATGGGCATCTAACAAAATGTTGAACGAATGAAATAAATGATTGACGCTAAAGATGTTTGATTATTCATTGTAAAGAATAACAATCATTTTCAATATGTCCACTTGATTTTATGATAAGAATAAAATGGGAGACCTTGATATTTCTTTGTCGATAAGGAGGATAACAATGAGTAGTTCATAAATCAAGAAATTTATGAGTAAGGAGCATAGTAAGAACTTCATGTTTCATAGTATTTTGATCAAACTTGAGAGGTTATGGTAATGGTGAGTGTTTTCACCAATTCATTACACCCCCCTGAATGGCACGAAAGTGAATCACGACATTCGAGTGTGATTGGGACACATGGGATCACCTTTCAATATATGGGACTTGGGCTCAAGATGAACCTCCAAAGAATTTTAGTTTCCTCTTCCTAAAATAAACACAACACTACTTCTAATGCAAGAAAAATGGCTGACTAGACCTATGATAACATTTCATGGGATTAGGGAAAGAGATATGCAAAAAATTACAGCCTATACTAGAAGTGATGATGCACCAAGAAAGGGTGTTGCTAGAAAAATTTTGGCTTGCCGATGAAGAGAGATGATCATGAGGAAGAATGACATGCATTACAAACCCACTTTTACATACAATACTTCACTCTTTGATAAGCACAATGACCTCCAAAACTTGCAAGAGAAACCCTGGTTGCAGTTCACCTAAAAACATGATAGAGAGGAAAGTAGAAGCAAAAAAATCATGAAAGGACATACAAATGATCACAAAGCATAATTATCATTACTTCAAGCACTTTGCATAGTGCATCATTACATCAGTTAAAAGGCACAAGATTCCATTACAATTTTAGAAGAAAGGCTTGAAAGCCTACAAATCACAACATCTCAGCTTGTGAAGAGAGGGGAAGCTTGGAAAGTGTCTAACTTGTCCAACTTGTATGACCTTTTGGAACCTACTTGTTCTGTTGGGCCCCCTTGGAATGAACTTCCAATTTACATTTATAGAAGAATTGAGAGAGAAGAGGAAAGGTCATAATTTTCCTTCCTAAATGGAAGGCACGTGATGTATCATTTATTACATTTTGTTGAACCATCTGAGAAAGTTCCATCATGCATCCTTGATTGCTTGTTGACATAGTCTTCTTAATTAATTAAAATAATATTTAAATAATAATAATAAATATTATTATTAAAATATTTAAATAAAAATATTAATTTAATTAAAATTAATATTAAAAATATTAATGGCGGGACCCCTTTTGAATTGATTTGCAGTGAAAGGGGAATAAGCCAAAAATGGCCCAACTCGGTGGTTGGCTCACTGATCCAACTCGTCGAGTTGGGTCTAAGCTCCATTATTCCTCGCATCCAACTAAGTTTACTTGAAATGAGGCTCCTTCATCGAACAATGTAACTGAGCTCCCATTGAGCTTATTTTCATCCTTTTTGCTAAGCTCTACACGATCGGGACCCATTGAATTATTCATCGAGCTCGTTTTGTAATGCACCAAGCTTACCTTGAATCGAGCTCACCTTAAACTCCGCATGAGATCATGTAGAATTGAGCTCACCTCTTTTGAGCTCTTCACATCAATTCTACCCTTCTAAGAACATCATAACCGTCTTGATCTCACTACATAATGCTGAGCCCCAAAGGATCTCTTCATCGTGGAGAGATTTGGAACTCGCCCATCTACTTGTATAACTCTGTGTAGACACCAAAATTGGGTCACACTCCCCTTGGTCCCTCGTCAAATAAACACCTTGAACACATTCACCTAACCATGGCCCCTTTCATCCCACTCTAATATTAATTTAATTAAATTAATTCATTATCTCACAATATTTATTATTTTAATATCCTAATTGAGATAATGCCCACATATCCACCTCACCTAGACACCTCATCTAGCCACCTCACCCTAAGACCTATTCTTAGTATGTTTCCATAACTAACTAAGACCTACCTAAACCCTAAAAATCAAATCCTATATTCCCTCTAACCACATTCCTGCATGTTAGAAAGGAAGCTTCTATTCTAATCCGTGGAGCAAATGAACGAGATCCCAAAAAATCAAGGGGATCTACCAGTTTAGTAAACCTAGGAAATCCCGCCCTAACCGATGCCGGTCACCCTAAACCACCGCCGGTCAACCCGAGAACTACTGTCGGTTACCATTTAACCCCAAAACAACCTTATTTCAAGGTTGGCACATTTCTAAGAGATTGACACATCTTTTAAGAACAACTGACGAAACTAGAGTTACATGCAAGCAGAACGAGCATTCGTACATGCATCAGAGCGCCATAGCCAGCATCAGAAGCACCCATAGAGCCATCTACCTTCATGAGATCATCTGGGGAAGTGTCAGCACCACATAAAGTTTCTTCCATTTGATCACCCACCATTTCTAATGAGACATCAAGCTCGTACAAACAGTAAGTGCTTTGTTAACCAGCGCTTACCCATTTATCATTTGGTAGATTCTTTTACTTATGTTATTAGTTTTTGCTCCCATTTCCATTCCACCACCATTTACCTCCATGCAAACTTGACCATCCCTTCACCCATACCCTTGAACTACCCATACCCGTATTTTAATCATTCCGTAAATACCGAGAGCCACACAAACCTTGCCATTACCCTTCCATTTTCATATAGCCTCAGATCTGTCACCCTGCCAAGTTTTTACTGAGTTTCCTATACCATGACCATACTGATGTTGGTTACCTACAACCATTCTTTGGTTAACCTAAACTAACATCATTCATACCAAACCGACATTGGTCTTTGTGTTTTGACCGAAACCAAGAACAGAGCTTCCACTCTCTACCCAATACCCAAAATGGCCCAGAACCTGACCCTAACCAATACTTGTATTCTAATAGAGACCTTGACCTTCAGATTCAGTCATAGCTTAGCCTGTTGTGAATGAATTTTCTTATTGTAGATGAATGAGATACCTAAATCATTTTAACTACAAAGTAGGATTTCCTTTATTGTTGGCATTAAGTTATTTTAAACAGTGGATTGACAGCCATCTAGGAAGTATCACACTTCCCAGATCTAGCATACACTAGGCAGTCCACTGCATATACTGTTTAACTTTTATTTGGTGGTCTTGTTTCCATTTCAGGTAGTTCCTCCAAGCAAAAATAATCTCTCACGATCAGTTGTGGATCAAGAAGTCATACGTGTGTAACAACCTACAACCAACATTTTAACAAGTATTCCTCCTAGCCCTTTACCCTTATTTGTTTCGTCAACATTCGAAGAAATGATCTAGAATCAGGTGAAACATTTTGGCATGCCCGGTGGGACCCATTCGGGGTTCTTTACATTATTTCATTTCTAGGTGAAAAGTTGCATGTTTGTTTCCTTTCTAAAAGGTTCTTACATTAAAATTTCTCCCCTGGAACCTTCTCTTCTTCTATTGTCTAAAAGCAATTGTATTTTGGTGCTTTAAAAAGAACATTTCTTCCCTTTCATTAGTATCGCATTAGTGAAAGAGCATCCCTTCTCCTATTCATCTTTTTGTGTCATCGAATTCAACATTTCGATTTGGGTTTAAAATTAACTGCATTTCATTTTGCTTTACTGCATTAGCTCACATTAAATGAGGGTAACCTATACACTGGAAGTCATGCCTAGCTGATGGTTGACAAAAAAATCATAGAAAAGCACTTTCTTTCTCTTTCTCTCTGAGTCTTACCAAACATCAAAAAATTAAAAATATACACATTCTTAAACAACATCTCACTCGGAAGAAGTTGTAGGTGATCACATGATCATGGTACAATGGGCACCCCACTGGTTATCTCTGTCCAGTACCCCATCATAGGACGGCCCGCCCCCGCCATAACATAACCTGAAACCTCTCCTTATAGATATCCTTCTTCGTAGGAAGCCATCCTCACCAAAAATTATATTCTAAAGTTCATGAGTCACTCCTTAAATAGCATAATCTAAACAGACATAATAGAAAAATCACTCTTAGGATCATATTTTTCTTAGTTTTTCTGCTTAGCTTGCGTTTTGAGGTGAGAGGATTAGTTATTCATTTTCTTATTTCCCCTTGCACGCTCCTCATCATAGTTGGTGTATTCCGGCTTCATCCGAGTGTTCTGGGCCATATTCTTATCATTCTTAGAATTATGGGTTTTATTCCACATCTAATTTTGGGTAAGTGCAAGAAGTTGATGGACAAATATAGGGTCATCCATGGACGTCATATTGCAAAAAAACAAAATCTCAACTTATAGGGACTATTAGCTATACACGCACTCTAAATTAGAAAAATTATATAAATATGAATCGTAGAATTCGGAATCTAGTTTCTAAAATACTATTTTTTTTAAAAACGGACAAGTTTAGCTATATTAAACACTTAAAATTATATGACTTAGTTTTTTTTTGAAAAAACTTATAAGATTGTAGTCCGTTTGCCCACATTTTGGATGACCAAATCTTGTTATTTTTTTTTCCTTTGGTGAAATGTTAGATGTAGTTATCTATCTTGGGATGGATTTTATTTTTATTTTTTTAGAAATACTTTTTTTAATGATTTTTTCCATGAAAGTGGTCTGAAAATATTTAGAAAATAGAGCGCTTTCCGTTTACCTACCATAACTATATCAAAAAATATCGAAATCAAATATTTTTTTAACGTGTATAGAATTTTTCCACGCTTGGGATGGTATAAGTTTTATCATATTTTGATAAGCGAAACAAAAGTTATAGTCTTAAACGTAGACATGAACATTTACAGGAAAAAATGTCTTAAAGACCTATTGTTAGTAAAAAATTATAAAATGATATTTATCTTATTCTATTCACTTTAAAAACAATATTTCTACGAAGCTAAGAGTCTCCCCTACACGATGGCACCATTTTTGTGAAATGTTTTCAGTTTTTTAGCATGGTTCAAGTCTTTGGAAGAGTATATTTGAGGTTTCTTGACCTTTTACACTTCATAATGACCTTCCATAGCTTTGGTTGGAGAAAAAAATGATTTTCCGAGGCTTATGTTCGGTAGATAGATCCGTGATCGCGGTTTATAAAGCATGATTGCGGTTTTTAACATAAACCGTATGCGCTTTATAAACCGTGATCGCGGTTTATAAAGCACACTCATGTTCATAAATCATATTTACACACATCCCAATGTACGAATTACCATGTGATTTTTACTCTCGACCATCTGCATTTAACTTTGTGAAATTTTGTCTTTTCGCATGTTTTTCTTATCACCGGAAGCAAAACATCATGGGAGACAAAAAATGAAGTCAAAAAAGGAAGTCATTAAATAAAAAAACACCAAATGAATTAGAGGTCAACAAAATTCAAAATCTTTGAGTGAATGCGGAAACTTCATGAATCTAGAAGAGGTTCATCTTCAATCCCAACTATTGTAAGCAATGAAGAACTAGGAAATGTTTTATTGTCAATGTTGAAGTTGAATTAAATACTTGTGATGAAGAAGTTTTTACTGTCAATGTTGAAGAAGAATTAAATACTCATGATGTAGAAAATGTTGAAATTGAAGGAGACAATGAAAATGTGAATAAGGAAATTCATGTTGAAACTGTAGACAAGCAAAATTTGACAAAAACACCTCCTAGGATTTTACGTAAGAAACCTAATTTTTATTGAAATTGATGAAAATATTTTGAAACCAATGTCTGACAAACTTTCTAAATGACAAATCAGAAGAAAAGCCACTAAAATTTAGGATAATCATTTTGAAATTTTAAACGATTCCCAAAGATGTCAGTTATTGGTTAGTTTAATGAAATTGATTAAAATGAGACCTACATTAAACACCTTAGGATTGACAACATCTAATATATGTGGTCAAACCTCTATAATTGTTGAAAACCTTCATGATGCATATCACACTTTGTTGGTGTCGAGGATGCACTAGGGATAGTAATATTGTACATCGTGTACTTGCTATTAGTGTTGTAAGTGAATCAATAAAAAAAAAATGTTTGATTACGCAAACAAATCGAATGTTGCAAGTTAATCAAAAACTCTAATGAAAGCAATTGAAAGATGTAATATCCTTCAATCACTCAATAATGCCGATTTTTGGGCATTTTCTCGCTTGAGCACCGTGTAAGGAAAAAAATAATTCTGATGCTATAAGAGTTGTTATTAAATTTTGGCATGATAACACTAGAGTTTCACCTAATACAAGAGATGTTATAAAACAGAGAGTTGGTTCTACTAATCGTGAACCACATCCAAAGCATTTCTTAGATATGACTCAAACTCAATTTTTTTGTAAGTTTGAACAAGAGAATTTGGAAATTAAAATTAGTCAACGTTTTTTTTGAAATGTTGAAACCATTCTATGTGAAAATCAACCACGCTCGCACCACTTGTTGTAGGAAACATGTTGAATTTGCGATGCATTATGCTAAATTTTTACGTATTCATTCTAATTTTCATTCTGAAACTATGTTATCGGAATGTGGTGTTCAAGTTCCACCAATATCTTCCAGGGATTTCATTCCTACTATATTTTGTGAAAAAGAAGTTGGAAAAAAATTTTATAGTCAGGATTGTTTAGATGGAAGTTGTAGTACATGCGACGGATTACCTAAATTAGAAAGTTACATCCATGAGAAAATTGAAGGTACAATAGGACATAATTTAGTTGAGTTTGATAAATATAAATCAGTTGCATACTAGTTGAAAGATGGAAAAGAGTCTAAATGGTGTGAGCTAGTTACAGAACAAATGCCCATTTTCTAATTTATGATAAAATTTAAGGATGAAATTGTTTATGATTATGTGAGGCATACACATAGAGCTCGATGGTTGGATGAACAATTCAAGCTATGCAAAGACACATTTCTTATTGGTACTATTGTTTTAGTGGTCAATTTTGCAAAGAATTACACATTGCAACCACAAATGGAGGTTCAATCACAATATTACAACTCAGTACAAGTTTCCATTTTTATGCATATAGTATTTCTACATTCTCCGACGGTACGAGAGAATGAACGAATTTTTAAGAGAGTACCACTTTTATATCAGTGATGATCGTACTCATTCTACTAAATTTGTGCAAGGGTGTTTCCAGTTATTTTATGGAAACTTATCTGATAGGGACATCCACTTCAAACAACATTATATATGGTAAGATAATTACATGTCTCAGTTTAAGACCGCATTAATGTTTTATTGGATGAGTAGAATACACGTCAAGATGGGTGTGCAACATATTTGGAGTTTCACTAAGGTTGGACATGGAAAAGGAGAGCATGACGGTGCAGGGGCATGTGTGAAAAGAGCTCTTGCAAGAGAAGAGTTAAAGTACAAAGATGGTGCTAAATTAAAAGATGTAAAAAGTATAGTGGAATGGTGTCTGACAACATGGCCCGAGGTTCTCAAGAAAATTCCACAGTTCACAGATATTTTTGGTTGATAGAGGAACAACATATTGCTAACTATGAGGATTGTATGACACTCATTGGGTCTAGTGATATGCACTCATTTTGTAGCTCAAACGCTACTTCGTGGGCTGTATGGACAAGAAAGTTGACATGTTTTTGTGTATCTTGTATTGAATTTGTCACTGATGAGTGTGATTCACAAGAATGGGTGGAAGGATGGATTTGTAGGCCTCTAACTCCGCTTCCTAGTTATCAATCTCCACAAGCATTACAACTTGTTTCTATAGATGAAGTTACAACATCCAAGGACTTTGATGAAATTTTGATTTTGGTGCGACAAGGTATTTATGGTTATTTATTTAATTTTTGTATTGAGTTATGTCCATTGAAATTTTAATATGTAATTTAAATTTGAGTTGTTCGACCAAGTTATTTTTTTGTAGGACATGTGTTTGCAGTAATTGTGATAGAAGACAATGAAGAAGGAACAGACTATTTCTTATGTCGTTGCATCGAGGAAAGAAAGAAGTTGAATTCTCCTATTATAGATGGAGAAGATATTAAGTATCCTACAGGGTGATTGGTAGTTACTGGAACTTGGATTTGATGGTATCCATTAAAAAACTCCTTTGTTTCGATGTTTGAAGACTTTGAGACACACAGGAAAATACTCTTATATTCACATCTAGTTCTAACGACAAATATTCAGCTATATAGATATCGAGGAAGGCCTAATAACAAGATTCTTTGGAAGGTTCGAGAGTTAGATCATGAAGCAATCTTGTCTGCTATTCAGAGTAGATCCGATCCTGATGGTTCATTGGAATGAATTTACAATGCTCATGTCTAGTATATATAATTTCTTTTCAATATATACATAAATTTTTTAGTTTAAAGATCTAGATTTAAGTTTGAATATATTTTATTTTAAATTTGTGTATTTTGTACATATATAGATAGTATATGGTTTTGATTTGAAACTTAAATTTTTTTGACTAACACTTTTATGTTTAGGTTAGTGGTGCCAGAAAAGCTTCCACCTTCATGTGGTTGGCATTGTTAGTAGAGAATTTTAAATTCTTGAAGCTAAGAGAAGCTTTCATTGTTTGAAAAAGAACTGTAAATTTTGAAAATGTTGTAAATTTTGAAAAAGTTGTAAATTTGAAAAAATTGTAAATTTTGAAAAAAGTTGTAAATTTTGAAAAAGTTGTAAATTTGGAAAAAGTTGTAAATTTTGAAAATGTTGTAAATTTTGAAAATGTTGTAAATTTTGAAAATATTGTAAATTTTGAAAAAGTTGGAAATTTTGAAAATGTTGTAAATTTGAAAATGACTCCTCCCCAAGTGTTTACAAGACCATACCTACACGTTTGCACCGAAATGAGAAGGAAAAAACTGAGAGAGACTATTGTAGAGGGTCCCTACGCCGAGGTGTCAGATCAGATGAGGCATCTCTAGGTGCCACAGAGTCCGAGTAGTCACCCGTTGAAGTTGAACGATATTTTGGTCTTAGGGATCTTAAGGGACTACGCCCGAACGAAGTAGCCCAGAAGCAACGACCCTTCCGTGCACCAAAATGACACCTCATCTACCATTCACCTAGCCACCCGGATGTGCTTTGGTGCGGTCGGTTTGGTGCCACGACCCACTGTTTACAAAATATAGCGTTTTGACAACCAATCACTAGCTCCAACTGCACTATTTTACGTGTTTACAAACAATAGGGCAGCGAGAGCACAAAAATGGGAAGGAAAAAACCGACAGAGGATTTTTTTAGAGAGTCCCTACATCAAGTTTTTGGATTAGACGAGGCATCTCTAGGTGCTTTATGGAGTCCGAGTAGTCACCCGTCGAAGTTGAACGATATTTCGGTCTTAGGGCTCTTAAGGGACTACGCCCGAACAAAGTAGCCCGAAAGAAACGACCCTTTTCGTGTACCAAAACACCACCTCCTCTACCATTCACCTGGCCACACAGATTTTTGGTGTAGTTGGTTCGGTGCCACGACCCACCATTTGTAAAATATAGCGTTTGACAACCAATCACTGGCTCCAACTACACTATTTCACGCGTTTGCAAACAATAGGGTAGTGAGAGCACCAAAATGAGAAGGAAAAAACTGAGAGAGGATTTTTAGAGGGTCCCTACATTAAGGTGTCAAATCAGACGAGGCATCTCTAGGTGCCACGGAGTCCAGTAGTCACCCATTGAAGTTGAACAATATTTTGGTCTCAAGGCTCTTAAGGGACTACACCCGAATGAAGTATCCCGGAAGCAATGACCCTTTCGTGCACCAAAACACCACCTCCTATACCATTCACTTGGCCACCCGGATGTGCCGATGTAGTTGGTTCGGTGCCATGACTCACTGTTTGTAAAATATAGCATTTGACAACCAATCACTGGCTCCAATTGCACTATTTCACGCATTTGCAAATAATAGGGCAACGAGAGCACCGAAATGAGAAGGAAAAAATTGAGAGAGGATTTTGTAGAGGGTCCCTACAATGAGGTGTCATATCAGATGAGGCATCTCTAGGTTTCATGGAGCCCGAGTAGTCATCCGTCGAAGTTGAACGATATTTTGGTCTTAGGGCTCTTAAGGGACTACGCCCGAACGAAGTAGCCTGGAAGCAAGCGAACCTTTTGCGCACCAAAACCACCTCATCTAGTGTTATCCACGGCCACTCGAATGTTCTCGACAATGTCGGTTCGGTGCCATAACCCACCGTTTGCAAAATATAGCGTTTGACAACCTTACACTAGCTCAAACTACACTATTTTACGCATGTTTGCAAACAATAGGACAACGAGAGCACCGAAATGAGAAGGAAAAAACCGAGAGAGGATTTTATAGAGGGTCCCTATGCTGAGGTGGCAGATTAGATGAGGCATCTATAGGTGTCATGGAGTCCGAGTAGTCACCCATCGAAGTTGAACGATATTTTGGTCTCAGGGCTTTTAAGGGACTATGCCCGAATGAAGTAGCCGAAGCAATGACCTTTTGCATGCAAAAAAACCACCTCCTCTAGCATTCACTTGGCCACCCGGATGTGTTGGTGTAGTTGGTTTGGTGCCACGACCCACCATTTGCAAAATATAGCGTTTGACAACCTTACACTGGCTCCAACTACACTATTTCACGCGTTTGCAAACAATAGGACAACAAGAGCACCGAAATGAGAAGGAAAAAACCAAGAGAGGATTTTGTAGAGGGTCCCTATGCTGAGGTGTCATATCAAATGAGGAATCTCTAGGTGTCATGGAGTACGAGTAGTCACCGTCGAAGTTGAACGATATTTTGGTCTCATGGCTCTTAAGGGACTACGCCCGAACGAAGTAGCCGGAAGCAACGACCCTTTCACAAACCAAAACATCACCTCCTCTAGCATTCACCTAGCCACCCATATGTGCCAGCGTAGTCGGTTTAGTGCCACGACCCACCATTTGTAAAATATAGCGTTTGATAACCAATCACTGGCTCCAACTACACTATTTCACGCGTTTGCAAACAATAGGGCAGCGAGAGCACTGAAATGAGAAGGAAAAAAACCAAGAGAGGATTTTGTAGAGGGTCCCTATGTTGAGGTTTCAGATTAGATGAGCCATCTCTAGGTGCCACAGAGTCCGAGTAGTCACCGTCGAAGTTGAATGATATTTTGGTCTCAGGGCTCTTAAGGGACTACGCCCGAACGAAGTAGCCTGGAAGCAACGACCCTTTCACACACCAAAAACTACCTCCTCTACTATTCACCTAGCCACCTTGATGTGACGACATAATATTTTGGTGCCACGACCCACTGTTTGCAAAATATAGCATTTGACAACCAATCACTGGCTCCAACTACACTATTTCACGCATTTGCAAACAATAGGGCAGTGAGAGCACCGAAATGAGAAGGAAAAAACCAAGAGAGGCTTTTGTAGAGGGTCCCTATGCCAAGGTGTCAGATCAGATGAGCCATCTCTAGGTGCCATAGAGTCTAAGTAGTCACCCGTCAAAGTTGAACGATATTTTGGTCTTAGGGCTCTTAAGGGACTACGCCCAAACGAAGTAGCCGGAAGCAATGACCCTTTCGCACACCAAAACAATGCCTCCTCTCTGTTCACTGGCCACCCTAATGTGCTAACACAGTAGTTTCGGTGCCACGACCCACCGTTTGCAAAATATAACGTTTGACAACCAATCACTTGCTTTAACTACACTATTTCGCACATTTGCAAACAATAGGGCAGTGAGAGCACTGAAATGAGAACGAAAAAAACCGAGAGAGGATTTTGTAGAGTGTCCCTACACCAAGGTGTTGGATTAGATGAGGTGTCTCTAGGTGCCATGGAGTTTGAGTAGTCACCCGTCGAATTTGAACGATATTTTGGTCTCAGGTCTCTTAAGGGACTACGCCTGAACGAAGTAGCCCAGAAGCAACAACCCTTTCACACACAAAAAAACTACCTCCTCTAACATTCACCTGGCCACCCTGACATGTCAGAATATTCATTTGGTGCCACGACCCACCATTTACAAAATATAGCGTTTGACAACCAATCACTGGCTCCAACTGCACTATTTCACGCGTTTGCAAACAATAGGGCAGCGAGAGCACCGAAATGAGAAGGAAAAAACCGAGAGAGGATTTTATAGAGGGTCCCTATGCCGAGGTGTCAGATTAGATGAGCCATCTCTAGGTGCCATGGAGTCTCGAGTAGTCACCCGTCAAATTCAAACAATTTTTTGGTCTCAGGGCTCTTAAGGGACTATGCACGAGAACGAAGTAGCCGGAAGCAACGACCCTTTCGTGCACCGAAACACTACCTCCTCTCTCTTGTTCACTTGGCCACCTAGATGTGTGAACACAATCAGTTTGGTGCCATGACATCTTGAGGCATGACTTCTCACTCCTCGCCTCCGTTCATTTCCTAGGACTCAAAACATTCAATTTGTCACTTGTTTACCTTCCATCTCTCTTATTCTCTTTGGACTTGCCTCTGTCCTCTTAGACCTGCTTCATCACTGTCCTTTCTTTTCTCTCTTGAGCTATGTTGTTGTGGTGATCTCTCTCCATCCTCTGTTGCCCTAGCTATGTGCTTACATGCTCATTATTTTTGCATTGTAATAGGATTCTTCATCACATATCACTAGACACAGAATTAGGAGTATAAGTACAAATCATCAAACAATTAAGGGAACACATGTGTGAGGACCTTTTATTCATAAGTGCCATCATTGATTGCATGAGATTAATCATCTCTGCCTCAAATTGAAGCAATGTCTCCCATTTGAAACTTCAACCCCCCAGTCCAACAAGCAAGATCAAGCATTCATAATGTAAAGAAGGACATGTGACCATTGGGTGAGCATGATCCTTGAAAAAGGGAACATGATCTATTTCCTGAGATTATCTCTTTGTTTAGATTGTTCTTGGTCATATTTTTGAAAATCAATAGGAATAGAGTTGAGATCAAGAAAGAGAAATTCCATTGGGAAAATAATATCCCATTTGCGAGTGAGATGAATAATTTTGATTCTCATTCCTTGGTGAGCTCAGTTGTGTTTTCATCTGACTCAGAGAACTTGTATGACATTTTGTCCCATACCATCACCTAGAGGTTTGAAGCTCTAAAAGAAGCCATTGTGCATTCTTGGCACAAGAATGCATGCGCTTGGTACACCTCTCAGGGAGAATACTAAGAATACTAAGAATCCTTCATTAGAGGAGGATTCTTCATGCGATGGGTGGAACCTAAGAATACTAATAAGGGCTTACTGTCAAATTTTTACCCAAGTTTCAACTTGGGACATCAGAATGCACCACCACATGAAATCTCTCCCTTTCGTCACTTAAGGCTTGTAACATTCTCACTAGGTATTCAATTCCTCAGCACCCCAACTTGATTATGTTGCCCCCTCTCATGAATACTTAACCCCTTCTCATAGTGCCCCTTTAAGTCCCTTTGTCACTTAAGGCTTGTAACCCTACCCTATCATGCCATGTAACCCGGGTTAATCCAGAATGGTCAAGGATGAGTTAGAAGGTGAGTTAGCTAGGTTAATGTTAAGAGGTGAGTATAAACATACACTTAGCCATTTTTTTAATCCCTTTTTAAAATATTTCCTTTTCCTTCATTGTTGCTAGTATATTTAGTTATGCTACTAATTTTTCAAGAAACCCTATTGCAAAAATCACATTTTTGCTCATATATCCTTCATTTTTGCTCCATTTCCCTACAATTTTGCCCGTAACTTCTACTCATGTGAACTCCTTGAAGATGATCTAAAAATATTTTCCATTGGTACCCTAATTTTTTATAGCATCCCATTTAAAATTTCAGAGAAAAAACTTGCCTTTTTATATCCTTGCAATTCTAGAGATCAAAAACACTTGAAATTTGAAGCAAGAAACCATATAAAAATACCTAATCTAATGAAAAAAATTCATCTCAATTTGAATACAAGAAGACATGATTAAATATTTAAAACTGATTTAAATGGTGAGGAAAACATACATAGAAGGATATCATACATGCAATGAAATCAAATCAAACATATATAGTTCATATTTATTGTTATGAAAACCAACACACATGGATATATAAGAATTAAAAAAAGTGTGCTCCAGACGCATGTCTCTAAAAATATATATGTATAAGTTCATAATGTATGTGTACATCTTGAACTAAATGTGTCATAATGTACATATGGGACCACATGCGATCGCAAAAGGCTATATATATACAATGGATTATGAATCTACTCATGACCACATATGTACATCCAGTGTCCACTATGAATCTACTCATGAAACATCTTCCCTCTCTTCACCCCTGCTAGAAGTATCACGTCCACGACACTGGGATGTAGTGGAGGAGATGCCACTATAGATTTCATCCATGTGGTCCTAGGTGTCTTTAAGCATGCCTGCAACCTAACCTGCACATTCATAAACAACAAGTTTTTAACACCCAAAATTTTAAAATACATTCAAAATTTAGAAACTTGTACAATTTAGTTAAAATGCATGTGAAATCTTACCACAATGTCATGATCCCTATCAATTTGTTGTTGACACATCGTAGGGAAAACAATAGACTCACGAGGGGTAAGCTACATACAAATAATTAATTTTCAAATTAAATATTTCACATATACATACAAAATTTGATATTGTAGATTTAAGTAATAAGAAATAATGAACCTCCAAAATTTAACAAATTTAAAAATTGTACCTCAGTTAGTGGATCTGTAGATGCTATGGCAGTATCTCTGACAGCCTCCATAGTCTACATATATGGACGAGTCTCTCTAGCAGTCATAAGCTATACAAAAAATATTTAGAAATTAATATTAAAATCTACATGACTGTGCACCACATAACAGAGGTCCAAAGCATGTAATCCACGTGAACTTCCAGTAATTAGAAACAAAGTGTAAAGAGATTTACTAACCTATGTAAAACTCATGTGAGGCGTGCAAGAGCCTCGTTCCTCGAGCGAGATGATGACCCAATAGGCTCTTGTGTATAAAAGAGAAAAATATTAATATGTACAACATACACGTGAAACATTATAATAATAATCTAGTGCAATCAAATGAAATTAAAATTGTAAGTTTGTACAACTTGAAACTTACATTTGAAACACGCCAGTTGTAGTAGCTAGCATGTCGACGCCGGATGTTTCCTTCACCGGCTCTTGCTATTTAAAATAAAATAAAAAATTAGTTTTTTACATGTATGTACATGACATACAATCATATATATATATATATATATATATATATATATATATATCTCAAACATGTGAATTAAACTATTGTATATATATATATATATAATTTAAATTTATTTGAAATTTACCTGTGAAAGACCAATATCAGTGGCACTAGTTCCAAAAATATTCCCCAACATCTCATCTATAGAAAAGAAATCCTGTGAACCAGCAAATGATGTCTCACCTGCAATGCATACAGCACCACATGATCCACAGTGGTGTGATGCGCTAGAACTGACACCTCCACCAACATCACCAGATGCAATCTAGTCACTATGTTGGGTGAGAGTGTTAGTGAGCTCCCTCAATGCATGCAATGTATCAATCTCCACAACCTCCTTCACTATAGGAGGGATAATTGAAGGAAGTGGGGGTTTTGGGGCATGGGGGATCCTAGGCTGACCTATGCGTGCACCAGGTCTGCTCTGTGTAGAGCCACCTCCTCGACCAAAAAAGTTAGAAAAGTCAAAATAATTTGGGACCTCATTGAGCACAAACTTGCAATATAATTTATTCAAAAAATAAAGAGGAACCTCATTGTTGTTGCATGGTGGATAATCAAAAACCATCCACCATCGGTCCCAAAAATTGTTTTTGATTGTCATCATCGAAGCACCAATGGATTGGGAACCATTTGCAAGTAATCAGCAGGGGCATTGGTTCTAGGGTCGGTAAATAATGCACAAATGAGTTATTTTCCAAAAAAAATTGTCTTTTACGGCTGCATGGGATATTTTATCTGCATACCACCGCCTACAATCACTTCTAAAGGTGTTCCATCTATGTATTTAGTTGGTTGCGGACTCGACTTCACCAATAAATGTTTGCAATGTATTGGCTAAAGTCATGCGGGATGGATTTGTAGCATGATTTTGTCTTATAGTTTGAATTAGGTTTTCAATGACAATTTTATTTTCTTGGATTCTTCCAATGATATTATCTTGCGTTCCTGTTGGCTTAGTGGGGACAAAAGGAGCCACGGGAGGCGGATCTATGTTTGGAGGAGGGTTTTGAGGAATTTTCGAGAGGGTTTTGATGAATGTTCGGTGGGTTTTGAGGAATTTTTGTGGTTTACATGATTTCGAGCTTGCCACCAACTAACCGATCATAAAACAAGAAAATTGTATACATAAACAAACATTTCAAAAAACCCATGAAAATGCAAAAAAAAACCTAAAATGCAAAAAAATGATTACAATCGAGGAATTACCTCTTTGTCTTGGTGGCATGGTTGAATCTATCGCTATCTAGAAGTTTGATGAGCAATTTTGAGGTGGTATTCAAAGTGCGAGTGAAAAATGTTTAGGAAAAATTGTGGTTTGAAATGAAAAATGAGGAAAATAAGGAGTCGCGGGACTGCTAATTTTTGTCTTAGAGTTCGTGATCGTGGTTTTAGGTTCGGTAATTACTGAACCTGGAATTCAGGAACCACGATCGTGGTTCCTTTATTTCAGGTTTTTATGTCCACGGAATTGTCCACCAACTTCGTGCACTTACCCTTTTAACTCACAACCATATTTTCTTCATTGTTGTTTTAATTTGATGATAGTAACCGGTGTCTGCTCCAGGTGACCGTCATCGGTTATCCTCTCGACCATCATCGTTTGCATAACTGGAATCATTTTACTATTATTTTGGTTAACCTACTCAAAAGGACACCCACTTCACCTTCTTTGCTATTTAGAGCCTCTATCACTCTCAGCATATTCACTTTTCGTAAATTCCATCAGCATCTTGCATACTTGGCAAATTATTGGCCTTTTACCTTGTTTTGACAAACTGACCATTTTCCACAGTGACCGACCGTGGTTAACTGTGACTAACATTGGTTTACCCTAACCGACATCAGTTAGCCTATGTAATTCTCCAGCTAACATTTTAACCCCAATCCACCTACCACCACCTATTTCTCCTATCTCTACTGTATTTCTAGGGCATTTACAGAGAGCAGTCCTACCACGTTAGTACTTGTCCACATGGTGCTGACGCATAGCCAAGAAAATGCCCTCATATTCCATGCGCCAGTTGTCAACCACTCCCACCTAGCCCTTCGCCACCATATATTTTATCACCCATGGATCCTACCCAACTTACCACTATCACCACAGGGGACGAGGAGTTCACACGAGTCCTTGACCATAACCCCTGCCGCCTTACAGTTTTATCTTTCCCACTCATCCACTTGAGATGCCTCGGGTCAGTTGATATATGGCATGCCCATATCTATCCCCCGAAACTCGCTCCTACTTCTACTCCAGCCTCTACTAGCTCCGTGCTACCCCATCTGTCTTGCCCCTTGTAGTTTCATAGCTCGCCCCTATACCTACGATGACCACCATGTCTGCCACATCTGTTGCACCCGCCACATCCAATATACCTTTGCCAACCACCCAGAACATAACCTCATCCGCACCTATTGTCTCACATATACCCGTAGCTACACAACCACCCCCGGTGTTGGTGACCCCTACCCCTTTTCAAAATGTTGTTCTTTTTATTCCATAATCCTTAGCCCCCATTGCCACTAGGGTCACCACGACCCTTCCACCTCCATATATGTACTATCATCAGCCTCCCATTTCATCTATCATTCATTCTGGGTACGTACCCCCTATTTCACTTCCTCCTTCTCAATCTACCTCTCTACGGAATCACCATATACATGAATGTCACCTCCATTATATGTCCAACACCAACCTCCTTATGCTACAGGAGGCACCCGGCCATCACAACCTACCAATGACCTAATTAGGTTAATGATGGACAAGATGTAGATGTTAGAGGCATCGGTTTCTGGTTCCCGCAACACTCTCACCTACGATGAGATTTTTAATGAGCCCATATACCCATCCATTCCTATCTGTCCATATCCCATATATTGGGAAATGCCTAAATTCAACCATTTTAATAGAAAATAAGACCCGCAACAACATTTGCAGTCTTTCAAACACCGGTGATATCTAATAGCTCATGATGATGCTTTTCCTAAGGACCTTTCCCACGTCTCGACTAGACCCGCGTTAGTTTGGTATAGTGGGTTAGCTAGACACTCTATATTCTCATTTAATCAAGTAGCCCAAGCCTTCTTGGATCACTTCTCCATTAATTTCATTAAGAAGGTTACCGTGAATGACCTCTACTCTACACATCAATATGATGACAAATCTATCACATATTTTGTTGCTTGTTGGCATAGCACGATCAATAAACTCACATTCCAACCACCGCAAACCAAACTCATCGAGATCTTCATGCGGGATTGTGCTAGGCATATCTCACCGACCCTACAAGTCCAGACCTTCCAAACCTTTGACAAAGCATTCACCATGGCATAAAAGCTAGAGATTCAAGCCATCAAAGAAAAGAAAATTCAACTATGCAAATAAAAACTCAACATTTAATCCAAATGATACCTCTTCTTCTTGAAACCACAAATTTTTTTTTCAAAAGCCAAGGAACCACTAATGTAATGGTACTAAAAGCTAGCCCACTCATCCATCAAATCACGCTAACACCTCATCTAATCTATCACTCGTTCATACCTTTTAATTGAGACGGGAATAACAAAAATACACCCAAATTGGGGAACCTTATTCTTCTGTCTTAGAAAATCTCATTAAATCTGGGGCCATCACCCTTCCTCCCATAAAACCACACAATTTTTTTATCCTAATCGCCCCACACCCGCGTGGTACAAAGAGCATGACTTTTACAACTATCATCAAGTAAAGAGTCATAGTGATAATAATTGTACCACTTTCAAAAACATTATCCAAGAAATGCTTGAGAAAGGCGAATTAACCTTGGTTGATCCTAACGCACCTTCCAATAAAAACCTACACATATTCAAGAAACCATTTCCAAATCATGCACCTTCTTCTGATCAAACTGGAGAGACCTCAATGCACGATAGCCATACCTGCGAGGTCCATGCTATTTTCAGCGATGCACCTGTTGCTTCCCAATTACCCCATATTCCTTCCATAGAGGAAGTCCTAGCCCAAATTCCTCTACCTGTACTTGAATCCACCTCACCTATTCCTCCACCTATAGAGGAACACCCTTTGTCCCCTCCCTCACTTGTGAAGGAGCCTCTGTTAACATTGAGATCATTTCACCTTTGGCTTCTCCACCTAGAGATCTGTCACCCACAGTACATCTCCAACCCATGGAAGAGGCTTGTCTATCTCCTCCACCCACAGAGGAGCACCCATCATCTCCTCCACCCACAGAGGAGCACCCATCATCTCCTCCACCCACAGAGGAGCACCCATCATCTCCTCCACCTATCAAAAATCTAGTAAAAATGCCTTTACCTTTAGGTGACCACTCTCCATCAGTTACCCAAGATCCTACGGACTTACTTTCGGCTCTCTTACCCACAGAAGCTGAAGCGAGAAAATTCCTATTTCTAAGACACATTTTACGAGAATCACCATTACATTCTCATCAATCTCACCTACAATGTGCCTTTTTCACACCTAGCTGATCACCTAGATTATGTGGATAGAGCCTTACTTTGGGGGCGTCTTCTGCTTCTTGTCTCAACACAAATGCAAATGTCACTTGTTGACACTTCCACTATCTACCCAAAAATATTTTGGCCAATCAAACCAAACACAACCACAACTATCAAAAATTCCACCACAATACCACTCATGGCTCAACTCACACCCCTACCCATAACCCAAAATGCATCTACATCCAAACCTACACCTACATCATCTTCCTCACCTAAACCTATTACTACCTTAGGGGTCATCCCAACCACCAGCCTTACTCATCCACCCATCAAATTAGATTTAGCTACATCCTCCAAAACTAACACCAAGCTTAATCCGACACCCAACCGAAGATCCAATCCCATAGAACTCATACTCCAACCTTGCTGATCACACCTTCATCACCTTCACCCTTTCCATCCGTCTTAGGACCTCGCCCTTCCAGCATGGTTAAGAAACCTCCACCCGCCGGTAAACCAAAAACACAACAGCCCATTCCTCCCTCGCAAACCTCTAACATACCCAAGCACCCAACACAACTTACGCCCACACCTGCAACATCTTTACCACCCATTCCTCCAATACCATCGGTAACTTCTTCACTACCCACTACACTTTAGTCTCTTTCCCTCACACCCCCTGCACGACCTACACCATCTACCTTCACAACACCTCAGTTATCCCCGTGGGTAACTTGCCCTCTTCCCCCATCTGCTTTCCCCTCTAGATCTCGTGTGCCCATATCACCTTTACCCAAGAAGGTGCAACCTAAAGACAAAAATCTGTTACCCTCCAATAAGGTAGTCAAAACAACCACACACTCTCCTACCAGTTCATCTACCATACCCCTACCCAAGCAAACACGACCAACACCCAAGACCACACCAGCACCTAAAACCATAGCTCAACCCACTCCCCCTCATGCAAAGACCCTTCCTCGATAGTCAGCCGCACCTACACCCAAACCCACTTTCACTTCCCATTGTGATCCACTAGCAGGATCCTATGCCAAAATCTTAACCAACCTCCTTGAGAATTCTGTCATCACATTACCGCCACTCAAACCTTATGACCCTCTCAAACCCAAACCAAACGGGTTTGACGACACCAAAATTTGTGCCTACCATCATGTGTCAGGGCATGTAGAGAACTGCAAGGCTTTGAAAACCATCCTTATCCAGTTGTGTCCTCCTAAAGGAAACTTTGACGATGATGACCTTCTCAATGAGGACCCCATTTCACCAACACCCATTCCCATAGTTCTCCCCTCACTACCTACTCAATGACCCAGACCTTCACCCCCAAAACTCCTAGAGCCACTCCCAAGATTCAAAATTAACATGGTTTGCATTAGAGAACTCACCAAATCTCCACCCAAATGTCGGTGTGCTCAACTCATCTCACAAGGTTCCTTCCCGCCACTTGGCTTTTGCCCCTCTTGTCACTATACTTTTCATGGCTCACCCACTCCACCTACCTCTCCGCCTCAAATCAACATGATCCACATTGCTACCCATGCTCAGAAGGACAAAGGCAAGGAAAAGGAAACCGACCCACCAACCCATCCTATACCCAACATACCATCTGCACCTACACCTAAAATCACTATCCGCGGCCCCACATATCCTATTTCTAATGGGGTTACACACCGCACGATGCTCAAAAAACTACACCAATCCCCCCTCAAAATGTCCCTATATGACCTCATCCAAACCTCGGAATCCCATCGTCAATCTCTCATGGAGGTCCTTCAATCTATTGAGGTTTTACCCAATGACCCTACACCCATAGCCTCCATTATTACACCCCATCATGTAGCCTCTCTCACCAAATTACCACCTTTATCTACACCTCCACCTACTCACCAGGTAGCCTCCCTTAGCTTCTCGGATGAAGAGATCGCACCGCACCAAACCAATGACCCAGATCCATCTCTCTTCATCTCTATCCACATTGATGATATACATGTACGACATGTTATGATCAAGGGGGTGCTAGCATTAATATCATTTCCTCCCATGCATTCACTCAAATGTGCATACCTGACAATTACATGCATAAACATCCCATCATGTTATGTTCATTCAATGACGCTATCACCTCTACACTTGGCATGGTCATCCTCTATGTTCGTGTGGGCCTCCGTCTTGTTCCGAGTTATTTACGTCTTAGAGGGTGAATTTCAATATAACATGTTGCTTGGGAGACCCTAGATTCATGTCATGGGTTGTGTTCCTTCCACTTTGCATCGCTATGTAAAGTTTGAGTATGAAGGAAACAACTATACCATTTCGGCTGACCCATCACCTTTCAAAACTTGCAACATGCTTTATTGATCTAATGACATGCTTATACCCATTAAAGTGTCTACCTCCATGACTATTTCCTCTTCACCTACACCTCCACCCACTAGTGTAGCTACTACTTCAATCACACCTACATCCTCCATTCCCACCACTGCCACAACCTCCACGGCCGAACCATGACCTCCCACTCTGTTAGCTCCACCTCCGAGCTGACCTCTAACACATTGTCTATTCCAGCTACCCACATACCAACCACTAATCCCTTGGAAGGAATTTTTCAATGCCTCACTCTGGGGGAGTATCACCTATATAGTGTCAACACATTCCTTACTCCACAAGAATACGAAAGTCTTCACCATCACCCTTACTTATGATCACTTTGCATAGGAGAGAACATCCTTTATGGTCCTCCTCACCTTCATACCAATCTCACCTATGGGGCACTTGATACTACCACTTACACACCTGAACCACTGTCACAAACCCGCCCATTTTCTGCTGACCTCCAATCACTCACCAATCATTTTTTTGCCCACACCTTCCTACGCCGATGTGCATGGAAGAGATTTGGTTTTGGATTTTACGAGCAAGGCCATCATACCATTATTCCATGTACTACCTGTAAACATAATGACCATAGTGGTATCAACTTTGTTGAACCACCTACCAAGAAGGCCCGCATTGAACTCATTAAGGACATCATCCCTTCTCCACCTTCTTCACCCGCTCCACCTTCTTCACCACCTTTTCTGATAGAGTCAATGGATCCAGAATCCATTCCTCCTAAAAAAAATTCATAAACACCATCTCCTTGGGGCCTCTGACTTATCAATGCGAGGGCGAGGCTCCTTCCTCTCTTCCCTTCCTATATCTTGAAATGATCGATGATGATACACCTTCGATTAATGTCATTCAATGTCAGGATGATGAATCTATACTCACCTACCTTGGTGTAGAAGACTCATATATTCATCATTCATTACCATATGAGATACAAACCATGTTGAATGAATCGACTATCAAGATCAACATTCATACTCAAGACGACCCACACATTCTAAAGATCGGACAATCTTTAGATGTTCTTTGAACAAGAAGCCATCACTTCTTTTCTTAAAAACCATAACCATGTTTTCACTTGGTCTTATGCAGATATGCAGTATTGACCCCACTATAGTGGTCCATAATATCATAACCATTCCCGATGCCAAACTTGTCAAACAAAAGATGAGGAAAATGCACCCTCGCATTGCTCTTCTGGTCAAAGAAGAACTTCAATGCCTCCTTTCAGTTTCCTTCATCTTACCCATTGATTATCCTCATTGGATTTCTAACATTGTCCCTATCACTAAGGTGACAGGGGGACTCTGTATTTGTACGGATTTACGTGACCTCAATCTAGTTTTCCCAAAAGATGACTTTCCCCTACCTAGTATTGACCAAATGGTTGACCTTACTACCAATCACAAGATGCTATCACTCATTGATGGTTTCTCTGTTTATAACCAAATCTTGCTTTCCCTAGAGGATCAGCACAAAACCACATTCATTACCCCTTAGGGGACCTTCTGCTATCGATTCATGCCTTTTGGCCTTAAAAATGTTGGTGCCACATATCAGCGGGCTATGACTTATATATCTTCCATGACATCATGCATCGTATATTGGAAGATTACTTGGATGACCTCCTTTCTAAATCCAAACACCGCTCCGAGCACCTCACCATCCTAAAAACCATCTTTGACTACCTCATTAAATATTGCGTTCGCCTTCAGCCCAAGAAGTGTGTCTTCACGGTTCTCTCGGGAAAAATCTTGGGGTTTATCATTTCCTTATGTGGTATAGAGGTTGACCCTACTAAAGTCAATTCCATTCTTGAAATGCCTCCACCCACTAATCTTAGGCAACTCCATAGCCTGCAAGGCAAGTTGGAGTCTATTCACCGCTTCATTTAACAATTGTCTAATCGTTGTCAACCATTTCATCATCTTCTCAAGAAGGATGTCTCCTTTAAATGGGATGATGACTACCACAAAGATTTTGAGGCCTTAAAACAATACCTTCTCTAACCACCCATACTCATTCCACCTAAAGACGATCAACCCTTCTACCTATACATCTCAACTACCAATCACTCCTTGGGGGCCATGCTCACCTACCACGATGAACAACACAGGGAGTAGGCGGTTTACTACATAAGCCATACTCTTCTGGACTAGGAAACCTAGTACAATCATGCCAAAAAAAAATTCTTAGCCTTAGTTTTCATTGCCACCAAACTCTGCCATTACCTACTCAACCACAAAACCTATGTGGTGACCAACACCGGCCCCTTACACTTTATGTATGCCAAACAGTACCAAAATCAACATACCACACACTGGCTTATGCTTTTGGCTAACCTCGACCTTGAATTTATCCATCAAAATTCCATCAAGGGCCTTCACGATGAATTGGCCGACGCACCTATTTCGGGGATCAACTCTCTAACTTTGACTTTCTAGATGAGTCAATTGCCACCCTTTCCCTGGATGAACCCACTTACCAAATGGCACTCTTCTTCGATGGTTCCAAGTGTCAGCGTGGGGGTGGGGCTAGTGTTATCCTCATTCCTCTTGATGGTGAACCCATGCCTTTTTCTTTCAAACTTGATTTTGATTGTATAAACAATATTGTTCAATACGAACCACTCATATTGGGTCTCTAAGATGCCTATGCCTTAGATGTTAAATCACTCAACATCATCAATTGGTAATAAACCAAGTCAATGGTATATACCAATGTCGTAATGAGATACTTCAAAATATAAACATCATGTAGACATACTTTTGACCACCTTTGACCGTTACGCCCTTCAAACCATCCCGCGTTCAACCAACAAATTTACATATACCATGGCCTTCTTGGCTTCTCAAATACCCGCTTCACTCACCAATTCTAAAATATTTGTCACCATACAAAGACTCCAATCACCCTCTCATTTATCTCATGAAATTTACTCTATCAGAACTGCTACCCCTGACCCGAGTGACCTCTGGTATAAACAATGCTCAGACTACCTTTCCCTCTCCATCTTGCCTCCCAACCTCACTCGTAATAGAAAATGTGCCTTTCTTAAAAAGGTCTCTCGTTACGTCGTTATGGGTGGCCTATTCTATAATTTTGGCTTTGATGGTATTCTCTTACGGTGCCTTACGAGTTTGGAAATTCCTTATACCATTAAGGAATTTCATGATGGCATATGTGGAGGCAACTTCAGGTGGCCTTCTTGTTGCTAAGTGTAATTTTTTCCTAGGCTATTATTAGCCGACCCTCAACCATGATTGTTGTGACTAAATTAAGCATTGTGTAAAATGCCAACAACATGCCAACCTTCATCATACACCCATTCATGCCTTACAGGTCACCCATGACCTTTGGCCCTTCTCTCAATGGGGTTTGGATCTTTTAGAGAAATCAATCCTCATTCTTCCCAACAAAATCAATGGATCGTCACCACTACCGAATACTACACAAAATGGGTTGAAGCCATATCTCTCATATCCACGAAAGCTAAGAAAATATGTGAGTTCATCAATCATCACATCATCTATCGCTTTGGTGTCCCACATCACCTCATCACTAATAACGACAAACAATTAAAAAAATAAAACCTTACACAAAACTTTGCAATGCCTTGGCATTATGCTAAGTTTCTCGTCACCTTATCACCCACATACCAATGGCCAAGCCAAAGCCACCAATAAAACCTTGAACAAAATTCTCATGAAAGTGGTTAACGATATTGGGAAGGACTGACATACGCACATTCCTTTCACCTTGTGGGCATACCGCACTAGTATTCACACTTCCACTGCTGCCACACCTTTTTCTCTAGTTTATGGTACAGAGGTTGTTTTGCCTCTCGAAGTCTAGATCCCCTCACTCTGCATTTCTCTCCATGACATGATTGATGATGATAACCTTCGTCAGGACCATTTAGCACAACTTGAGTAATTAGATGAATGCCACCTTAATGCTCTTTACCATCTCCAAGTTTACCAACTCCAAGTTTACCAAAAATGTATCAAACGTGCCTATGAAAAATGTGTCCATGAATGAACCTTCCAAGTCGGTGACCTTGTCCTGAAATAAAATCAACATGTAACCAAAGCAGAAAAAAATTAAATGGGGAAAATTTTCTCCTAATTGGCTTGGACCATACATCATGACTCATACTTATGGATTAGGTGCTTATCGTTTATCTTCACTCGATGGTAAACCCGAACCTGAGCCCCTTAATGCCTTGCATCTTCGACCATTCTATTGTTGACTTTTAGTCCTACCTCACCTTCTACCTCTTTCCATGCTCATCCCTTGAGTGCTATCCACTTCCTACACCATCACCAATGATTAAACAAGAATCATGTGCATACCTATCACTCTTTTATCCTCTCTTAAATATGTGTACCATGACATTGCACATAACATGATTCTCATGGATACTTTTTGTCTACTTTTAGATGAGATCCCATGGTCATTTCACCTTTCTTTCTAAACAAGAATATAATTCTTCACCTTAGTATTGTCCATGAATTAAAATCCCTCACATGGGATCCAAATCCTTGAGTCAAACTTCCAATAAAAATATGACTCCCTCAAAAAGGACATCTTTCTCTCTAAATCTTTGTTATAAATAGACTGCTCCCTCAAAGGACAACTATATAAAAATCCTATTTTAAAAAAATGAACAAGAAGAAGAAAGAGAGAGAGAATCTGAAGCTTCCCGCATCGATCACTTCACGAAGACCTCAAGGATTTAATTTCCTCATCCCATATAGACTTCCCACATCGATTAGTCTATCTCAAATATCAGTCAAAAAAATCCTTTTAGTCATGGACTTGCCCATTGTGACCTTGGATCTCTTGCCAAAAAGGCATGCTACCTAGTACCATATAAAAACTAACCACTTTTCACCCTCTCACCATTCACACTTTCATTTCCTACCGCCTCAAGGGACCTATTGGACCATGACATTTGGTGATCATGTGACTAATTTTTCACCTTTAGAATAATCAATCATGCAATTCTTTTAGGGTCTTACATTCATCAACCCATCTAAGGTATGATCCACCCATTATGATCCTTACCAATCAGGTCACTTTCTTACCTCCTCTTATATTTTAAACCTTCTTCATTATGTATTGATTACCTTATACAAGACTTGATCCTCGACACTTATTTTTGGGTAATTTTCTCCTCCTTCACCATAATCAACTCCTTGGAGGTTAGCTCGGCCACTCTCTACCCTAACCTATTCATCTTTCATTTTCCTAAATCACATTCTCCCCTATTTAGTTTCTTTTCATATCAATAATTGGAAATTAAACCCATCAAACAACAAATTTCTTTCCACCTTTATCATCATCAAACATACATTTATTATGTCTACCATTTCTTTACCATTATCATGCATGTTACTATAAAACATCTTAACCATGACCCATGTCATCATTCATTGCAAAAATTAATGAATTACAACCTCAACCACTTTAGACTCCACCATGCCTAAAACCTAACTCAACCATGCCTATGACCTGACTCAATCCATGCCTAGACCACAACCTGACTCAACCATGCCTATAACCTGACTCAACCATGCCTATGACCTGACTCAATCCATGCCTAGACCATAACCTAACTCTACCATGCCTCAAACCTGACTCAATCCATGCCTAGACCACAACCTAACTCAATTCACCCATACCTAAAGGACCTAGTCTCAATCATGCCTACACTACTTGATTTCCATCACAGATACACATCAAAATAACAAGATAACCACAACCATGTATACACATAATGACCATAATCATCATCATCTCTATAAATAAAAATATCCAAACATGTGTCTCCATATACATAACTCTCAAATATCTTCAAGCACGCAGGTCCAGTATATATAATCAAATCTCTCAAAAATCTCATATACAACCTCACCATCTTCAGCACGTAGGCCGGTATATGATCAAAAATATACAAAACTCTCATACATCCTCACTCTCTTTGGCACGCAGGCTGGTATATATAAAAAATGACTAAAATACATCAAAATAAAGAGATGTGCATTAGGCATCATCTGTCAGACATCCTCCATATTGGTCTCTCTTGTCTCCTCCTCAGCTCCTATCTAACGGCCTAATAACATCTCACCACCTGCCATGGGTTGTGGTCAGGTCCCTACTGGTACATCACCTGGTGCTAGCCTCTGTGAACTATTGGCCTCACCTTGATCTGTCTTAGAGCTTGATGGTCCCCTGTGCTCTCCACACTGTGAGTCTGGGATCTAGTCCTCTCACTCAAGGCCTGTTATGCCATGTACTCTCCATAGGATAGAAAATCTATCCCGCCGCCATCAATTGATCCTGATAATATTTGGCCTCCCCTAAGGCATCCTGTAACCTAGATATGGGTACCATCTGTGGTGGCCCCATCGGCCTCCCTGTACCTATCCTATGGGACCCTGTCCCCCCTTCCTATGAATTGGGACCTGTCCCAATGCTTGGGAGGTGCCACCGCCTCGCACCTGCCTGTGCCTACACCTATAATACCTGAATTTGCTGTATATAGTGGCCAACTGGCCCTACAAACCTATAACTTGCACCTATAGGGTGGCTACCTACTCCTCATCTCCATCTTTGTCTCCACCCTAGGCCATCTGGGCCTGTAGACTAGCCACTGTGCATGTAATGCAGCCACCTCTACCTCTAAAGCTACTAACTACCCTTGTACCATCCCTAATTGGGTAATCAGGGTCGTCACCTGCCCCTATAGGGCATCTCTCTACTACACAAAGTGATAGTGGTTAAATCTGGTTGCCCCAGCCTGGGAGGTACTACTCGTAGATGGGCTACCCACCATTGTCTATACCTATCTATCACTCTAAGCATCATCAATCCTCAGTCTATAACCGGCTCCTCCTGCCCGATAGGTACTTTCGGTTGTGGAAGTGGTAGTGGTCTCTCCACATCATCTCTCTAGTACTATGGGAAGGGTGGTGGTATATCCTGCAGTAATCCAAACTGCCATCAGACCTTGTCTACTGGGATCATCTTGTGCTCCCCTACACGATGCCCCTCAATCCATCTGACTATCTATAAACCATCTAACTCATCAGCCATCTGTCTGTATGAGGGATAGCCCACATATGGTCTCCAAATAATGTCCACGTCAAAAATCCCTCTAGTAACCGCTTGTAATAGGCTACATCATGTGTAACCCTACCCACTCGACGCTCTCCAATAACTGGCACCCATCACTTGTAGCCCACTCTAACAAACCCGGGATCAAATGCGTCATCCCGGGGCATCCCAACTGGGTGCACACACACAATGTGCTCATAAGCCCAACAATGTAATAGGAAAGTATAACACAAACTGAACCTCCAAAGCCACCCATACACCCATAGCTCCTTGTATAGTTGCACTAGGAATGTTGGCACCCATGTGAAGTAGGTCCTATCCATAATCATGTCATGTAGTACCCCATCAGTGATCATGGGAATCTACCACCCTCTGCATCCGGCAATGCAAAATAGTAGACTACCTCCATTAGTAATACTACTAGCCTTGTCTCCTATGGATGGGCTAGGTACATCTCTCTATAGCTCAGGCTAGCACTGTGGAATGTCAGCTCTGCCATCCCCTCACCAAATATTGTCAGCATCAACTCCTCTTATGCCTCTAAGGATATGAATATACCTGCGTACCCAATATAGGTAACCGCAGGATCCTATACACATCCTCCAGGGTGATTTTCATCTCCCCATCGGCAGGTGGAACATGTTGGTCATTGAATCCCATCTATCAATGAGAGCGACCATCAAACTCAGTTGTCGGACTACATGTCGATAGCGTCGGACTCGATAAGGCCCACATCTATGACATGTCTCCACTCCTCGACTATCACCACCCCACAAACTATCACAAGCAGGGGTGGCACCCTGTCTCGCATCCACAACTAATCTCTCACCTGCATCCAACAAAATAATCACATTATTAAAACAAGACCATATCTACATTCACCCATACCCATTACCCTACCTCTTTTACTTCGTTACTTACCTGTTTATCCCATGGCTTCCCCTCCACCCCAACCCAACCCTCACCTACCTACTTACCCAGTCCACCCCTAACCCACCGACCTACCCACCCTAAACCTACCCAACCCAATATCACCTTACCTATTTGCACCACCCCGAACCCCTCCCCTACTTCCATTTTGACCCACTCCCAACCTTACCTATTTTCCCACACATCTATACATTTTTCTCTAACAACTCCACCCTTACCTATGTTATGATTTTCACCAAACCCACTTCTCTTACCCCTACCTACCTCAAACACCCTTTGGCCCCTTTTTCCTCTAATTAGACGGTACCGGTTACCCCTAACAAACCCCGGTCCCCTTCAACTCGCATTGGTCACTTGCTTCGTGATGATACCATCGCACTAACACCAACGTCGGCTAACCTTCAATCGACGCCGGTCACTGCCGCATCAAAACCGTGACGCCTAACCCCATTTTTCCTTCAAATCCCCTTTTTTCTCCCTTCTACCCACCCAATCCTACCCAAATTCCCCTACACCCTTCCCCACCCCTTCTTAACCCATTCCCTCCCTCCCCATTCCTATTTTAATTGATTTCCATCCCATAATTTAAAATTCATTCCCCCAAAAACCCGTTTTCACCCACCTAACCTCTAATTCATTCTAATAAACAAAACAAAGCATAGGATTGAATCTTACCTCATCACACTACCATCTGTGTGGTGGCACCTCTAGCCACTGCACTCGTGGTCCCCCGATCCCTCTCCTACCTCTGCCATCACCAAATGACCTCTCGCTATCCAACCAATCAATCTAATCAAATCGATCCCACCCAGCTCGTGGATCCACCTATCAACCAACTATCACCTGCCATGTGGCTTGCCAACTCAATCCTCAGTCTCAATCTGTCACTTTCCACCTTTTCCACTCTCTTGTCATTTTCCCCAATTTGATAAAAGACAAATGATTTGAAAAATATGGTAATTTTTTTTTTTTATAACCTACCCGACTTGACCGGTGACGGTTTTACCTAAACCGACATCGGTCCTGTGTGCCCTAGTTTACTATGGTCGGTCAAGCTTGACCAAAGCATCGGTCCCCTTCAACCATCATCGTTTACCTGCTTAGTCTTTTTCTACCCCCTACCCCCAATTTTTGACCTGAATCCTTTTTTATCTTACCCACACCTCACTTGGCCACTTCACTTGACCCTCTTGACCTTATCATTTACCCCCTCACCTTGTCCTCCTTCCCATACATGTTATTTTACCCATACATCGGCCCTACCCATGTCATGACCTCGATACTTGGACCTGGAACGTTGCTAGTGACCTTTGACATCATGGGTTTGCTATACCTTGTGGCACAATTACCTTTGTTGATGGACATTCTAAACTTACCTTGCTTCTTGCTGTGACCATTTATCCTGACCCAACCCTTGGGTGTACCGGAACATACCTACACGTTCCTGCACCTGATCTGCATCGTGTTTCCTGACCATATCATATACCTTGGATAACAGAATCACTTCAACCTTGTTTGGATAAACCTATTGACCTTAGACGATGTAGAGTTTTCCTAATCTTCAATTTGGTACCGTGCTGTAGTTTATACATGTTTGTGCCTTTATTTGATATTACTACCTTTGACCCGACCCATTACTTGGATTACTCGAGTAGACCTTTTCCTTTTTCCCTCGTTACCCACCTTCCTCTTCATCACATTCACTTTTTATCAAACCACTCACTAATCCTACCTTCTACCTCGTGGGTTCCTAGTTTGAGGGGGAAAACCTTCACCCACACATGGGGCAACCACATCTTATTTTTGTTAGCATCGCTTACCAATACAAGCTATGCAATAAAAGGAGAAAAATGTAGACACCAAAATTGGGTCACACTCCCCTTGGTCCCTCATCAAACAAACACCTTGAACACATTCACCTAACCATGGCCCCTTTCATCCCACTCTAATATTAATTTAATTAATTTAATTCATTATCTCATAATATTTGTTATTTTAATATCCTAATTGAGATAATGCCCACATATCCACCTCACCTAGACACCTCATCTAGCCACCTCACCCTAAGACATATTCTTAGTATGTTGCCATAACTAACTAAGACCTACCTAAACCCTAAAAATCAAAGCCTATATTCCCTCTAACCACATTCTTGCATGTTAGAAAGGAAGCTTCTATTCTAATCCATGGAGCAAACAAATGAGATCCCCTAGAAAATCAAGGGGATCTACCCAGTTTAGTAAACCTAGGAAATCCCACCCTAACCGATGTTGGTCACCCTAAACCGCCTCCGGTCAACCCGAACTGCCATCGGTTACCACTTAACCCCCAAAACAACCTTATTTCAAAGTTGGAAAATTTATGAGAGATGGACACATCTTTTAAGAACAAGTGGAAAAACTAGAGCTACATGCAAGAAGAACAAGCATTCGTACACGCATCAGAGCACCCATAACCAACATCAGAAGCACCCACAGAGCCATCTACCTTCACAGGAGCATCCGGGAAAGCGTCAACACCACATCAAGTTCCTTCCATTTGATCACCCATCATTTCAACCAAACATCAAGCTCGCATAAATCAGTAAGTGCTTTGTTAACCAACACTTACCCATTTATCATTTTGTAGATTCTTTTACTTCTGTTATTAGTTTTTGCTCCCATTTCCATTCCACCACCATTTACCTCCATGTAAACTTGACCATCCCTTCATCCATACCCTTTAACTACCCATACCTAGATTTTAATCATTCTGTACATCTCTAAGACCCACACAAACCTTACCATTTCCCTTCCATTTTCATCTAGCCTCAAATCTATCACCCCACCAAGTTTTCTTGAGTTTCCTATACCACGACCATACCAATGCCGGTTACCTACAACTATCGCCGATTAACCTAAACCAACATCGGTCATACCAAATCGATGTCAGTCTCTGTGTTTTTTACCAGAAACCAAGAACAGAGCTTCCACTCTCTACCTAATACCCAAAACGGCCCAGAACCTGACCCTAACCAATACCTATATTCTAACAAAGACCTTGAACTTCTGATTCAGTCATAGCTTAGCCTGTTGTGAATGAATTTGCTTATTGTAGATGAATGAGATACCTAAATCATTTTAACTACAGTAGGATTTCCTTTATTGTTGGCATTAAGTTGTTTTAAACAATGGATTTACAGTTGTCTAGGATGTATCACACTTCCCGGATCTAGCATACGCCTGTAGTCCACCGTGCATATACTTGTTTAACTTTTATTTTGTGGTCTTGTTTCCATTTCAGGTAGTTCCTCCAAGCAAAAAGTAATCTCTCACAATCATTTGTGGATCAAGAAGTCATATACGCGTAACAACCTACAGCCAACATTTTGATGGTATTCCTCCTAGCCCTTTACCCTTATCTATTTCATCAACATTCAAAGAAACAATCTAGAATCAGGTGAAACACTCTGTTCAAGTTGTCCTAAAGTGCGATAATTGAACACCGAGCTATCACCACGTCTATTCCTTTGAAATCTTCATGACTTGGCTCTATGAGCTGGAAAATATTCTACCACTGAGTCCTTCAGAAGTATTCTCACTCATTTTCTATGTGCCGAGCCATAGCTTGTCTTCTCATCACCTTCTAATGCTCACCACCAAGTTCCAAA
Organism: Taxus wallichiana var. yunnanensis; assembly: GCA_018340775.1. Taxonomy (NCBI): domain Eukaryota; kingdom Viridiplantae; phylum Streptophyta; class Pinopsida; order Cupressales; family Taxaceae; genus Taxus; species Taxus wallichiana. The sequence continues at coordinate 49,646,335 of CM031234.1, forward strand.
CCGATGAGCTCGATTCTTCATCGCACCAACCGAGCCACTATCATACACACCGAGATCATTATATGGCTTAGAGCTCGGTATTCCAAAACTTGAAAGAAAATTTGTGATCATCTTACTCGGGCCGAATCTCCTCACCATCACGAGATTCTTATTCATTTCCATGTTAAACCTAAAATGAATTTTCATCCAATCTGTAATTGAGATCCATGTAGAATTGAGCTCCTCCATTAAGCCAAGATATGTGATTGACTCGAGCTTATTCTCATTTTCTTGGACAACCACGAGCTCATCATTCTCATTCCCTAGTGAGATTCACCTCCAAGTCCGACACCATCACTACGACCCAACCCAAGCTCCTGTAGAGACAAAGGCCTCACCAAGCTCACTCATCATGACTACATCCCCGAATCGAGCATGTCACATTCTCTTCCTAGTCTACCTCACTCACCATGCAAGTGATGTCTCTCGAACACATTGAGTGAGCTCCAACCTGTCCCGACTGACACTCCGAAGACACAACTCTCCACCTAGCTCTAAACTAAGCTTCCGTCTTCCAAGCTACTCCCACCGCGATGCCAAGTTTCATGTGACCTCCACCATGGAACCTGATGAGTTCTTCTTTGACTATGCTTCACCAAGTTAATTTACAACTGCTCCACCATGTCACCACTTCCTACTCTGAGCTCCAACTATCTCCACGATCACCGACTGACTCGCCGGGATTTGCACTCCATTTACTCACTCCGAAGACTAACCGAACTCACCTTTGGGGTTTGAAGACTGAAATTCTCTCTCATCAAGCTTCGATCACCCCAAACCTTTGAACCCACACACTTCCAAATCTCGAAAACCCAAAACTTCAAATTTCAGAGTTTTAGATTTTCAGGCTTTAGAAATATCTGACTCGTTCAACATTTCTACCCCAAAAATCTCTGAAATTCCAAAATGGAATTGTCCAAAATAAAAATCTAAAAGTTGACTCAACTTATCCTTCCTCACTCCCAAACTCAACTCACTTCGCTTCTACATTATGACTCAATTCACCGAATTCCACACTGATCCATCTACCCAAACATTTCTCCTGATCTCCCATTTGCATCGATGAGTGATTCCATACTTTGAGCTCATGTATCAAGCTAATCCAATGCCACATTTATTCATCAATTACCTCTATACCATAGTGACAGAGTTAGAATTCAAAATGTTTCCTCCGCATTCGTGATGAAGAGATAATTTTTAGCACCTCGACTCTACATTGCATTAAACTCACTCTCCCGATGGTTATACGGTCTACAATCACTCGTTGTGGTGTTATTCTTATCTAGCTCTGTTAACTCATAACCTGACCACTCTGCAATGAGTTTCTTGATCTACTTGGACTCTTCCGGTGAGCTCCAACCTAGCTTGGATTATCCTCATAACTCGAGCCTCTAAATGAGTCTCTATGAGCTCCTTCGCTATGTCTACAATCCTTTTGGTGATCTTATCCGAAGGCTTGATCAACTCCCCCCTTGCGCCACTCCTTGATCTCTGATATGGAAGAGCTCTAAACTCACCTGCAACACATCCAAGATCAACTAGATACCTCTAGATATTTGTGACTTACCAAGTTTGCATCTGTTTCATGCTCAAGCTAATGTTGGCTCAACTTCCACTTCATGGGCTTCGATATCACCCTTGCGAGCTCACCATGACTCATCCCGAGCCATTTAAAGAGCTCTGTCTATAACACATGCATCTTACCCGAGCTAATACAATAACTTGACCCTCTATATGATATCGAGATCACATTTCTGAGTGGTAACTAAGTTGAGCTCGAGTTGGCCTCTGAGTTGGGTTTGCATTTGAGCTCATTCTTTTGCATTGATCCTTGATCAACTCACTCAAGCTCGATTATGGTTACCTCACCGACATATCTAAGACTCATTGAGCTCATTCCTATCTCAACCGAGCTATTCCTAGAAGATACTTATCATGAGGGCCCGAGCTAGCTCCCCAACCCTGTCAAACATGATGTTCCAATTTCAAGCTTGAGAGCCTATAATAATTTACCTAATTCAACACAAACCCAATAAAATGATTTTAATTTGCATTAATGCACTTATATGTTGATTTGGGCCCAATTGAGCTATGTTGGAAAATCCTTCTTCCCATGTGTTTGAAGACCCTTCTAAGGCATCATGAAAGTATAGAAGAACCCTGGAAAAGTTTATACACCAACTTTGACAATTTTAGCTTGTAGACCCTCGTTGTTCATTTTTTACCAAGGGGAAAAAATGGAAAACATTTTTGGTGACCTCTCGGGGATGATTGCCTACTAAGCATGATTCCAGTAGCCTTAAGTCATCCATTGGGCATGGAGTCAATATTTGTAAATCTAAAAATAAATTTGATCCTCTGTGATACATCCTGAAATCCCCTTAAGCATTGCTAATCTTGGACCTCCCTTGAATGCTAAGCATGAAGTATATTGAATTTGATGAACACTTGGCATATGGAACTTTGAATGAAGTAGATCATGAAACTCTTACAGAAACTTTGAACCTTCCTTTTCCTTGACACCCTCAAATGATGCACAATATGCAAAACAACACAAGAGTGACAATAGAAAACAAAACACACTGAAAAACTGAAAACCATACATACCCTAAGTGGAACATGTAGGGTGTGCATTGCACTTATTCTACTGAAAGAAAACCTATACTACCCTACACTAACCGGGAGCACAGTGAGCTAAACAAACCCTGCAACTGGTTGTGTAAAATATATCCCTTTTCTCACAATGGATTGCCATGAAGATGATGTGATAACAGACATGGCTGGAATTAATAGTGAAATACTAACATAAATCAAAATTTTCACCTGAATTTCCAAGGAATCAATTGTAAAGAGCAAGTATCCTTCTTTTATTTTCTTTGCATTTGTTTCGTAGAGACATTGCAACTGATCCTCATAATTTTGAAACTTATCCTCACATTCTAAAATGAATATGACTAGTTAAAGCTCTCTTCTTCGGCTTCAATGAAGCTAGATACCTGATAGAACATGGTCTAACCCATGGAATATTCCTACTTGTTTGTACTTCAACTTTAACAAGAAAGTCTTGCTGAAGACATTCTCAAAAAAGATGGTTATCCATTACCTGATTTCCCTCTTATTTCTCATTTACAAATAGCTTATCTTTCACCTATGTGAATGGTATGAAGGTGATGTCATCTCCATTTCTTTTTCCTTATCTGACAACAAGGAGTTCCTCCATACATATAACCACTTTGGACCACTTACAACCTCAAATGAAGTTATTGGAAAGTCACTACAAGTGTTCGAAGCATACTGATCATATAGGAGTTCCACTTTCATTTGCATGAAAATTTGTTCAACAACTCTAACCTCTTCATCCCACATGAAACCTATAAGATCAAATACTTTCACCTATTATTTTTTAGGAAAATTAAGGGAAGCACAACTTCCTTGTTTTTCTTCCACCATCACTTGTTAATCAAACAAATATGGCCCCATAATTGAGAGTAAGAAACTCTCAATAATATCATCTTCGCCCAAAACCTTCAAAGTTGACTTAGTTTCTCCTGCATGCTCCTCTCTTTATTCATTCAATGAATATTGCAGATGATCCAAGTCTTCCCATTTAAGGAGATAACTTGAAACTACAGGTGTTCCAGAAGTGGGTATTTCTATAGGCTCTTCTGCATCCAAATACTCCTCCGAATCTGACAGAAAATATGCTTCTTTGTTCTCCAAATGTACAAAGGGTTCAACCTCCCTTATGGTGTTTCCTAAATTAGCAACTGATTTCCCATGACCTTCCTCATCTTCAAACATAAAATTTGTAAGATCAAATTCATCTAAGAAAATAGAGTTTTGAAAAGATGAAGAAGGGGAAGAATCTGAAAATTCTTGCATGGTATAATATATACTTGAAACTTTTGAGTCCATCATGGAAAGAATCCCACTATGATCAGTTGTTGTATTCAATGATGATGTTGGAAAGTCTCTACAATTCTCCAAAAGTGATGCAATTTCTTGACATGCTTGACAGGTAGGATCATTACACTCATAAGAATCAACTTTTACGCTTGAGAGTATTTCTTGTTCATCTTGCACATTCTCTTCTCCAACAGACTCGACACCTTTGGTGATTCAAACTCCTCTAATGGAATTGAGCCAATATGAATACTACATTATGAATAAGTAGACTACTAGTCCTCCTTGTTCAACTCTAGATTTGTTTCTGGTACAAAACTAGTTTGTTCTACTTGTTCTTGAGTCTCAACTTCTGTAGAAGGTTTAGTCAGGAATGAAGTTTGCTTGATGTTAAGTTTTGTAGCCCATTTCTTTAGATTATCTACATGCTCTCCTTTTCTATTCTCTTTGACCATATACTCCTCCCATTTTCTCATTTCTTGACAATGCTCTTCCCAAAATGGATTTGGGACTATAAGAGGAGGGGTGGGTTGGGATTCAACCGATTCTTTCACTGTTTGAGGAAGATATTAATTCTCTTGTCTTGATGGTTCTTGTAGAAAAGAGGGAACTTTAGTAAGAAGAGGCATGAAATATTCATGATGGAAAGGAGGAATAGGAGGTGAAGGAAAGGAATTCTCAGCATGTGTTGATGGTGAAAAGCTTGGAATTTGAGGTTTGGACTGAAATGACCTTGGCTGAGAAATAGAAAGAGAACCCTGAGGTGGTGGTAGTGTAGAATCAACCCATTGACAGGATTGCATTACATCAAACTCATAGGCCTCTATTTCTTTGATCCAACCCTCAAGCTAAGGCAACATTTTAGTCATAAAATCAATATTTTCCTATAAGTTGTAAAAACTTGGCATAGGGCCAACCCATGGACAAGTTGTCTTGAAACCATTCTTGAATGCTCTCATTTGAGTTGTGGCTCTAGATTGTACCATACCTGCCTCCAATTTCTGTATTTTAAGATACAACCTTACATCTTCATCTGTAGGATAGCCTCCATCATATGCATGTTCTGCCCTTGAAAATCTGCATAGTTAGGTGAAAAACCAAAATGATCATGACTTTGCTCAGAGGGATATGCATACTATTGATTCTCATTATAGAATGAAGCTGGAGGTGGATTAAAATAGCTTGAAGATGGAAAGAGTTTTTGTTGGAAGTGGGAATCCCATTGTGGAAATGAAGCCATGATTGCACAACTTCATGAATGGGAGAAAAATGGAAAGATATGGAAGAAAACTAGATGGAAAATGGATAAAATGAAAGTCTGCAACATAGAGAGTAGGGTACTTAGACCAATGGAGTCGCCAATTGTGCTTGGGTATACCTCCTAAGGCTGAAATTTCACTAAGATCACAACAAATTAATGAAATGAAATGAACAAAATACACACACCTATGAAAGATGTGCCTCTTGTCCCCCCCAGGCTGTGCCAAAAACTATTGTCATCAAATCACTGCACCCCCAAATGGCTTGAAAGTGAATTATGACATTCGGTGTGATTAGGACACATGGGATCACCTCTAAAGATGTGGGACTTGGGCTCGAGATGAACCTCTGGAGAAGGTCGACTTCCTCTTCCTAAACTAAACACAACACTACTTCTAATGAAATAAAAATGGCTAACTAGACCTATGCTAACATTTCATGGGATTAGGGAAAGAGATTTGCAAAGAAATAAAACCTATACTAGAAGTGGTGATGCACCAAGAAAGGGTGTTGCTAGACAAAATTCTAGCTTTCCGATGAAGAGATATGATCATGAGGAAGAATGACATGAATTACAAACCCAATTTTACATACAATACTTCACTCCTTGATAAGCACAATGACCTCCAAAACTTGCAAGAGAAACCCTGGTTGCACAATTCACCTGAAAACATGAGAGAGGCAAGTAGAAGTAGCAAAATCATGAAAGGACATATAAATGATCACAAAGCATAATTCTCATTACTTCAAGCACTTTGCACGGTGCATCATTACATCGGGGGTTAAAAGGCACAGGTTGTCATTACAATTTTAGAAGAAAGGCTTGAAAGCCTACAAACCACAGCATCTTGGCTTGTGAAGAGAGGGGAAGCTTGGAAAGTGTCTAACTTGTCCAACTTGTATGACTATTGTTGGATCCTACTTGTTTTGTTGGACCCCCTTGGAATGAACTTCCAATTTACATTTATAGAAGAATTGAGAGAGAAGAGGAAAGGTCATAATTTTCCTTCCTAAATGGAAGGCACATGATGTATCATTTATTACATTTTGTTGAACCATCTGAGAAAGTTCCATCATGCATCCTTGATTGCTTGTTGACATAGTCTTCTTAATTAATTAAAATAATATTTAAATAAAATATTTAGATAATAATAATAAATATTATTATTAAAATATTTAAATAAAAATATTAATTTAATTAAAATTAATATTAAAAATATTAATGGTGGGACCCCTTTTGAATTGATTTGCAGTGAAAGGGCAATAAGCCAAAAATGGCCCAACTCATTGAGTTGGGTCCGAGCTCCATTATTCCTCACGTCCAACCAAGTTTACTTGAAACGAGGCTTCTTCATTGACCGATGCAACTAAGCTTCCATCGAGCTTCCTTTCATCCTTTACCGAGCTCTACACGAATGGGACCCATTGAATTATTTCTTTGAGCTTTTTTGTAATGCACCGAGGTTACCTTGAATCGAACTCACGTTAAACTCCACATGAACTCATGTAGAATTGATCTCACCTCTTTGCCAAGCTCTCCACATCAATTCCACCCCTCTGAGAGCATCATAACCATCTCGAGCTCACTGCATAATGTTGAGCCCCCAAAATGAGCTCTTCACTGTGGAGAGATTTTGAACTCGCCCATCTTCCTGTACAAATTTTTTCAAGTTATCCTAACGTGCATTAACTGAGCACCGAGCTATCACCACATCTATTCCTTTGAAATCTTCATGAATTCGCTCTATGAGCTGGAAATGCTTCTACCACCGAGGCCCTTTGGAAGTATTCTCACTCATTTTTTGTGCGCTGAGCCATAGCTTGTCTTCTCATCACCTTCTAATGCTCACCACCGAGTTCTAAACCAAGGAGCTCGATTCTTCATCACACCAACCAAGCCACTATCATACACGCCAAATCATTATATGGCTTAGAGCTTGATATTCCAAAACTCGAAAGGATCTCTATGATCATCTTACTCGGGCTGAATCTCCTCACCATCATGAGCTTCTTAGTCATTTCCACGTTAAACCTAAAATGACTTTCCATCCAATCTGTAACTGAGCTCCATGTAGAATTGAGCTCCTCCATCAAGCCAAGCTCTGTGATTGACTCGAGCTTCTTCTCATTCACTGGACCACCACAAGCTCTTTGCGCTCATTCCATTTTTCATTAGCCTAGGCTTTCCATTTTCATGCATCTTTCTCTTACCCTGGTCCCTTAGATTTCTAGAGTAGGATTAGATAGTTGCATTTTCTTCCTTAGGAGTAATTTAAGCATTAGGAATAGGTAGTGGAATTCAGACTTCTTTGAATGTGTGTACGAAGTGCAAGGTGCACAACTTGGAGAGAGTTCCATGTTTCCTCAAATCCCTGTATCTTCCTCATTTGTGTGTGGTTACAATTTTTAGCTCCAACAGTTCTAGCATGCCCGGTGGGAGCACTTGATAAGGTTTAAATTTCTTTTTGCTAAGTTATGGTATGTGAACTAGTAATTTCTACCATTTGGAGGCTTATTTCAACACATCTAGCGACTCCAATCTCCAAATATACTAGTTCCAATAGTAAATGTACCATAAAAAGGATATAAAATAGGTAAAGCATAGGTAGTGAAGAACCTTTTGAATATTTATAGTTGTCTCCAAGGAGAAGAAGAAGAGGCAAAAAAATTTTGAGATCACCATTTCCTCCAAATTGAGATCTTTCAACACCTTCTCCTATTAGACATTTTTCTCGCTCTTCTAGAGTTATAAGGCCCATTCCAATCATGGCGCATTATATAAATCTACCTTTTGTTATCTTCAATTATGGTATTTCTTTACTTCTTAATGCACAACATGACATACCATTGACTACACTTAAAATAATTTCCTTTTATGTTGGTGAGAATCATACTACCCCTGCTAATCACATTCAAGACATTACAAATATATCCTCAATTCATCTAGTCATAGAAAATGATGTTGCCATTAGGTTCCTTTCTTATTCACTAAAGGTCAAATTTCTTGAATGGTATGGAATTTTAAGACCTACCTCCATTATCACTTGGGATGAGATTGGCATAACCGTTTATAACTAGTTTGAAGAGAAAGTTGATAAATTTTCCTTATTAGAATAGATAACAACTATTAAGAGGGATCCTAATGAGCTCATGATTGATTTTGATTTCAGATTTCAAAAACATGGGACATAATTCCCCTTCTCTTGAGATCAACTCCACAAGGTGCTTTTTTTTTTTTACTTCTTAACAACATTGAATTTTGATATAATATCTATGAAACAATTCATGAGTGTTATGTAATTTCATGATGCTTATCCAATAGCCATTAGGGCTGAAAATTATTTAATACAAGCTGAAAAAATATCCCCTAAATTTCCTATGCCTTTGTTTCTTGAATTTCCTCAAGTACCTCAGCCTTCTATTGCTCCCACTACTAAGAAAAGTACCAAATTTGTTCCCTATACATCTTATTCTCCCTAAAATTAAAAGGATGATGATGATATGAAAGCCTTGATTAGAAATTTGTCAAAGTAAATTTATATCCTTAGAGAAATAACAAGCTCAATAATATAGAAATTATCCTAACCAAGGGAAATCTTCTAACCAAGGATTATTTCAAGGTTACTAGCCCTACCAAAATCAATATCCCGATCAAATATATGTGAAAAATACACAAAATGGTAGATGGAAAGGTCAAAATACACATCTTCATCTTCAAATAGTTTCTCTCACTCAACCAATTCCTACTCTTAGTTCAAGTAAGGCATTCGTCTTAGTGCAAAACACGTGATACAAGAAACAGAGTGGTGCTTTCCATGAAATCAACCACATAATCATTATGTATGTGCAAATGCATTACAAGCACAAGTCGTTATGATTCATAATTCTTCCAATCTTCATTAACCATTTATGGAAGAGTGTAATCCTAGCAATAAAGAAACTCAAAAGGTAAATACTAAGACTAATATAATGTTCTTTAGGGTTGATGAATTTTGTGTAATGAAACAAGTTATGGATAGTTTCAATAGACCGCATGCTTAAGTTGCTAACAATACAAGGTCAAAGAAGAGAGTATTAGATGTGTGGCATTCATCTACCAAACCAACTAAGTTTTCATCTAAGTAATTTGGTGTAGAATCGGGCGATTGTAGTTTACCTTCATGCACATGTAAAGAAAAGCATGCATAAAAGGTTGCGAGATGATGTTATGTACAAGAGCGCACACGAGATTGTGCATAGGCCTACCTTGGCTCAAGAAGTACTTTCTCAACCAAAGGATCCTATCTCAGTATTATAATAATAAAGAAAAGAGAATGTTACACCTCAAATGCATAAGGCCACGGGTCTACCCTTCAACATTGTTGATTAGATGTAGAAGAAAAATGTAAATGTCACAATGTGAGATTCTTTGGAAATTCCATCATAGTGTGATCTCTTACAGGAAGCTCTTGTATAACTCCCTTAAGGTTATTCAGTTATTGAAAAGACTCATGTTGTTGTTAATTTATGCCAAGTAGAGAAGAAAAAAGTAAGACAAGTTTTGAAAACTCCACCCTTTTATGTATTTAATTGTAGGAAAACATTTGGTTCACAATTGCATGATTGACTCAGGACCCAAAGTAATTTTGTGATGTATACAATTATTGTTGATATCTTAGGTCTTAAATACATCCTTTTTTTCTAAAGGAGTATTACAACTTGATTGCTCAAATTTCAACATCCTAGGACTCATCAAATATCTTGAGTTAACCCTCCATGTTTTTCCAAGTCTAACCATAACTCAAGATGTATCAATCATTGAATTACCTCCTTTATTTTCCATTTTCCTATTAATATATTTCATGAGAAAAAGTGGGTGGTTACTTGTCTTCAAATTTGTCTCACATGATTTTAAGAATGATATATGGTATAATATTGACCATACAGGCTAAACCTATCTTCTCCTATCATGTTGATTCTTATGACCCTTCTCCTCTCCAATCTAATTGTCTTATACATGAAGACCAAGAGCATGAGTTAGTTTCGATTGAGAAACCTATACCTCCTTCAATAATTGATATTTTATTAGATGAGTGGTCCAAGGAGCATTATGAATTTTATCCATATGACATAGATGTGGAAAATGGACTTAGAACCTACGATTTCATGAAGAATAGTTCACTTTGTTGGTGTATATGACTAGACTTGTCGTCATTCGACATCTTGTCCACCTATTTGGTTAGTCATCTCACTTAGTGAGAATAGGTCATAGTTGAATAGGTCATAGGGTTGTGTACACATGTCATGCATAGGAGTTACACAACACTTCTATATGTATACTTTCTAATCTGTGAGCATGTCATACACATTGTTGTCTTTTTTGTACTTGATTTTCCTTGTGATTTGTGCTCTTGCTAATTACATGAAGCATTCTCATCTCCATTGGAAGTGCAACCCTCTTTGATGTACATGAGGTTCCAGAAACGATCCTCACGGAACAATCTGATATGGTATCAGAGTGGATGTTTAATAAATGCGCACTCTCTTATAACCGGTTGCTGATTATTTCTTTCTTGGTTTTTTTCAATTTTCATGCCGATTATTTTGATTTTAATTGGAATCTTGTTAATGATCTAATAACTGCTTTTTTGGAAGTTTGTGTGGTTTTTTGTTTTTTCATGTGCAAGTTAAAGGAGTTCTACAACTAGATATAGATAGTTGAATTGCTAAATATTTTGGGTCTAATAAATTTAGAGGTTGGGTCTTCATCTCGGTTTTTATCGATTTTTAATTACAAGTAATTTTTTTAGAAATTCTAGTTTTTATTGTATTTTTACAAATGTAAGTGATTTTTTTTTAAATCTGATTTTTTTATCCTCCTAGCGTCTTGTCCTACTACTCTTCTCCTAGCTCAACTCATCAATTTGAGTTCCTCCTACTCTCCCCTGGAGAGATGGCTCATGCATGGTTGAGTTGGTTCTCATTGCATTTCTTTACTTTTGTTATTACCCTGTCTAATGTATAGTTGCATTCCGGATCAACCTTGTTAGTGTCTATGTTTTCATTTAAACTATGTCAAGCTTGTTTGTGAGATTGTTTTTAGCCTATGTGTTTTTTTAGCTTCCCCTACATGAGGTTTTTCTTGACACCTAACCATGTTCACTCTTTTGTGTATTCTTTTTCCTCTATATTTTTTTGGTGTTTCTTTTTTACCTTTCCATTTTCATTAGGTTTCATTATGAGTTGTGTTTTTCTTCATTTAGATTGGGTTATCTCCCTTGTGGGTCATTTGTTTTGCCAGGATCTTAATTTTCTTTTCCTTGTGCGGTGTTAAACCATTTCCCGCCACTACCCTCTCCCATTTCATGACTATCATGCCCTTAGGTGTCCCAACTAAGTTTTTCCTTTGTTGGGATATGCCTTAAGCCAAACTTCATATGTTTGAAGTGTTCATCCAACCAAATTCGATGTTTCTTCTATGATTCATGCCTCCACCTTTGACCAAGCTACTTAAAAATTAAAAAAAACAATTTTTTTACTATCCGTGATAATATATAGTGGGGCACATTTTTATTTAAGTTGGTTTTTAAAATTATATGTAGCGGCTTAAAAGATGTGGGGTATTAATAATCAAGTGGTAGTTGGATTATAGGTGGAGCCTTATTTGGGGTTTTTTTATTAAAGGTGGGTTTGATTATTTTTTTATTATTATAAGGAAGTGTTTTTTTTTTAAAACTCATTCTTCTAATATATGGTTAGAAAGTGCCTTCCATTTTATAATTAAAATTCTTCAAGTAAGTTAAAAAAACCATACATGGCCTTTGTTGTTCATAAAAATTGCACCTGTGTCTTAGATTTGGAAGAACCAAGTCTTTTCGATAATAATGGAACCTTCCCCAAGTTGTGGGACCTTGCGTGCTTGGGACGGATCTCCAGAGAAGGCCAATTCCTCTATCTAATTATACTACTATTGCTACTCCTAGTGCTGAAAGGGAAAACTAAGCTAACAATACCAAGGGACTAGGGATATAAGGATAACATGAAAGGAAACTACACTAAAAGGAGATAGCACCAAAAAAGAGGGATGAACACTATCTTTTCGAGTGAAAATGAAGGGAAATGCATGAAAGAAGGCTAGGCACATGTAGCACAACTTAAAACATATTTACCAGATCAGTTTCATGGAACACAACTAAATAAGGAGCTGTAAGGGACATAGAATGGCATAAGCATGCAATGCAAAATAAAAGGAAAGAAGAAGGAATGAAAACATGTTAGGATATAGAATAGTCATAAAACGATGCTTCTATTACTTCTAGAAATGCACAGAGTTGTTACAATGGTGAAAGAAGCCAATATCCACATGCACAAGCCATATCTAGAGGTTTGGGACTCAGAGTACATAAAATATGAAGTCCTTAGAAAAATACGTAAGGATCCAAAATTTCCAACGTTAATAATGACCTCAACTCTTACATTTATAGATGAATCCATGGAAGAATAAGAGGAGGGAAACCCCAAATTTTAAATACAACCGCATACAAGAAGCATTTAATTCCTGTAAATACACCTACAAATTTTTCAAATATGTTTCCCTAATTTTGTTTGGTGTGTTGGAGAAGGAAGGATGGTGGATCATAACAAATCGGGTGGTTAAAGCAATCAGATATGTTCATTAATGCCCGAGAAGAATTTTTCCCATTTCTCTCCTACCATATCTACCAAGAATTCTAATCTAAATGTTTAGCACTATAGACCATGTCATAAGCTATTGATTAAGACTTGGTGCACACTGATTGGAGATCTGTAGAAAAATATATGGTTGTATGAAGATGTCAAAGTTGTCTAGGAACGCAAGACATGTGTTGCACGTAGATTGATCAAGAAATTGGTCAACCATTCGTTTGATTTGTCATTTCTACCATGTGTCATTCATTGGTTTGTTTTCAAAATTTGGTGCCCTATTGCGCACGTTTTGACTAGTCACGTGTGGCATAGTCAAGCGTGTCAAAGGTGTTGAGTTGTGGAACTCAATTACTTTAGTTTAGCATGTAATGGAAACTTGCTAGAAAATACAGTAACCATCAGCGGTTAAGGGGGAACCAACATCACCTACCGGGATCGGCATTGGTTAGGCAAGGAGGAGGAACGACGATGAGTTAGGGCTAACCAAAGCATCGATTACCTATGCGAGGATATTTTAATTAACTCTCGGGAATTAGATCTATTTTTAACATTAAAGTATATCTATTGATTGTAATTACATGGCTAAGTGCCCTAAGTCTATAAACAACTATATAAGCATAAAAGCTAGGGTTTAGAAGTAAGAATGATTAACAAGAATTAAAAAGAACTTGCAAAAGTTGGTGAGAGAGATAATTCTTGGTGATGAAGCAAAAGCTTGAGGAAAGAAAGTACTAAACATCTGAGAGGTGTGGAAGATTGTAAATATTCATTGTATATCTTGAGAAAGCTTTGGATAATAGATTGGCTTATCTCTTGGTGGACGTATCCCACACTGAGTGAACCACATTAAATCTGGTGTTGATTTATGTCTCTTGGTTTGTATATTTTTCTTCTGGTAGAATATCTACTTTTATTTACATGTATGCTTATATCTCGATATATTATCCATACAATCAACCTGGTGTGCTAACCCCAACAACTGGTATCAGAGCTTTGTTTGAGGGTTTTTGTGTTGAAATATTTACTCACGAGAGGGTTTTCTAATTGAGTGGGAGCTACAACAATGGTAGAAGAAAAAAATACAAGGTAGAGAAATTTGACGGCTGAAATTATCAATTATGGAAGATGTAGATTGAGGATTATCTATATCAAATATATTTGTATTTACCATTGGATGAAAATTCTAGACCTACAAAGATGAATGATGAAGAATGGAAGATTCTTGATAGAAAGGCTTTGGGATCTATAAGATTGAGCCTGGTAGCATCCGTGGCTTCCAATATTACAGAAGCGGCTTCTACGGTAGAGTTAATGAAATCTCTTGCTAATTTATATGAAAAACCTAATGCTTCAAATCAAGTTTATTTGATGAAGAAACTATTTAGTTCTAAGATGCATGAAGGTGGATCTACATCTAGTCATTTTAATGATTTCTAATCTATTGTAAATTAGTTAAAATCAATTGCATTACCATTTGATGATGAAGTAAGAGTGATTTTATTCTTATGTTCTTTGCCTGATAGTTGGGATAACTTAGTAATGGTTGTTAGTAATACAACATCTGCTAATAATATTTTGAAGTTTGATGATGTGGTTAGTATAATCTTGAATGAATAAATTCACAAGAAGAGTACAGAGGAATCATCATCTAGAAATTCTTTCAATGTAGAAAGCAGGGGAAGGAAGAAGGAGATATCCAAGAGTAAGATTAATGGGAAATCAAAGTCAAGGGATATCAGATCTAAATCCAGAAGTAAGGGAATTAATTGTTGGAAATGTGGAAATAAAGGACATACAAAGAAAGATTATTGTTCAAAGGATAAAGAGAACCAACAACCAGAAAAAGGTAAAGAATAAAATCTTGCTACATCAAAGGTAATGCAAGATGCTCTTATTCTTTCTTTAGATAATAGAATTAAATCACGGGTTTTAGATTCAGGAGCTTCTTTCCATGCAACCCCTAATAAGGGTTATTTCAAAAATTATGTCTAGGAAATTTTGGGCATGTTTATTTGGGTGATGATGGACCTTGCAGTATTACTCGTAAAGGGGAAGTTCATCTAAAATTGTAGAATGGAAATACATGGGTATTGAAATATGTGAGGCATGTGGAAAGCCTCAGAAGGAATCTTATTTCTGCAGGGTAACTAGGTGAATCTGGTTGCATGGTTACTTTTACAGGAGACTCTTGGAAAGTCACCAAGGGTGCTTTTGTTATGGCAAGAGGTAATAAGGTAGGAATATTATATTTATCTACCTATATTATTGATTCATTTTCTACATTATCTACTTCAGATTTAAATGCATGCATGTGGCATAACCGGTTGGGCCATATGAGTCAAAAAGGAATGCAGATCTTAAAGGCTAAGGGTAAGTTATCAAATTTGAAAGATTTAGATCTTGATTTCTATGAGCATTGTATCTTTGGAAAGTAAAAGAGAGTGATATTTCTCAAATTTGGGGCAACTAAGAAGGAGCAAAAATTGGAGCTTGTACACTCAGATGTGTGGGGACTAACTCATGTAGCTTCTCATGGAGGATCCTAGTATTATGTTACTTTCATTGATGATGCTACAAGAAAGGTATGGGTTTATTGTATTAAACGTAAATCTGATGTTTTTGAGACTTTTAAAAGATGGAAAGCCCTTGTTGAGAATGAATCAAATTCTAAGTTAAAGTGTCTTAGATATGACAATGGTAGTGAATATTGTAGCAATGCTTTCAATGATTATTATTTAATGAATGAGATATGTAGAGAAAGAATGGTTCCAAGAACACCATAGGAGAATGGTGTTGTAGAAAGAATGAACAGGACAATCATGGAATGTGCTAGAAGTATGAGAATACATTCTGGATTGCCCTTACATTTTGGGGAAAGTAGTAATCTGATACATTGTTTATTTGATTAATTGTGGGCCTTCAAGTTCACTAGATGAAGGAATATCAGAGGAATATTTGACCGGAAAAGAGGTAGATATTTCTTTTCTTAAATTTTTTGGTTAAGAAGCTTTTGTGCATGTTGATAAGAAAATAGGAAAAAGTTGGATGCAGAATCTAATAGATGCACTTGCACTTTCATTGGTTATGGATCTAGTGATTTCGGTTTCCGTTTTTGAGATTTAGAGAATTCTAAAATTATTAGGAGTCGTGAATGTTGATTGGAATGAAAATAGAATGTACATGGATAAAATTTTGGTACCCAAGGATGAACTAGTTGAGAAGTTTGTGAATAAAAATGAACTCTTGGATTTAAAAGAATTACTGACAAGGTTACATAGTAACTAATGTTGGTTGAACCTTGACGGAACCGTCAAGTAGAACCATTATGGGTTACAAAAGATCCAAAGCGCATCGGTTAGTTAGCAGAATCGATGTCGGTTCTAGTAAGTGACCGATTAGTCACTTTGAAAGATTTGGATAGGAATGTCCAGGAGGTCCAGATTGAGCCTCTAGTACCCCAAACTCCTGTGAGAAGGTCATAAAGGGTAAGTAAACCTCCAGAAATATTTACACCTTCTCTATTTTATTTATTATTGACTGATAATGGTGAACCAGAGAGATTTGAAGAAGTAATGCAGGATAAGACTCATGTCTAGTGGGAGCATGGCATGGATGAGGAGATGGACTCCTTGGAACAAAACCAGACTTGGGATTTGGTTAAGTTACCAGCAGGTAAGAGAACATTGTAGAACAAGTGGGTTTATAGGATCAAGGAAGAAGAGGGTGGAAAAAAAAGATACAAGGCAAGGCTTGTAGTAAAGGGATTTGCAGAAAGTAGGTATTGACTTTGGTGAAATATTTTATTCTGTTGTTAAGATGACTTAAATTCACACTTGTATTGATCTTAGTTGTAGTAGAGGATTTGCATTTAGAGAAAATAGATGTGAAGATGACTTTCCTTCATGGTGATTTGGATGAAGAGATTTATATGGAGCAACCGCTTGGGTATGAAGTCAAGGGTAAGGAGAAATTAGTGTACAGGTTGAAAAAGAGTCTATATGGGCTCAAACAAGCTCCAAGGCAATGGTACATGAGGTTTGATAGTTTTATGTAAGAGCATGGTTACTTGAGATGTGAATCTAACCATTATGTTTATTTCAAGAATCTTGAAAATGGGAGCTATATTATTTTTTTATTGTATGTGGATGATATGCTTATTACAGGATATAGAATGTAGGACATTGGTGAGCTTAAGAGAAAGCTAGCTCACACATTGGCTATGAAGGATTTAGGAGATGAAAAAAAAATCCTTGGCATGAAAATACACAGAGATAGGAAAAACAAGAAGTTTTATTTGTCTCAAGTGGATTATATCTACAAGGTGTTAGAAAGGTTCAACATGTAAAATACAAAACTTGTTAGCACACCTTTGGTTGGACACTTCAAATTGAGTAAATATCAATGTCCATCATCACATGAGGAGGTCAAATACATGACACAAGTACCATATGCTTCAGTAGTTGGTAGTCTCATGTATGTTATGGTTTGTACCAGATCAGGCATTGCACAAGCAGTGGGATTGGTGAGTAGATATATGGCCAATCAGGTAAAGAGCATTGGAAAGTAGTCCAATGGATACTCAGGTATTTGAAAGGGACATCTAGTATGTAGTTATGCTATGGAGGTTTGGATATTTCATTATGTGGCTATGTTGATTCAGATATGGCTGGAGATTTGGATGGTAGAAGGAGCACTACTGGTTATATTTTTATCAGTAGGTGGGACGATAGCTGGATTTCAAGATTGCAGAAGGTTGTGGCTTTGTCTACTATAGAGGTAGAGTATGTTGCAGCTACAAAGGCTAGCAAGGAGATGATATGGATGAGTAGGTTCATGGAAGAGTTGGGAAAGGATCAAAGTAATTGTAAATTGTTTAGTGACAGTGATCAGTGTAATTCATTTTACAAAGAACTCATCATTTCATTCGAGAACAAAATACATTCAATTGAGGTATCACTTCATACGGTAGGTATTAGAGGATGGACAGTTGAATTTGGAAAAGATTCATACAAGCAATAACCCTGTGGATATGCTAACGAAGCCATTAGCAAAGGAGAAGTTGTAGCTACACTCCACTTGTTGGTCTTCAAGTTTAAGACTTGAAGAGGAAGAAACAAAGCTAAGGAAGGATCCAAGAATGTTGTTGTATAGGTATGGTGTAGTAATTAATCTCTAAGTGGGAATTTTTGAGTTTTGAGCTTAATTACTTCAATTTAGCATGTAATTGAAACTTACTAGAAAATACAAGTGATCAATAGTTAATGAGGAACCGGCATCGGTCACCGGATCGCATCGATCGAGGCAAGGGAGGAAACGAGCAGTGGTTAGGGCTAACCAAAGACATCGATTACCTATGTGAGAATGTTTTAATTAACTCTTGGGAATTAGATCTATTTTTAGCATTAAAGTATATCTATTGATTGTAATTGCATGGTTAAGTTCTGAAGTCTATAAACAACTATATAAGCATAAAATATAGGGTTTAGAAGTACGAATGATTAACAAGAATTAGAAAGAAATTACAAAAGTTAGTGAGAGAGATAATTATTGGTGATGAAGAAAAAGCTTGAGGAAAGAAAGTTTTGAACATCTGAGAGGTGTGGAAGATTGTAAATCTTCATTGTATATCTTGAGAAATATTTGGATAATAGATTGTCTTGTTTCTTGGTGGATGTAGCCCACACCTTTGGATGAACCACGTTAAATCTGGTGTTGATTTATGTCTCTTGGTTTCTATATTTCTTACGGTAAAATATATGCTTTTATTTGCATGTATGCTTAGATATGATATATTATCTATACAATCTGGTGTGCTAACCCCAACAAAAGGATGACGTGGTATGGAAAGGTGCAAAGGAGGGTAGAAAGATAATGCACACGAAAGAATGAGGTAGGGGAAGGAGGCAGAAGGAAGGATTGCAAGGGGAAGATGGAACAAAGAGGAAAAGGAAAAGGGAATAAGGGGAAATGCATAAGGGCGCATGAGGAAAAGAAGGGAGGCACGCAAGGAAATGCAACCAAGGAAATGTGCTAAGTGAATGTGAGCACACATAACCTTGTAATAGATAATTCAGAGCTAGAAGGTGTATAAAATCTACCTAAATAATTGGGAGAGTTATTTGAATAATAGTTTTGGTGACTTTGGGGGCCATCTGCCTGCTAGATGAAAGAGATTAGTAGCCTGAAGCATCCATTGGGCATGAATTCTATTATATAATCATGAAATTATGATATGCAGTTTTGAAGAACTACCCCTAAAGTTACTTGAAGGATCATTTCTTAACTCCATTTTGAATCCTGCAAACTACTGAAATTTTTGACATTCGGAAGCAAAAGAAGAGAATGCACAAGAAGCATGCGAGAAGAAAGAACTATGTTTTGAAACTACTCTAATATATACAAAATGATGCAGCACACTTAATGGAAAGTTTTGAGATAGATCTCATTTACTAGGATTTGCAGTGTGCCTCCATCAAGATGAGTTAACCTGAAAGATTTAGCCTCTTTGCATGAATTGATGGTGTACGGGCCACTCCAAAGTGCATCAAACTTTCAATAATGCCCTGGTTTAGATTTGTCAACATCCCATTTTAAGACTAAGTCCCGACTTTGAAATCTTGAGGCCTAGCCTTAATGTCAAACCATTTCTTTGTTGCTTGATGATCCTGCTCTATCTTGATCATGGCAGAGTTCCTTAGATCTTCAAGATTAACCATCTCTGCCATTCTTATTTCCCTCTAGTATGTGCCTTCAAATTCTAGTTGCTAGGAAAGCATCAATGAGTTCAAATCCATCGCCAAAGGAAGGGTAGCCTCTTTTCCATAGACAAGATTATAAGGTGAATTTCCTATTACCTTTTTATTTGTGATTATATCTACCTAGAGGGTGCGCGAGAACTTTGTATGACACTGATTTTGGCTAATGTTCATTGTGCACTTCATAATCCTAATCAAGTTCTTTTTTTTACTTTGTCGGACCATTTCCTTGAGGGAAATAGTTGGAAGAAGTCTTCAGATAGATGCCCAAAATTAGATCCCAATCAATGATTTTAGTGCTAAGGAAGGCTTTTGCATTATCAGAGATAATGGTTTGAGGAACACACAACCTTGTGAAAAAACCTCTAGAAATTCAAGGATGACTAACTCAGTTGATTATTTGAGCACAACAACTTCTTTCCATCTAGTGAAGTAGTCTCGTAGTTGTTAGCACCCACTTGTGTCTAGCATTTGAAGGTGGATTGATCATTCCTATGAATTCAAGACCCCATTGCACAAAACTCTAATCTGCTTGGATTAGTTAGAGGGGAAGCACTATCAATCTTTTCTTTCCCCGCAAAGAAAGTGCATTCCTTACATTTTTTGACCCACTTGTGTGTGTTTGCAAGCAGCCTAGGAAAAAGATTCTTTCCGTTATGGTCTTCATTGTTGTAGTTTTGGTAGAAAATTTTCCACTAGAGAATCCATTATGGAATTATGCTAACACTTTTTCAGTCTACGCATTGTTGATGCACTTTAAAAACATGCCATCAAGATTTTTCTTGAAAAGAAGTCCATTAATCAAAACATAAGGGATAGATTGTAACCTCAGATGTCTTCTCTTTTCCTTGTTTAAGACAGGAGGGTATGCACTTTCACAAAGGAATGTGATCATGTCATTCATCCAGATGCCACGCACACTAGGGTCTGCATTCTACTAAAGTTTTGAGTGTGGGAGAGCATCATCAAGAAATAATGAAGTCTCGGATTCATTCGCCTCATAAATTTTTTTGTAAAGCGCACTACCTCTTACCATTTTTGTGGCTTTGATAGTCACAATATATTCCATGAATTTGGTCACCCATCATGTTCTCTTTTCACTAATCTCTGCTCCCATGATGAAGTCCCCGATAAAATATTGGGAGACTAACACATTGATTTTATTTGTGCCAATCATGCTTTTGAATTTCTTGAGTGTGCACATGATGGTGAAGACCTACTTCTCCATGTGACTATATTTTAATTCATAAGTCTTCAACATATGGCTGAAGAAAGATATTGGTTGTTCTAGCCCCTATTTTTGTCTTATGTTAGGAAAATAAAACACTCGCATTAGTTCCATAAGCATAAAGGATAAAATCCCTTGAATAATCTGATTTGATGAGTGTTGGTGTGCAAATAATTTCTTTCTTGATATTTTTGAAGCTATCTCTTCCTTTTACTTTCCATCTCGAAGGCTATGTCCTTCTTGAGCATCGTGGTGATGGTCCAAACTAGTCCCACAAAGTTAGGAATAAAACACCTACGAAATTGATCTTACCAAGGAATGCAAGGCCTTTTTGTGCATCGGTAGGGAAAGATCCAGGATGGTTGAAATGCACTTAGGATTAATTGTGATGCCATCCTTTGAAACCACATGGCCCAAGATTTTGCCTTACGCCACTAGAAAATTACACTTCTTGGGGTTAAGAGACACCCCATACTTTTGCACCTCTCAAATGCTTTGTCCAGTATGCCATATGATCCTCGCTTTGCTTTGAGAAGCCGATTATGTCATCAAGGTAAAGCAAGATGAAATCATTGATGTAAGATTTGAAGGAAATGTCCATAGCACACTGAAATGTAGCGCTTACATTTGTGAACAAAGGGAATATTTTGATACGCATATGTTCTCCACTTAGTTATAAACAATGTTTTGAATTGATCCTCTTCCTTGACTAGGATCTGATTGAAACCTAAATACCCATCTAACATTGAGAATATTTACACGTCATCCATAGTATGTAGAATCTATTGCATTGAAGACAAAGGATGATGATCCTTTAGAGATGCCTTGTTTAAATCTATGAAATCAACACAAAGTCTGATTTCATTGTTCTTCTTGCACACTGGAACTAGATTCGCGACCCAAGTAGAGTATTTCATGGGAAAAATAATTTTTTCCCCAATGATTTTAGATAATTCCTTTCTCATGAGAGGCTTTTTCTTTGGATTGACTGGTCATTGACTCTATACGAGGGGATTGATACTAGGATCAAGGTCAATGGAGTATTGAGAAATACTTGGATCAAAACCTTTGAGGTATTCATACTCCCATGAGAAGATATCACTATATTTTTGACAGAGAGAGATGAAGGCATGCTTTTCATCATGCGTGCAAGCTTTACTAAGCAACAACTCTTTTCATGCGTAATAGTGATGTGGGGAAATCTTCTTTCATGACACGCATATACTTTTCTTCACCCTTAAAATCATCATCAGGGCTAAACATTTACTCTAAGGTGACCAACCCTTTAGGCAACTTATTTTTCTTTAGTTGAATCACTTGGTCACCATAGTTGTCATAAAAGTCATCTTGCATGCTTGATGAGAACTTTGCTTCATTTTGAATGAACTGGATGATCTGCATGTCACTTTCAAACACTTTCCAACTGGTATTGTTATCTGGAATGGATGGTCTGATCACCATCGAATGTGTTGAGTGTCTCCTTTAACAAAGTCTTGATAGGAGAGAACTATGAACCTAATGCGCCCATTTGATCAACTTCCTTATTCATTTTTTGTGGTACCACCTATATATTTAGAGCATAAAATTTCTCAAGGAGGTTCCAAACTATGTGCTTATAAGATTTGAGAATCTTATTCTTTTCCTGGAATTTTTTGGTAACTTGGTGGATAACCAATTTTGTTTCCCCAAATATCTGTAGAGTCTTGATCCTTTTCTTTTCAGCAATAAGTAGACCATACACCAGCGCCTCATATTCTTCCACATTGTTAGAACATGCAAAGCTGTAATTTGTAGCAAAGAAGAATTTATCGCCCTTATGAGAATTGAGAACAACTCCTGCTCCAATGCCATTTTTGCTTCTGGATCCTTCAAAGTATAAATTTCATAGACCAGGTTCAACTTGGTCTTTATTAAGTGCATGCGGAAGCACAAATTCTTCTTCAATAATGGAGTAAGTACCAAGCCCAATTTCATAGGATTCTAGTTCTTCAACATATGGGTCAAATTTATGGTGCCTCTCCATCCATTCATCAAGTACCAGATTAGGAATAGAAGGTGGAAGAGGCTGATCTTCAGGAACTGAAGCTTGTTCCTTTTAGATTAAACAATTGGCTTAGAGAGGCGATGGGACATATGAATCTACATGATAGGAAAATATTTTCTTAGCTTGTATCGTAAACCTGGGTACCATACCTTGTCTTGAGTATCATATGAGACCAATCGGAAGATAAGTAACCACCTACTTTTATAGTAAATTATCTTGATAGACATAGGGGAAAAAAGGAGGTAAGTCAATAATAGATACATCTTAAGCTATGGTGAGGCTTGGACATGCATGAAGGGTCAACTCAAGATCCTTGATGACTCCCAAGGTAGTGACAGTTGATCTATCGAGTTGTAGGACTCCTTTAGACAAGGGACTATACTCAAGACCTAGGACATCAATTATCTTCTTGGGCATAACAGAAGTGGTAACGCCCGAGTCTATCATGTAATTATGCACTAGGTGTTTTCCTATGATCAAGGACATATAGAAGGGTCAAGTTTTAACACTATTACTTACTTGTTTCTCCTCTATCTGAAAAATATTGATAGAATCTTGTGGTTTGTGAATAGTTGGATCAACGAGAGAAGTTGGGACAAGGCCTCATGCAACAGATCCCATTGAGACAGAATGGTTAGAGCATCCCACATTGTGAAATTTATATTATTATTCTTCATTTGGTCCATAATGCTAAATGGAAGACCCACTGACTTGCACATTTGTGGAATAACAACATCCTTTCTTGACTTTTCAGGCATAGAAGTAGGGGCTTTAGCCAAAGCTGAGGCTTGACCTACCAAAGGATTTGCATGCGCTACTTTAGGAGGAGCTTTGTGCAGAGCCTCTTGTGTAGAAACTTGAGAACTTTTACCACTGGATTCCCTAGCTGCATCTTTCTACTTCTGAAGGTTGGCTTGTGTTGCTAGAATTGTGACCTGCACGCTAAACTTGAGCATTCTCTTCTTGTATCTTGTGTTATCTGTAACTTGGGTGTGCGATCTACTTGTGTCCTTTGTAGCTTAGTTTATTTCACAAAAGTCTTTAGCACCAAAGAACATCAAATTGGAATCAGGAATAACTTCTAGCCTTTCTTGGTTCTCTATTTCAAGTGCACTTGTTGAAGGTTGATTATCGGAACCATTTTGAATCATTTAGGCTTGTGCGTGCACAACATTGCACAATGATATTGAATGTGAGCCATGTTGTAAGGGAAACACCACTCCAATTCCTACACCAAATTGTTCTAAACTGGAACAAGCACCTAGCTTGTTACATTGGGTCTTTGGAAGAGAGGGTGCGGGAGGAATAACTTTCAAGGGAAGATGTGCGTTAGCATGCCATCTTTCATTCTTGGTTGGGCACGTATCTTTGGTTTCCATATTGATTCCACCAAGGCTAATTGTTTTGGCTATGCGCTGATTAGAATTGCCTCTATAGGCTTGTGCATGTTGTTTCTCTAATGATATGACCTTGTTTGACAAATTTATAATCGAGTTTCTTTAATTCTTCATTTTTTTCGACATGCCGAAGAGTAGGATGTTGATGCACGATAGATTGTGAATTTTGCTCAAAAATAGGAATAAGTGCCACGTAAGGAAGGTGGGGTGCTTGTGACATTTCTAGGAACAAGGGCATAGGTGGTCTAGGAGCTATCTTTCCCACTGAATAAGACTATTTTCTGCCTTTTGCCATATTATAAGTGGTTGACAAAGTCCTACCACCCATGGATTGAATCATGACCGAGATATCATTGTTCAAAGTGTCTTTAGATAATACTAAAAATAATGCTTGGATGTAGGTCTTACCACAAGAGGATTATGTCCCAAGTCTTCTAAAATATGATGTTGAAATCGGTCATCGCTTGTTGGGTGTCCTCCTTGTTGTCGGTTTCTCCAAAAGAGATAGGTGATCTGAATTATCTTTGAAGTAATTACAAGTAGCTATTCCAAGCTCATCCCAAGTGGTAATAGATCCAAGTCTCAAGCCTCAGTACCATTGAATTGTTTTTCGTTTGAAAGAGGTTGTAAGTAGCCTAACTGCTACATCATCATGTGTGATCAAATAGAGTGAACACATGTTTTCTATATCTTGGATATGCTCCTGAGGGGTGACTTGATTCTCACTAGTAAAGTATGGAATACTTTTGAGCATGCCATTTGGCATATCATGTTGCATGGCTAGAACCAGGGGACTTCCTCCAGTGAAGTTAGAAAAGTTCCTTAATGGAGGAGGTGGCTAATGTGCCATTACAGGTGCACTAGTTGTCTACTATGAGGAATAGTTGAATGGGCGCGTCGTGTTAGAGATGCACACATAGGCTTTCTAGAATAAAATCTTATTGGGGATAGCTAGAGGTACTCAAAAAATATTCAATTGTTGCACTTCTCCTTATATGCACTCTTCTCATGAAAGGTGCTTAGGGTTGCTAAAACAGATCTGTAGATATTGGGAGTTATCACATGTGTTGAAATGAGCCTCCAAATACTGAAATGCTAAGTCTACACACCAGAACTTAGCAATATGAAATTTAAGCTTTCATTGATGCTCCCACTGGGCATTCTAAAAATTGTTGGTCGTCAAACTTGCACTCGTGTCTCAGATTTGTAAAAACTGAGTTGTTTGTGACAATAATGGAACCGTCCCTAATTTTTAGAACCTTGCGCGCTTGGGATGGATCTCTAGAGAAGGTTGGTTCCTCTATCTAATTCTATTGATATTGATACACATAGTGCTGAAAGGGAAAACTAAGTTAACAATGCCAAGGGACCAGGGATAGAAGGATAATATGAAAGGAAACTACACAAAAAGTCGATAGCACCAGAAAAAGAGGGATGAACACTATATGTTCTAAGTGAAAATGAAGGTAAATGCATGAAAGAAGGATAGGCATGTGTAACAAAAATTAAAATGTATTTACCGTTTCAATTTCATGGAACACAACTAAATAAGGAGTTGCAAGGGACATAGAATGACACAACGAGCACGCAATGCAAAATAAAAGGAAAGAAGAAGGAATGCAAACATGTTAGGATAGAGAATAGTCACAAAAATATGCTTCTATTACTTCCATAAATGCATATATCTGTAAAAATGGTGAAATATGCCAATATCCACATGCAAGAGCCATATCTAGAGGTCTGCGACTTAAAGTACAGAAAATATGAAGTCCTTAGCAAAATGCCTAAGATTAAAAAATTTCCAACATTAATAATGAGCTCAGCTCTTACATTTATAGATCAATCCATGGAAGAAGAAGAGGAGGGAAAACCCAAATTTGAAATACAACCACCAACAAGAAGCATTTAATGCCTATAAATCCTCCTGCAAATCTATCAAATACGTTTCCCAAGTTTGTTTGGAGTGTTGGAGAAGGAATAATGGAAGATCATATCAAATCGGGTGGTTGAAGCAATCAGATTTTCTCATTAATTCCTAGAAGACGTTTTCCCATTTCTCACCTACCAGATCTGCCAAGAATTTGAATTTGAATGTTTAGCACTGTAGCCCATGTCAACAACTATTGATTGAGACTAGGTGTGTGTCGATTAGAGATATTTAGAAAAATATATGGCTGTCAGAATATTTCAGAGCCGTCTGGGCATGCAAGACACATGGCACACATGGATTAATGAAGAAATTGGCCAACCATTCATTTGATTTGTTGTTTTGCCATGTGTCATTCATTGGCTGGTTGTCATGATTCGACACACCTTGTGAATGGTTGTATGTGGCACACTCAAGTGTGTCAAAGGATGACATGGCATGGAAAGGTGCAAAGGAGGGTACAAAGATAATGTACAGAAGAATGAGGCATGGGAAGGAGGCAGAAGGAAGGCTTACAAGGGGAAGATGGAACAAAGAGGAAAAGGATAAGGGAAAAAGGGGAAGCGTGCAAGGGTACATGAGGAAAAGAAGGGGGTGCACAAGGAAATGTAACCAAGGGAATGTGCCAAGTGAACTTGAGCATGCACAACTTCGCAATAGAGAATTCGTCGAGTCGAATGTGTATACAAGTTACCCAAATAATTAGGAGAGTTATTTGAATAACAACCTTTTTTAATAGTGTTTTTATTAGATCTTTAATTTAGGTCTAATAATATATATATATATATAAAGTGACTTTATTTATTAGTTAGGTTTGATTTAATTTAGATGTAATTACTTTTTTAAAAGGTGCTTTTCTCATAATTAGATTTTAATTAAAATTTTAGAATTTGATTGTAATTCTTCATAAGAGATTTTTAGAAATCATTTAGGCATCTAATTAATTTAATTTAAAGCTCTTTTATTTTTTGATTAGTGTAAATAGCCGCATAATTTAATGTTTATAATCACTCTTTCTAGTATTTTTTTCTTTTTAATTATTCGAATAGGATGTTACAAAAGGGTGTTTTTCTAGCATTATTATTGATTTTTTTGCTAATCGCACGCTATAGTGTGCAAGTGTCACTCCTAGTCATTTTTTGCCTTCTCGGGAGATTATTTGGCCTCGTTGAGGTCCCTAGGACTTGTCTTGAGCCGTTCTTTGCATTTTAATGACCCTTATTATTTCTTATACACAAGTAAGTGTGTCTTCCATAGTCTTACATCAAGGGGGTTTTTGCTAGGACGTGATACGCTTTTTCTCACAACAGGACTTGATTTCACCCCTTTTATTGTTTTTTAGCTTGTTGTGCTTGTTTACGGTGTCGATTTACAACATTCCATGAAACTTGATTGTGGTCTCCTCTCTTGTGTGTTATTATGCTAATTTTAAGGTGAGTGACCAACTGTTTCATGATGAATGCTCATACAGATTGTATCAATACAAGAAACAATAAAGTGTTGAAAGCAGGGGTTATCATATTGTTTTGGGGAGGTTATGTCTCTTGTTAATTTTTGCATTCTAGATTTTTTTTTCTCACTTAGGACCTTATTTTTACTCCTCTTCCCATTTCATCATTTATTGTGCTTGTTACATTGTCACTTCGGGCTATGAAACACATTGTGGTCTCCACTTACATGTTATTATGTTGATTGCAAGGTGAGTGACTAAACATTTCACACCTGTACAAACGAACCTGATTGTAACCTATGCACTATTTATAAAGTGTTGCAAACGAGGGGTTAAAATAGTGTTCCTTAAGGCTTCTCTTGTCATGGACTTTGACTTTCATCCTTTACGTGGTCCAACTAGATTAAGAAAACTACCGAAATGGAAGAATGGGATACTCGATCATTGCATTATGCATGACTTGTTACCCCATCTTCTTGGGATTGCACTGAATCGTTGACCACATTCAACATAATGATTGGGTGAATGAGTCTCGCGCATAGAGCTTGGAATTTCATTCAGGACCTACATGGATATTTTGACTCTCCTTCATCCAGTTATGGCTCTTCCGATGATCTTACATCCATGGAGGACAATGATTTTACCAATACTTATTTTTACGAGGATTCACCCATACATATTTCTCTTGATGCTCCTTCATAATTTAGTATTGCTCCCATCAAATTTCCTCACAAATCTCCTCCACATGAATCTTTAATTGACCTTTCACTCACTTTTCATATTGCTTCAGATCTTCGGTTTTCTCCTTCATGAGAATCTATAGATTCCTTTGATTCTATCCTAGAGATCCTTCCATCACCTGTTGTTTATGATGATATTGGTGTCACTTCTTCACAAGCTTTCTATAATCATCTACACTAGGAAATTGATTTCTTTGACTCATACTTGGATGATATGCTCGAGGACACCAACATCACCATGAAACATCTTCAGCCTCCTCCACTTCTTCTTGGTAGGGATAATTATACATTGTGGCATTCGAGCATGGAACATTTTTTCATTCAAAAATATCTATCCATACTTTTATGGATAAGTACCTAATCCCAGTGATTCATATCAGCACATTGATTTACTTAACACTTGTGATATGGTTCTTGGTATTTTATTTATGTACATTTCCATGCCTCTTCAACATCATGTGATGCACATGGAGTGTCCTCACACAATTTGGAACATTCTTCAGTCATTATTTAGAGACTCTTCAGAGATTACCATGGCTGCTCCTTTTAATACATCTATTTCCACACCTACTTCATGTGATGATAGTTCTGCTGACACATATTTTCTTGTTCATATTTCTGATGATGAGGTTTTTTCTTCTAGTTCTGATGATGAGAGTATTTATGAGGATACATCCCTCCTTCTCTCGATCACCCTTCAGATAATTTTGAACCCCCTCTTTATCCATCGGACACCAGGAAGTCATGTTCTCAACCTCATACTTTCATTGCACCCTTTACTCCTCCTACTTCTTGTGTTGATGATTCATACATGTTAGAAATTGTTCTTCTATTTTTTGAGAAAAAAATTTTGGGACGATTATTTGCTAGACCTTAGATGTCTCTTCACAGAGCCTACTTATGTTGTAGTACAAGGATTTTATCTTATCGAGACTTCACACATTTACACTTCAGAGGAGTTCATCATCTCATTTTTTTGGAGTTCCCCTTTGGGATATCCATCACTTCTACTATTTTGGAGATCATTATTTATCCACCTCTTCTTGTGGATTATCATTCTACCATTGTGAGGGTTGTTGTGCCTTCACTTCTTATGGACATTCTTTTGGAAAATGTTCCATACCCATACTCTGAAAGTTATAATTCAGTAGAATTACCTTATGTTCTTGATTACATTCTTTCTAGACCGATGTCACAATTTAGTTGTGGACCAGCTTCAGAGATCTTTGTACTACTTCTTTCATGTTCATTCATGGAGTGGGCAGACTTTTAGTACACCATTTATGTTTTTCCTAAGGGAAGAAACATTGTTCAATGTAGATGGACCTTCTTTAGTCTACATGTGGAAGACCACATCATAGAAACTATTCTCGGAGATTTCATAGAGTTTTAGACTTCTGATATGGTTACAGACATTTTTACCAAACCCTTCATTGAGGTTCGCAGTCTCTTCTTAGGGTGAGGTCTGTTGCACCAACCCATTTTCTTTGGGATTTCTAGTTATCTTCTCTTCTTCTAGAAATATTGCAATTTATACATGAGTACCTTATTAGGCCTTTAGTTTTTGGGACTCATTTGACGCATCTTTCTTAGGTTGTTTAGGGATTCTTTTATCTCTTGTAAGTGGATGTTTTCCCTTAGGGTTTTTCCTCCATTACTTGAGATCCTTATTGTACATGGGTACCTCATCAGGCCTAGTTGTTGGGACCCATTCTTCTCTTCTTCTTTTCTAGGAAGATGTTGTTTATACATGGGTACCTTATCAAAGCTTAGTATCGGTGGCCCCATCAATACATATTTCTTAGTTGTCTAGGGGAGTTATTTTTCAGTTATGACTTTCCATGACCTCTACCTCATCTTTGATGAAGGGGGTGTTGGTGTATATGACTAGAATTTTCATCATTTGACGTCTTTTCCACCTAGTTGGTTAGTCATCTCACTTAGTGAGAATAGGTCATAGTTGAATAGGTCATAGGGTTGTGTACATGTGTCATGCACAAGAGTTACACAACACTCCTATATGTACCCCTTCTTTCTTATCTATGAGCATGCCAAACACACCACTGTATTTTATGTACTTGATTTTCATTGTGATTTATGATCTTGATAATTATGTGAAGTATTTTCATCTCCATTGGAAGTGAAACCCTCTTTGATGTGCACACGGTTCCAACATTGATCCTCATGGAACAATCTGATACACTTTTCCTACACCACTTAAGCAAGAAAATTATAATGCTTCTAGACTATTGAAGATGTTATTTGATGGTTCTAGAAGTAGGAATGACATTGAGGTAGGTTCTGTATTAATTCATCCAATGAATGAGAAATTATTCTTTGTGCATAGGCTACAATTTTCATGTTCTAACAATGTGGTGGAAAATGAGGAATTGGTACATGGTCTTCTAATTGATGAAAAGAGACATATTAAAATATTGCAATTCTTTGGAGATACTAAATTGGTCATCCATAAAGTTAGAAGGAAGTGCACCATGAAGAATAAGCTTCGAGAGCTTAAAAACGTAGATTTTGGGACATCTTAGAGATTTTTGATGCTCTCAATATGTAAGTGGTGCCAATAAAGTTGTAAAAATAATTGGATTAGATGGAAATCCTTGGATCAAAATTCTCACCAACTAAGGAATTCAATCAAGGAAATAAAAAAAACATCAAGTTAGTGATCAGACCATCAGCCCAAACAATGAAACCAATTGGAGGGTATTTGATAGTGATGAAAAAATGTGTAGTTCATCCAAAATGATGTCGAAGTTTTCTTCAAAAATGCAAACTTATTTGCATGATAGCTATAGTGATCAAGTTATTCAGGTGAAGAGAAACAAATTGCAAAAAGGATAAGTCACAGTCACATAGAAAATAGGTCTTTTCCATCATGTGGGTGCTCAAAAAAATCAAAATTATGCTTGCCACTAATCATGTAAAAGTCACAATTTCACACTCTAGTGTGAGGGAATTCATTGTGGGAGAAAAATTAATGAAAAAAGAGTTGGATGGGTGATCAAAATCATGGAGTATGATGTGACTATCAAATCCATAAATTTGGTGAGAGGAAAAGCACTTTGTGAGAAACTTGCTTTGGATGCGTATAATGGTCAAGAAACCTCCTTCCTCATAGATGAATAACCTCTAAGTGATGCTGAGACTCAGAAAATGGAAATATATGTAATTCACATAGCTGGTTTGATGATATGGTCACACTTATATCTATTGGTACATGTCCTCCCACCCTAAACAAAGAAAAAAGAATACATATGAGGCTACAGTTCATTCCTTATGCACTAATTTATGGATTCCTTTTCAAAAGGAACATTGATAGAGTGTTGATCAAATGTATTGAAGGCAGACAAGTCAATAAGATATTGGTATAATTCCATGATGGTTATTCTAGTGGACACTTCTTATCTAGGGCTACTGTAGTGAAAATCATAAAAGCACAATACTTATGTCCTACACTATTTTCTAATGTGCACAAATGTGTCATGAAAGGTAAGGAATGTCCTTTCTTTATTAGTAAAAGGAATTTGGTTTCCCTTCTACTTCATCCAATCCAAGCTAACTAACCATTCTGCCAATGGGGTCTTGAATTCATTGGCATGATTAATCCTCCATTAAGTGGTGGCTACAAGTGGGTTTTGACAATGACAGATTACTTTACGAAATGGACAGAATCTTTTGTGCTCAAGGAAGCAACTGAATCACTTATCTTTGACTTCCTTAAAGACATTATTATAAGGTTTAGTGTTCCTCAAACCATTATCTATGATAATGTAAAGGCCTTGCTAGGCACAAAAATTCTAATTGGGCTCTTGGAATTGGAATCCACTTGAAGAATTCGTCCAAATACTACCCTCAAGGTAATGGCTTGGTCAAATCTATTAACAATAACTTGATCAAAATCATGAAAAGAATAATGGATGTCAATTGGAGGTAGTGAAACACAAAGGTCTCATGTGTTCTTTGGGCTTATAGAATAATGAAATTGGAACTTCTTCTTACAAACTTGATTATGGTAAAGAAGCTAACATTCCCTTATCTCTTAAATTACTTTTACTAGAACTAGCACATCAGTTGAAATGTGAGGGCACAAATCAAAGAGAAATTTGAATGGAAGAGTTGGTTGAACTGAAGAATTAAGAAATTATTCCATGATCAGATTAGAACAACATCAAATATCAATCAAAAAGTGGTTTGATAGGTAGGCTAGAGCTCAAAATTTTAGATTGGGTGATCGGTCATAAAATGGGATGTTGCCAAATGAAAACCAGGGTGACACTCTAAACTTGATGTAATTTGGAGTGGGCCATATATCATTAGTACTTGAAAAGAGGCTAACTCTTTTGATTTGTCTGACCTTGACGGAAATGCATTAAAATTCTAGGATTTATCTCAAGCATTACCATTAAGTCATATCACCGCAACTTGTACATATTAGAGTAGTTTCAATTCCTCCAAATGCTTTTCAGCGTAGTTCTTTCTTGGTTGTTTTGGTTCCCTTTCCTTCATGCACTCTTGCACATGAACTCTCTTGTTACTTTTGGGGTGGAATTTTCTATTGCACATTGTTTCATGAAGGTTTCATTGAAGGATATGTTTCATGGTGGCAATTTTTATTGCACAATGTTTCATGAAGCTTTCAAAGTGAATAATATGTTTTATAGTGGCATTCATATTAGTTTGTAGGATCATATTGGGTGACAATATCCAACAGTTTCTCACACAAATTCCAAGAATGGTGGCATAAAGTCTATTGCAAAAAAAAATTCTACTCTCATCCAACTTTAAATCAGAAAATTCTTTATATTGGAACAAACGGGTCAATACAGAGTCCAGAAGCAATTTATTTGGATTTAGGAGTGTGTTTTTCAAGTCACATATTTGTTTTACAGTTCTCGAGTTTACTTCGTGCCCAATGGATGGTTCATGGCCAATTATCTTCGTATTTAACAGAAAATATCCCTAAAAATAACCAAACTATTATCTAAAATAACCCTTAAGTATTTTGGCAACTTGCGTTTAAATCTAGATTTGTCATTGTGTTGCGAGGATCCACGATCTCCCCTTTTTCTCCCTTTTCCTTCTCTTTATTCTATGCATATTTATCACGTGCATTTCTCTCCTTGCATACCTGATATTCTTCCCACTTTCCCTTCTCACACACTCCTTACACATTCTATTTTATCTTTAGAGTTTTCACTCCCTTAACATGTAACTCATGCTTCCCTTGCATCTTTGCAAGTCTCGACATTCCTCGTATGTGTATGACTTTTCTTCTCCAAGTCTTGTGTACTCCCTTGCATGCACTCTTGGAACCTCACACACTTTCTTAAATTTTCATATGATTTTATGTGACTTTCCTTACGTGCTTCCAAATTCTCCTTGGCATGCTATCACACACGCCATTTCCACCCGTGTTCTTGTGCCTTCACTTGGCAGGTCGTTGGGCCTCCTTTACACATTTTCATGTTCTTCTAATCATGCATTCCTTTCCCCAAGCCCCGCGCATTCCCTCATGTGTAATTATGGAATTATTCTCGCATATTTTCATCCTTTTGTGTAACCTTTCTCTTCTTCCCCAAATCCCATGTCAATCTAAGTGCGAAACTTGTCCAACTCTTGGAACTTGGCAGCTAAAGTAAATTTTCAATGACAAATGGAAAAATTTTAGTTGTTATTGAATCCTTAAAGAAAATTAAAACGTGATATGTATTGGAGACCGAGTACTGCAATCACCTCTCAAGTTCCCATGACCAATTACATGGTGCCACATGTGTGACATGTTGTTCTTACATTTTAGATCTTCATACAACCATATCTTTTGACTTAGAACTAAAAATCATGCTCGGTTGGTCTCGTTAGAAATCTCACGATGTGTGCTACACCCTAAAATCATGAGAATCATATTTTTATGGGATTTGATAGTTGAAACCAGGGAAACATGATCTGGGCCATTAATTTGTAGATTCGGGTGACTCAACCACCTAGATTAAATGAAGCATGGAATCTTTACTTCTTCTACAAGTAACTTGACATGGAGGAATGGATTTAATATATTTCACTTATTTTTATAGGAATTGAATGCATTTTGTTGGTGGTTTCAACCTTGAATATGAGTTTCCCTCTCTTTTCCCTCCTCTTTCTATGTCCCATTATATATATATATATATATATATATATATATATATATTGTAATAATGACCATTTGTAAATTTTGGACCCTCTTGGAATGTAAGGGTATTATTCAGAGTAGTGCATTAGTATTTTGAGTCGCAGGCCTCAGATCTAGACCTCTATAGGGTATTTTTTCCTCCCTACTACATTGTAATGGGTGCATCCTCTTGAAGAAATAAAATATATGTTTTGTGGATATTCTCTTCCATATCCTATATTTATTACATTTTATTTCCTCTTTATTTAAATTTTGGTTTTTTTTTCATGTTTTTTCTCTTTCCAAGGTTTCATTTATGTTGTCCTCCATGAAAGTGATAGTTTTAATGTTCTATTGGACCATGGAACTCAAATTTTCCCTCTCCTCCTTCATTTTATCCCATTTTCACTCATTTGAGAGTGTCTTTCCCCCTTCTTTCTAGTGATATCGTCTCGGTAGCTTAGGGTTTCCCTTTTTCATGCATCTTTCTCTTCCCATGGTCCCTTGTACTATTAGAGTATGATTATATAGTTGCATTTTATTCCTTAGGAGTAGTTTTATCATTAGGATTAGGTAGAGGAAGTTGTACTTATCTAGAGGTATGTTTCAAGCATAAGTGCCATAACTTAGAGATAGTCCCATGTTGCCTACAATCCTTGGATCTTAATTATTCAGTGCGGGTGAAATTTTGAGATCCAACAGATAATTTAAAGTCCCTTATAAACATTAGAGACTTAATTTCTAATACTATGGTAGATCATAAGGTGTGGTTTAATCAATGCAACATTAACAGTGATGTTACCGATATATGGATCAAAGTGTTGAGCTATGTTCATGTTCGAGAGGGAGAAAAGGTGGCACTCAGAATAACTTAGTTTAGTAAAGAGTTCAAAGGCGAGGAGATCATTATAGGATTTTATCCTCATAATTCATCGAGGACCAATTCTTCATCGACATAAGCTTCATCTTCATCAGACTTATACATATACTCATCTCTCTCTCTCCTTTATTCTCTCTTCATATTCTAATTCTTCATTAAGAATGTATTTTTCACTATTTTATCTTATTCACTTAAGTGACCTTTAATTTTACATTGTAAGAGTTATTTTTCATTAATAAGGAAAAGGCTCACTTTTATTCCCTAAGAATATGAAAGGTCACAAGTGATGGGAAAGGTGAAAAGTCATGTGGGGGGAGATGAAAGGACATTTTTGTAATCTATAAATTGGAATGGCCTCTCCATTCCAAGGTGTTGGAATTTTTTTATTGTTGTAATTTGTTCGATTTCACTACTACTATAAGAAATAAAAGCTACATTTCTTCTATCTCCTTGTCTATGTTCCTCCATTCTCTCTACTTTCCAAATTTTCAAGCATTGTAATCTTGTACAACCAAGAAGGAAATTTGTGTCCTTGATTAATGGATCTATATAACTTTGTTTCTCTAATTTATTAGTCTTGTTTTTTTATTATATTGTTTTTTTCTTCTATTGAATTTGGACCTACTCTTTTTATTGTTGATGAGAATACACTAGTGCTTACTCAAAAAATTAACCCTCCCCCTATTTCTCATAATCCCCTTTACGTCTCTCCAAGCTAATTCCTCCCGTATACATTATACAAGAAGTTTTCCACATGTTTAGTGGAGTATTCATGTGTGATCCCTAGCCTAATAGCCACCGACATTTTTTTTAGTTTAGATTCAATAATGGGAGCCTCTCCATACCCAAGAAGGAGGGACTTGTCCTTATAAATTTTGGTGGAAACCAATAATTGGAACTGGAAGAAAAATATTCACCAACACCGGCTAAGGAAAAGGAATTACTAAAGCAGCTACAATAGGTCTTGTGAGTGGAAGAAACACATTGGGATTAGAAGACTAGGGTGAATTGGACAAAGGAGAGATAAAATATCATATCAAGTTCTTCCATATATCTACAATTATAATAAGAAATATCAACAGAATTGATAAACTTACAATACTTTAGAATAAAGGAAATCAAGGAACGAAGTAATAAAATTTAATAGAATTTATTTTTAGAGAGATTTGAGGATTATAGTTTTTCCCAAGATCGCCTATTAGAAAATATTATGAAATTCGTACTAAAGAAGATAACTTGAAATTCAAGAAACAAATCACCGAGGAATAGATTCATCATGAAGTAATTTCTATGGGAGGATATAAATCCTTTGGGTTTGATGGATTCCAAGTAGGTTTCTTTCAAAAACATTGGATACATAATAGTTAAGGGCACGTGGGAGGATGTGGAAGAATTTAGAAGTAATAAGTTAGTATTGAGGGAATATAACTCAACCTTCCTTACCCTCATTCTAAAAATTGAGAATGTGGAATTCTTTTATGCCAATAATACACTTTTTCTTTGTAATACATTCTATAAGAGAATTACCAAGGTTTTAGAAAGAAGAATGAGGTTTCATCTACAAATTATCATCTATTAAGACCAAATTGGATTCATCTTTGTGAAAAAAATATTTTATGGTACTAATATAGCTCTTGAGTCTAATCATTCTATAAATCATATGAAGAAAGTGAGCATGATAATCGAATTAGATATGAATAAATCTTATGATCAAGTTACTTGGAATTTTTTAATACAAATATTGATCAAATTTGGCTTCTATAAAGAATGTACCAAGTTCATATATTTTTTCATCTTTACTACCTATTTATCAATAATAATCAATGAATTCTTATCCATGTATTTTCATGCCTCAAGATTCATAAGAGGGAGATCCTATTTATCCTTTCCTTTTCATCATTTTGGTTGAATCCTGGGAAAGTTGAAGATTAGCATTGTAAATAGGGGACTACTTTAGATATTTCCTCAAATGTAGGGCATATATCCCATTTATAATTTTTAAATTCCACCTTCTTAATTAGTGATCCATTAGTGGAAGAGGATCCAAATATGTATTGGTGGCATGTTAAGAGGTGAATTATAGAAAATACACACTACATTTTTTTATTTTTAAACAAGTGATCCAATATAGAATTTAAATAATCTTGAGTTTTTACATTAAAAATATGTCGGGATATTACTTAATGAAACCTCTAAAAGATGGGAAATTATTATAGGAAATATAGAATTTTTTCCTTGATTGGATGCTAAAAAATAATTTCTATGTGGAAAGGGAAATGGTCAACTTTAGTTGTGAGAGAAAAGTTAATCATGTATTCCCTTTAATATTTTCTAATATATATAATGTTACTCCAAGGAATGTCTTTTGGAATGACAAATTTGACCATAAAATAATAAACGTAGAGGATTCAAGATAAGTGATTTTATAAAGATGAAATTTTCCTAGGTTACAACATAATTTGGTAAATTATGGAGTTGGGTGATCCAATAAAAATATAACCCAAGAGGATTTCCTAGGGTTTAACAATGTGGAACTTCATAAGGATCTCTAAGAAATTAACTATGTAGAAAATTGAGATAGAAGGTGGACTGATATAGAGGTGGTGGGATTTTAGAGGAAA
Source organism: Taxus wallichiana var. yunnanensis (assembly GCA_018340775.1). Taxonomy (NCBI): domain Eukaryota; kingdom Viridiplantae; phylum Streptophyta; class Pinopsida; order Cupressales; family Taxaceae; genus Taxus; species Taxus wallichiana. The sequence continues at coordinate 49,684,407 of CM031234.1, forward strand.
CATGGATCAAGGAAGAACATAACCTCTTCACATGCAACCAATGTGGATTACGAGTGTCATATCATATCAGTATAGGAGGGAGTTTTAAGTGGAAGGAATTCCTTGCTACTCTCTAGTTGTGGAAGAGGAAGATAGATTACTATGGTATAGTTCCAAATATTAGAGGTAATCGTACCATTGATGGTGGATATAGAGTTATTCCCCTATAAGAAATTATAGATTGGGGATGGCCTTCCCAAAACCAACATATTTCTTTGGTTAGCTAGGTTAAGAATTATTATTTTTTTATGAATTTTTTCAAGATACATTTTCATGAAGCATCAATATGCTTATACTTGTTGTGCAATTAAAAAAGAATGAAGCAACCAAATTTTTATCCATTATTCATTTTCTAATGAGATATGGCGTAAATGAAAGTAAAATTTATAGTTTAATTAGGTAATTTTGAATTTAATAGTATCTCTATTTGAAATATGGAATCTAAAAATTTAGAATTATATTCTTAAAACATATGGAAATTTTCTACAAAAATTATTATATGGAATGTCTAATTAGAAAGGATTTGAATAATTTTCAAATAAAAATCCCAATATGGCCCCAATTATGGGGCAAAATTCACATTATAATCTTTGAATTCTTCCTAGAAAATAGAAAAGGAATGGAAGATGTGGAGGAAGAGGAAGGAAAATATTGCAAAACATAGTCCCTTATCTTATCAAGTATACAATGTTTCTCCATGATAATGGGGTGGGTCAAGAGGATGACGAAAAATGATGACCATATGGTTTTAAAAAAGAGAGATTTATTAAATTAAATTGTGATGGCACAAAGAAAGGTACTTGTACGCACCCCATTTATAAATTTCCAAATAAAAATGCCTAATGATGATAATGAGAATCTCCAAACACATTACAAGATGTTGGAAAGTTATTAAGACCACCTCCCGACCTCTTCCAATCCCTGTAGTCTCCTTTAAATCCCTCTCCAACCCTTCCAAAACCTCCTAGAAACTTGTTTTCATCTTTCTTATCTCTTTTCAACCCCCTTTACTACTTGGCATAGTATCGTCGCAGTGGTTACACAACTGTCACAATACTTTCATTCCCCTTTGTGGTAATTCCATTCCCCACCATCGTAGGTTTGTCTCCCACCATAGTGGTTGCATGTTCATCTAAGGCAATTCCATCTCATATACTAGCAATTCCCTCCCTTCCACATTAACTGCATAACTGCCACCTACAGAACTAAAGGTTTCATGTCCAATTCATCTTCATTTCAACTAAACATTGCCTTTTGTATTTTTTTAAATATTTTTACCATGCATCTGTTTCACCTCATTTTTTTCATCTAAACATTGCCTTTTGTATTTTTTTTTAAATATTTTTTACCATGCATCTGTTTCACCTCATTTTTTTACTCCCAATTCATAACTCATATCCCCTAGCACTTTATTTCACCATCTAGGTATGTAATCTAATCCATAGATTTGATTTTTATCTACAATTGAGATTGAGATCAGTTGGAGGCTTTCTATTAAGAAAAATTGAACACTCATTTATCGCCCCATTGGATTTTCAATCTTTAATTTTCCAAAGAACATTGTTGATATCATATTTTTAATCTAGGTATAGAGAAATCAATACCAAAGTATATTTTATTAAAATACTAACCACCATGAGGTCTTTGTATTATTTTTTCCACTCAAAAAGATAACACAATGGTTTCCGACCAACCTTTTCCCCCTTGAACCAACCACAAATATATTGATTGTTCCTCTTCCAAAGTGCACTAATCCCCTATATTCTCACTACTAGATAAATCACCACAACATCGACATTCATGAAAATCAGTTGGAGTAGTCTACTAAGGGTATAAGCAAAGATAATCTAAAGTCAACTCCATTTTGTTTGGAGAGATAGGTTAACATTGGGATTATTTTTCTTTATTTACATAGAATTAATTTGAAAATTAAAAAAGAGAAGAAAATAATTGTGTTATATTATCTTTTCTTAATTGAAATCATGTTTTGCAATTTAATAGTTAGAAACAATCATGCTCTAGACTTCTCCCATCTCTACGATTAAACTCTAGGTTTAGTTAGAAATCTAGTTTTCTTAAATTACAATTTATATTATATAAGTTTTAGAGATAACATCTACAAAATAAAATTCTTAATTAGTATATTTGTTGTAAAATTATTCATAGGATAGATTAAATGCATTCACTTTCATTTTTTACTATATTTTCATCAAATCTTCCACCTTAGGATAGCTTAAGCTTAATAAAGATTGAAGATCTTGGATTTTAAATCATCCAATTATCAAATAAATTCTTATTTTATAGAACCCACATCCAAACAACTCACAAAATTCAGATCCAAAATAATAGTTGCATAGGAATAATTGTCATTTCCATTTCACATTCTATTGTGTTTCTTTAGTCCATTAGAAAACATTTTACCTTGTTGTAAAAATATTTTATCTTACAATTTGTAGCACTATATAAATCCCACAAAACAACAACAAAAAAAAGATAGTTGCATTTTTATAATCTAGATTAGTGAAATAAGAAGAACTAGTTATTGATTATTATCACATGTAATTGAATATTTAGCATATAAAACTTCTATTTTTCAGCATGTAGTTATATTTTCCATTATCTCATCTTATCTCACTTTTATAAGTCATATAAAAACCATCCAAGACAAATATAAAAAGGCCCAAAAAATGAGTTATACAAAAAAAAAAATCACTCACTTTCAGGACTCAAATAAGCCCATAAATCATCAACAATCTTGCAATAATTATGATACATAGATAAAGTATTTCAAGTGCAATAAAAAGGTAAAACAAGATGAGGACGCTCGTTGATCCACAAAACAATGAGCTATAATTGTAATAAAACATCATAACAACACATCTCCATATCTCCATTCCTATCCCAAGATTGTCCCACCAAAACCTTCAACATTGAATCTTGCCATGATTTGCTCCATACCATAGTAATAATTATGCATTGGTTATCGTTTCTCCACTATGGATGACTCTAGATAGCTAGATTTTCCTAGGAAGAGTTGTACCCTTTCCTCACGTTCCCTCATCATTCGATAACAAGAAATTCAAGATGACATATTTTCGAACTCATATGAGTATTATTTCATTCTTCACCATCCCTAACACATATCATCCCCCAACTTATTGTTCTTGAAATTAAAACCCCAAAATACAATGATCACATTCAACATATTATTAGATATCTAATCTCGTTAGAAATTTTAGTGCTTTTAAATCATCTATCATCTACCATCACTTCCTTCCATATGAAATTTACAGATTAGGGCCAACCTTCTTTAAATAGCTACTTCATCCCAATTACGCAACCTAATAGTCATTCATTCACCGATCAATATGTAGATGTAGAGATTCATATTGATATCATCCATAACCACACCTTCCATCATGAAAAAACTTCATAGGATCTTCACTACTCTTGACGCAAATGTCTTGCTCTCTCAAGGACACATGTAGAGGATTTACCTCATATATTTTATACACTCCCCTACACTTTTATCACACATTCCATACTATTGTCACAATGACATTCCATCATCCCCTATGTCGACTACCTTGGCTCAAACTCATCGGGAGTTGATCTAAAATGATAGGCATTGACATTTTTTGTGTGTATAATAATCAAAGGTCATAAGAAGGTGGGCGCATGTTTAAAATGAAATAATCTACCTCACCAATATTTACAATTAATATTAGCATCAAAATTAAGTAGGTAGAAGAACCGCCCATGTTAAATGGGTTGAAGGTAACAATGTAAAGGGGATGAAAATACCTTATTGTTGAAGGGGACTCACATATCTAGATTAATGGGATGAAACATGCTAATATTTATTCTTAAAAACTAAATTTTCTTCAAGAATAATCCCAGTGGTTAGTGAATAAACTAGAAGAATTATGATTTGTGCACATAAAAATTTAGGGAACCATATGGGTGATAAGTTTGTTAACTTTATATTTCAACACTTATCTTCAAGTAAAATTCTGGATCTATTTTGGAAAAGTAATTTAATTAAATATTTAATGAAGTTGGTGTTTACTAATGTTATGGATTTCCTCTACTTATATTATGAGTGGATATGAGTGAAAGGGCATCGTGTGTCATACAAAAATCAAGCTCCTTGTACCATTTAGCTAAGGGTTTCCTAGATCAATGTGGTGATTTATTTACCATCATATGATATATGAAATGATGGGTAGGAGTTTCCAATCCTCCTTCAAGGTGAAAAGGGATTAATTTATTCATTAATGTTTCAACTTGTGTTAGAGAGGAATCCTCAAATCATTATCACCTTACCATGTGTGGGTAACTCATGTTTTATGTGAGTATCAAAGAGTGTGTCCTTGTGAGGTGTGAATCCACTTATAAATTAACTCACCTCCTTATAGATAAGTGGGAATGGATGTAATGGATGGTATGATTAACAATGAGGTGGTTGAAATGTAAATAGACAAGGTAGGGAGGAATACTAAATAGTATATATAACATACTATCAAAAGGAATAAAATATTGATGAGTGAGGATGAAGGTATAATCTCTGCATATTTTCTAGATAAGGAAATTAAGAACCCAAAAAGAGATTGGTTGAATAGGGTTTGGATGGTAGTAAAAGAGTTTCACAAGATTGATAATAGTGAGTTTTAAAACCCTATTCAAGGAATTATGATTGACCGAAACATTTTTAGGAAGAAGGAATGTATATGAAATGGCTATATGTGTCAATGGGGCTAATATTTATTTAAAATAATTCAAGTGTATCATTTTTCTATAAAAACCTCATGATTGCATTTAATGGTGACCCATCTAGTCATGAACACAATATTTTGAAATACATCAATGTTATCATGCAAGTGTAGAAGTTGGTAATAGTTGGAGATGTAAATCTCTTTGCGGTTGGATAGTGGTGATTCCATATTGTTATATTGAAAATTACAAAGAGGTGTAAGCTTCTCAACCATGTGATTCCCTCTACCCATAACCATGTTGGATAAAGGGATAATTTTCTATTATATTAGGTATTGTATGGAAGTTTTTTTGTATATGTAGTGTTTTTGGGGACCTATGTAATTATTCAAGCCACCATAAACACATTTTTTGAAGTTATGAAAAATCAAGCAATACTCATATAAAACATTTTATATAATATGGTCATACCCGACGAGCATTGTTGATACTTGCACTTTAATCTTTCGATAATTATCAATACTAGGGTGGTGTCCAAGAGTAATTGCAACAAATATTAGTTGAAATGGTAATGAGTATGCAACTAAATTAACTAAAGAATAAAAAACAATTATATCTAATAAGTTGTCATATCTTATCAAAGCTTTGATGAAATAAAAACAAATAAAAAAGACTCCTAAATTTGTAACTTTAAAGAACTAAAACATGCTAAAATAAAATAACAATTTAAATAATGGAAATGTTGTAATGCGTGAAAGAAATCAAACTACTAATTAATCAAGAAATAAACAAATACATAACACTTCCCTTCACATTAGGGAGGAGTGGCCCTTTCTCCTTCCCTCGATCTGGTTGCAACGTATCACTTACAAAAACAAAACTAAATTCAAAATCATGCCCTTTTTATTTATCAATAATGTTTCAATACAATTATTTTCTTTCTAAAATGTGAATCTCTTTATAATCCTAATACATATGCCTTATATACCAGGAGAAGTAAATTTCTTCTTCAAGAGAACTTGTTATTATAATATATATGCAAGAATTACATGCAGTAGTTAACTAGACATATATGTATCAGAATGTCAACATAACAGAAATCATACTAGTTGAGATGTCATCCTGCATGTGACTTGTTGATCAGAATCATCTTTTGATTAAAATTTAAGTTATTATAAAAAACACTCAACTAATTTTGGAGATCACTAAAGTCTTAGACAACTCAAGTAATCGAGCTCCTTGTATAGTGGAAGTTTCCACAAAATAAGGACTTGCTACTGCCAGTTTACTCATGTTTAACTTAGATGATCTGAATAGCTAAAGAAGTAGTTTCCACCTAAACAATCCAAGTCCCAAATGGGATTGATGCTGACTAGGCGCTCCATAAGTTGTGCAAATCATATGTTGATTGGGTTAATTTTGTTATCCATGAGTCTTATAATCTATCTTGTAAGTCCTACACTCCATTGTATGAGCCTTGTGCTAGGTCGTGTGAGTCATGCACTAAGTTGTGTGAGTCCCTGCACTAGGCTTATGCAATTCCCGTGTTAAGCTTATGAAAAGTTCTTCCATTCACACTTGTTATCTCAAAAACCAATTTATATCAATCAACCCAAGGAATCATATGAAATATGAAAGATAACAAAGATTTATGCACAAAACTTCTCTTTAAGTACACAAAAGTATTATTTACAATAATGCTAATATCAATTTAATACAAGGTGATAATAACAAAATTGGGGTTTGGAATGGGAATTTGAAAGGCTTGTCACTACCTTACACTTATGTATTAGCATGTCCACCTACCATATATTTATCCATTACTATTTTAGGATTCCACAATCCTAATATAGTTATACTCATTGGTAAATGTAGTCCATGTTTTCTACTTCTGGGTTGTTGTACCCACAAAACTCAATCATTGTTTTTATCCATTTTTCATAGCTTGTAGATAGTTGTTCTTGATCATTATTCCACCTTGGGACTAAAGAAAATAGCAATGATTTTCTAACCGCATACCTACCCAATCATACAACATGTCCAACATAATTCTACATATTTCTTTGGCCCTTCTCAATGACCACCGAAGGTTCGTAAGAAACATTACCTCCTCCTTGTAAATTTTTGGGAGCAAGTCCCACCTCTTTTGGCACACAAATAATTCCAAATTAAAATTTGTCAAAGTGTATACTTTGAAATATGCTACACATGTAGAATTACTTTCTTTATACCAGTCTACTAGTTGAAAACAATGTATCTAATCCTGATAATGCCATAATAATATTTCGGGGCTAGAAGATCATGTTTCATTAAAAGGTTTACATTGGTCTCCTCTCTTGTATAATCCCCTCTCTGGTCCCTCTAAATTATCTGATGTCGAGTGTGGAGATAAATGACCTTAATTACACCTCTCCTACATACAAATTTATTGGGATCTCTACTTGTTCAGGAAATAGAAATTTGTGGACATAAAATTCACATAATTGATTCCTCCTAGTTGTATATGATGTTGCATATGTGGCCATGAACTACCTATTAGTTTCAAATTCTAAGGATTCATTAGAGAGAACCCTAGAAATTTTTATTTGTAAAATTGTTCCTTCAAAAACAGGGCATAAAAGTTTGAAGGTGACCTACAAGTAAGTGTTTTCTCATATAAATGGCATATTAGTGCCAGATTATCTTTTAAGACCTTTTTCTCTTCCTTCAAGATTTTTTTTTCATCCTCCACTTTCCTTAACTCATAACAATGATTCATCCATTTGACCATTCCTTTCAATACCACAATTTGGGGAAACACAAAATCTGTTTGAGATGTTTGCTCTATGGTGCTTATGATCTCTTTTTCCTCTTTCTCAGCCTTTAAAGTTGAAAGTTCAGCAGTCAAATTGTCAGTTGTGTGTTGAATTTCCTAAATTATATGATCTTTACCTTTCAATTCCTGTTGGAGTTGTTGAATTTGCAAGTCTTTCTCCATTCTCAATTGGGAGATGTATTCATATTTTTGTTGAAGGACAAGTTACAAATTTTGTAGCATGTCTTTTGTATGCTACAACTCAAATTCAATTTTAGAGAGGGCCAAAACCTGAGGGGTAAGGGATTCTTCATAATAGGGTGAGCTAGGCTCACCTTCAATCATAGGAATTTTCCCTTATCTACCAACTAGGGGTCTTCAACAATGGGCATTGGATCAATAATATATTCTTCCAAAATAGGGTTTGGAGGAGGTGGAGATATAGATGGGGAATCCTAAGGTGTGGGGTTCAGTGCCATAAGTTTGGTTGTTGCTTCTTGTTCTTCAATTGAGGGACATCCTCAATTTGATGCTCAACACTTATCTAAGAGGACCTTAATTTCTTTTTGGGTTTTCCTCAATCATAGGCTTTATTTTTGGGGTTTTACGTTTGGGATCAATTTCAGCTTCTAGAGCATATTTATTATGTAACTTGATCCATTTCTTCATCCCATTATGTTTTTGATGAAGTTGTGTTTACTGATTAGATCAATCAACCCCGAAACTTCAAATATCTAGCCCCCAAATGAAATTTTCTATGGAGGAAACATCTCGCATTCAAGAAATGGGGAAAGTCAATGATTTTATGTTCCTTGGCCTCTCCATGGTGTAATTGTATAAGGATTCTCACTATAGGGCCAAAAATGATTTAATATTGACCTTCACAGGTGAAATATTTTATAACCCATTTTACCACAGAGCTCCATGGTTATGGAAAACTGGATCTTTTTATACCTTTTGCTTTTCCAAAGCATTATCAAAAACCAATTCTAATTTCTCCTTTTTCCCCACATAAAATATCTTTATTATCTCAAAGTATGGAGCTCTAAAATTTACTAATTTGCCCTGTTTGAGGAATGTCAAAAAGTTCATAAATAATTGAGGCACTGAAAAAAAAATCGTACCTTTTACCCGTGAATGTTCATCACTGAGATTTTTGGAAAACTCCTTTGCCATTGTTGGATTGAATTCCTCGTACATGAGCATGAAGTCCAACCATCCACCCTTTTCAAAAATAGCAATGGAATTAGCATTTGCTAATAAATCCATAGAGTTTTTTTGGTTCATGAGGGACCACGACACCCATTCGGTGTAGGAATAGAAGTGACAATGGCACAAGAATAGAAGTATTAAGGGATAAGTAATGGGGGTACTAAGGGCACAATAATAAAAGGTAATTTTTAGTATTACAAATATTAAAGTGGCGGAGGCAAGTAGTTGAGTCGGTGGATTTGATATAGAGGTAACTACCTTGCTATAATTATGAAGGGAATGCAAAATTTATGGGAATGTGTGAGTGGTAATTGGGAAGTGTGGGAAGTGTGTGAGAGGTTATGGGAAGTGTGTGAACATCACCTTGAATCACCTAATAATTAAAAATATCATAATTAAAACTTTTGGTAACTTGAAAAGGAGTGTTGGCACATACCTTGTCACTTATCACTTGTCACACATTCCATCAATATCAGAGGGTTTGTTTATTTTCTGGTACAATTTTGCATGGCATTATTATGAGGTGACCTCCATCTCTAGTTTTTAGCCACCTTTGTTTTATTTCAACAATATTTTTTTATTTTTTTGGAAGGAATGGCCACCATTTCTAGTTTTCAACCATCCCCTTTTTATTAACATTTTTAAGAATCAATTTAACTTTAGATTAACTTGGACAAGGAGACCTCATCCAAGCAATTCAAAGTTGAATTGGCTTGCAACATATTTTTGAATTATTCTCGGGATGTTGGTTTCTAGTATAAATGTAGTCTATGACCATTAACTAGTATCACCCTCCTTTCACCATCGATTGGGACAAGCTAGAAGGTACCGTTATGGTAGAATTATTCTATTTGATATGGGTTGATCCATCTAGTTTGTTACTTTCATTTAAAATCCTTGTATTTTGAGTCAAATAGCAAATCCCAATCTCCTCTTTAAAACTTCCTCTATTTGATGTGTTGGTCATGCCACATCTGCCTCTGATGTTGGACTAGCTTAGTTTAATGTAATGCTTCTAGTCTCATCTCGTCCAACCCGTTCAACTTGGGATATTCTTGATTTTTGTGCCTCTGATAATTCAATCCCAACTTCAACAACTGTTTTTAATGTCTGAATCTCATATTCTATGGGAAATATGGGTTTTTTCCATAGACCAACTCATATAGAGTAAATCTTGTGGTTTTTTCCAACTTTTATTATAAGCCCATACTGCTTCTGGAAAATTTTGCAACCAAATGTTTCTTGAAACATCCACTATTTTCGTAAATATTTTTCTAGTTCCCTATTGGTAACCTCAACTTGACCATTGGACTGAGGGTGGTAAGGGGATGACTTCTTGTGTCTCACTTGATATGTTTCCATAAAATAACTAATCACATTTGACATGAAATAAGGTCCTTAATATGAGACAATTGAACTTAGTACTCCAAATATCTGAAAAATATTATATTATAAGAAATGTTCCACCTTTTCATCTCTAGCATATTGGAGAGATTTTACTTTAGTCCATTTTGTTACATAATTTTTGCATACCAAGATATATTCCTTCCCTTGAGAAGGTGGATTAATTGGTCCTATGAAATCCAATCCTCGACTTCTTAAATGACTCCAAAACTATTTGGGGTTGAAGAGGCATCTCATTTGACAATGTTGGTTTCCCCATACGTTGGCACTTATCACATTGCCACACATATTTCTTGACATCCTTGTGCATTGAATTCCCGTAATATACATCTCGTAGAACCTTAAGAATTGTTATTTTGACTAAATAATGCCCTTCATACGGTTCATCGTGGAAGGATTTAAGTATATTAAATATTTTATCTTCAATTACACACTGCGTAAGACATAATCAGGTACACATTTAAAAGCATTAAATCAAACCATTTATGCATTACACTTTGTTTGATTAACTATTTTAGTTTCTTAGGTGTAAGAAAAGATGGAAACTTCCCTATGGCCAAATAATTATCCATATCAGCAAACCAAAAAAAGCTAGTGGAAACAAAAATAAGTGCTTATTTGGGAAATCATCATTCACTTGTTCATTTATACCTAAAACAATTATTCTTGAAATAAAATTAGCTACCACATTTTCTTTACCAGGTTTATCAACAATTTTAATATTGAATTCTTAGAACAATAGTAGCCATCTAAAAATTCTTCCTTGAACTAAGGGTTTGTTCATTAAATATCTAATGGCATAGTGGTCTGTATGAATGATTACTTCATACCCTGTGATGTAATGGTGAAATTTGTTGATTACATATACAATTGCAAGAAATTATTTTTCTGTGGTAGTATAGTTCCTTTTGACTTGGGAGAGATTTTTACCGATGTAATATTTTGCATACATTTCCTCTCCCTCTTCTTGTTGACCCAATGTTGCATTGGAAGCTATGACACTCTAAAAATACATACCTATTTCTAGCCTATTTTCATCCCATTAGAATTAATTAAATTAATTATATCCTACTAAAATACATCCTATAGAATTAATTAAATCAGTTCTATCATTTAAATCACAACCCTTTAGAATTAATTAAATTAATTCTAATTACATACTCCTACCCTTTAGAATTAATTAATTTAATTATATCATGCCCTTGGAATTAATTAAATTAATTCCTAACACCCTTTAGCTAATTTAATTAAACATTTATTTAATTAAATGGTTAATTATCCTCTCACAACTAATAAATAATTATTTGATTGATCATATTTATCTACTCACACTCCACTCCACTCCACTCATAGAACTTTGTAATGGTGGGGAAATAATATTACACGTACAACTATCTTCTCATATAAAATCAAAATAATCATTTCCCCTACAAAGTTACAACTTTAGAGATCGAATCCTCTTACTATTTTAGAAAATAATAATGGTAATATTGTATATCATTCAAACTATGATCCACTTCTCATAGCCTTACCTTCAGCTATAAAAAGTAGGTTAATCATTTATAAATCATCCTTGGAAGCTTTGTGCACTTTGCAACCAACTTCTGCCAAACTTTTCATCTACATCCTCGTCTACTTCTGCTTGTAGCATCTCGCATTCTACATTTGGAGAAAAATCAAGAGTATCTACAATCCTTTGAAATACAAGATTCTACAAGTCCAAGTTCTTCACAATCTTACTTGAGGTTTGAAAGGGAAATCTTGGAAGAAAGGTATACAGATTCATTTGTTTGTCTTTCAAATTATGCTAAGATTTTCACTCCTCACATTTTGGCACACTGGTGGAACCCCACATTTAATTAATTATTTTTAGCTTATATTTTAACAATATAATTAGTTATATCTTTCTTTTGTTTGTTTTTAACCTTTTTGTTCAATTTTTAGCTTCTCAGGTGCAACAGGGAAGGAGAAAATCCAAAAAAATAGGTTTTTGGTTGTTTATGCTAAATTTTAACCAATTCCATATTCCTTGTGATAGTGTTTCACGAGATCTACACTAGCATGCATGTGTATGTGCTAAAATATGTGTGCGTGAATTTACGTCTCTATGCGTGTGCTAGTGTTACAAAGAAAATTCTTATTGCACATGTTTTTGTTTAACTGCACTTGTTTCTATTTCATTGTGTGCATTTCATTTTTGTGCATGTGCTAGTGTTACATGTTAACACTAGTTCACTCAACTTTATGCATTAGCATAACCCTTAACGCTAATGCACTCAAATGCATGTGCTAGCGTTCCTTTATTGTTTTTTAATTTTCTACATTTTTTTAGAAAGTTCTCTAATTCTAACCTCTTTTTTAGGATCGAGATATGACTTTTTTCTTGCATGTCTATTATAGTTAATTAACTTAAGTTCTTTTATTATGAACTTCCATTTTTGTTTATGCATAAACAAATTCGCATGTATGCTCTTCTCTCATGCTTGTTACAAGTAATCTTGAGAAACATGATTTTATTTTTTTTTTTCTCGTTTGTCTACCTCGAGAGAAAAATTCTAACATTTTTTTCAAGGGACCATTCTTACAAGGATAAAAATTACTAATTGTAGGTTTCCATTGATCGTTAATTCAAGCAAACCCCTTTACCACTTTTTTATTTTTTTATAAAAATCTCTTAATTTAAATATTTGGCGATGAGATTATTTCCTAATACCGCTTAATCGTGGAAATTCCATGGCCGTGGGCCGGAAACTCATTGTGAGGAGTACCACAAGAACCCCAAAGTAGTCAACACCTTGAGTGAACTAGTTGATGAACCAGAGCCCCACCCAACCGAATAGTATGTCTTTTATGAGATTAGATTCAAAGTTATCCATTAGTGGAGGCCCTGACTTGATGCTTTAAGTGGAGTAAAATCTAGATTATTGTATTAGGGGGTAAAGTAAAGCCGAGAAAATTAGCTATCATCTCGTACTCACTCGGATAATTTGTTGGCATTTAGGTAGAGAACTTATTTTAGGAGGCCACACCTTAACCAAACCAATCTAATTTAGAGGCCCACCTTCCATAAACACCATTTTCATTTATTTTTTCTTTCTTTTTTATTAGTGATTTTGTGTTCCACACTCCAAATACTCCTTATTTGGACTCATTTTTATCTCTTTTCAAATCTTCCAAATACTCCTTATTTGGACTCATTTTTGTCTCTTTCCAAATCTTCCAAATATTCCTTATTTGGACTCATTTTCATATCTTTTCGAATTATCCAAATATCCCTCATTTCAATTTTTTGTCATTTCCTCTTGCATCTTCCAAATACCCTTCATTTTTACTTTTTCACCACCTCTTTTTGAAACCTCCAAATCTTCCTCATTTGGATTTTTCATCACCTCTCTTCAAAATTTTCAAATTCTTTCATTTGGATTTTTCATCTCAAACTCATTTTATCATACCTTAGTCTTAAATATTTGGATCCTTTCCCCAAATTTTAAGCAACTTCTTTTCCATCAAAGCTAAGCCTTGAGTTGTGGATACCCATGTCCTTACTCGAGCACCATATTTTGAAATCTAAGTCATTCATCACGGTCTTATCATTCTATCATTCTCTCATGTCTTTTAGTTTGACATAGACATTGTTAAACTTTAAGAACTCACCCATCTTGGTCTATAAATTTAACATTCACTGTTAAATTTTAGGCATCGTCATTTCTACACCTCTTTTCTCAACATTCACATTGTTGACATTTGAGTACTCCCCATTCATCATCACACCTCATCCATATTAACATTTTTTCATTAAGATTCAAGCACATCAATCACATTTCCCATCCTCTTCCCTCTTAGCATTCACTTGTTATAGGTTGGGTACATTCTAATATTTTCATCCCCTCTTTTGTTATAGCATTCACTTTGTTATAAGTTGAGTACGATCAATCAAATCAAACCCCTCTTCCATCTTAGAATTCACATTGCTAAGGGTTGAGTGATCAATCACCCCTTTCTTCTTTCCTCCCCTCTTTTAAAAATTGGTGGGAGAAAAGACACCAAGAATATAGTCCCATAAGAATATAAGATGGAAATATTTTCCATTTTAGTTTTGAAGAAGAGGATGAAGATCATCTTGAAGAAAAACAAAATAACATCTCTTTTGAAGAACAAGCACAAGTCAAACATATTTTGTGAAAAGATAAAGACCAACTTTTACTTTGTCTCCTCAAAATGGGAGCAAAACTACCTCAAATTTTTGATAAGGACATTTTGAAGAACTTACGAGTTCAACCCAAATCACCTAAGGGTACACAACCCTAATAAAATAACCATGATAATGTCATACCAAGTAAAATGAATGCCAAAGATAAAGGAAAATCTAGTGCTTCATCCCCCGAGCCCAATCAAGACTTAATTGATCAAATAAATGCAATGGAAAAACAATTGGATCTCATATATTTTAAAGTCACTAACGACACCAATGAAAAATAATCAAAGAATAAAAGTGATGATCCATTCAAAACTCATATCAAAACCGATAATGAGAAAAACAATTCAAAATTAGATAATATCCTGTAGAAAATAACTCACCATTTGCTCAAGAATGGAAATGATGAAAGAAATAATTTTGGGAATGCAACAAAAACAAAAACAATTCAATTTACAAGAATTGTGTCCTTACCCCTTTAATAAGGACATTTTACGCATACCCTTCCCACCATCTTTCAAGATGCCGAATTTAACAACTACTGGGGGAATGACCCACAAAAGCATATTAAGGAATTCTTCATAGCGTGTCAAGAAGTGGCATACAATGATATATTTCTATTACGTCTCTTTCCCCAAAGTATAGGATTACAAGCCTTGGATTGGATCCTAAACCTTCCAAAGCATCCATCAAGCACTTTCATGGACCTCTCGAAAAAGTTAATCAAACACTTTTCTTTTAACCTAGACTCTGAGATCACCATGATGGATTTGTGCAAGGAAAAAAAATGATCAAACGAAAGTTTTGCATTATTCTTTCAACGGTGAAGAGGAATTACAAGCAAGCTCCCATGCTCGAATATTAGGATTCACTACGTTGATTTGGACCTCATACACCAAAGTCTCGTAAATCAGGACTCGTTGAATATTTTGATTCAATCCATTGACTTGGATCTTGTCCCCTTAATTCTCGTACATCAAGACTCATCAAATCACATGTTTCTCACAAATATTTCAATTCACTCCATTGACTTGGATCTCATCTTCCCAAGCCTCATAAATCAAGACTCATCAAATATTAGGTTTTCCACAAATCTTTTGATTCCCTCCTTTAACTTGGACATAGTCCTCACAAGTCTCTTAACTCGGGACCATTCAAATTTCCTAAACATGGTCTTCTTCATTGATGATAACTCCATTGCAAACCCTCATCCGCCAAAATTTAGAAAAATAAAAAAGTGTAACAAGTGAATAATAATCCATATCAAACCTCTCATCAACAAACTATTTGAAAATAAAAATGTAGAAGCAAAAACATATACTTCCGCAAGTAATCTCCACACTAGGGGAGGCCAATTGAATAATCAACTCATTTAACAAAAAAATTTAATTTTTTTCATTCAATGGCAGATATTTCAATCATGACGTTATTATCATCTATTCACATTCTTCACCTATAAGACACATGTTAATCTTGTTCATATTGAGCATTTTGTGTTTCATCCTTGTCATGGTTTCTACCATTCTAGATATTTTTACCTACGATTTTGTCTAGAAGCTTACTGATGGAAAATCCTCCTTTCAAATAATTTTTTTCTTTAATATAAAGCACTAAAATTATTTACCCGAGATATTTTGAACGTCCATATTTGTCTAAGGTGTTGAACCCTTGTGTTCCACTAGTCACATGATGTTGAGATTTAGCAGAAAAATGTTCCTTCCTAACAAGCACAATATCAACATACAAGGCAAAATCAATCTAAAATACAAAATAAATATAAATCATTACACCTTTCATCCTTCACAGTCTTCGGTGATGAGCCCATACTTCTTACTAGTAGTATGAGACTAGGAATGGAGGCTAGGTATCCTTACTTACCTACATTTTGTCTTCAATGTTGAGCCCTTGCCTCTTATTGGTGGTATGGGGAAATATGTAAGGGGTCATTTCAAAAAAATTGAACAAAATAAAGCCTTTGGAAAATATGAATCAAAAGTGCTTAATCAAAAACATCCCAAGAAGTTTCTTATGTTAAGAGAGAAAAAAATTCCTTCAACTGGATCTTGTCAATTAGTAGGCCATCAATGGATATAATTCTAGTCAAAACCTATAAAGTGAATCATCTTGGACTCGGTTAGATAACCTTGACTCGAGACGAGTTACATTTTCCCACATGGATCATTATTACACCTTGTGTCTTAGCATCCATCATCTTCATTTTCATATCACTATTCACCTAATTCTCCCACCCTTCTTGGCTCTTGGTGATGAGACCTCGCATCTTCCTAGTTGTGTAGAGCCACAAGTGAGTAAGATATCCTATCACTATATCGCTTACATTATGCCAATGGAATGAAATACTTACAATTGTTTGAACATGAGTTCATACAATGCACCCTTTCTTGAGTCAAAAATACAAACACATGTAAATATGTTTAAAACACCAAAAACATTCGAATATGTTTAAAAATCCAAAAACGTTGAAATAAAAAATCCTAAAACATTCAAATATTCTTTAAAAAAAAAAAACATTCAAATATGATCAAAACCAAAAACAATATAAAACTAGAAAAAGCAAAATATTTCAACAATTCAACATAATCTTGATAAAATTACAAATTTCAACTATTACCCTAGTGATCATTCCAATATTACGACTATCATGCTACATCATCTTCCCTTTGCATGTTTATAACTCTATTTGGGGCAAGTCAAATCAATTATTTTTTCTTCGTGATATAACTTCACTTAGGGAATTTTTGGCTTTCATTTTCCCTCTCCTGCAATTCATAAGTTTATTGCTTAGGGGTAATGATCCTTTTTAGTTCTCAGATCAATTTTCAATGTGGGTTCAACAAGAGTATCTTTAGGAGTATCTTAGATCACTCCGCTCTTAAGTCTAATCCTATCCTCATGAATTTCATAAGTTTAGAGCTTTCGGGCGTTTGAATATGCTTAATCATCATTATGGCACGTATTAGGGGCATAGCTAATTGTCTTCATTTCAAAGTTGTGTTGTAATGTTGGTCTTTCTTTTGGACCAATTTCATACATTTTGTTATCATCTTGGCTTCTTTATAGCCACAATACCTACTTTTACGGTTTATATTGGATTTGTTTTCATTTTTATCTTCTCTTTGATGTGTATGTGCTTGTTTTATGCACATAATGGGTTAAACACATTGATTTTTTTATAATCATGGTGACAAATCTATTATGCAATAACAAAATAAAGTTGCTCTAAATTTCACTCTCCAAATGACGTTCATCCTACAAGCACAATCCCTCATATAATCGGTCCAATTTCTTGTCTTCTTACGATCAAGCGATTTGTCCATTACTTTCTTGTGTCACCCACTTACTTGAGGGTGCATTCTTGTACCATTCTAGTCCAGGGCATCCAAATGCTTCACTTCCTTCTACTCGTTAATCTACATATGTCTACTATCTTTAAAATGATATTACTTCGTAATAACACTTTAAAGAGGGGAAAATGTAGACACCCTAAAAATACATACCTATTTCTAGCTTATTTTCATCCCATTAGAATTAATTAAATTAATTATATCATACTAGAATACATCCCTTTATAATTAATTAAATTTATTATATTTTTTAAATCACAACGCTTTATAATTAATTAAATTAATTCTAATTACATACTCCTACCCTTTAGAATTAATTAATTTAATTCTATCATGCCCTTGGAATTAATTAAATTAATTCCTAACACCCTTTAGCTAATGTAATTAAACATTTATTTAATTAAATGATTAATTATCCTCTCACAACTAATAACTAATTAAATTAGTTATTTAAATAATCCTATTTATCTACTCACACTCCACTCTACTCCACTTCTAGAACCCTATAATGGTGGGGGCAATAAGATTACACATATAACCATCTTCCCGCACAAAATCAAAATAATCATTTCCCTACAAAGCTGCAACTACACAAACCAAATCCTCTTACTATTTCAGAAATTATAATTATGATCCTGGAGCTCATTCAAACTATGATCCACTTCTCATGGCCTCACCCTCAACTATAAAAAGTAGGTCATTCCTTTGTAAATCATCCTTGGAATCTTTGTGCAATTAGCAATCAACTTTTGCCAAAATTTTCATCTGCATCCTCGTCTACTTCTGCTCATAGCATCTGCAGTTTACATTTGGAGAACAATCAAAAGCATCCACAATCCTTTGAAATACAAGATTTAAAAATTCCAAGTGACTCACAATCTTACTTGAGGTTTACAAGGGAAAACTCAGAAGAAAGGTATATAGATTCATTTATTTGTCTTTCAACTTTTGCTGATATTTTCACTGTTCACGAAGCATCAATTTGGATATGAAAGGGAAGATTCCAATTTGGTCCCCTAAGAATTGGAGTATTAGTTAGTTTCTCTTTTATGATGTCAAAAGCTTTTTGACAAGCTTCTGTCCATTGGAATTCAGAATCCTTAGTTAAAAGTGCAAACAATGGAGAGGCTATTTTGCTAAAGTCAGAGATAAATCTCCTATAATAACTTACATGTCCTAAGAAAATTAATACCTCATTCTAACTCTTGAATGATGGGAGTTTTACAATGATCTTAACTTTATCTAAATCCACTTCGACTCCTTCTATTGAAACATGGTGTCCCAAAACTATCCCTTATTCCATTATAAAAAACATTCCTGATGATTGAGAGATAATTGATGTTTCTCGCATATAGAGAGCAATTTATCCAAACTATTCATTTCCTCTTGGAACGTAGTTCCATAGACTGTAAATTCATCCATATAAATTTCCACGTATTTCCATAGCAAAAACTGTTATTATTTCTCTTTGGAAGGTGGCAAGAGCATTACATAGACCAAAAGGTAAAACTCTATAAGCAAATGTCCCCCATGGGAAAGTGAATGTGGTCTTGTCTTGGTCTTCTGGTGCTACCATTATCGGTCGTATACACTAAGCAATCTAAAAATGAAAAATATATTTTCCCTAATAGGTTGTCCAAAACTTGGTCAATGAAGGGTATGATAGTATTTAATCCATAATGCATGGAGGAGACGAAGCTCAAATGTGCAAAAGCACGAATTCGATCAATCATCTTCAACATAACTATATTAATCGATACATTACAATATATAAGAAAATGCTTCTAACAACACTTCTAACAATAGGTTAGTTGTTAACAACTAACAACTAACAAACAACCTTAACACTAATTTAGGATTGGTTGTTCTAACAACCAATATCCTATATTATTTCATGCTACATGATTTACACAACCAAATCACTTATAATAATAAAACTAAATAATATATCCATGTTAGGACTAATTCCTAACATTCCCCCTTAGTTCTAACATGGGGCGAGAAACTCGAATGTCGGTTTCAACCGATAATGCATTCGATTACAAACATGTGATTTTGTTTTACATTAAAAACATGTTTTATTGATAGCTTCCTTTCAAGGCTTATTTGATGACTTGCATTTTTTATAAAAGGACTTGACTCACAAACAACTCTAGACTTAAATTAGAAAAACATATTTTATTGGACTTGACACAAAATGCTAAGGATGACTCAAGATTATAAATGACACCGTCTCAGTAAAGACAAAATACTTGTGACAAAAAAATGACTTAAAAAACTACTACACAAGATTTATGACTCGCTATAAAAACTGATGACTATACACCACACATACTTAAAAAATGAAATAAATATAATTAAAAAATAATAAACTTATGAAATTTATACCACAAATTATAAAAACTACAATTTTAATAAATAAACCAAACAATATATAAAAATACACAAAAACCATAACTTAAATAAATAAAATACTAAAAATAACTATAACATAAACTTAAAAAAATAAATTTAAAACCTAAAATGAAAAACATTAACATAAATCTAAACTCATTTATAAAATTCAAAACCATGATTCAAAACTTAATACCACTAAAACATTAAAATAAATACCTCGAAAACTTTTAAAACAAAAAGGACTAAAACACGGTTAAAAAACAAAATGAAACCTACAAAAATACTTATGGAACGCTATCATTATCTTCCACCGTAGAAATTGGAGAAGCGGCGGTGATGGAGGATCAAGGTTACCAAAGGATATCTCGAACACTAAGAATCGAATTCTATTGGATTCGTGTAGATCAGTGGATGACAAGTCACTTGGAGAGAAGGCGGAGAATGCAGATGTTGTGTCTCGAAATCACAATTATAAGTGAAATCACTAAGCCTTTTCATATTTTTGTGTTGTAGAAGATCCTCGCAAGGTTAGGAGAAATGCCAATCCAAATCACTTTCAATTTAAGAGGGAATATCAACTCACAATACAGAGGATTTGTAGGTTCGTCAGATGAAGATAGTAAGGACTTCACACCCTAAAAATCACTAAAATGCCTACGAACAACTCCTTGGATATGCAAATTTTCAACAAACAATTTATGGGTTTTCTTCCCTTATATTAAACTTTCCAATACAATTTGAATTGCCCAATTTCATTGTGAAATGAAAAATATATGATTATTTTTGTGAGCTCTATCAAACCTTTTTTTTCTTCAAAACAAATTCTCCATATGTACGTATAATGGAGTTGCGCCTATTAGATGAATTTTTGTCATTGGTTCTTCTCTTCTCCATAAAATTGCTCCACAAAATACACAAAGATATAACAAAATCAAAATATATTTTTAGCTTTTTTATTTTCATATGCAAACAAAGAACAAAATGGAGTTTTCGTACTGCGAAAAGGGATGAACATAGTGGAAAGGAAAGAAAAAATGTAGGTGAATGGTGGAGTTAGCAAATGTGCATGTGGTCTTCATTGCAGTTTGTTGACAACATGCAAGCAAGGGTGAATAGTCAATAATGGCATTTTGCACAAAGTCCACTCTGCATAGTCGTTGTTTGAACTTGTTTAGATGCAAGACAAATGAATGGAAGACAAAAGAGAGGTTCAAGGGAACTTGTTCTACTACCACTTTGCTAGTATTTAATCCATAGTGCATGGAGGAATTGAAGCTCAAATGTGCAAAAGCACAAATTCTATCAATCGCCTTTAACATAACTATATTAATCGATACATTACAATATATAAGAAAATACTTCTAACAATAGGTTAATCGTTAACCACTAACTAAAAAACAACCTTATCACTAATTTAGGACTGATTGTTCTAACAACCAATATCCTATATTATTTCATGCTACATGATTTACACAACCAAATCACTTATAATAATAAAACTAAATAATATATCCATGTGGGACTAATTCCTAAGAGGGTAAAGGGGAATAGTCTCTATGAGTAGCTTTGTTCAATTCTTTGTAGTCAACACAAACCCTCCATTTTCCATTTTTCTTGTGTACTACGACTAATGGAGACACCCACTGACTGTCTAAGATTGGATAAATAAATCCCACCTAGCGCAGTTTCTCAATTTCGGTTTGTACAACATCTCTTAGGGCAAGGTTTATCCTTTCCGGGGTTCCTAGCTAGTCTAAAATCAAAGGTGTATGTGATGTGTGCAAATTTTAAGATGAATACCCTTCATGTCACTTTATTCCCAAGCAAAAGCTTGAGGATCGGAGCATAAAAGTTTAAACAAGGAATTTTCCTCTTAATTGGTGAGTCATCTATTAATGGTCAATGCCTTCCCGAAAAGATAGGTAGTTGTTTAGTATTTAGGTGGAGAGAATTCTCGTAGAAGTGAGTTTAACGGATATCTATGAGACAACAACCTATGGATTTCAGAGATGTTATGGAAAACACACTCAGTAAGGTGAATGTTTATTGTAAATGGGTAGATTAATGGTTGCATGTTTTCATCTAAGATCTCATCTTCCTTTACCTTTAATGCTTGTGAATGAAGCTCAGAGGAATCCCAATTCTGAACCTACTCTGAGTGTTCTTGTAGTATTACCACATTCATTGAGGACACAACATCCTCTCTCTCATTTGAGTCACCAATACACCATTGATTTCATGAAATGGGAAAAGGTTTTAGTTGGGTACAAATATATTTTCTTTGCATCATGTCCATTAGTGATTTTTCATGTCTTATGTCCTGAGTCAATAAGTGTTTCAATAGTTGCTTGTCATGGGCGTTCTAAGATTAAGGGATATCCAATTTTCTTGTTCTTTGTCTTAATAACCATGAAGTCTACAGAATAATCCCATGACTCAATCATGATTGTTACATCTTCTATGACTCCTTTGGGTTTAACAATATATTGATTGGCCATTTGCAAGACTATTGGAGTTGATTGTAAATCAGGAAGAGATAATGTTGACAAGGTATTTGTTGTCATTACATTAATTGCAACTCCTAATTCAATCAAAACATTTGGAATTTCCACATTGCCAATACAAACCGTGACTATAGGACTCCCAGGATCACCATATTTGGGAGGAATCATCTTTCCTTCTAATACACTGGCCAATTTTCCATCGACCTGTATGGTTCTTGGTTGGTTTCTCTTCCTTTAAGAGGTTTTGACACACAGTTCCTTGATTGTTTTTTTGTTCGGAATATCTCTAAGAGCTTGCAAAAGGGGAATTCCAATGCTTAATTTCTTCAATCCCTGAATCAAATTTGACTCAAATCCCTCCTAGTTTGAAATATTATCTTTATTTAAAAACTTGGATGGGAATGGTGTTTTTGGAAGTGGGTCAGATGACTTGTCAAGATTAGTTTTAGGTTGTGTCTCTTCTTGTCCTCCCTTTTCTTCTTGAAACTTCTTCTATGATTGGTGAAGAAGGTTTGGAAGCAATCTTTCCGAGCGTAGCGGCGTGTTATCACATTCAATGGAATTTATTGTGGGCATTTTTAGTTTCATCATCATGCGTTGCATTGCCTCGCTAGCATTATTTGGATTAGCAATAGTTTGAGTTGGGATTTGAGTTTGGGCAAGTTGTTTAGCTAGGGTAGAAGTTTGTCCGATTAACAAGGCTTGTTGAGCATAAAGAATGGAAAAGTTTGAAAAAACCCACTATGAACAAAGCAGTGTTGAAATATTTGCTTTAGAGGCGCTTAGGAGGATAAGAAGGCGTACATAAATAATTTCTAAAATATTTAATTTGTTGGCAAATTATATGGAAAAGACATATGAGGAGTTACATGGGATAAATTATGTGATTAGTGGTTCATGTGGAATAAAATTGGGGTGTAAATATGTAGTGCCCACATTTTACACACCAAATACAACAGTAAAATACCAGGATAATTTATTTTTACTTACATTGCTCACTACACACAACACAGTAAGGGCTCCAAGTAGGAAAACTCGACAACATATACGATACTTACATCAGTCATCAATCACCTAGACACATGACAACACCATATACATGATTACACCACACTTTTCCACATGAACGAATACTAGCAATGACCCAACCACAAGAAACATGACTTCAGGAACGGCGAACCCACAACACATCATTACTTTAAATGCATTTTAGTTACGGCTAACTTTCCAAGATCCTTATTAGGTAAGCATGATTTTCTCCCTTTTTCCACCTACATATTCTGAAAATTCATTTCACATTTCACTTATTTTTCAACCATTTAATTTGCTCTTTACCCTTATGACAAATCTTCATAACTTACATAAGTGTTTTCCATATTTCAAATTTTATACAAAATTCTAACTCTCTCATTCTTATGTTAAGATTAGGCTTCCCAAAACACTTATTCAAAGTTTAGAATTTAACCTTGTTACACAAGTGAACCTAACGTGATGTCAGGATGAAATCTTGGGATTAAGAAAGACATAGATTGAAATAGCTTTTTCCCCAAGAACATCCATCGATCACGGAATAGTTATTTCGCTACCATTATTATTATAGTTCAGTAATTTGTTGAATTCCAAATTTGATTTTTATGTGTATATCTTTTGTTTTCTCGACGTTTGGTCACACCAAGGTAATTTATATTCTTTGTAACGCATGAAAAAGTTTAATTGAGTTATAGGACTCCAAAATTGACCTTAATCCTAATCTCCAATCTCGTGTGCAGCATTATATGATATGCTCTTACATCGCACTAAGGTCTCATTCTTAGCATCATCTCAAAACAAAAGAGTTACGAAAGCACCTGTCTGACATCTTAAGGAAGTACATGGCTAAGAGCATTATAAACTACACATGAACACAAGTGATATGTGTTCATGAAGATCCCATATCCTAGCATTGCACGATTCCGCATAAGAAATATTGCAAGATTACACTTTCTAAGGTTTTCTAAAATCGACATCTTCCAACTCAATTTCGCATACAAGGAGTTAAATTATAGTTTTCTACCCACAAGTTAACATACAAAATCCACTAGGGTTTAGTTTAATTCCAATATGCACCTAATGATCTATGCCTCAACTATAAATGATTTTAAGGCAAGCAGACGTATCTATACTAAACCACCTTCAAGAAGATACCAAGATGTTATTTTGATAGAAACCAAGGTAACACCGTTTAGTCGTTCCTTCGAACAAGGACTCAAAAGGTGACTTCCATAGCGGTCTTCGCCACTCAACCTGGTGTCGGACCTGAAGAGAGGGCATTCTTCTCGCGATTACCAAAACTAGAAGGAAACCACATACTCTGGATAAAGTTGGACCATGACATTCCTAAAATATGGGTTCACGACCATGTCGCTAAACATATTGACTATGACGGTAAACTCCAACTAGGGTTTTATTTACCTAACCTAAAGTGTTTCATCAGAGTGCAAAGCTTAAGTTCGTTCTACGGTCTTAATTTCCTTATATGGTAAAAAGGATCACACATGCAGGCAAGTTATGCATGAATATTTTATTAAGGTTGAGTGTTCCCATTAAACTCTTTATTATGTTTGCAAGGTAAGGAGATAACCCAGTAATTAATTTAATCGTTTATAGATTACTGAGAAAGTACTACAATATATTAACTTCAATTTCAATTTACTATGCATAAATCAAACCCTTTTTTTTTTGCCATACACAACTAAGAAACAAATTGAACCGGTGATTAGATGCACATTTCCTAAGTATCCCTAAAACTAGCATCTCATGCATATTAACAAATTTCAATTATAACTTTTCTGTAACAAGAGACTACATAAGACAATTATTCATTTTACAATGACCTATAAAAATTACAATAATAACAATTAAATTACACATCGCCCTTTTTTTTGTCGTCATTCTTCCATCCTGCAAAACCCACGTGAGCATGATATCAGCGATAAATCGCTGGCATGGCATCCACCCTAAGCAATCATAAGTATCATATTTCAGTTTCCCATTTACATCTAACAATAATTACAATTTGCAATCGAAATAAAAAGGTCTAGGAACATGTATCCATTGCATTTCATTTTTCTTCATTTTGTAACCTGAGAGAGAGAGAGAGAGAGAGAGAGAGAGAGGAAGAGAGAAAACATCGTTTTGCCAAAAGTTCTAATACACACATCAAGTTTCATTATAGTGTTTTAAACAGTTATGTAAGTGTGTTTAAACGTTTTCAGGGTGATTTGGCAACCTTACGAGGGTCCGCAACTTTCTATTTTTACATTTTCTCACTAGCTGCAAAATGTTCAAAACGGGCTTGGTGGCTAAGAAACTGTTTCCAAAGGTTATCTTCCAATGAGCATGCACACCACAATTAACTTTCTACGTGTCCCCGGATATACCAGAAATTCATAGAATCGACGGGATTGAAAAAGAGTGAACGGTTTGCATTTGGCGGTTAGTTCTTTGGGGCCACTGGTCGTAGTTCACCCAGTTGTAAAATACCAAAAGTTAGCTCGAGCGCCCAGAAAACCGCATCCATAACTGACGTTCAATGGAGAAGTACGCAACAATACATCTCCTACTAATTCCCTATATAAAGGGAATTCATTGAGTCAACGAGACAAAGAACTAGAAAACCATTTTCAAACGAAGACAAGTTTTCGGAGCGACAAGACGAAATTGGACCTGTTAGACATCACAAATTGTGACCGGAGGCTTACAAAATGGCTTCGCCAAACTATCCCGAAAAGTGTTCTTTCCTATATCGAATGTTCCATGCATTTGTCTAGTATAAACGCTAGAGGTTAGCGAAGACGGAACGTGATTTCTCTTTCGGGTTTCAAATGGTGGTCCAAAACGAAAGCCAACTTTCTAGTTTTAACAACTCTCTCTTGTTGTAAACCCATGTAACATGGCTCCTATAAGAGTGTCGAAAAGGATGTCATATGATCGTTTGGATCAAACCAAAAATTAAGGCGACTCCTCGTATACCAAGTTACGAATGAAACTTCACATCTCGTTTCCGAGTTGCAAAGGGTACTTAGTGAGTCTCCAAAATATGCAAAATTTAACTATTTTAAGCAGGAAGAAGATCAATTTAATCAATGGAGAGTCAAATTGTCAGTCGATAAAACGATATTGGAGCGATAAAAAAGGGTAAGAGTTTTCTAGATCATCTCGAAGCGAAGGTGATAGTTCATGGTTTAAAGTAGGCAAGTTATAATGACTTCATGAGTTACAACATGATAATTTATTGTTTTGCAACGAGTTGAAGGAACATTTAACTGTATTAAAAAAATCCCATAATTTTAAAATTCTATTTAGTTGCAAAAGAGAACTAAAACACGAGAATTATGAGAGGTAAGGGAAGAAGAACCATGCCTGGTGGGGCGAAGCCGATCAAACCCGCAGAGTGAGAGCTAATCCAAGCAATTTCACTCGGACTCCAAAAGATTCATCCGTCTATTAGGCATTCTATCAAATGGTTTGTGTGCAACACGTCATCAAGCTTATCTTTGCCTGAAAGAGCCTCATCCATAACTGGTAAGGAAACAAACAAATTGGTTGAAAGATTTCTGAGGATTGTTGCAAAAGGAGTGCCTATTCCACTGCTCTGACCAGCACACTAGTCATTCCAACTTCCCATCACCGTTGATGACCATATCCTTGGCAGCTCTTAGAGCAACATGGAGCATAACAAGGTTCTTTGTATTGATTAAATGCTCTCTCTTGTACATTCTGTAAATCATGGCACTCCAAGAGACCGCATTTCTTTGAGGCATTCAATCAAATAGTTCACATGCCTTGAATACACTTCCACATTTTTACGCATATCCACTATGCCGCTTGCAAGAACAAAATCCTACAAATGAAAACCAAATTCTATTGCTCATACCCTGCTCCCAAGCTTCCATCTTGGCACACGTTGGAAGCATGCTGGCATATGCCACTGATTTGGTTGGTGCCCTGCTGCAATTGAAGAAACAATGTGACTGCCTCACGAGGAGGTCCATGTCTTTTGTACGTTGCAAAAATACTATTCCATTAGAAGTTGTCTCGTTCTTTCATTGGACAAAAACAAAAAAACCAGCGCCCAAGGCACATTGAAACTACCACATCTGACAAAATTTTTTCTCTCTTTTCTGCTTGATGGAAGTCCATGCATTGTTCTAAAGCTCCCATTTTGACACAGGCTGGGAAGATATCAACAGAGGTTGTGGGGTGTGGCTTCAAACCTGCCAACCGTTTTTTTTTTTTCTTGGAAAGGTTCCAATGTAGTTTCAACAAAACCATTTTGTGCATATCCTGAAATCCTTGCAGTCCATGGAACCGCATTTCTTCCACGCATTTAGTCGAACAGGTCGCATGCTTCCACGTTTTACATACGTATCTACTAGGGTACTTGCGACTGCAACATCTGACAAAGTTCCTCGGCCATTTTTGCTTTGTGTAAGCTCCCGAAATTTGCATACTTGTCTACTGGCGCACTTGCAACTAAAACAAACAAACTCCCTTCTCCAAAATGCTTTGATGGATGTCTGTGCAGTTCCAAAGCTCTTATTTTGGCACAGGATGGGAGGTACGCTGGCAAGGAAGTCTGAATGGGGTTGGAGACCTGCGCACGGGGGACAGTGTGACTGTCTTAAGAGGGGAAACCTGTGTTTTCTACATGCTGCAAACAAAAACGCATCTCCAGCGTTGTTGTCCCATTTTTCATCTGGATCAATCACTAATAACAGCGCCCAAGTTGTGAGATGCCACGCAGGTTTTTGGAGCTCATTTTTATAGCGGCTGGGAGGATGTTGCAAAGATTGGTTTTCACAGACTGTCGCCCCCCTTTTCCACGCCTTCTTCTACATAGCAAATGGGTGCGTAGCACTGGCCTGAAGCTTCCTCCCATGGCGGCGGCGGCAGCACTCCCTCTCCCCACACAAAACCAAAACGATGGAAGCAAAGACCCAATTTCTGCCCTAATTCGCCCTAAGAGGAAAAATCACGGCTTTTTTTTAATTTTCTTTTAAAATTTGAATCCTTTTATTTTATTATTTATTATTTATTTATTTTTAAAAAAAAAAAACGTAGGCATTACAAAATAAGTTAAAAAAACATAAACTTTGCATATAAAAATGTAATTTCTTTTATATTTAATTAATTGAAATTTTGTAAAATTTAAAAATTAATATAAAGATTGAAAACAGCCAAAAATAAGGCGCACAAAGTCGGACTGAGTCAAGGGAAGTCGATGACTTGTTGCTTGGATCAAATGAGGATAAAACAAGTTAGGCACAACTTCACAAGTTTGTTTAAATAAACTAATTTGCAACTTCTAATTGAGACCAAATAACATCTACATTTTATTTTAAAAGTGTTGTTATTGTAGGGCAAAAAAACTACTGCGGTAATAGCTAAAAACCATTGGATACGGTAGTAGTGCATTCAACGAATGGACTCGCTTTCAGGGCTTTGCATTGATAACATGTGATTCGGCAATCCAAGGTTTTCATAATCCATATTATGATAAAAAGACACTTTTGGAAATAAATGTGTAGATTTTTCTCATCACTTATTTGCATTTATGATACTCGAGGGATTGCCACGGGAAATCATTAAGAGGCCACTAAAATTATGAAGTACATGCAAAGTTTGAATAGAATTACTGGGTTAGGACTGAGCCATGCTTTGGAAGGCAAAACTAATCACTTTAGTGTAGTTGGTATTTTTATTTTTATTTTTTCATATGATTTTTAATAAATGTTGTAATTACTATTTTAAAATTCAATGTTCACCTACTAAATGCTTCTAATTTAGTATTATTTTACTATAATAGAGACATCTATATGAGATCTCATCTATTGTTCTTAGATATATTTTTTCATGACAACGGACCATAGGATGTGATCAAAGATGTAAATCAACAAAAACTAAACATTTATTTTTAAAAATGGCATTTTCTTAAAACATTTTTTTAGCTGAAGAAAAACATTTGATTATTTAATTTCCAACAGTAACTAGGAAGCTTAACAAAATCTACTCTCAAATACTTATGTTTTTAAATTATGTCTTTGTAGGTCAATAAATCATCTATAATAGTTAGTCTTGGTTTTTAAGAAGATGATAATTTTGTTATGACAAACACTCGATGCATGGACTAGACACATACAATGAGCCGATAGATAATATTGGCAATATCATGATTGAAAACATACAATCAGATAATAGATGACTGTGATGATATCATGATAGAGGATGAGCATCATGGTATCGTGATAGAGGATTATGACAAGTACTTAGGTGTGCTCACAATCTTAGTTTTTATTTTGTATTTTAAAAGAGAGTGCATATGAAATCCTCTCCTCCAATTTATTGTATTATAGATGAGAAATAAATTATTTTCTCATTTACAACATATTTCCAAGTGTTAATTTTTTTGTTGGATTATAATATATTTATTTTGTTTGTGAATATAAATATTAAAATTTCAATTTTCATTGGACAAAAGAACTGATGTAATTGGTGAACAAGTCAAAGTTGCATAGATGACAAATAGATGCATTTGTCGGACGATTGTATTCTTTTAACAGTTTTACTTTTCTATTGTTGTAAAATCAAGAAACTTCATGGAACCAAATCATTTGTAATGCATTGAAATAGGGAATGTTGGGTGATCAATTGAAGACGAAATGTCTGATGCACATCTATACCATGTACAAAGGGCGCCAAAAATTGATAGATATAACTACATTTTTAAAGTTTAGGTTAGGCCCCAGTAATTGGACTCTGGCAGAAAAAGTTTGCAGTCAATGGCGTGCCTTATCCGAGGATTGTGGACAAATCGTATAATTTGTTAGGAGTTGAAATTGTGTAGGTGGATAATGGAACATGAATGCCCATAAGTTTTCATATGAATGTCATGAAAGAATTGGTTATGGACACCACAAGGGAAGCAAAAACATGCAAGATATCATTGGCAGCATACTAGTGGCCAAATTTGTATTAAGGCATAAAAGAATATGCACAGAAATGTGACATTCATCATACGGTTAGAAAACATAACAAGGGGTATGAAATGTCATTAATTTACGTAGTCGCAAAATAATCATTTATCAACTGGGCAATGGATTTAACAAATCTAATTAATCCGCACAAAATGGTGGTGCACCGCCGCTACCTTTTTCACGATTTGTTGAGGTTATGCATTTATAACTATCATTTATTGACACAAAATTTAAGCTATACAAATTGGAAATGACACATGAAAAGATTTTCAACAAATTGTAGTTGGAACTCTTGATGCCCAAATTGACATTACATAGTGAGCCCAAACTGATACCACATTCATTATGTAGTTTTTCCATTTCGATCCACATGAAGATGAAAGTGTTATTATCATTTATCAATTATAAAACTATAAATTATAAGTTTATATTTGGAACAAAACCATCCAATTAAAAACAATAATTGTAATACAAGGTCCTTTAATGAAACACTTAGGGCTTTTTTATATATGAATGCTCATAAATGACGGCAAGAATGCCCAAAATTGATACCACCAAATTAGCTATGCAGTTTTCCAATTTTAACCCGCATGAAGATGTAAGTGTTATCACCATTCATGATTTCAATTATAAATTCATGATTTACATATGGAGTAAAACCATCCAATTGATAACACTACTTGTAATATAAGGTCCTTTGGTGAAACACTAGGACTTTTAATTGATATGAACGCTTATAAATGGACCACAAGAAAAGTATCAGTTAAATTTGAAAGCATATGAAACAAATTTTACACTAGGACTTACCAGTGATTTACATACCAAGCACAAAAGCACTCACCAAGAGTACAAGAACTGTAATATTTATCTCCATTCAGAAAGCTCTTCAAAACAACCTGTAGGCTCAATTTATTTTCACTGCTGCGGTCCTTGTGAGTATTTACTCAAAAGGAAACATTGAAAATTTACAACCTATATTGCAGAGAGCATCGACTAACACCTATTGCAATCCCATTCTCAAGGAGGGATTATAGTGCGAGCCTTGTACATGCATATATATGCCATATGCCAGTCACCTGGAAAAGAAACAAAACATTAACCATTTACTTTTTATTAGAGTTGAGTGCAAATGCCCACGATTCTTTTTAGCAGAATGAATGAATATATCAATAAACAAAAGAAAAGCATACCTCCACCAGAAAGCTTTGTAATATCTTCCTCTCTCTGTGGAATAGGATTTTCATCATCAAATTCAATCCATTTTCCTGAATCAAAGAATGCCAGTTACAGTCAATACCCACCTTATTTTCGACAGAAATGAATTATTCCTTGTTAAAGAATACAATAACTCGCCATTCTCTTGTTTGACCCAAGCAACATAGTGTCCAGAATCAGCACTACGCCCCTTATGAGTTAGCACAGCAACCAGATCATATATTCCAGTCAACTGCGATACTTTATCAGCATCCATAGCTGCTACCAAAAGTAGACTTAGTTAGGACGATGTAGAATAATAATCTTATGCATGCAGCTCATATCCCCTACCTTCAAAACACGACATTTCAAATGTAATCTTCTTCATACAGGTTCATTAAGCTCATTAATTAAAAGCTCTTCACCAAGAAAAACAAATTAAGTCTACTCCCTCTATTAAGCAAACTATTTCTATCTATATGGGTGGGAGTAAAATTAGCAGCAAGCAAATAACATTCAATATCAAGCATATACACACTCGCATTCCTCAATGTGAGATTCCAGACACTTCGTTATACATAAAGGTTCGCAAGTAAATACTTCTTAATCCATTCATGCAACAAAGAATATTCTTATGCATACAGCTCACAACATTTCAAGTGTAGTCTTCTTTGATACAGGTTCACTAAGCTCATTAATTAAAATATCTTCCAGCAAGAAAAACAAATTAAGGATTTCTACTTCTGCATGTATTAAGCAGTCTGTTTCTATCCATATGGGTGTGGATACAGTTTGTGACAAGTAAATAACATTCCAATATCAAGCATATCCACACTGGCATTCCTGAGCATGATTCCAAACACTTCCTTATACATCAAGGATCACAACTTCTTAACCCAATCATGCAACCATCGTGCAAATTTGCAACCACGAACTACCATGGAGATAAAAGTAGATTAAGACACAACTCCCTCAATATAAATCAGGCGCTAATTCAATAATTGAATTGAATAAAAGAAGTGGTTGTATGGTACGTTCTTTTGCCTCATTTCCATCTTTGTCTTGACAAAAACAAATTTGAAATTCTCAGAATTTTGTTTTATTTGTGTCCCTAACTTCAGCCACATACGCAGGGATTTTCTCCTCAGCTTTTAAACTCCCTTTTCAACCAAAGAAAAGATCCCCAAACTTTTCCTCCCATAAAACTCGAATCCTTCTAATCCTTACCATTTCCTCCCAAATGTATCTAGATGTGATGCAGGTCAAACTCTGCCCTAGCCTCAATTCATAATTCCCTTTCTAGAAGGCATGACACTATGGATGGCAATCTTCACATGATTAAATGAAGGGCAGCAAATCTTTTCTTTACCATAAGCCAAAGTTAAATGCATATCACAGAGGCATGAAGCTCTCATTTAGCATTTCATAGGGTCTAGGAGCAATTTAACAAATGACCAAGTCACTTTGGAAAATTTGCTTAGCAAAGTGTTTCCATTTCTGCCCTCAGATAAGAGCATTTTCCCTTGTTTCATAGTAGAAACAGGCTGCACCACCATATTAGAAACATGGCCTTTGCTTTTGTAAAACTATTGATCCTATGGAAAATGAACCTCCATATGGCTGAACTGAGCTAGGTCTGATCTCAGATTAAAAACCTCATTATTGACTCGTTAAGATGCTTGTTATCAATGACAATTTGATTGTCAAAACTATCCTTATCTCCATGTCAATAAAGCTGTAATGGCGAGGAGGAAGATATGCTAACAGAAGCACGAACTTAAACTAAATAGAGCTGGAAAGAATAAATGTATACATACATAAAAATGCAACAGAGATGACACATTTTGGAAATCATAACCAATATCAATTATGATCATTTTAACTAACGACTTCCCGAAGAACAAAACATGTTTGACAAGCAATAGTTCAAATATTGTTGCTTGTAAAAGTTAGATGTAAAATGTTGCTAGAGTTAGTTACATTTTTTTTTCCCAAATGCGAGAAGATTGGAAGAAGTAGATGGAGGATTTGCGAAAGGAAAATAGAAAAACTGGAAGGGAGGGTCACATACATGTGTCGAGTCATTTGATCCAAACATGTTATGTTTTATTTAATTATGTTAGTATATTTTATATGGGGTATGCTTCTCAAATGAAGACAACCCCTTAGTATTAGATTAGTTAAACAAAACTTGTTAATAATATTAGAGAGTTCAGTTAGTTTAAGTAGTCGGACCCGTAGAACTGTATGTGAAAGTGTATTAAAGCTTGACAAAGCAATGTAAATCCTAACGGAGTCATTTAATATAGTGCAAGCTTTATCAATAATATATGACTATTTTCTTCCGTTCATCCTATGTTTAAAAACCTCTCAGTGGTATCAGAGCCTTGCTAATGGCCCGAGGAACCGACATGGAAGAGCAACGCAAAGGAGCAGATGGAGATTTTCTTGAAGAAGCAGTAGTTTGATTGGAGGTACCGCATGAATGGAAATAAAAAAATTCTGGAAATGTTTTTCTTAAGTTTTTATTTTGCTTGAATATATCTGAAGTGGGGCACCAAGTGAGAGGGGTGTTGGAAAAAAATATTTAAACCTGGATTGGAGACACAGAAGTTTGTTTTTATATTTTTTCCTATGTGCTGCCATATTATTCATTTGTTGGGCGGTAACTTGATATTTGGCAATTATTTGTTTGCTTACTGGAGACTGGAGATATCTGAGCGCTGACAAAGTAGTGAAAATATTTGTGTCGTCTCTTCAAAAACCTGCTTGGGGTGCTGGAATTAATAAAATGAATATTGGTACCAGTGGACTGCTGCAAATAGTGCTAGGAGGAGAAAATTGGTAAAAGTTGATCTTCATCTTTGCCTGGACTGAAATTAATTGGATGGCACTGGCTGAACGGTATTTCACACTAATATAGCACTGGAAGATAAGAGAATAGCTCTTACAATCTGGAAATGACACTAGTACTGTGCATATGAGGTAGAAAAAGGTATTTTTGGTTTTCTCTTGATTGCACGTGGGACCCAAAGCAAGGCACCGGGTAAATGTTTGATTTGCTGTTGTGATATCCAGAAACACCAACCAGGGCAGTGTACCCACATATCGATGAACCAGGTACTGAAACTGGTCCTAGTACACACCTGAAAAAATTCTAAAACAGTAAAACAGGCCTGGGTACAGTTCTGTCATACCTGGGACTGTTTCAGTGGTACTATTTTATAAAGGCCAAAAATAAAAATAAAAACACTAGATACTTCTGTTTCAGTGGTACTTGAGAAAAATCTAGAAGATATATCATAGAATCTAGATTATAATCATGTACATATGAAAATTTTACGCATGTTGAATGTTTAAAACTTTCGTGAATACAAAGTAATTTAAGTGTTTTAGCTTTTATTGACTAAAAATGAGTATTATGCATTTTTATAAATATTTATATTTGCTTAATAATATATTGTATGGACGTTTTTGTGTTGTTTTATTCCCAAGGGTTTTGAAAATTAGCCTTTCCGCATTTCGAACCCTTAACCCATACCAATTTACTAGCAACCTAGATTTGTTGGTTACAAACTTAATCACGGATTATTTAATTCCTGCTGGAAATCATTCACAGGTGAATGAATACATGGGTGAAAAAGTTTGTTTTTGATTTGAAACTCAGAAAGCCCTTCAATTATCATTTTGTGAATGTGTCATGCAAATGATACTAGACCAAGTGGTTTGATAAGTTTTGAGAGTCACTAGGAAAGTGGGAGGTATAAGGTTTAACTCCCCTCCAAGCTAAATTTTTGGTCAAAGTTACTTTTTCCTTTTCACAAGGGAATCTTTTGTGTATCTTCATTTTTCTAAGTTGCACGTATTATGTGTAATGGCGATATAAGGGTGTAATGGTCATATCGGAGTTTCTGCCAGAATCTCTGATAAAGAATGCTTGCACACATGTAGTTGCATGAATCCAAGAAGATCTAACAAGTAATGCAATATGAAATTAACTCACAAAAAGAAGAATGGTGCAAAATCAGGAACCTCTCAATAGCTCAAGTGGTGTGTACATATAGGAGTGTTGTGTAACTCCTCCATGAGAATATTCCCAAAATAGGAAGGGGAGTTACACTCTAGAATGAGAATGTAACTCCTATGACACACTATGACATGTCATAGTAACTCCTATGACACTTAGTACACCTAAGCAAGATGAGTCACCAAGGGTGAAGAGAATATGTTCAAGTAAATAAATACGAGGAAAATAATATCCTACACCAACATCCCCCTTAAGCGTAGCTTAAGTGGGCAGAAAAGAAAGGTGGGTCCCAACAACAAGGCCTGATGAGGTACCCAAGTACAATGAAACTCTCACAAAGTGGAGTAAAAGGAGAAAACCCAGTGGGAAAAAACTCCCCCAAAAGAGAGACAAAGAAGAGAAGGTAGGACTAAAAACCCCCCTGAAGCTACAATTGTTTGAAGCCACCCTGTATCTGCAGAGCAACCTCTTGAGTGACTATGGATCAGAAGTAGATGTAGTGAAGAGTGAATCACCATGGAAGAGTGAATGAAACTACCAAGTGTCGATGGATCTCTAACCAAGGTGTGGTTCATATCCAAGGAACTATGCTCCTCATGCAAGGTAGAAGTGCCAACTACTCCATGAAGGGATGGTGAATTTGAAGCTAGTAGTGAAGAAAGAATGTGGAATGCCTGTAATCGTGTCTTTGAAGACTTTCGGATGTCGATGAGTCCTGAATCAAAGTGCCTGCTCCCTGAATATTCTGTGATGGACAACAAGTAGGTGGATCAAGAAGTAACTCAAAATTGGAAGGTGACAAGTGGATGGTGGAGGTGGGTCCCCATCTGTGCTAGAAGAGAGGTCCTCATCAT
The DNA here is from genome assembly GCA_018340775.1 of Taxus wallichiana var. yunnanensis. Taxonomy (NCBI): domain Eukaryota; kingdom Viridiplantae; phylum Streptophyta; class Pinopsida; order Cupressales; family Taxaceae; genus Taxus; species Taxus wallichiana. Next base: position 49,721,120 of record CM031234.1, read on the forward strand.
CAGAGATTTGCTCAATCTCAGAAGTGTCATCAAGTATAGGTGAATCGATGAAGAATCTGAAGGAGGGACAAAGTGAGAGAAGGAATATAGCCAAGTCTAATGATCAACTAAAGCCACTGTAATGATAGTGTCACTATGCAACTCTCTGACATATATTGAATCTGGAGTGAACTCAACTTGCATGCCCTGACCAAGGTGAGTAATTTGGTAGATTGATAAGAGATTAGTTAATAGTGAGGGAATACTTACAACATTGTTAAATGTTCCACCACTCACTTCAATGACCCTCTCCCAAAAACTTGAGTAGAAGTGTTGTCACCCAGTCAAATAGTAAACATGTCACATGGCTCCAAGGAAGTGAACTCCACATGTGAAGATGCCATATGATGTGATGCACTAGAATCAATAACCCATGTAGGATTCGGAGGTACCACTGCAACTAGAGCTCTCCCCTTTGTTTTCTCCTTTCTGATTTTTCTCTTTCCCTTTTCCATTGTCATTTGCCTTGGAAAGATTTAGTAGATGAAGATGGTTTGAAGTACTCGGGTACACCTATGTTGTTCTTCTCAAGAAGACTCGTGAGAAGGTCAATTGCTTCTTCAAACATTTACTTTCATCATGCCTACCTGTGCAATACCCACATTTGATCTTCTCTTTCTTAGGCTTAACATTGGAAGAGGAAGTGCTGGAATTTGGTTTGGTGGTGGATTGATCCTTCTTGTTCTCATGATCCTTGTTTTGTTTCTTCTCTTTTGAAGCCTTTTGTATGTCATGCCCCACAAGTAGATCATGTGGTTTAGTGGATTTTAGTGCACCCATCTGAATCAATTTATCTTGTTCCCGAGTCAAGTCAACAACAAACTCATCAAAGGAGGGCATTTTCCATTGTGCTCCAAGTGCCCTTTTGGTTGCATGGAAGGTAGAGACAAAAATAGAATAGTCAAGACCTAGTTTGGCGAGGACAGAAAGAATAAGTTGAGTCCTTTTTGTCAATTCCACATTCTTTAGTTGCATTCTCACATATTTGAACTTGGTGAAGTAGTCTTGAAGTGTGTCAAAACTACTAGGACTAAGACTAATCAACTCATTTTCCAGTTTGTGCCCTCTCATTTCATCTTGTTTCCCAAAGAGTTGTTCTAAGGTGTCCCATACATCCTTGGGTGTTTTGGCAAAGCAATTATATGAAAGCACAGATTCGGTGACACTAGAAAGGCACAAGAAACCATAGGCTTCATCACACTTGTCAAACCATTTCTCTTTATCTACAACGGGTTATTGGTCAATCTTCAAACCCATAGTTATCCTATAGAGCTTCTTGTTTCATGCAAAGCGAGTGACATGGAAGTCTTCCATTTTGATAGTTGAAGGGAGTAAGCAAAACAACTAAATTGGGATCCATTTGTAGTTTTGAGTGTGTTTTGTAAAAGAAAATAATAAATGCGAAAGGAAGGAATCACAGTGTTTTTAAACTCCCCCCTGAACTTATAGAGGTTTAATAGTACAAGGCAAGAGAATACCTCCAATGTGTAGAGCTCAGAAAAACTCACACTTTGGAGGAAAAAAACAACTCTCAAGGAGCTATCAGCTAAAATTTATAGCAAATCAAAGTTTTGGCCTTGCTAAATACCTTAGAAGTCCCTAAATAAACGAAGTCAGAGTTTTTAGCTTGCTTTGCACCTTGCAAAACCAAAAAAAAAAGTGGTTGAGGTTTTTAACTTGCCAAACACCTTGCAGGTCCGAAGTAGGTTATCGGATTTTCGATCTTGCTACACACTTCCCAAAACCCGATACGCACAATTGGGGTGGAGCGCTTTGTCGAACACCTTCAAAATCCCGAAATAGGTTGTCGGTTTTAGAGCTTTCTCGACACCAAAACCCAACAATAGGTTGTCTGGATTTTAGACTTGTCATGCACCTCTCGAAAACCCAACACACCGCGTCGAAGTTTTCCACTTAATAAACAATGTACGGGACCCAAAACATGTTTGACAAGGGTCGGAACCCAAAAGGTGTCGACATGTATCAAAACACGACACTTGACAAGCAAGTGTTAGGATCCGACACTTGCAAAGCAAGCAAAGTGAAAACCGAAATCTTGGGCATTGATAGGAGTTTGGAGGTTTGACCACAAATTGTAAATTTTGTTGAAATGTTGAGATGTCCTAGGCATTCAAAGGGGCTCATAGGAATGACCACAGATTGCAAAATGTGTTGAAATGTTGAGATATCCTAAAGTCCCGATAACCCAAAACACCAAGCCTTTATCGGGGTTCGGAGGTTTGACCGCAAATTACAAAATGTGTTGAAATGTTGAGATGTCCCAAAAATCCGAAACACTAGGCTAGGATTTTTGACTTGCCACACACCTCCAAAAAGCCGATACACTATGTCGGAGTTTAGCACATGTCAAACACCCTGAAAAGCCTAAAATGCATTGGGATGGCGGGTTTTTGACTTGACGAACAACTTGTAAATCCCGAAATACACACATATGGCAAGAAAACTGCAAAGGACACCCCATATTGTGAAAAACCCTCAAAAAAACCCCTAAAAAATTAGATTTTTTTCAAGCACCCAAAAATTTATAAACCCCGAATAGTGAATTTAACCAAATTTGCACATAAACTTTTCAGATTAAAAAAATTGAACAATACAACAACTAACAAAAACGGACAAGCGATTTACCTACAAGGCTCTGATACCATATCGGAGTTTCCGTAATAATCTTTGATAGAGAAAGCTTGCACACATGTAGTTACATGAATCCAAGAAATTTTAAAAGTAATGCAATATGAAAGTAACTCGCAAAAAAAGAATGGTGTGAAATCATGAACCTCTCAATAGCTCAAGCGGTGTATACATATAGGATTGATGTGTAACTCCTCCATGAGAATATTCCCAGAATAGGAAGGGGAGTTACACTTTAGAATATTAACTCCTATGACACACTATGACATGTAAGACATGTCATAGTAACTCCTGTGACACTCACTACACCTAAGCAAGATGAATCACCAAGGGTGAAGATTTATTCAAAGTAAATAAATAACAGGAAAATAATAACCTACACCAACAATCAAGAAAGTGTGTTAAGAGCTACAGATCTCGGGATCAAAACCAAGGGAGGTCACTTTGTCCAAGTTATAGTTATTTTTATTTTGGAGTAATAAGATGGTTTTACAGAGCAATAAGCATTGTATTACAAATCTACTTGAGGGTAAAGACAAAGCCCATTAGTATTATGTCTTTTTCTCTGTGTATGTGTGTCATCACAACTAAAATCGTAAGCCTCGTCTTTGAAGTAGGAGACTAACACCTAAAAATTACAAAGAAAGGAGCATGAATATGGAAAACACAATAGTTTTTAAAGATATATGGACACTCGTTGAAAGTCAACATACACCCCTACTAAACCTACAAAATTGATTGAGTTTTATAAGCATAACAAGAAAGCACTTTGCCGCTAAAATCTTCTTGTTTTGCTCAAGTCATCATTCACATAGAGTCTATTAAGTCTTAAGCTTGGAAAGTATGGAAGGCACCCAAGGATCTGTATGATAAACAACCAACATATAAGAATATTGATCTCTTAATGCATTTGTTGAATAATAAGCTTAATGAAGATGAACATATATCCGAATACACTTCCGAGATGAAAAAATTGAAACAAAAAAACAATACTACGTGTGTAAAAACTAATGATGTATCTCCATCATTTTGAATGGACTCAAACAAAATTTATACTAACTTTTTGGAAATGTTGCACCTCGGTGAAAAAATTAATAATGCAACATTTGGTTCCATTTGTGAATTGCTTACTCAACACGAGCAAGAATTTGCAAAGAATAGACCTATAGAACATATTCACTTTACAAAGGAAGGAAATTACAAAATAGAGCAGAGATCGAGAAAAAGAAGCAATCTAAGAGGCAATCCCCATATTCCTCCAAGCATAAGCATTCCTAGTGGCATTCCCCATATTCATGAGACATAAGCACAAGAATAGGCATCCTCCTCGGCCTCGTGATTAATCGAGTGACTCTTCATCATCTTCTAGTACCCATAGTGACATATCACCTTCAAAGAGAAAACCACAATGCTTTAATTGTGGTGGTAAAGGACACTTTACTTGTGATTGCTCCTCTAAAATAAGGTCCTTTCGACATATAAAAGAAGGAAGGTCCTCTAGTGGAGCATCTTCTCAGTTATACATATGTTCATATATGGCCCTAACTACATATTTTGAAGGAACACAAAACCCACCCATCTTGAGTGAGTTCTAACTCCAATATTGATTTACGTTATAGTGGCAATTTTGGCTAGAGAAAAAAGAGATCAATTTTGTTGTCCAATCCATTGATATCATTGATGAGGAGCAAACCAAGTTGTTTGAATTGGTATTCTCATTGCAAAGCTTCTCACCTCTCGCCTAATGGGGCGGGATGTTGTAATGTGGCCTTTGATCACTCGTCACAATTGCAATTTACGACTAATGGTATTGTTAGCACATGTAGTGCTGATCAAAGTGGAGTCAACATTGTTAGGTGTAATGTCACTTTCGGACTCGAATTTGAGGAATTTGGATTTTTCCCAAACACCTAATGGAACATTTCTGGATTTTAAGACAACCACATGTGGAAACCTAAAAGTTTATGACAGCAATCTGATTTTATGGAAAAACTAGGGCAACAACCTGTTTTAGGTCCCCAAAACCTTAAGCGACCTAGGTAAAATTCAGATTTTAGTATGTCTCACACACAAATCTTTAGAAATGTATTGACAACTTGAAACCCTTGATGAAATAATGCAAGATAAATCTTTCAACAACAAAATACAGATTGCTTTAGAATTATTATTGTCTAAGAACAGCCAACCCTTCAAACATCCATATCTTCATAAATACTTGGAGATACAATGTAAATGATAGCTCAAAATGACCACAAAAATGGCAGCTATCAAATAAAATAAAATTCGGATTTTACCAACCACAAAACCATTGAAAAGTGGTCCAGAAATCTCCAAATGGGTTGCCCAAGCAGGAAATGAGTGTAGCAACCCCAAAAAACGTGCCCTAGATGGAATTTGTGCTCTAGCACGAGATGGAAGCCTTTGTTGTTTTGAAATTCTAAATATGAAGTTCGCTTGTCACTACCAGATAAAGCCACCAATGCAACAAATGAGGGTTGTTGTCCCCAAGTGATGTGACTATTGAGGGTTTTGTCCTCAATAGGATCCAATGAGGGCTTCCCCCTCAAAGGTTCAAAATGAGAGCTCAATGCTCCAATTTTCCAAAAGAGAAGTATCAAATTCACTGATGATGCCTACAAATGAGCCCCAACATTTACCTTTATAGCCTTTTTCTTCCTTTTCCTTGTGGAGCGCTCCATGTGGGATACTTTATTTCTTTTTTAAACATTTACTTTTCCCCTTTTTAGTTCTCCTTTTGGGTCGCTCCACTTGGGCATTTAAAAATAATTAATTAAATGCACTTTTCCCTCTTTTTAATAATTTAATTAAAGTGCCAAAATTAAAATTACTTTAGCACTTAAAATTAAATTATTAACTTACTTCCCCCTTTTAGCCAACTGAAAATAATGAAAATAGGCTAAGGGTCTTCTTTTTGCTTTAGTATTTAAAAATACATTTTATTTTAATAATAATATTATTAAGTTGCCCATAAATAGAGAGTTATCTGGGCTCAACTTAAAAATATTATTAAGTATTTCTAATTTAGAAAAGGGGACATTACAATCCTCCCTCCCCAAATTTGCTTGCCCTCAAGCAAATGCAAGCTCTCATGCCCAAGTACCATCATGCCAAAGTGAAGAAATATGTTGTAATGCTCCAATAATCTAGATCTTGTACCTGTCAATTGTCCCTCTTCTTATTGATGTACTTTGGCAGCCTGTGAAGTTTAATAGCTTCCTCAAAAATAAATCAGCTACTACCTCAATTCTGCCCTCTTCACTTTCATCTTCAAAAATAGCATTAGCAACTTTTCTCTTTGCATACTCAGTTGTACAAAAAGCCTTCCAATCTATTGTAATCTTAGTCATAGAGCAAAAAATTGAGGAATAATCAGCAGCTTGACAAGCTAAAACACATTCCAATGTGGCATCTTCACTTTCCGTTTCAACCTTGTCAACTATGGTGGAAGAGCATCCTCTAACCATACACATGAATGCAACTGAAATAATGTGGGGGCTGCTAAAAATGATGACAGCAGCATTAATGGTGGCAATTTGATGCATGGTTGTCTTGGAAGCACTTCTTCTAACATTTGGTGGTAGCAACACATCATCCCGCATCCCCTCCATGCTTTGTTGGAGATCTTTTGCAATCACAAACTTGTTATCCTTCATTATGTCATCTTCATCTTCAGTTGCAACCTCATATGCTCCATCATTTTCTCGAGGGGAAGCAAACTCAGTTCTTTCTTTTTTATACTTGTACCTGCACATGGAACAAACTCATTAAAGAAAACAAGAGTTTCCCTCACATTAAAGAAAACATGAGTTTTAACATCCCTCATTGCTTCTTCTTCATGCCTCATGGATATGATGGCAAGTTCTCTTTCATTGCTAGCAACCACCTCCCAATCTTTATTCAAGGGATGGATTTCCAAAAATTCAATAATGCTGCCCCAAATAAAGTTGTAACCATGCATTTCCTTCCTCCAAATCGAGATGACAGTAGCTGGAATCCAACTTATGTCAGCATGCTTCAAAACCCACATTAATGCTCCTACTACCACTAATCATACCATCATTGTCATGCTGAGTTATAATTCTTTGGACAGCAAGATAACATCCATCTTGCTCACTTCCAAACGCTGATTTCATGAACTCAACATCTACTTCTATCGGAAGGCCTCTTCTAAGAGCATTTGCTTTGATTAGGAGCTGAAAATTCCTATGAAGTGACTATTGTTTTAAAACTGAAAGTGAGGAATTTTTATTGCCATAGGTTGCCCATAGGTCTTGCCCTTTTGCGAAATTCTTCCCATCTTGTTGGCTGTAGCAATTTGAGGAACTTTATTTTTCATGCCTTGAAACACAACCTCTTGGTCATCACGCTTGAATCTTATCTTCATAGATCAGTAGTTTTGGTTAAATTCACCCAACCATTGTATCACAAGTACCAAATCAGTATCTCCAATACCAACATGGAAATCATTACCTACCATGTGCCTTCCCAAGGTGACCTTGAGTTGTTGGATCCTCTTGGTGCAAGGGATGATGACATCATTTTGTAGCATCTCATCCTTCACAATGAGGTTCGAATGTTCAACAAACTTTATAAGCATTCTCATAATTTTCCTTCCATTCCAAATGCAAGAGATGACATTTACCTTGATCCCCTGAAGACAACTCATGCCAAAGCAATCTTGGCCTTGAATAAAAGAAGCAACATGCTCATAGCTACAAGTTGTCTCTTTGGACTAACACGCTTCTTATAATGACAAAAATATGGCAGCAAAATAGAAGTAAACAACAAATTGCAAATATGGTCATCATTGACTTACCTTGGGCTGCCCACAAGGAGCTCACCCTCCTTTGCCTTCGCTTCTTCAACAAGTGAAGATCTTCCCACCTTGACTCCTTCCATATTTTGTTGACACATGTATGGAACATCAACATGGTTCTCGCCGAAGTCAAGAACACCATCAATTTGCTTCTCATTGATTGTTCAGAAAATTCCAACAAGCTGAACATTATCATTATCAACCAAAGATTTGGCTTCAACCACCAAATTCTCTCCACAATTTTGCAATTTGAATTTTTCTTCTTTCCTTGGCTCATGCTCCATGATTTCTTCCTCTTCATACATTGGATTCAAGGGCAAATAAGTATCCAACTTTTGGAGCCTTGCCCCTAATGAGAACACTTTGTTGATCCATCATATGTAGGTAGGGTTATTTTCCCAACCTTTGTTGAATATCTTTCCGGGCTGATCATTATGAAGTCTTCTTCCACCCTTGTGACCATTCCTTGACTTCAAGGTACAAAAATCAAGGAAAGAAAGCTCTTGGCGGATGGCTGGCCTCAAAGCTTGGTATTCCACATAGAATCGATCCATCTCATCATCTCCATCTTGTTGCCCTACTTCCACTTGTTCCTCTTCTTCCCTTTGTAGAAATTTAGCTCGAAGGTTCTTGTGGGAGGATTAATGGAAGTTCTTTCATTGCTGGAAGAGCTGCCCTCACCTAGGTTTTCTTCAATTCGAAGCACCTTGGATGGCTTGGATCAATTCAATCATTGAAGCCCTCATTGTCCTTTGAAAGCTTTGCTCCATGTCTCTTTGATTCCTCAACATCAACTCTTGCAAGTAGCTCATCTCATCGGAAGGTGGAGGCCTTTGTTCCTTATCCCCCATGTTCTTTGTCAAAGTCCTTTGGTATACTTTGAACCCTTCCTCACCAGTATTCATGCAATCTGAAAATCTGAATTTACCCTCACACAAGATGGGAGGAACGATGCTCTGATACCACTGTAATGTCCCTTTCGGGCTCAAATTTGAGGAATTTGGATTTTCCCCAAAACCTAATGGAACATTGTTGTAATTTATGACAGCCACATGTGGAAACTTGAAAGTTTATGACAACAATCTGATTTTATGCAAAAATTAGGGCAGCGACCTGTTTTAGGTCCCCAAACCCTAAGTGACCTAAGTAAAATTCAGATTTTAGTATTTCTCACACACAAATCTTCATAAATATATCAACAACTTGAAACCCTTGATGAAATAATGCAAGATAAATGCTTCAACAACAAAATACAGATTGCTAGAATTAATTATTGTCCAAAAATAGCTGAAACTTCAAAAATCCATATCTTCATAAATACTTGGAGATAAAATGCAAATGATAGCTCAAAATGACCAAAAATGGCAGTTATCAAACAAATTAGAATCAGATTTTTCCAACCACCAAAACCCATTGAAAAGTGATCCCGAAATCTTCAAATGGGTTGCCCAAGATGAAAATGAGTGTGGCAGCCCCAAAAGGCGTGCCCTAGCTGGAATTTGTGCCCTAGCATAGTTGGAAGCCCTTGTTCTAAATTTCTGCATATGAAGTTCACTTGTGACTCCCGGATGAAGCCACCAATGCAACAAATGAGGGTTTTCGTCCTCAAGTGTTGTGACTATTGAGGGTTTTCGTCCTCAATACAATCCAATGAGGGTTTTCCTCCTCAGAGGATGAAAATGAGAGGTCAATGCTCCAACTTTGAAAAGAGAAGTATCAAATTCGCCTAATGATGCCTGCAAATGAGCTCCAACATTTACCTTTATAGCCTTTTTCTTTATTTTCCTTGTGGAGCACTCTATGTGGGATGCTTTATTTCTTTTTTTAACATTTATTTTCCCCTTATTTAGTTCTCCTTTTGAGTCGTTCCACTTGGGTATTTAAAAATAATTAATTAAATGCACTTCTCCCTCTTTTTAATAATTTAATTAATGTGCCAATAATTAAAATTACTTTAGCACTTAAATTTAATTTATTAACTTCCCCCTTTTAGCGGACTGAAAATAATGAAAATAGGCTAAGGGTCTTCTTTCTGCTTTAGTATTTAAAATACATTTTATTTTAATAATACTATTATTAAGTTAAAAATAATATATTATTATTATTAACTATTTCTAATTTAGAGAAGGGGACATTACATTGGGCATACAAGTGTACCAAATTATCTCCAGACAAACTTATGTGCGAGGCTTTATGTGGGTTGATGTAATTGAGCAAACCATGATTGTGCTTATCTTGCAGTCCGAGTATGATGGTCGGAAGAGATGAGCATGCCACCAAGATGTTCATCATTCGTTTCAAAATTTGCTCAATTAGCGAGGCTTTTATATGGAATCACGCCGGTTGATCAAGCACTGTCAGGATGTACAATGTGTCAACTTTCGGGGCAACAAAGATTATTGGATGACTTCGCAGTCATGTGCTCTAGATTATCATCTTCTATATTCCTTTGGATCGAGGGGGTTTGTTGGGTCATTTGATACAAAGTCTTGGATTAGTTAAATAAAACGTGTTAGTAATATTAGAGTGTTGAGTTGGTTCGGGTAGTTGGGCCCATTGAATTATATGTGAAAGCTTATTAAAGTTTAACAAAGCAATGTAAATCTTAACGAGTCATTTTAATAGAGTGCAACCTTTATCAATAAAATATGGCTACTCTCTTTCGTTCATCCTTTGTTTAAAAACCTATCAACACAAACATCAAAGATGAAAGACGAAGATAGTTGGTGAAGTGCACTTAGAAGAACTATAATGGGGATGGAAACCACTAAGAATTCAAGAAGAATGGCATAAAAGCCCAATAGAACAGATTGCAAAAAAAAAAAAAGGAGACATAACAACGAATGAAAGGCTATAAGAAAAAAATGTCGAAAGGAGAAGGAACAAAAAACCAGCAAAAAAGCAAACTTTTCTAAAAATTCCATCGACCAAAGAAATCCCAAAGAGAATCAAAGATAATATTTTTACCGACGAAAGACATAAGATAATTCATAAGTTATTGGCCTACCACATAATAGTTATGCATATGAAAAAAGGGGAAAAAGGGGGACAAGGAGGAGGGGAAGGAGTGTAGAAATCAGATAGCATACGGTTTCTTCCTAGCCATTTTTGAGTATTTACATGGTAAAGATAAGGCTTTCCAAAGAAGGGCCTTGGTTTATGTACAATGCATTATTATATTTACAAGCATGGATTTCAAAATTTGACCCCAAGAAACGATGACAAGATCAAATTCAGGATCATTCGAGTTTCAAATATATTGGAAATTTTATTAGAGATTTTCTTAGCAAGCTAATGTCACTAAAACAAAAATCCTACGATGCTTGGAAATGTACCCCACTACATATACCCCCGTAGAAATGTCTCGCAAAATGGGGACAGGTACAAAAACAGAGCTGAAATGGCTCCGAAACACTTACTCTGGAAAGGGCTCTGCCATACCCAACGCGTTTTTGAGTGGTAACCGTGACGACATGGTTTTTAAAAAGAAAAAAACACTACTTTTTTAAATTTATTGCTTCTAACCTTAATCTACCCACCCAACCTTCCTAAAGACATTTTCTAAAGCTATGTAAGAACAACTTTAGTCCGTTATAAATTGCACTCATTTATTTATCTTGTTGAGTTCACTTTTCAATAAACTAACATTCAACTTTGTGAAGAGCAAAGAGGCATCAAGGAGCAATGTGAAGGAAGAGATTAGGAGCTGATACTAAGACTTAAGAGCATCAAGGAGGAGTTTAGAAGCAGATTTAGGAAGGATCGGCTTCAAGGATAAAAATCAGGTTTTTTTCTACTTTTTTATTCCTCTTTTTTAGAATAAGTTAATGCAATCAATAATCACAAATGATATGTGCATAATGCACATCATTCATAATCATTGATCATGATACATAGTTTTAATTTTTAAACTCTACGTCAAAAAAATTTAACATTTCCTTTGCATTTTTTTGTCATATAATATAGTTCTTTTGTTGTTTTTATTTAAAAATATCATCCAAACTCAATGTATGCTCTCACATCACGCCTATATGGCGAACTTGGTGATCGAAGCAAGATAGGATGACTAGGGTATAGTTTTTATGTTGTTTTTTTGTTTTTTTAAACAAATATATTTGAACTCTATGTATGCTCTCACCTTGCACCTTCATGGCGAACTTGGTGATCAAAAACAAAAAAGGATGTGTCGAGTGTAGTTTTATTTATTATTTTTAAGTTTTTGTTTTTATTTTTCATTGTAGGTTTGAACTTTGAGATAAAAAATATAAATGGCATCAAATTTAGCTTCAAGGGGAGGGCATAGGGAAGCAAGCCAAAGGGAAGGCCCACAGGGAAACATTTTGGTTCCCACAAAACATGATCCTGCTTCTCCTCTTTGGAGACATGTACAAGTGGTGGAGAACCTTGTTAGTAGTGGCTCTTAATCTTGGAAATGCAATCATTGCAATATGCAATTTAAGTCCTCGTATACACTTTTCAAAACCAAAACATACTTCCTATCCCGCTGATCTGCACTTTCCAAAACAACTGCATGGTTTTTCTTGAAGTCTTGTTGTTTGGAGTGTTACATGGGCTGCTCCTCTCCAAAAGCATAACAAACATCCCTTTCCACCAACCTTATAGGATAACTTGGTCTAGTGAGGGTTGGGTAGAAACTAGGGACAACATTTGAGATACCAAAACTTCTCGGAAACATTAGTGCAAGGTTTGGTGAAGTTGGGTAGTGCCCTAGGTGGAGATGGGAGAAATTTTTGCAAAGTTTGGGGAATGCTTTGGGCATGACAAACTTGTGAAACATCAAATGAAGGATAAGGAAGCAAAGGAGCTTCCTGATTTTGGCAAGGAATGATGGATTTTTCATTTTTATTACAAGGGGAAGGAAGAATTTGAGGTGGTGAGGGAAAAATTGCAGCAGCAGAGATGGGTTTTCAATTTCCAGCCTAAATAAGTATCTTAGTTTGGGATGCAATGAAAAATCTTGAGGAAGATTGTTGCCCCCTAAGGATTGAATCAATACAGCTAAATCAGCATCAAAGGATCTCAAATAATACAAGAATGTCATACCTTGTGAGGGTCTATATTCTTGAGGAATTTTGTGCCATGTCCTTGTAAATCTGATGTTGAAATCAGGGATAAACTCCATTGGAGCCCGTTGTATTTTGCTGAGATGTTCCATGAGGCAAATGACATTTGCATCCTCCTTGAACCGGTTGTGTAGTTGTTCTCCCAATTGATTCCATGTGGAAATGGATTGTGGAGCCAAATTGTTGTACCAATCTCTTGTTTTACCTCTAAATGATGAAATCAAAAGTCTAAGGCAAACATTCTCTTATGTGACATCATGAATGGCACAATGGTTTGCAATATCTTGAATGTGATCAATAGGGTATTGATCTCCATTTCCATAGAAAAGGGGCAGATTTTTCAAGGCTATTTTGGGGATAACATCCCACTGCTGCAAATGAGATGGTGGAACTGAAATGAGGGAATGGAAAAGCTCCTTGGAGACCCATGACTGAAATGGAATCATTAAAATGAATGGAAGAATGAAAGGAAAGGTCTGCAACTGAGATAATGGGTTGTTTGAATCAGTGGAGTCACCAGATATGCTTGAAATTGCTTCTAAAGGTTGAGATCTCATCAAGAGAATATCAAACTTGATGATATGAAGTTGTAAATCAAGATACACACCTGTTAAATGTATAGCTTTGAATGCTTGTCCCACCAGGCATGCCAAAACCGTTACCACAAAAAAGTAGCACCCTAGGATTTGCACATTACAGATCCCTACTTTTTGCTAACATGGGACCATCTCTCAAGTTGTGGGACTTGCTACTTGAGATGGACCTCCGGAGAATCCCGGCTTCTTCTACCTATTCTAATGCTAAAACTACTCCTAATGAAGGAAATGCAACTAACTACTCCTAAACTATCAATTCCAAGGGACCATGGAGAGAGAGAAAGGTTAGAAGGATGCATGAAAGGGAAATCCTACACTAACAGAGGTGATAGCACCTAGAAAAAGGGGTTGGGACACTCTCAAATGGATGAAAATGGGAGAGAATGGAGATGGAGAGGGTGGACAAAGCACCATAGACCACAACAACACTCAATGCACCAGTTTCATAAGCACAACATCATTGAAGTTTGCAATGAGAACAAAATATGCACAACCATACCTGTAAATGTGATAGAGAGGCAAGAGAATGCAATAAACAAAGCTAGGGCAGTGAAATAACCACAAAACTTAAATTTTATTGCTCTAGAAGTTACATAGACCATTACATTGAGAAAGGGAGGCAAGATTCATCATTACAATGCCCAAAAATGAGGCTTGGAACTCTAACATCCACCCAGTAACTGAGAAGAAGAGAGCAGCATTTCAAAAATGTCCAACCACTAAAAATGAGCTCTCTTTTACAATATATAGAAGTTAGAAAAGCAAGAGAGGAGGGAAATCCGAAATGGTGGTTGCAACCACCAACAAAAGGCACTAAATGCTCGAAAAATCATGGAGAACCACGAAAACCCATTCCCCAATGTCCTTTAGTTAGTTGGAGAAGAAAATGCCCATATTGCATTAAATTTTGGTAGCTGGGCGGAACAGTTGATTTCATGTTGGAAGTGTTTTTTTCATTTTTCTCCCATCTACCCCCATCTAAATCTGATTTTCATGATTCCATGGTGAAGAGGAGGTCGAGAGCTTTCCGGAAAGTCCAAGATCTCGAAAAACGGAGCACCTAGTAAAAAGTTATGGCCATTCGGGTTTTCGGCCCCATTATTGCCTTACTTCTCTTCTCTGCGGGTTTTCGACCCCCATTTACCGCTTTACTTCTCTTTGCCTTTGTTGGGGATTTAGGATGTGCTTTGCGTAGTAGCTACTTTCAGCAGAAGAAAGAACAATCGAATCTCCGCATTGCACCCCTTTCTCTTTGGCCTCTTTGTGGGGATTTGCATGTGCTTTACTCAGGTTTGCGAGTGAGTATTACTTCGCAGTAAAGCCACATCGCATTTCCGCATAACTCAACTCACCCCTTCTCTGCGCAGGTTTTCTCAACTACTTTACTTAGTTCCTTTTTAGTAGTAAAGCAACTTTTTTCCGGCTACTCTCTCTCTTCTTCGAGGGGTTTTTGCAATCTGCTTTCCTTCTCTTCTCTTAGAAGTAAAGTAACATCGAATCTCTGGATTACTCTTTTTTTTCTCCCTTTAATGCGGGTTTTGAGACTCGCTTTACTTAGTTACTTTTGCAATAGTGTAACATCATTTCTCCCTTTAAATCGGTTTTTCAGAAGCAACTTTGCTTCGTTATTTTTAGAAGTAAAGCAACTTAAAAAACCCGAGTAGGTCTAAAGTGGAACAAGAAAATGATCCAAGTCGCCAAAAACATGAAAATGCCTGTTTCTTCAAATTCTCCATTGAACTCCATCAAACCGCCCAAGTCCAATTTTCCAGGTTGTCCATTTTTGCCGAGGGGGTAAAAATGGATAACACTCCCTCGAGGGATCATTCAACTATTACATCCTTTTGGATCCCTTGGTATACTTACTTTTTATCACACTTATTTACATCCTTCCCTCGATGGTTAATCACTCTACTTTACTAACATCTTACCACCTTATCATCTTGATTTTCTCTTACCATCTTTCTCGTACATAGTTTTAATTTCATTTTTGGTACTTAGTTATGTTTACCATAATTTAGGATCTCGTGTTTTGATCATGATTTTATATATTTAAGTGGTACTAACACCTTATGTTTCCTCTTATAGCATATACTACATAGTTTTCTACACTATTGGCCCTACCCCTGTCTCTTGGCTTTACCTACTTTATACCATCCCTTTACCTCTTGGTTTTATATGCTTTGTAGTTTTGACATCTTGCTACCTACCTCTTGGTTTTATATGCTTCACAACTTTGACATCTTACTACCGCCTCTAGGTTTTCCAAGCTTCATAGCTTTGACATACTACCTTTATACGCTTTGCTTCATAGCTATGACGCAGCGATCTTTTATGTGCTTCATAGCTTTTCCTTTTGGCACTCTTGGATTTTCACACTTCCTATCGCTTGATCCCACATCGCATACTAAATATTATTGTATGCTTTACACCTCCAAGTTATTATCTATTATACTATGCCTCTTGGCTCTGGTTTGTGAGTTGTGTTGTAAGACTTTGGGAAGCATCCATGCCTCCCTCACAAACACCCATGTACTATGATTACCAACTTGTTGCCTTAGGCTCTCAATCGTAGCTAGGTCTTTTCTTTAAAAGGGATAAGAATGGTCAAGATTGTCATTTTGTCTCCACGACTCAATTCCGCTTCTTATAGCTCAACTACTACGGTTTGTCTACCTATCTCTCATCCACAATTTACTCTCTTGTGATGAAACTATCAAATATGTTTTATCATTGTATTACCGCTTTATACATCATGAATGGGGCAATCCAATCACAATTCAAGATCTACCTTTTACTACACAACTTATTTAGCACACCAACGTCCTCCTCTATGACAGCTAGTGAAAGTTCCTCCTTGCGTCAATCATTTTTATACGCATTTGATCAGCATCCGAATACATATGGAGGAATGCAAAAGCAAAAATGTTAAAATCCTAAATATGAAAAGAAAAATCAAGTGAAAAGCAATAGGAAAAGTAAAATATTACAATCAAAATTTAATCACAAACAAAAAGGGCATGACATCATTTGGCCTACCCCCATCCTAATTGAAATCTCAAACTCCAATGTTGGCCTTGTCACAAAGCGTAAGATCCTTTTTGTAGTGTAGTAAGTTTTTCTTACTAGGGTAAGAGGCTACATATCTATCATTTAGTGACCCCTGCAATTTCACGCAAATACTTGATCATTGGAGTAGGCGTATGGCTCCTCGTGTGAGGTCTTGAGGAATGGGGAACATGTCATGAGAAAGTAAGAATCTTTACTTACATCTCAAAGACTAACATGGGATAACTTTATACTTTACTAGTTTGCCCAAGCCAAAACCTTAATATTTGGTTCTCTTCACTCCTTGATGTCGAAAATTTTGTCTTTCTAATCTAATTAGAGTGTCTTCATTCTGGTAAAGAATTTATTTTTACCTCAGTGGGACCTGTTTTCTCCTCACTTTAGATAACATCTCTTTGTCAGGCGGGGGTAGATTCTAAGTCTTTCCCATCTTCTTTGCATCGTTTTCTCTCTCTCTTTTAAAATAGATTTCTAAATATACTCATCTGGGATCATATCATTGAAACTCCACGGAATATTTATACAAGATTAGGATCCTACTAATTAGAGTATGCTTCCTATAATCTCTCAACTTACTTCTATTCTATTTGAGGGTGTTATAACCACCCAAGACACTAACTTGCATGGGTGTCACAATTAATCACCCAACAAACTAACAAATTTGACAAATTATCCTATAACTAACACTAGATTAATACAGCCCCGGTGGTTGGCCTCAACGATATGTCATTGTGTTGGTGACCCATTAGGTCATGTGTTCAATTTTGATTAACTACGACATCGTCAGCAAGGCGTCGACGCATCGTTTGAGGATTAGTTTGTTGGACTCACATTGCAACTCGCATGCCCATGGGTGTGCCAAGTCTTTGGGTCATTCAAGGCCGAAAAGAAGATGAAACATGATACCTCGGTTACTAAAAAAAGATACTAGATTAATACAAATATGTTGTCTTGAGCTAGGTATTCCTCAACATTCCCCCATTAGTATAAACATAGTCCATAAGAAAGGAATCATTCTTCATGAGAACCGGGACAAACACCAATTTGAAACCAACCTTGATGGGTGGGAGCAAATCACCAATCTAACTACCAAATAGGACGGATTACCATTCCAATAAGGATGATGGATGGGAACATTTCACCAATCCAATAGGGGTAGTGGGAATGGCTTCACTATAATTCTGATAAGGAACAACTCACTATCCAAGACCTTCAATCAAATGTGGATAGAAAAATATTGTTATCAAATTGCGAACAATGTCAAACAATTGTTCACATCATGATCAGAGACAAGTGATTAGGAACAAAACACACTATTCACTGTATGTGTGGCATGGGCCTCCACTCTCTATTGTTTTACCAGTACAAGTTTGGCATGGACCTTCACTTCTCTTTTCAAATATGCTCCTCCGGTTGGTCCTCACTGAGTAGGTGCACATCAAGATAGTGGGACTAGGTCCTCTCTACATCTTCAATGGGTGTCGGCCACCTCACTGAACTCACAAGTAGCTGTTGGACTTGATCACTACCACTAGATCACGAAAAACAGAATGATCATCACTGAACTGGTCACCATTCCTTACTTTAGTCTTTTTGGCACATTCATTTTACCACTATAGCAGTCTGCAACCTCTTCATCAGCAGCAAACTTGAGATTGGAATGGGCCTCTATCTGTTTCTTCCAACCTCCAGCATAATGTTTCTCACTCAGCGAGATAGATGATAGATCTTGAAGTTCAATGATTTCAACATTGTGTCTAGTTTCATGTTCTTTTTGTCCCTCCCCACGAAGTAAACTGGATTTTATGGTTGTTGGTTTCGCTAGAAAATGTATCCATTTACAAAAACAAATAATGACATAGATGATAACACAACTACTTTATTTGGACTAACCTAACTTGGACAAAACACCACCTATAAAAACACCATCATCTCTACCAGATTCATCAAAAACCATACTTATATGACACCACTGTAAAATAGTCACTTGAAAACACTATTTATTAACTATCCTAAACATGAAAGGAAAAAGAATAAAAAGCTCTGTCATAAGATTTGAACCAATGGGTAAAATGAATGATATATGTTTTTGACGTGACATTTTCAAGACACAAGAAAGCATGCAAACTTTCCATGACTTTAAACTTTATTTAAATGACAAAACATTATACAAGTATTATAAAACTTAAAGACTTCAAAGAAAGACTTTAAACTTATCTAGAAAAGACTTAATGATTTATGGTAAGACTTTTACAAAGTCTCCTCCAAAATAAGAATGCGCTTCATGTGCCCTATGTTTTTTTGTCTTTTAGAGCACCCCTTCCACGTCTTGGGATTCTTCTCTCCTGCCCCTTACTCTATATATCAGCATTTTATTGCTCTAAATTGCTGCGCTGTGTGCTTCTTTCTTGATACACAAATTGGAACATCCCTCTAGCTTCTATTAACATCTGCTCAGTTCTTCTCTGGCACATTCTTTGTTACAGTATTCCTGTGTCAAATGCTTGCTAAGAGATTCTTTCTCAGGCGCTTCACCTCATACCTCTTCATCAAAAAACTTTTCCGTGGTGTTGTCCTTTTTCCAAAAAAGTATTTTCATTTAGAAACATATTTCAAACACCACTTTTATTGAAAAAAACTGCTTGTACTTTTTAAATCATCACTTTAAAACCTTTCTAGGTGTTGTCCTATATGTTAGCTTTCCACAGCATTTTAAAGTGCTAAATTTCATTAAGGAATGAAGAAAATATTGCAGTTTTAATATGCTGTCTCTAATTGTTAAAAACTGCCACACAAAGTATCGTTTATCCACTTTGGTAGCCCACGCTTCTATTTGTATAGCACTCTCCTTGGGGATTGCTTTTTCATCGCCCTCCTCCTGATGCAACAGCCTCCTCGCAGATTTGATTTCTATCAACCAATCAAAAACTTTTCTCACCTTCCAAGTGCCACCATCTTTAATGCTTTTCTTATCCAGATTAATGTTTTTTTTAATATGTCATTAGTTCCTTGGATGCCTCTTGCTCGGAGAGCCTTATACCAGCACAAAAAACAAATCACACACGAATCATAAACTCAGACACAAACCTTTCTTAAATAGTTTAAACTAACACAACAAATCACACGCCTAAGAGCTCTGTTCTAATATCAAAATAGATTTCTCAATATGCTTGTACCAGGATCATATTATTGAAACTTCATGAAATATTTATACAAGATTAGTATCCTATTAGTTTGGATATACTTTTTATAATCATCCAACTTATTTTTATTCTATATGTGGGTCTTATAACCAGTGTTCCACGGAGTCTCAGAATGGGGGAACATGGGAACGGGTCTCAGATACAGGGGAACCAAATTAATGTTTTTTAATATGTCATTAGTTCCTTGGATGCCTCTTCCTCGGAGAGCCTTATACAGGCACAAAAACAAATCACACACGAATCATAAACTCAGACACAAACCTTTCTTAAATAGTTTAAACTAACACAACAAATCACACGCCTAAGAGCTCTGTTCTAATATCAAAATAGATTTCTCAATATGCTTGTACCAAGATCATATTATTGAAACTTCATGAAATATTTATGCAAGATTAGTATCCTATTAATTTGGATATACTTTTTATAATCATCCAACTTACTTTTATTCTATATGTGGGTCTTATAACCAGTGTTCCACGGAGTCTCAGAATGGGGGACATGGGAACGGGTCTCAGAGACGGGGAACCAGATTAATGTTTTTTTAATATGTCATTAGTTCCTTGGATGCCTCTTGCTCGGAGAGCCTTATACAGGCACAAAAACAAATCACACACAAATCATAAACTCAGACACAAACCTTTCTTAAATAGTTTAAACTAACACAACAAATCACACGCCTAAGAGCTCTGTTCTAATATCAAAATAGATTTCTCAATATGCTTGTACCAGGATCATATTATTGAAACTTCATGAAATATTTATACAAGATTAGTATCCTATTAATTTGGATATACTTTTATAATCATCCAACTTACTTTAATTCTATATGTGGGTCTTATAACCAGTGTTCCATAGAGTCTCAGAATGGGGGACATGGGAACGGGTCTCGTAAACGGGGAACTAAGGGCCTGAGGGGGTGGCAACATTGCAAATATATTTAAAAAATGTGTAAGTCACAACAAATTAAACTTTGAAATACTAAACGCATTGCATTGAACAGTGGAAATGCCAAATATTAATATATTGCTATTTATATTGAAAATAATAATTACGCTCAAAATTCAAATAGTTGGCCAATGGCTCCATACCTCTATTAAGTCTAATCATCCCCAAAGTCTACGCCAAAGTCTTGAAACGTATTGAAAACTTGTAACTTTAACGGTTGAGCAATGAAGACTTGGCACTTGCTCTAACTCTTGTTGTTACTTGTTAATGTTGTCCCTCTTCCTTGTTAATGCTCTCACTCTTGCTTTGAATTTTTATAGTGATTTGGAGTGAAGGTGTAAGTCTTATTTATAGTGTCTCTTTTAGTGCTTTTAGGATGCGTGGGGCCATTAGGTATTAGGGTTAGGAAATGGAGGAAAAATTATAAAACAAAATGATTTTAGAAAAAAAAACTTTTAGGCAGACTTATGGCATTAGAGGCAATTGGGAGTCTCTAGGATAGGTTGAGAGGCTTTTGGAAGTCTTCAAGATGTCCCCACATTCTCAAAATGGGGACGCGTCTCTAAAACGTCCCCCTCTAAGGGAAGCGTTTGGGATGTACCCCTCATGCTAGTGGCGGTGGGGACGTCGTGGGGATGTTTCCCTATCGTCCCAAAGTCTTGAGACGCGTCATTTTTGGGGGACGTGTCCTTGCGAAACACCGGTTATAACCACCCAACACACTAATATACATGTGTGGCACAACTAATCAACCAACAAAATAATATGACTAATTATTCTATCACCAACACTAGATTAATAAAAATACATTACACAAACCTAGGTATATCTCCAACACTTTCAAACATGCTAGCATTGTGCCAAACAATAGGGTTTAAACTTTAAGGGCATTCCTTGAACCATCCCTACTTGAGTATTTTTCGCATTTTTATGCATTCGGGATGCTCTCTCTCAATCATTGCTATCTACTCGCATTTATGATTTCTCATAGTTATATTTAAGGATTTCGAGTGCCACATTCTAGTGATTCATTATTTACTGTGCCTACTACTACGGTTGATTAATTTCCTACTACGGTTGATTAATTTCCAAACTAGCTCGTTTTTTATTCTCTTTAGGTTCTTTTGAACCTAATTTAGTCTTCCTTTCTAAGACTATTGAGACCTAACCTAATCCTTTTACCATGTTATCATCCTCTTATTCATAGGCATGTTAGATCATTTATTAATTTATTGACTAACACCTTCTAACACTTTACTAGGTTCCTCAGGACCTAGTTTAGTCTTCCCTTATAAGGTTATCTGGACTTGAACTAGACCTATTCATCTACCTACCCTACTATCCCTTTCTGGCTTGTTAGATTAGTCAATGATTTTCTGATTAGCACCTTTTGATGCTTCACTAGGTTTCCTCCAGCCCTGTTGGCAGAAATTTATGTTGCTGCAATTATTTGCTTGCCTTTGATTTTCCCAAAAGTCAAGGCAAATAAAAATATCCTTTTGAGCCTAATTTAGTCTTCCTTTTATAAGACTATCGAGACCTAACCTAATCCTTTAACCATGTTATCATCCTCTTATTCATAGGCATGTTACATCATTGATTAATTTGTTGACTAACACCTTCTGTCACTTTACTAGGTTCCTCAGGACCTAGACCTTTAGTCTTCCTTATAAGGTTATCTGGACTTGAACTAGACCTATTCATCTACCTACCCTTCTATCACTTTCTGGCTTGTTAGATTGGTGAATTATTTTCTGATTAGCACCTTTTGATGCTTCACTAGGTTTCCTCCGGCCCTGTTGGCAGCAATTTATGTTGCTGCAATTTTTGCTTCCTTTGATTTTCCCAAAAGGCAACGGAATAATTCTGCGACATTAGATAAATCACCATTGGAGCAAGGTATTTTCCTCTGCATTTGAGAGGGGCAACTCCCTCATAAGATGTCATTTTGGGGGTTTTTAAGTACTTTTGATAGTATAGCACAAAAATAAAATGCATGAAAATTAAAAAAAAGTAGAGAAAGTGGAGAGAGAATGGAAGTAGATGCACATATGAATAAATAAATGCAGAGTTTATCTCTGTGCAGGAAAGTAAACTATAAGAATATTGACAGCTAAAATGTTAGCATTTGTCACTCAACAAAGGAAAGACACAGAAGCATATATTTAACATATGAATGCATGTTATCACAAAAGAAATTCCAACATACCAATCGCTAGATATTTCTTATTGAACATGAACACAGTTTCTTGTACTTCTTCCTCTCAAGCAAAATTTTAGATGGCATCAAAAGTACTTATACAATTGTTAGTTCTCTTATTTCTAATAGGAGAAAGTAGCTCCCCCTAGAATGACTCTCTGCATTCCTCTTTACATCTTTTATTTCACTTTTTATTAAAGTAGTTTAAAATTAAATATTAGCAAGAATAGAAGTCACTTTAGTTATGAGTTTTCTTCAAAAAGTGACTTGAAATTAGAAATCCCCTTGGAAGACCCTATTCATCGGAAAAGTACCGTTAAGGGGTGACATTGGACCATAGTTACCAAATCCAGTTGGATCTGAAGTTTTCAACTGACCCGAATGAGTTTGGTATGAATCAGCGCTATTTTTTCAAATAAATTAATTTTTAAATTTTACTTTTATTGCAAAAAAGACACCCAACAACCTTATATATTATTTAAAATTAAATATATTAACATTTTATATTACATTATTAATTTTTTTCATTGTTTTAGTCAATTTCGCACATTTATTTAACTATGCCCATTTATAATATATATTTCGAATATGATTTTTCCGAACATTTTCAATTAGTTTGTATTTTCGGAATTTTTGGCCCTCCCAGAAAGACCCGGAATACGAACTTGGTAATTGTGGTTTTCAATTCCTAGAACTTGGAGAGAGTGCTCATGAAAATCTTCTCCTCTAGAGCTATTGTTTTGTTGCAATGAACAATCCACGAATTTACTAGCTTCTTGGATGACATCATTTTTCCCAATATGTAATTTTGTTCTTTTGAATCCAAAAGCGAAGATTTGGGGAAGTAGAATCCGAAGCTTCACGCGGGCCTTCACAAAGACTATAAGGCAATCCGTTTTTATTTTGTCGGCCGAATCGGGTATGTTTCCCTTTCCCATGTAGCACTTCTCGGCTAGCCTTTTCCGATCCTTCATAAAGTTAGGCAAGCTTTATAATTGAAATGTCCCGCTGCCTAGGATAATCATGACGAAGACCCTTAGCTCATTTTGTCCTCCCGACGGCTAAGGATTAAATCAAAGGGAAGACTTAAGTTATAATATTTTATTATAAAGTGCAAAAATGAAAATAAAATAAAATAAAACATTATATGCACTTATAATAAATTATTAGTAACTTAAAAATAGAAAAAGACAACATAAAGTAAAAAGCATATGGGCCAAAGTGATTTATTCTAGAAAAATGTGACTTGCATTAGGAAGGAAAATTGGAGGGAAAAAGACATTTAATGGGGAAAAATCTGATTGGTCTTCATGAGTGGCCATTTTGGGTCACAAGTACTATTTAGGCAAGTCGACTTGCCTTAGGAAGACACACTTGACTATTCTCTCATTTTCTGATTTTTGTCTGAAGCTCATAGCTTTGTCAAAATTATTTCTAAAGACGAAACCCTTTAGAAATACACTCTTGAGGACGAAAACCCTCCAAGAGATCAAGGGGATTCTCCACCATTGGGGTTTCCATTGTGCTTCATCGAGTTCTTAATAATTTTTCAGAGTTTTTCCAGCAGTTAAAGGAGCAGATTTGTAGATTTTGGATCAAGGGTTTGAAGTAGATTTGCAGTTGTGATCTCCGTCATATTTCAGTCTTCTATCATATTGTGTGACCCACTTTTA
The DNA here is from genome assembly GCA_018340775.1 of Taxus wallichiana var. yunnanensis. Classification (NCBI taxonomy): domain Eukaryota; kingdom Viridiplantae; phylum Streptophyta; class Pinopsida; order Cupressales; family Taxaceae; genus Taxus; species Taxus wallichiana. The sequence goes on from CM031234.1 coordinate 49,745,415, forward strand.
GTGCATGTTTGAGGTATTTAAAGGTGTTTTTTTATCTGATCTGGGCTGCTGCAAATTAATCAGATTTTATGAAGTGTTTTAGCCTCATTTCAAAATTGTTGAATGATAAAAAAGTGCCATTTTTAGTCATATTCAAGGGCAGCTTGTCTGCAGATTTTCATAAATTATTTTCAGCCTTGTTGTGCATCAAAATCTGTATGTTCTTCCATGTTTTGGTTTCATAAATGCATCAGGACAGATTGGAGTAAAATTCTCATAATATAAGGGCAGATTTTTATGTGTTTTATGCTATGCCCTAGTTGCAATGTTCAATTAAAGTGCAAACATAAGCGACTCATTTACCCATGAACTATAAAGTCACGGGTTCATAAGTTGGTCACAAAGAGTCCATGGAGCTCAAGCAACTCATGATCTTGACACGTGGCGCAATCACGTAGGGGTCTCAAAATTAACTGTTCACGGAAAAGGCAGCAACTCAACGAAATTTAAGATGGGCACAACTTCCATAATATGGCATGAGAGGGAGTGAATGTCAACTGGATGGAAAGCTTTGTTGAAGATCTTTCCAATGGTGGTGAACTTAGAGTCGCTAAACAATTTTGAGGGTCCTTGCGAGCACTCAAAGAAATGGGGTAAGTGAAGCACAATGGACATGGCGGGCACAATTGTTTGCAATTTCTTAAGCCACGCCAACCATGAGAGAAGTATCTAGGACCTTTGAAATGGCTAAGAGAGCTCACAAGAATGGAAGGGACATAAATTTTTGGAAAGAAGAGGTTGAAGGAAAGAAGATGCAGAGAGTGGTGAAGAGCTCGAGAAGAAGTTATGGAATTCCATTTGTGGGAAGAGAGTATCTATAATTTATTGTGATTTGTGCATACCATAGGGCCTCTTAATTTAATAGAATTAGTTGTTGATTATATCTCGTTTTAGTCTATGAGTGCATACTTTGTGTGGTTGCTTGGCTGGGCACTTGTTAAGTTGAGCGCCCAATGTTGACATTGCATCAGCTAGTACCAAAGCGCTAGGCTAGACTCTTAGGGAGAGATTGGAGAGCTCTTGAGCTTGGGTGCGGCCGTAGGATTGCGATCATTATTTGTGTTTGTTAATGTTTGTGGTGTTTGCAATTGTAGGTAAGAGAATGACATAGGGTTGTAACCAAGAGTGAGTCACACTAGTAGGATACAATGAGTCAAAATGCCTCCAAGAAGAAGGGGAAATGAGTTGGAAGTGGTGCTTGACGTTGTCATGGATGTGCAAGGCACAAATGTGGAAGCCATGGAAGAGGAAAGCAATAGAAAACAAACAAGAGAAAGGGGTGAGAGTGACATAGATGAAGAAGAAAGAGCTGAAGTAGGTGCAGATGGTGGAGAAGACATGGAAGCAGGAGAAAGACAGCTAATTAGAGCTATCTCCAAGATTGGCAGGAGAACTAAGATTGAAGTGTCAAGTTTCACATGAACTTTAGACCATGAAGAGCTGATTAATTGGGTCACCGAGATGAAGGAATATTTTGAATGTGATGAAATACAAGATCCCGAAGAGTGAAAGTGGCACAAATCAAGCTCAAGGGCACATTACACTCTGCTGGAAGGAGTTGTAGGTTGAAAGGAGAAGAAAGGGAAAGACAAGAATCACAAGATGGGGAAGAATGGTGACCAAGATCAAAGGGAAATTTCGGCCAGTTGTTATCCTATGGATTTATCATAAAAATGCAAAATTTGAGAAAAAGGGAGCTAACTATGAAGAGCTGCAATGAGGACTTTTACAAAATCTCTATTAGATCTTGACACTATGAACTAAGAACGGTTGAGGAAGCTTACCAATATGCTTTGAAGGTTGGGGAGAAACTCACAAGGAGACAAACAAGCTCTGCTAGAGCCAAGGTGGGTTCTCTGTAAGAGGACCAGCGATCTCATCAAGAGTGTGAGTACCATGCTTCACAAGGTTGGAAGAGTCATTGTGAGACACTTGGGATTCCATATCCTTTTAGAGTCAAATGTGGATATGGAAGAGATTGTGGAATAAGCTTCTTAAGAACTTGCTTTAGGTATGGGCAAGTTGGGCACCGAGCACGAGTGTCCACAAGTTGTTGCAGAAGGGTCGCAATGAGCTGGAAGGGAGATGACCCCAAAAGATGGAGACGTCACTAAAAGAGGGGGACGTCCTAGAGACATCCCCCTCCTTTCTCACCCTTTCGCAAACATGCAAGGGACATTTTGTAATGCCTCTAACATGGTTGATATCTATGATGACTTTTGTACTCAAAGTTGCAAACATTGATATGTGATTCTTGTTTGAAGACGGTGTACTCTTGTGAACTAAGTAATCATGTTTGTTGTAGATAATATGTTATCTTTTGGAAATAGATACAATTCTGCCATGTTTATGCTGAAATTAAAATGAAATATGTCATTCCTTCTTATGTTGAATGATTCACTACATGTGGATCTTATATCATCAAAGACACAGTTGATATCGATGGCCCTAAATATCAAGTGACGTTTAGAATTGGAAGATCTTAGGGTCTTTCAACTATTCGAGCTGCCATACTTCGGGAAGGCTACATACTTAGTCCAAGTTTTGCTCATCCGCTGCAAGAAAGCGAGCTTTACTTCTACAGGGAGGCACACCAAGGTATTAGCCAACCTGATACGAAGGCTAACAGGGATCTCAGGAGAGTTCAACTGTCCAAAAGACGCTTGATAACAATATATCCATTGATGCCTTATGGCGAAAAATGAACAACCAAAGGGGCAAATATGCCATGCCCATAGCCAACATCCCAAATCCTTTCATGAGGGATAGTTGCGAACTTGCTCATTTCGAAGATCTACCACTCCGACAGATGGGAGAATGTGAACCAAAAATTCGTGTACTTGGCACACAGGATCATGGTGCGTAAGGTTAGGTATAACCTTGCGTAATATCTAGTAAATAGCATAATCGAGGAGCGTGCGAAGACAAGAAAGAGGTGAGCAATTCGGGTTCAACGCAATCTTGATTATGATCGTATTCGACTAAATTGGCATGCTAGATGGATATGAGCCAAGAGTGTTCAAATACCCAAAATGGAAGCAATCTCGAGCTAAGCACTTCACTAAGTATACATGCCCGGTGATGACAAGAAAGCCAACTAGGTTCGCACAAAGAGATGGTTTGAAGAATGCTGCAACACATTCAAGTAAAAATGGAGAATCCCCAAGGATCTCCCCTGCGGTGTGTAAGAACAAGGTGTAGTTTGGGATTATGGCCCATTCATGTTACACGCAATACAAGCAAAAGGAGAAATCCCATTCGGTTCGGTGTTAGTTACCTTATGCTTTTTAAGGTGCATACTTCCATGCTGCTATCAGCAGGCTTAGCGACCTCAAATCGGCTCAATATATCTCGGATCGGGGTGCGCCTCTCTAATCTCTATATAGGGGGCCAGATGCAAAAGTAGCCTCCTCTCCCTCCTCCACCACATTCGAACTAGATCCTCCTCCCTCCATAGAATATAGGGCAAGAGAGGGGCGACCGTTGTCTCTCACCGCACTCACTTTGTTCCACATGCACGATGGCGGTTGGGCAATCACTTTTCAGTTGCTTTTGCCAGTTTCAAGGGTCGCGCCCATATATATAGAGACAAGGTCAAGCCTATCCATTTATCTCCCTCATTGATGGCATCTTTGAAATGGATGATGGCATCCATGCACCGAAGTTGATCTATAAGTACCCGAGAGGGACGTTGAAGATAAGCGAGTCCAATGACGACTCGCATGAAGTACATGGAACTTGTGTGTTCAAGTACACCAACATCATCGGTCAACCTTGTAGCGGTGTCATCACCTATGCACTAAGGCCAAAGAGTAAAATAAAGGCGCGCAACCTAGTTCCCCTCCGAACCAAGACCAAGGCGAATACGAGAGGGTGGGCACCTTCCACGACCTTGAGGAGGAAGATGATGGATCTGCGAGACCGCACATATCAAAGAAGATAAGTGGGCCCTCCTAAAGTGAAAGGCCCACAAGACAACTGGTCAATCCAACACGCCTAAAGCAACCAAGAAGTCGAAGGGAAAACACCAACAAAGCCACCACCTATCCCAAGGCCAATTCCCCTACCTCCATCTTTCGTGACCCTGGTCATGGATGGGACAAGGGCCTCTTTAATGAATGTGAACATAGGAGGACCCACCTGCAAGACCACTTCCCCAACTTCTCGGCCCTCCTATTCGCCACGGCATACTGAGGTGATCCCCAACACTCTACTCACCAAGAGGAAAGGGAAATGATAGAATCTAAAAGAGACAAGTCCAAGGACGCACATCATACATCGTGGGGCACACGAAGAAGACATTGGAGCATGGAGTAGCTCATGAAGGATGTCGCAAGCCAAGGATTAAAGAGCCCTCAAGAGCAAGTTAAGAAGTGTTTAAAAATAAAGTGAGCCAAGTCACTATGTTAAACAAGCATAAAATCTTGGGGGTCACTTTATAAACTAAATTTGTGGGGTTCCTATATTAGAACTTGGTGCACATTGTCTAAGCTAAATGAGGGCCACTTAATACTTGATATTTTGTGTGAGCGCATGAACTTATTAAGGTCAGTAAGAACCCTGGTCGATGCAAATGTCACAATAGGCCCGGACACAATCTTCCCCACAGAGACAAAAAAGCATGGGGGCCCAAGTAGATGAAAAAGAGTCACATGGTGTATTCAGCCTTGGTCCACATTGATGCAAGGCCCAAACTTTTCTTTGGTCGCAATGCTCGATTGAAAGGTAGAAGTGTGGGACTCGTTAAGCCACGAACTATAAAGTCACAAGTCCGTAACTTGGTCATAGAGAGTTCACTAAGCCCACGCATGCCATGATCTTCACACATAGCACAATCATGCTAAGGTCTCAAGTTTAACTATGCACACAAACGCAAAGACACGAAAATTTCAAATGGGCCCAATCTCCATAGAGCATGAGAGAGCATGAATTTGGACTCTTTGGAAAGTTGTCTTCAAGAGCATTTCAATGGTGGTGAACTTTTCTTGATGCTCGTGTGGTTCCCTGTGAGCACTCAAAAAAGTGGGAAGTTGTTTAAACCATTTCTTTATGATTCAAATGGGCACCAAAGGAATGGAAAATGAACAACACAATGGAGATGGTGGACACAATCGTATGTGATTCCTTAAGCCATGCCAACCATGACAGAAATAGTTGGGACCTTCTAGATGGCATGGAGAGCGCACAAGAAATGGAGAGACATGAGATAAATCAAGGCACTTTTGGGAAAAAGAGGGCAAAGGAAGAAAGAAGCATAGAGTGTCAAGAGCTCGGAAAGAAGTTATAGCATCCCATTTGTGCGAAGAGTCTCTCGCAATTTAGTGTGATTTGTAGATGTCATATAGCCTTTCAATTTTATAAAATTAATTGTTGATTGTGTCTTGTTTTAATCTTTCCGTGCATCCTTTGTTTAAGTTTGGTTTGTACTTAGTGTGGCTACTCGATTGGGCACTTCTTAAATTGAGCCCCCAACCTTAAAAGTGCATCACCGAAAAAGAGGATAATCATATTGGCCATCTTAGCTAACATATAGCTTCTTCATCTCCTAATGAAACCATCATTCAATCCCTTAACATCGATATTTTTATCCTTAATTCTGATGATGGTATTCAATAGATAATCCCTTCTTGTTTGGCTGCACCCAAGGTAAAAATGTTGAAATTCACCAAACGTTGCAATATTACATTGACTATAGTGATTCCGACAAGAGGGGATCCTTCATCGTTGCCTCCCCATTATTCTTTCTACTTAACTTTTTCCTAGAAATTCCAACAAGAGTGGACCCTTCATCAATGCCTTCCTCATTATCCTTTCTACTTAACTTTGACCCTAGAAATTCCGACAAGTGTTACCCTTCATTGGCAGGCCTTCTTTGGAATCCTTGCAATCCAACTTTACCTACAAGATCAATACCATTCACATTGCATCTCACTCTGACTCTAAGGAACAAGGCTCGAGCTTAAGGACGACAATTTGACTGGAAATGAAGAATACGATGCCGCCTTACTTGCATTGGAACTTGAACCAAGCATCACCTTGATTCCTCTAAATAAATATCCAATACTTGATACACCTCGCAACCCAAATCTTGACCTAACAAAAATATGGTTACTTTGGTTACCTTTGCATTCTTAGCACTACAAATATTCTTTGGTAAGCCTTTAGCTTTGTGTGTCACATGAGACACCGAGTGTCATAGTGTTTAGGATTGTCAAGTCTATAAGAATCACATGAAGCTTATCAATCACAAATGTTTCAAGAAGAAAGTTAGCAACAAACTTGTCCTCCCTCTTTCCCAAAAATATATTGTTTGCATCATGGTCCTTGCTCCCATTTTGATGCCACTCATCGAGTACTCAAACAACAGCGTCGGCCGCGGTTACCTTCTCCTCTGCCTTATCCTAAGGATTTGGTCTCCCCTTTACCTTTTATCACTGTACCCAATGAAGGGGACCACACACGCTTTAGGTCGATCAAGGAACAACTTTCTCACATTTATCCTTTTTAGTCGAAAGCAAGTCCACCTTTTATTCCTCGCCTCCCTCCCTACATGGAGGACATTCACAAGGAGGATCTCTCTTGGATCTCCATGAGGATGGGAGAGACTATGGTAGCAGAGTGATGCAGAGCATCAAGCTCTAGTGCAATCCCGCACAATTTTGCGGAGTAGGCGTGGAAGAATAAGGCACATTGGTGCATGTAGGATTCTCGGTAGAGTTGTGAAGTTTTGACTCAACCTAGAGACTGGAGGCATGACAGTATTTGTGAAGGAGTCAAGAGCAGGATAAAGGGCGCACGGATATTTTGAAAAGGCCCAAAAGCCCAGAACAATGCATGAAAGCTGTTGGAGGTGGAACTCATGCAAAGGAACACACAACAAAAGAAGATAAAGGCATGGCAAATGAGTGCGAGAAAGAAAGTGTGTGGAAAAATGGATAGTTGGCAAAACCGACAAAAGATGTCACAAGTCATTCGACATGAATGCTAACAAGGATGCACGGTCGAAGAGCCAACGGCTAGATCGACGTGGCAAAAGTAGAGGCACGGTAGGTTGGAGCATTAGAGGAGCTCAAATCCTAACTTGAATATGAGCGAGAGAATCTAGAAGCATCTAGGAGTCAACCCACCTAAAGGTGAATTCAAACAAGGAGAGGGAAGTAGGAAAAGTGTTGGGCGTGCAGTGCTATGAAAAGGAGAAGAGTTCACCAATTTAGAGCTAGCGTGAGAGTGATCGGCACTAGAGAGAAAACAGCCAAGTGGCCAATGGCTGAGGTTGTCAAATGTGCTTGTAAGCATGTAGACCAGTCTTAGGTTAGGTCTTAGGGGACACCATGGAAGCTTGTAGAAGCTACATGTAAAAAATATTGTAAGCTCCATTTGAGAACAGGTGCGTTGTAAATGCCATAAAGGCCTTTTAAAGAAATATAAAGAAAAAAATTAACAAATTTCAATCAGTTGTGCTTACTCGAAGAAATGGCAGTGCTCGTGGAGTACTCATGCAGAGTCCAAAGTGCCTATCAAGTGGTATCAAAGTTGGTTATGTCCTATGGGAAAGTGAGGAACCAGAATAGCTTGCAAATCGTCGAACATGAGGCGCTTATCGCAAAATTTGTGTTCTCGATCATGAAGAAAGGGTGGTAGAGAATACAAGGAGAGATCCCAAGGTGTAATAGCAGAGGAGTTAATGATCTTGCACGAGAGTGTAAGATGTCCCACAAAAAGGAGTCTAATCGGATGAAACAATCTTCGAGATGTTGGAGAGAGATATGAATGGACTAAATGGTGTTAGGACAAGACATGAGGATGTAGACAAGGACCACCGAAGGAGATGGAATCTAGTGGCGCCAAGCATCGAAATGGAGATGAATGACTCAAAGAGGAGTCCGGAATGCAGAGAAGATCGCACGAAGAGAGTGCTAGTGGGAAGAAATGGTGTGCATAGAGGCACAAAAGAAGATAAAGACGAGGAGAGCGCAAGAGCGAATGGGAAGCATGCATGGGAGTACCGCCAGAGAATACACAAGATAAAGTGCACGGAGAGAGCTCACAAGATGAGCAGAAGGTGAAGATAGAAGTCACCTAGGAAAGAGTGGCAAGGCGCAAGAGTATTGCACCAAGGAGGGAGGTGCCAAAGAGAAGAATATGGTTACTACTGGGACCATGGACACACATAAGGTTGTGTGGAGCCGCCAAATGAGGTGGAAAAGACAAAAGAGAGTGCGCAGCCAAGTGAAGAATGGTGCATGGAGATAAATGTCCCAGTTGCGGGACTAAAGGAAGAAATGGTCACTGAAGGCCATACGCACATGGGGATGACCTAATGTCACAGTTGGAGGCCATCGAGAGAGAATGGCGAGAAGTTCACAGAGTCCAAGGAGTGGACCGGAGGATTGCGCCATCAAGAATGAAGAGCACACGGAAGAAAGAGTCTCAAGAGCGAGGTTTGACCGCATGGATGATTGTGCAAAGGAAGATGTCCATGAGGAAGGACAAATGGGATACGCAGTGAGGATGCGCGGAAAAGGAGACCCCGATGGAAAGGATACAAAGAATGAAGATTGTCCAAGGGAAGAGACTCCAAACAGGGAGTGGAGGAGCGTGAAGCAATGGGAGTACCATTGCGAAGGAAGTAGAGGAGAAGAAAAAAGTTACTTTGAGGGCAACTAAAGCACAACAGCCTACAAAGGAGATTGTTGGATTGTGCATGCTCAAGAGCGCACCGAGGAGAGAGAGGCCCATGAAGGTCTAAAGGAAGTTGAACGTGCGTAAGAGTGCGCAAAGGAGGAAAAGCGCAAAGGAGAATTCACAGAAAGAAGTTGCCCAAAGGCAATTCAGAGTAGTCGGATGAAGAGGCTGCCAGTGGTGCACGGTGACAAAAGGTGTACAAGAAAAGGAAAGCGTGAATGGAGAGGAGTGCGATGGAAGTGTAGGAACACTGCAGAAGGATACAGAGGTTGCCCTGCAGGCAACAGAGAAAGGAAGGGAGCACCATGAGAGGGCTCCAAAAGTTCTCTTTAACTAAGGCGAGCAAGCGTAAAAGAAGGAGAAGAAGAGGCTTGCAGCCACATTGCACAAGGAGCAAAGCGCAAGAAGAGAAGTGGAGGAAAAAGAGATCCAAGTAGATCTCAAAGGAAAAGGCACAAAGAAAGTCACCAAGGAAGAAGTGTGCGATAGAATAGAATTGCCCTAGGGAAAAGAAGAAAGGTGGCCCGAAGCCATAAGAGGAGAGCACGTGAAGATGAAGCCGCACCAAGGGAAAGTAAAAGATGGCAGAGTGGCCATGAAGAGAAACCCCAGCAAAGAAGGGGCGAAGGAAGAAGAGATGACCGAGAGACAGACGATCAACAATATGCGTTCAACCCCATAAGTGAGCAAGGAAGAAGCTGCGTAGATAAGAGAAAAGCGAGGAAAGATAGAGCCATAGGATGTGCGGTGTCGCGGAAAGGAGTGAAAAAGAAACAAGAATAAGAAATGCGCAGAGAAGGAGAGTCGCATGAGACAGGACCACAAAGAAGAGAAGATGAAGATAAGAAGACAAGGAGAGATGTGTGCAAAAGGAATGCATAAAAGCAGTAAAGCCCGAAAAAGAAATGGGCAAGGAAGAGAAAGCCCTGAAGGCTTTAGGAGGTGGACGGAAATGGGCAAGTACATACTACGCACAAGAAAGTTGAAAGAAAGCGGAGACTTGCACAGAAAAAGGGTAATAACGCGAAGAGACTCGTGAAGGATCAAGCAGAGAGATCCATTTGGGGGAGGAGGTCGAGCTATGGTGCACAGAAACTCACAAGTATGCGCAAGGTAGTGCGAATAAGTCACATGAAAGTGATGGAGTGGAAGAGACACCGGAAGATGTCGAGGCCGAAACAAGTTCAGAGGACGAAGGAACCGAAACTATTTGCCTCGATAGTTCGAAGGGTGGATCTACCCATCACCGGCCTACTTGAGGAGGACCTCAAGTTTAAAGTACCTCGGGTGTTCGATGCAGGAGCATCAAAGGTCCAGGCAATCTTACACAATTTTGCGGAGTAGGCGCGGTCGTGCGCGCCCAAGCCAAGGTCTAGTGCGAGTCTAGTGCAATCCTACACAATTTTGTTGAGTTCCTCTGATGAGCCTTTAGAATTCCAATTCCAAGCCCCATTTTTGCCACTATGTTGTCTTACCTTGTATTGAATAATAGTTTTATTGGAGATAATACTTTTGTTGACTTCAAGATAACTTTTGTGCATGAATCTTGGTTATCTTTTATCTTTCATATGCTTTCTTGAATTGATTGATATAAGTTGATTTTGGTGCTAACAAATGTGAATGGAAAAACTTTCATAGTCAAGCGCAAGACTCACATAAGCCTAGCACAGTTATCACACAGCTAAGCGTAGGACTCACAATGCGGAGCACAGTGCTCACATAATCCGAGCGCATGACTCACCCAGTCAACACAAGATTTGCACAACTCGTGGAACTATGATGCAAGAGCATCATTTGATGAGGCACAAATTGAGCTAATTTACCCAAAAATGATCAAGAGGTCAAGACAGAGAATTTGAGGAAGATGGAAGACCCTAAGTGATCATCAAATTTGAATTTTGATCAAATTAGGTTTTCCCGCAAAAGGGAAATTTGAATTTTCAAATAAGAACAAGAGCCATCTTGGCTTACCAATGAATGTAAGAGGTATGAGAGACAAAAGGGACATGTAATAGGGAGTCTAGACATATAGTCATGGATCCTATGTGGAATATGGGTCAAAAGATGTCTCAAACAATGTGTTGTGTATATATGAGTATATGAAAGGTCTAGAAAATTATCGAAAGGACAGTTAGGTTAGATGGAGGGATGGAGAGAGTGTAATAAATATGATCAAGATTTAGTTACGTAAGGGTACCTTGGAGAAGGAGGAGTAACTCCTCGAGGAAGAGGAGAGGTGAGGAAGTTAGAGTTACGAAATTTGTATGAAACAGTTAGTAGAGGATAACAAACTCAGTTTTTGACACTGTATGGAGGTTTCTCTTTGCTTGGAATGATGGAATTTGTTGTCCTTATTTGGAATTTAGAAGTAGAATTATCTTATCATTCTTGAATTACCTAGCCTGATCTTATGAGGGCATTTGGGAGATTTAAATGGTGGTCACTCTGCTCTGAGCATTACTTCTGATATAACTTGTGTATGACTGTAACTCCTGATTTTTCCTTAAAACTTATGATCATATCCTTTTAAGAACTTGATGACTGAGAGGAGATCTTATTAAATACCATGCTTTTGTATCATTCAAGATTGAAGGAAAACATTATAGTGTTCTTTTCATTATATACATGCAAAGATTCAGGACTGTGACTGAGACAACAAACTGTGCAAGCTTACTTCTAGTTTATTACAAAGTATTCAAGTAAGTTGGATTCTTCGTAGGAAAGGAGGATTTTCAAGACATTTTGAATTAGTGTGGAAGATAATCAAACCCCTCCATGCATGTTAGATTAATAAAACGTGTTCTTGTGGTACAAACCCTGCATCTCTGTTACCTACAGTTTGGTGAGAAAGCTTGAATATCTTTTAAAATAGATTCTTGAGTTCCTTGCATTCTCTGTCAAGATATTCAAGAGCTTTTAATAATATCCATCTACAGGAAGAGCTTAAGGTTGGGAAGGGTTTCATTTTGCATGATAAGATTGTTTGAAGACACACAGGTTGGTTTGGAGCCTGTAACAATTTGAACCATGTATTCACTTTGAAAATCACTTGTTGATGACCATTACTGGTCACAGAATCCTCTTTATAATGTGGAAACAGTTCTCCTTGCCAAGTTTAAGACCCTGAATTGAAGTGTAGTAAATCTTAAAGCCAAATCTTGCCTTTCGGGTAAGCTAGGAGGGTTTATACAGTCCAAGCTAGGAATTGTTATTTAAAGCCTCAAATCATCAAAGTTCACTTTGAAACTTGCAAGGAATAACGAAGACAAGTTGACCTAAGGGAATGTGAAGAGATTTTGGAGATTCAGTGGATAACTTTCAAGATATCTTTGCCAGTCTTCGACCTCGGACTGTGAAGTTCCAGGAAACCCAATTGTGAGGTGCCATTAACAAAAGGACTAGGGTTTAGAAATAGATTTGAGTCTTGAAACTTGGAGCATTGCAACATGGCCAAAATAGGTGCTTTAAAATGGTTTGCTTGAGCTCCATCAACCTTTGAATGAAAAGATATGTATGACAGTTGCTAAGGGCAGGGCTAGTAGGAGTTCAGTGGCCTAGAAGAGTAAAAGAAGATTTTGAAGAGAAGGATAATGAATTAGGTCTCCAAATTTGAGGCACATCTTATCACATTTAAGGGGTACTTGTACTTGTTTAAAATTTGATCTGGGTGTCTCTAAGCCATCCCAACCATGACTGTTGCAAACATAGTGGATTAAGAACTCCTTAAGGCAGTTTGGGGCTAAGTCTAAGAATAGTGATGATTTTCAAAGATTCTAATCTAATTGAATGTTGGTATTAGGTGAAAATGAGTATGTGAATGCAGGGCATTGAGAGTGAAGGTGTCTTGAAGACAAAGAAACAGTATTTGACTGAACTATAGCTAAGACTACAAGAAATTAATGAAAGACATAGGGAGGTAAGATAGAGTAAAAGGAGTTTCTCAGGAATTTGTCTATTCTACCAGAGAAGTTGGCATGTGATGGACAAGAGGGAGCAAGGTATGATGTTGGAGTAGTGATATATTGCTTGAAAGACTAAAATTTGCAATTCTAGCTACTCTAGAGCCTAGAACTAAGACATCCAAAATAGGGTACAAATGTTAATGAAGGAAATTGATTGCTATGAAGTGATGAATGGATGCAAATGGTATGGATCTCTGCATCAAACTACCTACTCGGCATCAATTCCATCACGGAACTTGGTCTGCTTAGGTGGCAACCGCCTCTTTAGACATAAAGATCATTTAGGTTGACATGGTTTAGTCTTTGCATTCAAAGTCTAACTGGCAGTAACTAGTCCTTGTTCCACTAAATCCTCCACTTTGTGAGGAGTGTGATTACTTGAGTTCGTCTAAACTCCAGAGATCTCTAGATTCAGTTGAGTGTTGTTTACAAGAACTCCACTTCCATTCATAAGATGAGTTCGACCAACAATCTACATGCATGACTGCACATTGACTTAATAACTGCCAATTATATTGTTGTTCTGACATAAATTTGTTCCATTAACTCTTGCATGTAACTCTTTCATGTAATTCACAATAATAAGTTCTCTAGGAAGAAGAACTGGACTTCGCCTAATATATAAGGCATTACCATTATAGAATAAGTGTGGTATTTTTATTAGCAAAAAAGGACGTGAATTGTAAACTCAATGATAAATAAAAGGCATGATTCTAGAATCAACTGTGTTTTCATGAGTAAGACATTCTAACCGGATCAAAGGAAGGAGCAAGGGCCACTCCTCCTAAATGTGACAGGATATGTTATTTATCTCTTATTCATCTATTTCAATTTGTTTATTTTCAAGCATTACTGTGTTTTAAGCATTTAAACTGTAATCTTACTTCAGCATATTTCAATTTCTTATAGTGATAGAGTTAACACTATTTGTCCTCTGTTTTCTTTTATTAATTTTAATAAGTTAGCATAGATTCTTAATAAGCATAGATTCTTAGTGATAGTAGTTGTTTATTTCTCAAATAAATAAGTTGCATGCTCAATACATTTCAAACCGTTTCTTTGTTGCAAATAGCCTTGGACACCGCCATGGTATTGACAAAATATTGAATGATTAAAGTGCAAGTATCAATGATGCTCGTCACTTTTGGCACCGTTTGGGGACTTCTAAAGGTGTTATCAAAGATTAAGGTACTAGCTTGCGTGCTTTCTAAGAATCTGGTAAGTTTCCATTTAGAATTTCTTTTTCCATACTCTTTCTTTTAGATATAAAGGTCTTGTAGTGACAACAAGTATCTTTTCTGTGCTTTTGGAGTATGTGGAACAAGATGATCAAATAAGCACTTATAGTTAGGGAATTGTTATTTAGCATGTTAGAAGTTTATGTTTAGACCTAGAGATCATAGAGGTAGATTTGTAAGAATAAACTTGAATAACCCCCTCAAAATTTACTAGTGGAACCAGTTGAGCAACCAGAGAGGATGGTGGATGGAGTAGAAAATCCTAATGGAGGGAACAATGGTGATCCACCACTAGGAAGGAAATTCACTTATCCCATAGAATTGGATCCCAATGACCAAGGCCCTATGAAAAATATATCCCCTTCAATCTTACCTACATTTAGGGGTTTAGTCTCGGAACATCCAGATCAATTTTTATTTGAATTCAAAATGTTATGTCAAACCTATGATTATATTCTTGACACTCTGAAACTAAAGTTGTTTCCCTCAACTTTGAAAGATATAGCAATGAGATGGTTCATGGGACTAGCCCCCAACTCTATCCATACTTGGGAAGAGATGGAAACAATTTTTTTGGACAAGTACCAAGATTATTGTAGGGTTAGAGACCATAGGGAGGAAACTTTAGGATCCAACAAAAGGAAGATGAAAGTGTAGAAGATTATCTTGATCGATTTCTTTTCCTTCATAGGAGGTGTGGCACAAGCCTAGACATTACTCTTTTGAAAACAATATTTCTCAAAGGATTGGATGAGGAAACTCAAGAGGCTTTTAACTTAATGGGAAAGGGAGATATGAACAAACTCGAGTTTACAAACATTATTGATCTCTATAGGAATTATTCCCGAACTCGCCCAAATCTACATAAAAACAAAGACAAGATTGTCAATGGAGATATATCCAAGCTAAGAGAAGAAATTGCAAACCTGAGAACGGATCTCTTGGTACAACTCAATACAATGGTAGATAGGGAAAAAGCCAAGAACTATGAGCCATTGTTCATATATTTTCCTAGATGCAGAGATAAACATGGACTTAAAGATTGCCCATTAGATAAAACCAATGTTTGTCTCATTTGTGATTTGAAACATGCAACTGATCAATGTGGATTATTACCCTTGCTTAAGAGCCATTTAAAACAAAATACACAGAGTGAGCTAGAAGTTAACTATGTAGCTCAAAGGCAAGGAGAAAATTTTTCTTCAAATCAGAACCAACAATATGCCCCAAGGACCCAATGGTTTCCTAATCAATGGAACACTCCATGGTCCCATCCTCAACCTTGGAATCAACAAGTTCCACAAGAATGGAGTCCACAACCATGGAATATGCAACCAACATTTTATCAACAACCATGGACTCATAACCAACAAATTTCACCACAATTCCAACAGTTTAATCCTCAATATCAGCAGCAATGGAATGCTCCTCAAGGTGTTGGTCAACCATTTTACAATCAAAGGAGGACATAGGGACAACAAGCTTGTTAATTGGACCAACCATTTCCACCCTAGTTGAACAACCGGTCTAGACTCCAAATCCCAAAGACAAATCGTTGCTAATCCAAAGAATGCTAGGCAGGGAAATCAAGCATATATGTAATGTCCCCTTCTTGGGACATTTTTGAAATTGAAGACTTGAAGACCCTCAACCCATTCTCTTTTCTCATGGGCTTGGGGATTGAGCTCCAAAGATGTCTATTGTCTATTTTGTTACCCCTTGGTATGCCTTGCGCTACAAGGTGGGCTCTCTAGGTTAGTTAAATGTGCACATAGGATAGTTGCTTTTATTATTTAATTAAAAATAATAAAGTGCACATAGTCTTAGTTTATTAGAGACTTTATTTTATAATGAGAGTTTATGTTTTCCCTCCAAAAGGGAAAAGGTGGGTCATTGGATATTGCACCCCTTAACTCTATAAAAGGAGATCGCATTTCCTTTTACTGGGGTTATGTTGATTGATCATTTGATTTCACTCCATGCTTGGAGTATTGGGATGTATGCCCTAGCTCTTGCATTGTGCTCTCTCATTGTAAGCTTCATTTGGATCCATTGTTGAAGATATTGAAGACTCCATTGTTCTCTTCATTGTGTTCTCTTGTGTGTTTATGCATGGTTTATACATTCTAACATTGGCGACTTGCTCTAGGGTGTTGGCGCATTTATTGGAAGGGTAAATCTGCATGTTAGTGAATGGTTTGTGGTACTTTTGTGTTCTTTATCATTGCTGCAATTTATTAGAGGCAAATCGACTTGGTTTGGGGTTTGATCTATCATGTTTTGAGGTTGTTTATGCTAGATCTATTTGTTGTTGTGTCTAATCAATTATTTCAGATCAAGGGCTGATTATTTGAGTGTTTTGGAAGGGTTTTGTGAGCTGGAAATTATTTAAATATTTTATTCTAACCCTAGCGACTTGGAGACAGATTTCAGGGGCAGATTTGAGTGGGTTTCAGTGTTCAGAAAATTCAGTTTGTTAGTTCATTTGAAAGCTCATGATTTCTACTTTATTGTGCAATTCATTTCATGCCAAAACTCCAAGTATTTTGTGAGATATTAATTTTTGAAGTTTCAGTTGTTCGAGTACAATTTTATTTATTATCTACTAATATAAAAATCAGATCTGAAAAGGGTTCGAATGGGATCAGTTTAACAGGGGTTTTGATTGTAGAAATTAGGAGGAATAAGGAGAAATTAACTTCAGAATTTTTGGAGCTAATTTGATGCCCTAAATGTGTGGGCGACCTAATTTTTAGAGTTCAAAAACTGATTTTGAGATATTGTTCTTCATATTTTGGTGGCCCAAACTCCAAGGTTTAAAGATTTTTGCTTGGATGGTTAAGCGAGAAATAATTTTGCAAGATTATAGCAATAGGGGTGTAATTATTAATTATTTTTCAGCTGTTAAAAATCTGATTTGAATGTGTTTAAATTCCAATTGTTTTCTTCCAATCTATCCCACCACCTTGGCTAGTTCCAACCCCATTTGGGTTCGAAATAGCTGACATTGGGATATTTTAGGTTGAAGCAAAAGGGTTTATCCATTCTTTGCTTGATTTTCTCCATTTTCTAAATTGTCCTAGGAGGGAACATTAAAATATATTGTTGAAACTAAGAGCATCCCTATAATAAATTCCATTGACTGTGATAACATACTACTACGCTCAAGAAAGATTTCTTCCAAACCCTCTTCACCAATCATAAAAGAAGTTTCAAAAGAAAAGGGAGAACAAGATGAGACACAACCTAAACCTACTTTTGAGAAGTCATCTGACTCACTTCCAAAAACACCATTCCCATCTAGGTTCTTAAGTAAAGACAATACCCCAAACCAGGGGTCTTGAATTAGATTTGATTCAGTGGATTGAAGAAATTAAGTATTGGGATTCCCCTTTTGCAAGCTCTCAGAGATATTCTAAAATTAAACAAAACAATCAAAGAATTGTGTGTCAAAACTCCAGGAAGGAAGAGGAACCAACCCAAGACCATATAGGTCGATGGTAAATTGGCCAATTTATTGGAAGGAAAGATGATTCCCTAAATATGGTGATCCTGGAAGTCCTATAGTCACAGTTTGTATTGGCAATGTGAAAATCCCAAATGTTTTGATTGACTTAGGTGTTGCAATTAATGTTATGACTACAGATACCTTGTCAACACTATCTCTTCCTGATTTACAAGCAACTCCTGTGGTCTTGCAAATGGCAGATCAATTTGTAGCTAAGCCAAAAGGAGTCATAGAAGATGTAACAATCACAATTGAATCATGGGATTACTCTATAGACTTCATGGTTATTAAGACTAAGAACAAAAAATGGATATCCCTTAATCTTAGGATGTCCATGGCTAGCTACTATTATTGCAACACTTATTGATTGTAGGACAAGAGATATGACAATCACTAATGGACATGATGTAAAGAAAATATCTTTGTACCCAACTGCAAAACCTTTTTCCATTTCATGCAATCAATGGTGCATTAGTGACCTAGAGGATAATGAGGGCATTGTGTCCTCACCGGGCCGTGGTAATAATACAAGTAAAATCAAAGTAAGTTCAAGACTATCATTCCTCTAACATCCACAAAGTCTACCTCATAAATGTCCCTTAAATTCTTTTTTTTAAGAGAGTATCCTATGGTCAATTCCTTTTACCCAAATACTAAACAATTACCTATCTTTCCGGGGAAGGCATTGACAATAAATAGTTGGCTCACCAATTCAAAGGAGAATGCCTTGTTTAAACTTTTATGCTCCCATCCTCAAGCTTTTGCTTGGGAATATAGCGATATGAAAGGAATTCATCCTAACATTTGCACACATCACATTTACACCACTGACTCTAGGCCGTTAGACAACCCCAAAGGAGGATAAACCCTACCTTGAGAGATATTGTGAAGATTGAAATTGAGAAATTACTACAAGTAGGATTTACTTATCCAATCTTATATAGTCAATGGGTATCTCCATTGGTCATAGTACCCAAGAAAAATGGCAAATGGAGGGTTTGTGTTGACTACAGAGAATTGAACAAATCCACTCATAGGGACTACTTCCCTTTGCCTTTCATCGACCAAGTTTTGGACAATTTATCAGGGAAAAGATATTTTTCATTTTTGGATGGCTTTAGTGGATACAACCAAATAATGGTGGCACAAGAAGACCAAGACAAAACCACATTCACCTGCCCATGGGGACATTTGCTTATAGGGTTTTGCCTTTTGGTCTATGTAATGCTCCTGCCACCTTCCAAAGAGCAATGTTAGCAATTTTTGCCAATCTTACTCATGACTGTGTGGAAATCTATATGGATGACTTTATAGTCTATGGAACTACGTTTCAAGAGGCAATGAATAACTTGGATAAAGTACTCTCCAGATGTGAAAAACATCAATTATCTCTCAATCACGAGAAGTTTCTTTTAATGAAGGAACAAGGGATAGTTTTGGGACATCATATCTCGGTGGAAGGAATCAAAGTGGATCTAGAAAAGGTTAAGATCATTGTACAGTTCCCATCACCTAAGAATCAAACTGAGGTACGTAGTTTCTTAGGACATGCATGTTATTATAGGAGATTTATCTCGATTTTAACAAAATAGCCTCTCCATTGTTTTCACTTTTAACTAAGGATTCTAAATTTCAATGGATGTGAAGCTTGTCAAAAAACTTTTGACATCATAAAAGAACTAATACTCCAGTTCTTAGGGGACCAAATTAGAAACTTCCCTTCGTATCCAAAGAGATGCTTCCAATGAGGCAATAAGGGAATGTTTTGGGTCAACAAGAATAGGGAAAAACAATGCATGCAATTTATTACATCAATAAAATTTGTCTCCAACCGAAAGAAATTATACCACCGAAGAAAAAGGATTTCTTGCGCTTGGTTTTGTGCAATAAAAAAATTTGCCCCTACATCACAGCTTTATGAGGTGATTATTCATACTGGACCATTCTGCCATTAAATATTTAATGAACAAACCTTTGGTTCAAGGTAGAATTATTAGATGGTTGTTATTATTGCAAGAATTCAATGTTAAAATTATTGACAAGCCTAGAAAAGCAAATGTGGTAGCTGATTTTCTTTCAAGAATAATTGTTTCAGGTACAGATGAACAAGTGAATGATGATTTCCCAGATGAACACTTATTTGTTGTTTCCACCAGTTCTCCTTGGTTTGCTGATATGGCTAATTATTTGGCCACAGGAAGTTCCCAACTTTTCTTACACACAAAGGAAACAATTAATCAAACAAAGTGTAATGTATAAGTGGTTTGATGGAATGCTTTTAAATGTGGACCTAACTATGTCTTACGCAGGTGTGTAACTGAAGATGAAATCTTTGACATACTTAGAGTCTTGCCATGATGAACCATCAGGAGGGCATTATTCAGTCAAAAGAACAATTCATAAAGTTCTAGGAGTTGGGTATTACTGGCCTTCAATGCACAAAGATGTCAAGAAATATGTATGAGATGAAAAGGTGGCAGATTTCTTGTACGAACATATTTTTCAGAGATTTGGAGCTCTAAGGTCAATTGTTTCATATCAAGGACCTCAATTTATGTCAAATGTGATTAGTTCTTTTGTGGAAACCTATCAAATAAGACACAAGAAGTCATCCCCTTACCACCCTCGTCTAACGGTCAAGTTGAGGTGACCAATAGGGAATTAGAAAACATCTTGACCAAAACAATGGATGTTTCAAGGAAAAATTGGTGCAAAAGTTGCCAGAGGCAGTATGGGCGTATAACACAACTTGGAAAGCAACTACATGATTTACTCCATATGAATTGGTCTATGGGAAGAAACCTATATTTCCCATAGAATTTGAGATACAAACATTGAAAACAACTACAAAAGTGGGAATTGAATTGTCAGAAGCACAAAAGTCAAGAATTATCCAGTTGAATGAGTTGGATGAGATGAGACTAGAAGCATTGCATCAAATCGAGCTAGTCCAACATTAGAGGCAGTTGTGGCATGACCGCCACATCAAACAGAGGAAGTTTCAAAAAGAGATTGGGCTCTGCTATTTGACTCAAAATATAAGGATTCCAAAGGGAAGCTACAGACTAGAAGGATAGACCCATACCAAATAGAAGAAGTCGACATCAATAGTATGGTACAACTTGTTCCTATTGATTGTGAAAGAAGGGTAATGTTGGTTAATAGTCATAGACTACGTTTATACCAAAAACAAGTGTCCCAAGATGAAGTTAAAATGTTGTTGCAAGCCAATTCAGATTTGAATTGCTTGGAGGTCTCTTCGTCCAAGCTATTTCCAAGCTTAATTGTTTTCAAAAAATGTCAATAAAAGGGAGATGGCTGAAAACCAAAGATCACGATAATCTTCCTCTGAAGGGGTGGTCGAAAACCAGAGATGGTGGTCATTCCTTCCAAAAAATGTAATAAAAAGGTGACTGAAAACCAATTGCGCAGCTTACTCACCTCATTCCGTAATCATGCCATGCAGAATCAGAAAGAACAATAACTAACTATCCAACATTGAGGGAACGTGTGACAAGATGTGAGATAACAAGGTATGTGTCAATACTTCTTTTTTAAGTTAGAGAAAGGTTTAATTATGATAGTACTAATTATTAGTCAGTCCAAGGTATAATTCATCCTCGCCATGATCTCTCGCAAACTTCACATTACCTCTCACACGTTTCTCATAATTCTCACATTCTTTTCATATTTATAGCAGGATTATCACCTCCACATTTAATTCCACCGACTTAATATCAAAGGTCTAAGTACTTGACCATGCCATTTTACCAAAATGCAATGCTAATCTCCACGAGCTATTCCTACGCCATTACCACTTCTATTCCTACACCATTACCACTTATATTCCCGTACAATATGGGTATCAAAGTCCGCCATGAACCAACCAGCGCCATCAATTTATTAGCAAATGTCAAGTTCGTTGCCATCTTTGAAAAGGCAGGATTATTGGACTTCATGTTCATGTATGAAGAATTAAATCCAGCATTAACAGAGGAATTTTTCAGAAAACCTCGGCAACGAATATTCACGAATAAGAGCTAAAAAAATTATATTTAGTGCTTCAATCATTAGTAGAATTGAAGGCATTCCTCAAATAGGCCAATTAGGTCAATTATTAAATTTTTAAGCTCCATACTCTGAGGTAATAAAGAGGTTTTCTGTGTGAAAGAAGGAGAAATTAGAATTGGTCTTTAACAATATTGGTAAGCCAAAAGGTATAAAAAGATCCAATTTTCCCAGAAACATGGGGCTCTGTTGCAAAATGGGTCATGAAGTATTTCACCTATGAGGGTCAATATGAAATCATTCTTGGCCCTGTTGTGAGAATCCTCATACACTTGCACCATGGAGAGGCCAAGGAACAAAACAAAATTGACCTTCCCACTTCTTGCATGCCTTTGTTTCTTCCGCTACAAAAATTTTGTTGGGGAGATAAATAGGGTCTTTGATGAAACAAAACCCAAGAAGAAACTAAGGTCCTCCAGGACAAGTACCAAGCATCAAGTAGAGGATGTCCCCTCAATGGAAGAGCATGAAGCAGCAGCCACAATTAGGGCAATGAAATCCACACCTCAAGCTTCCCCATCAACATCTCCATCTCCTCTAAACCCTATTTTTGAGGAACAAATTGTTGAGCCACCACCCATTGCTGAGGATTCCCCATTGCCAAAGGGAAAATGCCTATGTTTGAAGGAGAGCCTAGCTCACCACATGATGAGGAATCCCTTACTCCTCAAGTGTTAGCCCTCTCCAAAGTTGAATTTGAGTTGCAACAAACAAAAGATATGTTGCAAAAGTTACAACTTGTCCTCTAAGGGAAAGATGAATACCTTTCCCAATTAAAAACTGAAAAAGACTTGGAAATTCAGCAGCTCAAAAGGATTTACAAAGTAAAGATCAGATTATTCATGAGATCCAACAAATTGTTGACAATTTAACTGTAGAATTTACAACCCTCAAATCCAAAAAGGAGGAGAAAATCATAAGCACCACTAATCAAATATCTCAAACTGATTTTGTTTTTCCCAAATTGTGGTTTTGAAAGGAATGGCAGCATGGATGAGTCGCTGTTATGAGCTAAGAAAGGTAGAAAAGAAAATAAAATCTTAAAGGAAGAGAATAAAATCTTGGCAAATAATCTGGCATTAATATGCCAATTATATGAGAAAAATCTTTCCTACAAGTCACCAGCAACCTTCTATGCTCTGGTTTTTAAGGAACGATTTTAAAAATGGAGGGTTTCTAGGGTTCACTCCAATGAATCCATGGAGTTTGAAACTGATAAGCAGTTCATGGCTACATATGCTGAAATACCCCTTTTCCAAAAAGAATAAGTCGAAGACCCTTAGCCTATTTTTTGTTTCCCGGCAGCTAAGGGATGAGAAAAAGGGAAACTCAGTCATAATAAATCAATTATAAAGTGCATCATAAAATTTTATTATAAGCACTTATATTAATTTATTAATGACAAAAGTGAGAAATAAAAGAAAAGTTACTTTATAATTTTTATTTCCCCTAGAGGAAAATGCGACCCATGTGGAGATAAAGATAAGCAAGGAAAAATATTAAATGTGGGAAAACTAAGCTAATTGGTTTTTGTGGGTGGCAAATAGGCCAAGACAAATTATAAAACGAGGTCACCACGCACAAAGAAGACATCTTTTTGCATCTAATCATTTTCTAAAATTGGGTACAAGCTTGCATGCTTACCATCTCAACTCCAAAGGATGAAAACCCTTTGAAGTTTTGCTTGAGAGGACGAAAACCCTCCTTAAGCTTAGAAAGAAGAACGAAAACTCTTCTTTCTTTTGAGAGGAAGCCCTACTCAGGGGTTTCTACTGATTTTCAAGGTTCTACTTCAGAATTCCAGCAATATTTGAGGAGAAAAGTGCAGATCTACTTTGTTTCCAGCGAGGGTTTGAAGGAGGATAATTGTTGTTGAGTTCTACCTTCATTGTATGCAGTTTTGAGTGATCTAGGGCACACTGAAATCAGATTTGAGTTGTTCAATAATCTGATTTTTAAGAGCCAAGATCAGCTGGTTGGTGTAATTTTTGGGCTTGGGAAACCCTGTTTTCAGTCTTGTCTGAGAACTGTTTGTTTGCAGAATTTTATAAATAAATTCCAGCCTATTATTCTTCCACAATCTGGTATTTTTCTAATATTTTGTCCTTATAAAAATTGCTGATATGTTTGGGAAAACAATTGAATTGTTTTACTTCAGATTTTGTGGAAATCGCACTTTTCAGTAATAATGCAGATATGCATTATTCTTTTTTTTTTGTGTATAATCTATAAACTGTTATTTTAGATCAAAATTGCAGTTGTCACATATGGGGGTAGAATTTATCCCATTGGGGACATTACATATGCAGCCTCTGATACAGCCGGAAGGAATTTGTTGTGTGAATTTTATGTCCCTAAATTTTTCTTGCCTGAAGAAACATGCATTCTAATAAATCTATATGTAGGAGATGTTCAATTAAGGTCTTTTGTCTCGACACTCCGGCATCAGATAATTTGGAGAGAACAAAGAGAATTAAACTAGGGAGGAGACTAATTTAGGTCTTCTCATGAGACATGACTTTCCAAGACTGTAGATTCTTACGGCAATGAAAGGCACAAATTTACTCTCTTCAATGTGTGGACAGGTACAAAGAAAATATTTCCACATGTGTGGCAGACTTCAGGGCATATGTTTTGCCAAACTTTAATATGGCATTCTTTGCCTGCCAACAAAGGTGGGACTTGATCACTGAAACCTACAAGAAAAAGGAGGTTATTTCTCCTAACAATCTTCGGTGGTCATTGAGAAGGGCCAAGGAAATAGGAAGAATTATGTCAGACATGGAACAAGATTGAGTTGGCATGCGGTTTATACCACCACTCATACTGGCACCAGATCCTCGATAGACTAATGATCAAGAACAGCCAACTAAGAGCTATAACAAATGAAGGAAGGCACTGATTGGGATCAATGGATACCACGACCCAAAATTAAGAACATGGGATACTTTTTCCAATGAGTATAATTGTAGTAAGATTGTGGAATCCTTAAATAACAATGGTTAAATCTGTAGCAGGAGGACTTGCTAATCCATAAGTCTGGGGGAGTGATGAGCCTTTAGAATTCCTACTCCAAACCCCATTTTTGCCACTATGTCATCTTACCTTGTATTGAACTGATATTAGTTTTATTGTAAATAATACTTTTGTTGACTTAAAGAGAAGTTTTGTGCATGAATATTGGTTATCTTTTATCTTTCATATGCTTTCTTGAATTGATTGATATAAGTTGATTTTGGTGCTAACAAATGTGAATGGAAGAACTTTCGTGGTCATGCGCAGGACTCGCATAAACCTAGCGCAGGCTCACATAGCCGAGCACAGGACTCACACACCTGACCGCAGACTCACATAACCCGAGCACAGGACTCACCCAGTCAGCACAGATTTGCATAACTCGTGGAACTACATAGTCAGCATCAATTCCATCATGCAACTTGGTCTGCTTAGATGGCAACCGATTCTTTAGACATAAAGATCGTTTAGGTTGACATGGTTTAGTCTTTGCATTCAAAGTCTACTTGGTAGTAACTCGTCCTTGTTCCATTAAATCCTCCACTTTGAGGAGTGTGATTACTTGAGTTCATCTAAACTCCAAAGATCTCTAGATTTAGTTGAGTGTTGTTTACAAGAACTCCAATTCCATTAATAAGATAAGTTTGACCAACAACATACATACATGACTGCACATTGACTTAATAACTACAGTTATATTGTTGTTCGACATAAATTTGTTAGCTTAACTCTTGCATGTAATTCATGATAATAAGTTCTCTAGGAAGAAGAACTGGACTTCGCCTAATATATAAGGCGCTACCATTATAGAATAAGTGTGGTATTTTCTTAGCAAAAAAGGAAGTGCATTGTAAACGTACCGATAAATAAAAGGAATGATTTTGGAATCAACTTTGTTTTCGTGAGTAAGACATTCTAACCGGATCAGAGGGAAAGCGCAAGGCCCACTCCTCCCCAATGTGATGGAAAGTGGTGTTTATTTCTTGTTCATCTATTTTTGTTTGTTTATTTTCAAGCATTACTTGTGTTTTAAGCATTTAAATTGTAATCTTACTTTTGCATGTTTCAGTTCCTTATAGTTATAGAGTTAGAAGTATTTGTCCTATGTGTTTCTTTTATTGGTTTTAATAAGTTAGGATAGATTCTTAGTGATAGTAGTTGTTTATTTCTCAAATAAATAAGTTACATGCTCAATACATTTCAAACCATTCTTTGTTGCAAATAGTCTTGGAATCGTAACCTCAAAGATATGGATTTAAAAGTCTATTTCAAGCTTGTATAGCCTATTGGAGTCCGTACAAAGCCTCGGTTATCCCGCAATCAAAGTCACCTCCGATCAAGCTCTTCGCAACACCATGTAGTGCTCATCCAACCTTTTTCGTAAATGTGACCATCTCAGGCAATGGAGTTAAAACCAAAAGCACAATAGTAGGAGAAATAACCATCTCCATCTCAATAGTGGTAGGAGTGAGAACCAACTCCTTTGTCTCATCTATTTGCTCATTTATCCCCCTATGTTGGGAAAGATCTTTCACATAACAATGAGCAAATTGTTCACGCTCTACTATCCTTCAAGCAAGTACCTCTAAGTGAGTGGCTTGGCATGCCATTTCACCATGCACCGTCAGTGCATCTACAACAATGGTGTCTCCATCCACAACAAATTGTTCTTCAGAATGAGAAAATACATCCTCCCAAGGCATGTCCACCTACTGTACATATGATATAGTGGATACTCCCTCCACAATAGGTGCATGTAGGTTGATTGTATCCAAGTCAACAGACCCATGAGGAATGACTTCCTCCCAAGGCATTGCAGCCTCTTGCACATCTTGTATGGTGGAGTTGTCCTCCACACGTGCATTCATGTTGATCGTAGTGGATCAACAAGATATTGGCCATCTTGCTCAATACTAAGGGCAATTATCCGTCTCTGTTTCACATCGGAATCAACACACTTCTTCCCACATAAATCCACAGAAATATTGGGATTTTCAATTAATTGATGAATAGATAGAAGATTCTTTTGTAAAGAAGGTACATATCTAACATTTTGTACCAATAGTTTATGAGCATTATTCAATAGAATGCATATATCTCCTATCCCTTCTACTGCAAGTGATTCTCCATCAGCTAGTACTACTGATTCAAACTAGATATTTGTAGTAAATGAAGCATACCAATCATCGCAACATGAAAAGTGTGCGGATGCACCAGATTCATGATCGGTAACTAGTACCACTGTCATGCGAGCATGATGTCCTAAGACAATAAAGAGCATGCTTGTCATCCAAATCTCGTTCTTCTACAACTACTGCCACATGTGTCTCATCACATGGTTTTTTGTTCTATTGCGAAAGATCATACTTCCACTTCCGACAATCCTTCTTAAGGTGCCCAATCTTGTGACAGTAATAGCATGTGACCTGATACCGAGTGAATGATTCACCAGAATGATGTCTCCACTTTCCTTTTGACCGAGTGACACGAGCACTCTCGATTGGTCACAATTAGATTCTCGCCTAACAATGTCTTCGCTCCTTTTGCAACAGAACTCACCTTGTCAAACGTGAGTGTTTGACTTTCAACCATTAAATGGAGTGCCTCCACAAATGACTCATACGAAGAAGGTAAGTTGTTCGAACCAGAGCCACCATATCCTCTTCGTCCACCTT
This sequence comes from Taxus wallichiana var. yunnanensis, assembly GCA_018340775.1. Classification (NCBI taxonomy): domain Eukaryota; kingdom Viridiplantae; phylum Streptophyta; class Pinopsida; order Cupressales; family Taxaceae; genus Taxus; species Taxus wallichiana. The sequence continues at coordinate 49,772,605 of CM031234.1, forward strand.
TTTGTCGATGGAAGATAACCGGTCTCGAGGTATTTCATCCGAAGTAATGCTCAAACAGTGATACACCTTGTAATTTTACGGAAAAGAGCATATTCTTCAGGCATAAAACCCAACTCTTTTCTCGACATTTGATATTTATCCTCGGGATCGCCAACAACATGCTAGCTACGGTAGCATTTCACACTTCTAGTATCATATCATCCGACACCGATAACTTGAGAAGCAATAACGTTTATGACATGTCATAATCCGCAAAGTTTGTCGTTGGTCAACTTTCACTACCCATGATTATTTTATCACAATCATGAAATTCCACAAGCATTAAAATCTCATGGCTCCATACTTTTAAATTAGTACCCATTAATTATTGTGTCTTCAACAGAGTCAAGTGTGAAATATTTGCCATTTTATTATTCCAAAGTAACGGAAATAATAAAATAATAGTTTGCCCACACCAATAAAACAATATATTTATTCCAGCAAATAGTGTGAAATTAATTATGCAAATATAAGGTGAATACCTTTGTTGGAAAAAATGAATATTACTCTGCCCTTCGATGTCTCCTCTTACGTAACTATCTTTCCCAATCGCGATTATGGCCTTTGTGAAACGTATTTGCTTTGCTTGCCCACAAAGTGTCTTCGAACAAACCTTCAATTGGTTCGATTTTGCCCACCAACAGTCTGTTATTCACGTTTTTTCTAAGCAACAACACTATTCCACATGACTGTGCTATTCACAAATCTCTTCCCACTGGATTTGCGAGAGGGCTCTCTTCCCACACTATGGTGCCCACAGAGGTTCTCTTTTTCTTCACCACATTTCTCCTTCACACTGGACATTTGCTTTGCCTTCTAGCACCACGTTTTTCTATTTTTGCCCTCGTGAATGAAGCACGATCGTGCACTCAAACCACAATTTTTCTCCTTCACACGATTGGGTTTTGATTTTGTTCTTCCGCGAATGGAGGACTGTCTTCCTTCTCGTGAATCGTAGGCAATAAGCGATGGAATAACTTTAGTTTTTGCCCTACTAGAGCTTTCCCAAACTTCCAGTTTTTGCCTCTTGAAAAGGCTTCCTCGAACAAATGTTAGCATATGCAAAGAGATGAAAGAATTCAAAGAAGGCTTAATGCACACAACTCGCACTACCCAAATGTCACAGAAGAGTATTATTTATATGTAGGGATGATGGTTACATAGTTACAAAACAACTATCAATTATAATCGCCGTAACCGAATGGTTCATTATATATTCAACATATTTTTCATTAGATTTTTTATTTATACCTACTTACTTTGCCATTTTCCTTTTCATCATTTAGTCACAAGGGGCATCACATTGTGCAAGATATAAAATGAAAACACAAATCAACATGTAATACACAAGTACAAATAGCCACCATAACACCTTAGATTGCTTACTTTTTCGTGCCTATGGGACCGACATTGTCGTGTATCTTCACATCTTACATCCTTTTTATCCTAATTATTCCTTTTATAGGCTTGTTTGACCCTACTATTGCACAATGCACCTTAGTCATTTCTATGTTTACCAAACCTAATCTAGCCTATCTTCTATAGGCTATCCAAACCCGACCTAGTCCCTGCCGTCTTCTACTGCATGCTTCTACCACCACTTCCACGACATCTTCTCTAAGATGTCTCTCTCGGATTCTCTTGTGACACGCACGATTTCTCTATGGCTCCGAGGATCTCTCGCTGATTATGATTGGGTTATTATTGAGCGAATCTAGATCCTCATGCTCGACGCATCATCAGTGCAAAGAGACAATTATCTCTACCTCGCCTACTGTTCCTCTGAGGTTATTGCTCTTTCGACCACGGTGGTCGCTCCCAGGTCGGTACACCGGAGTCTCACGTCTTCTTGGCTCTTTCAGGATTCAAATGGACCACCTCCCACCATACAGATACTCCTGGACGCTCCTGCCCATCTCCTACCGAGTAAGCAAGATCTGCACAAAATTATCAGAGACGACATTTACAGGCAGTTCATCCAGACACTTGGATCAGCCCTCCGGGTGGATTACGTCCTAAGATGGCTTTCTATGTTGCACATTTCCTTGAGGTCAATGATGGGCTTATTAGCCGGCCTACGTATATCTCCCAACACTGGTTGTAGGCACTCCGCATATCCCTAGGCCAATTCAGAGTGGGCTCTCATAGACTTCGTGTGGAGGACCACCAACTAGACCACTCGGAGAGGATTTGCCAGCTTTGTTCTCTCCAGGAGGTCGAAATGGAGGAACACTTCATTTTCAGGTGCCCCATCTACTATGAGATCAGAGGGAGATTCCATTGCCTATTCCGGGAGCATCCGTCATTTGCGGCTTTCTTCAGGTATTGTGATCAGTGGTGTCTTGCTCTCTACCTACAGGAGGCTCTCAGGCTTCACAACGAGACCCTTTAGTCTCCTCCCGCATGTGTTGTTACTCGACAAATCACATCTTTCTTTACAATGCTCCCACCAAGAGGGGCACCAAGCGGCATCTTGACACTAGTATGGATCCCTAGACCAGATCCGTTAGGACCCGAGATGCCACCTCCCAATCCAAAGGCTTTCATGATCGCACTCGGTTAGGGGCCCTCCCCATGGATCACGATCAGCCGTAATGATACAGAGGGGCTCGCTTGCTCGTCCTTCTCCCGCAATCGACATTCCTAACTCTCCACGGTTTCAGGCTACAGATGTGCATATCGCCAACTACTTCCAGTCGGCCTCGAGATGTTAGGTGATAGGGTCGGAGATGGGGCCTTTCCGCCCCAATCTTCCTCGGCTCCATCCATCCTCACTCTTGTGGCCATTATGACCCTTGCTTCTCCTTCTTGTTTCCTTCCTTTTCTCTTCTCTCTTATTGTTTGGATGACCCTTTCGAGTATCCCTACTGGTTCTTTTGGCATTATATTGTGCAACCCCATTGAACTACTTTTGTGGTCATTCGTTGGACATTAATATAATTATTTCATCTTATTTTATCTACCATACGCTATCCGGACTTGACCTAGTAGTCTTATCCAGACTTGACCTAGTTGTGTTCCCCGACCATCCTAGCGCCCACTTGTTATCTACCATAGGCTATCCTAACTTGACCTAGCTGAAAGCTACAGACCTGTTTTAGCACCGATTTATTATCCACCATAGGCTATCCAAATCTGACCTATCCTCCTCCAAACATGCTCGAACATCCACCCATGAGCTCAATTTACATGGGTTTTGCTTACTTATTTTACTAATTTATCTTCTAGTGGTGTTTCTTCATTCTTCTATCATTTGGGTTCAATGAAGCAGCTTTGGGCCCTCCACGGTTGACACATGAGACTCATTATGCATCTCAATTTACAAGAAGGTAAGATCACTTAAGTATATTTCATTTGCATGCATCCCAATTTGGATGTATTATGTTTCTTTTCCAAAGACCATTTTGCGTTAAACTATTGTAGCAGCATGCAATGATCTTCGGTCGAGGCATATGTATACGCCTTATTTTCACCCTTATTAATGATTTCCCTTTGCAGGTTGTTTGCTCATTAATCTCTCTAAGTATGTGCCTTAAAGAACGTACTCAAGAGCGAGGTTGGCTCGGTCGAAAACACTTGGTGAGAGTCATACATGACATCGTCCCGCATGCCTCCTTACTACCTTCCCACTACCTCTTTACTATCTCTTTATAGCCATTTGATATCCTCAAGTATTATCACCTTTACATCTACTTATAAAGCACCATCAAATCACCCTCATACCTACTCTAATTGTTTGTTGTACCTCCATTCCATTCTCCTCTAATAGAACCCTTTTCCTAGCTAATTGGTCGATGTCATCGGCTAAGCACAGAGATAGTTACTTCAAGTTATGTTCTATAAATAGCGTCATTGTTATTTCTTTGTATCATCATCACATAGTTTTCTCTACTCTCACTCGCAAATCTACACTTAAAGGTTTAAGAGGTTAAGGGTTTAGTGGACCTTATACTTGGAGGTCTACTTTGGAGCATTGGGTTGCTAGGATCAACACGAATACAAGTTGCACCAAAAAGGTCTATCAAGTCTTTGGAGTCCCCAACTTTAGCCTACTTAGGTCTTCTACCTATCCCTCTCATGATCCACCCACAACTTCTTTGAAAGTTGTTACTAACCCTACTGGGGTAATTCTTCAACAAAGATCTTCACAAAGATAAGCATCCCTAACACTTCTATTTACTATATCTTGGCATGATTGATTATGTTTGATGTATCATGTATTAGACTACAATAGAATGGCATATCTTTGTCTATAGCATTATATCTTTAAGTTTGTACTTTAATGCCAAACGGCATTATAACCTTTATTCTAGACTCAACTCTTACTTATTATCATTACTCTTACAAACTTAGGCTTCTAGTAAAACCCCGCCTGTTATCTTAGACATAGACTTTGGAAGCCAATGCCTTTGATTTACGTGTGGAATCGTGGATTGCTCTTTTCTAAATCCAAGATTATTACGCCCCCAAACGCTATCACAAGCTTCTTTGTAAGCCCTAGAATGGTCTTCAACTTGTATCATAATCTATATTGTCTATACTAGAAAGTATAATCATATCAAGCATCTTAGCTAGCAAATAGTGTCCATGATTTCATCCCACGAATCATTCCAATGAGAACTCTAAGAACTTCATGGCAACTTTTAAAGAGCAATGAAAGGTCGAGGTATACGACAATTCTAATGTTGATGATAAGCTAGGTGGTATCCTACGAATGCGGCAAGAAAGGAACAAACGAGAGAAGAAACAAGCAAGCTATTTCAAATTAAGATCCAAATCAATAAAACAAAGGTAAATGCAAATGCATTTGTTGATACTAGTTCACATTCTAACTTGATTTCGAACGAATTCATTAATAAGCTTGGTTTGCAAAATAATGCTCATCTTCATCCATATCCTTTGGATAGGAAAAAGGGGGTCTAGAGATTCGAGTTACTACGAAATGTAGATTCAGATTTGGTATTAACCCACAATACATTAATAAGATAGAAGCAAATGTAATTCCACGTCATGCATTTGATGTGGTTTATGTAAATCCTTGTTTGCATGTTGGAGGTTCTATTTTCATTAGTGCTAACAAGTATAAATGGGTCAATGATGGAATTAACTATATCATCAAGGTACCATGGTAAGTCACAACGAAGCAAAGTGACTCATTCAAGCAAATAAGCAACAATTTTCTATAAACTTCGTTTTAAGGATAACCAAGAAAATGGACAAAAAAATCTGGAATTGATTGTATTAACAACGGATTGAAGAATTTGGATGAATTGTTGTATTCTTTTCAAAAAGTGTTGCAAACTCCTAAAGGTTTGCCACCAAAAAGGAAGTAGAGCATGAGATTCAATTGCTGCCTAAATCTCCTTTTCCTAACATTGGTTTTTATAGGAAATCAATTTTGGAGTGCAATGAAGAAAAACAACTTCAAGAGTCGGTAAAACCAGGGGTCACAACATGTGGGTCACCCATTGTGATGGTATGATGCTTCAAAGCAAGGAAACCTCTTGAAGAATGTGCATAGGTTATAAAGCCTTGAACAAGATAACCATCAAAAACAGATATCCAATCGTGTGGATTGATGACTTGTTGGACCAACTTTAGCTTGCTAGATATTTTAAAAACTTGTATCTCAATATTTTACAAAGTTGTATCTCAAATCCAAGTACCATCAAGTTTGTAAGGAGGAGAATGTTTGGAAGATGACCTTCAAAACAAAACAGGACTTATATGAATGGTTGTGCTTCAATTTGGTTTATGCAATTCATGTGCAACATTTATGAGATTGATGAATGATGTATTGAGGCCTTCATAGATACATGTGTCACAGTGTATCTAAATAATATTTTGGTTTTCGGTAGGAACATCTAGCTTATTTGAACCAGGCTTGCAAGTGTTGAAGGGAAAAAATATTTATGCTATATAAAGAAATGTGAGTTTTCATAACAATCACTAGTCCATTTGGGGTTTTTGTTTAGAGGTGGAGAACTAGGAGTGTATCCAGCAAAGGTTGAGCCCATCACTAATTGGATCATGCCTTGGAGTACTATAGATACAAGGAGTTTTGTAAGAAATGTCTAATGTATGAGGAAATTTAATATAGCTTTCTCCACCATTGCATCACCCCTACATATTATTACAGCAATTGGTAAGAATTTTATTAGGATAAGGAGCATAATAGTGAATTTGATTCTTTGAAATAATAAATCAGCCATGCACTAGTGCTTGCTCTTCCTAATTGATGGATGTCAATATGATATAAAGGCAGTTTTGTTGCAAGAAGGTAAGCCCATTTGTTACTATTCAGAGATATTTTCTTTGGCACTATGAGGGTACCTTGTGAATGATAAGGATATGTATGCACTAGTTGTGCATTCTAACCCAATGTTTTAAAAATCGGAACCGGACTCGGAACCGGTCGAGGGTTGGACCGGACCGGAACCGGAACCGGACCGGTTCAAACTCTATGAACCGGTTTACTAAAAAACACATAAAAATTACATTTTTAAAGAAAACAATATATTTGAAAAATTAGAAACCATGATTCCAACAATTACACACAAAATATGCAAAGTTTGCTCATGTATATAGTGATAGTTGGAATGCTCGCACTCGGCAAATACTCGGCAGACCCAAAAAAAAAAAACTCGGCAATATTTGGCCAGAATACTCGCCGAGTTTTGGAAAGCTATCCAGTATTTTTAATTACTAATTTGTCTACAGGCAATCAAAGCTCATGATTCTTTCAGAAGATTGCAAGAAGCTGCTTGGTCCAAAAAGGTGCAAAAATGGATTTTATGAAAATAAGAAAAATATTGCCATCAATGCGTAGAGCTCGAGAAAATATGCACTTTTAGAGAAAACGACACCTGAAACGGAGCCACAAAATGAAAGTTATGGCACATGCAAGTTTTTGCTGCTACATCTTCCCGGACCCTTTCCAAAAATGGCAAATTTTATTCTGTGCTTGTGTTTTTTTCACCAAAAATCCAAAAAAGGAAAGAAATGCTATCTTTACATGACTCGGCCGGTTCAGGATGAAACCGGACCGGTTTGACCGGTTTTAGCCCAAACGGCTGGTTCTGTATGGAACCGGTCAACCGATCCGGTTACTAAACGGTTCGTGCTTTAAAATGTTAAACCGGTCAAACCGGCCGGTTCCGGTTCCGGTTTGACCGGTTTTTAAAACACTGTTCTAACCACAAACATCTTCAATATTTGCAAGCACAAAATAAATTGCAACATGCAAGACACTACAGATCGATTGGTTTCCTTCATCAATTACATTTAGTGATCAAGTACAATAAAGGAAGCACAAATGTTGTGGCAAATATGTTATCTAAGCCATCAATCACAAAGACTCAGCTTTGGAAGCAGTTTCACAAATTGAATCTTTTACAAAAGAAGCTTAAGAAGAAGCACATACACAAGATGTGGATTTTGGCTAGACATTCCAGCAGTTGCAGGTCAATAAATTTGATCATGAAGGCAAAGAGGAATGCTACCTCTGGAGTGATACTCCACAAATTAAATCTACTATGAGTGCCAAACGGATAAAGACTTTTATTGATAAGGGAAGCACATACTTCCAAACTTTCAGACAAATTTAATGTGAGCAAAACCATGGTTCATCTGCAAAGGAAGGTATCGGCCCAATATACAAGAAGTAACCAAATTCATTAGAGAATGTAAATTATGTTGTACAAGCAGGCCTAAGAATAGGAAAGGACTGTGTATGCCTCTAATTGTGCTTGCAAGACAACAGTAAAGTATATCTATTGATTTTGTTGGAGGTTTACCAATGTCTAAACATGATCCGACTACTTACATGTGGTAGTACATATATTTACCAAAATGTGCATCTTCATCCCATGTAAGAAGACTATACAATGGCATGAAGCAGATGAGTTATTGTTTTGGAATATTTAGGAGAATTTTGGTTTGCCTAAGTCCACTGTTTTAGATAGAGACTAAGGATTTTTGTGAAAGTTTAAGACCGCCTTCTGGAGCAAGATGGATGCAAAGGTCCAAAGAAGCACAACTTTCCATCCTCAACCCGGTGGTCAAACAGAAATTGTGAATGGGACTTTGGTGCAGCTGATAAGGGGCTGCAACAGCAAGTATCCAAGGACTTGGAATGAGTCTTTGGCATATATCCAGCACTCATACAACAAGGCAGTACATACATCCACTAACAAGTCATATTTTGAAGCATGTTTGGATTCTTTTCCCACTAATCCACTTGATTTCCCAATAGAAAAACAAGGAGAAGAAGAAGAACAAGTTTCAAAGGTAACAAAAGAGGCAAGATTCATTGAGAGGATTAGGCAAATCCATCTCAAAGTGAAAGAACAACTAGAAAAGTATTGAGCCTAGTACAATGCTAGACATGATCATCACCAAAAGAAATATATGCTCAATGTAAGAGAAAAAGTCTGGTTTTATTTGAACAAAGAGAGACTTCAGGGACAAGCCAGGTCACTCAAACTTTTAAGGTATAGACAATTCACCATCTTAGAGCAGATTGTGAATAATGCTTTCAAGCTAGACTCGCCCCATTCATGAGGATGTACTCAATAGTAAATTATGGGAACTTGGACCTAGATGTGTCATCCTGAAATTGCTACCCTCTATAGAAGACTTTGTCTTCGATGCATATGGGAAATTGGAGCAGGACATCGTGTTGCAAAAAAAAACGGCGGGGAAGACTAGTATAGGGCTGCAAAGAATCTTGGCAAGCCTTCTTCAAGGGAAAGTACCAAGACAAGCAAAATGGAACCTCAAATAGAAAATGGGAGAGCTCTTCCCACATCTCCTCAACCACTAAGCTTTTGTCCAAAAGCCTCTTAGAAGGGAGGTATGATCCATAACGATTAAGAAAACCAAACCTCTTCATCACCAAACCACAGAAGAAATAGTTTCAATCAGGGAACAGGGCTCAAATTGAGTATTTTCTATACAATAAAGAAACAACAGTGTTTGCAATGGGCAATTGCTTATCCACTGGGGCACTTACAAAATTGTAGTCCCTGCAGACAGTAATATCGTAACCACCAGCTACCAGAGGGGCGGATATGAAACCATAGTGATGATTTCAAGTTATACTAGGGCCTAAGGTAGTGGTTTTGCCCGCATCAATTATACAGGTAGAGTAATGGCAGAAAGACAGTGTCACTTCAGTTCTAAGATGATTGGGAGTCCTTTAGTGTATGAAAGGAAACTCTAGAGACAAGACAAGGAAGCACAAATCTAGGACATAAGCATGTGAGTGACAGAACCGGTGTTCAATAGGTTGTAGGAGGAAAAAGGATTGTAAAGTAGAGCTGCATTAGCAAGAACAAGCGTGTTGGTTGTAATTGTTCTGGAAACTGTGAATAGCTGTCTTTGGCAATCAGAAAGGTGTGCAGTTGCACTTCTAACTATTTTTTGCCCAGCACAAGGTTTTCCAGGTAAGACTTGCGTTAATTGTTTTGGTTGCTTTAAGATTATTATTCTTGTTCATGATTGATTATATTTTAAATTTTGTTCCGCAAGTTCTGTTTTATTTTGCAACAACATACTATACTAATTACAAGTCCCTAAAGGATTCAGAACTGGTAAATTGGAGTATAATTTAAGTAGGGTATCGCTCACTAAGGTGTTGAACTCTACCCCTGCATTTTCTCATTCCACTGCAGTTAATAACTCCCCTGCAGCCCCTTGTATACCTTACTTTGTGTTAACCTCTTCTATAGAAATGTTTACTCAAAAATGCATAAAGTGCCTTCAGCTCTAAATCCTTCATTCATGTGCCTTGGCCTTAATCTGGATGTGATCAATATTCACTGTACATTATACTTCCCTTCCCCCACTCTAGATGTAAGCCCTCATGCTGCTCCGGGCAGTGGGATTGCCTTTACACTTCCAGCTCATGCCCACTACACACCTTTGCATCCCAATCATACAAAGGATAAACAATTCTAATCCTCCACACCTATATCTAAGAATGGGGAAATACTTCAAGTCATGCTGCACATTTGGCATAATTCTACAAGTGACGCACAACCTTGACATCAAAGGAGTCAATAACCCTTTCATAGAAACATCCCTCGCCAATCTTTTCCAATTCACTGAGTTGTAGCATGAAAGAAGTGAGTCCATTCAATCTTGTATCAAACATTTGAGAAAAATAGTGATCAAACATCAGAAAACCATGGAAGCAGTTAATTCTATTATGCTCTCTGAATCTGCTAAACGATGAATGGGGCAACTCATAATGCAGACAAGCATAAGGAGCAAGTTCCATGGAAAAACTTGTGGATTCACCCCAGTGCATCTGGGTATGCAAGGGTTCTTCGGCAGAAGAAACCGGGACGAATCCACAGGTGAATCACGTCCAGATCTGTGCCACGTTGGAACTTGGGCGGGGGAGGGACCGAATCAATAACAATTACTTGGTGTGACAAAGTAATAAACTGTCTTCTATATTTAGAAAGAGGAAGAAAATGGAATCATTTGAAATGGCCCCAACATTTTGATAAAGGAAATAAAATGTGAGAGACATTGATTAGCTTGTAAGGAACAAGGCCAAATCAAGAGAAATTTCAATTGAAGAGGCATGCAAAGATTTCTTTCATAAAGCCGAAGAGGAAAGAAATTCCCAACCAAGAATGTGTGGCTCAAACGTAGATTTCAAAGGAAAATTCCTTCTTTGGTTGGTAATCTGCAATAAGGTACTGACATGATGTTCACACCCATAAATAATTCCATGGCCCTTAAAGAAATCCTTTGTGCAAAAGGATCTCAGAAGACGGAGATCATCTGCTAAAACTTTGTAAGATGGCAAGGGATATTTGGGGAAGATTCTTTACTAAAATATTTCAATGGTCTTGCCTGAAATCAAAAACAGGGATATCAGTATGGCCAAGAAGCCTTCAAAATGGGATTTGAAATCTATCTAGACGATAAGTCCAGCCACTATAAATTGGAATCTATGGCTGAAAAGAAACTCCAAAATATTTAGAGAAACAGAAAATATAGGGGAATATCTAAGCTTCAATATCAGAATTGGTTAATACATAGAAGCCCAGATCAAATAAGGCATCTAAACAAGATGTGAAAAATCTAAAAAGATGGAAGCTGACTAATATACTCAATGGTGTGTTTGTTGGGAAGTTGGGAAAAGGCAAAAAAACCTAAAGATGTTGGCATAACAGTCCTAAAAATTGGGTTTAAGTTGATTTGATGCTGCTACAAAAGGAAAACCAAGATTAGCAGGAGGAGGGATATTTGGTAATAATTATGGACAACCTCTATTTATGCTTTCATTCCATTTGGGACTGAAGACAAATCATAGGAAGTCCAGATAGCCCTCTTAGAACAAATAGGACTAGCTAAGGAAAACATATGGCAGAAACTTGAGATTGAAGGGGACTATAAGTGGAATGTTTGTTAGCTCATTCCACTATGAGGTGGCTCAAAGGGATACTATGAGGTGGCTCAAAGGGCCCCTTCTCCAAGAGGCTATGTCCAAACAACTCTATGAAAAGACTGCCCTCTCCCCAAACCTTTCCTGGGCCTTAACAATAAGTGGAATGTTTGTGAGCTCATTAGTCTAGACTGCATGGATATGGGTACGGGTACGGGTTCAGTATGCTGAAACGGAAAATTTTAAAAACCTCGGGTACGGTACGCTTTTGGGTACATTTTATATATATTATAAATTTAAAGAAACATTTGCATACTTATTGAAATTTAATACTCATACAACTTAAAATCATTCATAGAACATGAAAACAAATTTCCAATACTTTGAGAATTGAGACTTGAGTTTGTATTGATTCATAATGTTCAAAACATAATAGTTAATAACATAGACTGTATTATAGATTTGATAATTCATTATTAATGCCTTAAGCTTGAGTTAGACGTATCATTGGACATTAAAAAAATATTTAAAGTCATGAAATATTTTAATTCCTTTCTCAAACCAAAGGAGGGCAGAACAGCCTCTTGTCAAGGCAAGGATCTTGTCATTATATTTCTGATTCGACGAAATCGATTTGTAGGCTTGGCACCTAATGTCAAATGAAGAGAAGATAGGCTGCCCAACCACCAAGTGCTTCACTTGTTCCCATGCCTTCCAAATTGACTGAAGAATAAAGGACCCATGAGGAGCAACAAGAAAGCCCCCAAATAGTAAGTCAACCAAATGAAGTCCTTTTCATCTCTCTCGACCCTTCAGAGCCTATTGGCAATATTGAATCTCACACGAACTTTCCAAAGTTCAATTCCAATCAAAGCCCTCATGTTTTATTTATTTTTTTGCACTTTAAAAAAAGAAAAAACTGTGGGTACTCTCTGGGTACTCTTTTTATTTTATTTTTGCACTTAAAAAAAAAAAAAAACTGTGGGTACGTACCCACAGCATGCGTACCCGGGCGTACCCGTACCCAAAACGTACCCAGCCTGGTACGAGGGGGTCTAGGGCGTTTCTGTGCAATCTAGCCATTAGTAGATGGACTCGTATATTTAATGTTTTGTGGTCTTCTTCTATTCAGTTACTAAATTTTGCTTTAGATGGCTTCTAATTCATAATAAGTTTGTTGTAGGCTTCTATATTTTATAGGTTAATGAGACTATAAGCTTGTTGTTTTCTTTAAATTTTTATATATATTTATATTTTTTATTCTTAAAATTATATTGTATGAACGTACCCACAAGCTACAAAGTGTACCGTACTCGAGGTTTTTAAAAGTTTTCCATTTCAGCGTAGCGTATCAAGTATCCATATCTGTACCGCACTGCACTCGAAATAGTCTAGCTTTCCAATCATGTAAATTCTTTCAATAATGTTAAAATTACGTTTACAAACATGATTGGAAAATTTGCATGCATTCAATTCAATTCCAATTAGTTTTAATTGTGATTTATGCTACTTTATCGTCATTTACAAACGAAATTGCTGGAATGTATTTTATAAATGTCATTTTTTTATTTGTTTATTGACTTTACAATTACAATTACATACGCTTATCTTGTACATAAGCACAAGGTGGACAATTATAAATTTAAAGTTTTCTTAATGTTTTTATAAAAATTGTATTTGAACGTGTTACAAATTAGCATAAGATGGCATCCGGCTCTACATCAAAGCTTAGCATCAACGATTGGAAGCATTTCCACAAGTACTCATACCGCCATTTGGAAATATGGCATATGTGGAGTGGCTAAGGGGGCTTTGCTTTGCGTTTCTATGGAAAACAGGTTTTGGAGGCATCAATCGCCTCATGTACCATGTCGCACACATTGTTCGTCGCACCATCACGTCATGTCCCAATGTCAAGGAAGAGGCAAAACAATTGTTGAAAGCAACGCTAGCATTGTTCGATTAGAAGAAACTACAAAGGGCAAGGTTAAGTAGCCATTGCAACAACCATCGACCTCAAGTGGCAACAAAAACAGAGGGCGATGCGTCAATGATTGTGGGCTCTAGTCAAGGTCCACAACTACGAGTCGCATCAACTTCATCGTGTTCGAGCAAAGGCCGAGGGTATAGTTTTTCAAACCTAGAAACATACCGAAACACAATCGCTAAACAAGACAAGTTGGAATAAAAACGTGCATGAGGAAGCAACTAAGGCATGTGCAAATTTACGATATTACAACAACCTTACCTTCAATATGGTAAAGAGCCCGTGCTGGGAGTATTTGGTAACGACATTGACAGTTGCAGGGAAAGGGTACAAGGCACCCGCTCCTTGTACCCTCTCCAAGAAACTTAGGTGGAAGGTTTCCCAAGAGTGCAGTTGCAGATGCAAATTCAATTCTCAAAGGTCGAAAGAAGCAATGGCACAAGTATAGATGCACCATTCTTTCAAATGGGTGGACAGAAAAAAAGAACCGCCCCCTCATCAATTTTTTCGCAGCTTCAAATGGTGAGAAGATTTTTGAAGTCGATTGATGCCTCTTAACGTCATGTTGGAGGAGGTTGTCTTAAAGGAGGACACTAAGAATGTTGTGCATGTTGTCACCGACAATGCAACAAGCATATGTCGCGGCTAGGCAACTACTTCAAAAGCGGCATCCATCACTCTTTTGGACCTCTTATGTGATGGTTGACCCATTGCCTTAACGTTATTTTGGAGGGCACAGTCCAAGTTAATTGGATAAGATCTGGTTGTAGAAGATGCAAAAAATATAACCAAATACATTTACAATCACCCTCGGGTTCTAAGCTTGATGAGAGAACACGCCAAAGGGAAAAAGCTTGTGTGAGCAGGTGTCACAAGGTTAGCAACTAACATCCCGACCTTGCAAAGTATTTGTAATTTGTTGACAACGTTCAAGCAAAAGTTTGTGAGTCACACACCTTTGGACTCGGCATATTCAAAGAAAGTTGAAGGAAGGAGGACAGCAAAGACAGTTTTTGATGTCTTTGCAAAGAGAGATACAGAGATTCTCTAGGTAACTTCGAACTTCAATTTAAATGTCACATTGATTCCTTTATTTTCAGTTTATAAATGTATTGTCATTTATTTTAATTGTAAATTTGCGACTTCAAAGTTTAATTTGTCTCGTGACACAACTCGTAACCATGAAATTTTTCACTTGATTGGTAGATTAAATAGTTTGAAGAGATTACATATCACACAAGTGCAAAACCTGAGAATCTAAAATATTAAAAACTAATCAAAACCAATACATAAGAGAACACAAATTACCATGTTTGGCTTCAGCAGCACTGCTATCTGACGATGAACCATTAGTATTTAAAACCTGAATTACATCACAAGCATAAATAAATCAATTCTACAACACTTTAGTAAGATCAAAACGTATAATCTAACAATTTAGAATAGCAGGTCAAGGTGATCATACTACGTCGTGCTTCACAGAAAGGTTTCCTCTCTAATTCATGTACAAACCCAACTGAAACAAAGCTGAAAGATACTACAAAACAAATGTCAAAGAAACTACTCCTACAATAATCAAAATTAAGTCGCACAAAAGTAGCATTATACATCACACAAATGCCAGAACCGTAATATGTTGAGCTTTGGCTTAGCCAAATATTATGAGCTATGACTAAAGATGTTCATGTAAAACTCGGGAATTGGAAGGAAACCAGATGGGTTTGTACCATCTACAAAGCAAAACAAAAACTGAAAATCATATCTTAACAATCTAACAAAGCAAATAATACCTAATGCCTGCACAAATATTTCTCTACAAAGCTTTCATGCAATTGTTACAGGCTTGCAATGGTGATTATCTTCATCAGTCCAATAATACCTTGCACTATGAAAATCTGCATTTAATCCAGTACCATTCTGGATGGTTGTGACTGTTATTGATATGCCAAACCCTAAGTAACTCCTGTTGAAGCAGCTATGTTACGCAGAACACTTGTCATTGTGGGATTAATGATAAATCTAGGGCCACATATTCCTGATGAGGCAAATATTGGGCATTACATTCTCTGGAATTAGTGTATTATAACATATGAGATTCCTTCCAAGACCCCAAAACTTTATAAACCTTAGCTTATAGTATATATTCTTCACTTCTATTTCTAGACAAGGAATTAATGATTCGTGGAAATTTCATAGATCCTAATTAATAAGCTTTAATAATCATCATGTATGCCAAGGGTTATCTGTATGAATTATATTTACAGATGCGAATTTCAATAATGTACTATTTGAATTATTTTATCTATCTCACCTAGGTCTAAAGGTTTTCACCTAGTCACGAGATGAAAATATTCCCTTTGTTCATTCCATTCTTCAGATTACAACAGAACATGTGGGAGCACTTCAGCTTATATATCACAGGTATTACTAATTCAAAGTAGGAAATTTTTTATTATTTATATATATTTTATTGTTTTAAATATTTATACATGTAAAGAGACTTATATATTTGTACATGCATGCTTATTTTTTATTAGGGCTTTATTTCAACTCGTGTTGATGTTCCTGCCTTGGATTTGATGCCTGTTGTTTTATTTCTTTTTCCACACAAATCTATTGAATCCAAAATAACAGGGCCTAAATGTTTAACGGAACAATCATTGGTGCTTTGGAATTCAGATCATACTTTTAGAAAATTATGTATATACCATTACCTCTACAATATCGAGTTTGGAATGTATTTCGTTAATGGGAATAGCAGGCAAATGAATGCAAAATCCATGCTTATAAAGAATTTTATATTGTTGACGCAATGCCAATGTTGTGATTGATATAGGTGACTAATAATATTGTTCACATAATATTTTCTCTCTTTTTCCAGACAAGTCTTTTGAATCCAAAATAACAGCACCTAAACATTTAAGGAGCAGTCTGTGATGCTTAAAATTCACATCATATAACTTTTAGAAAATTAAGTAAATACCATTACCTCTACAATAACGAGTTTGGAATGCATTTCATTAATGTGCATACCAAGCAAATGTATGTGAAATCAATGATTATGAAGAATTTTATATTGTTCATACAATCTCAATGTTGTGATTGATATACGTGACTAATAATAATATTCAAGTAGTATTTTGTTTACTTTAAGGTTTGGAGCCATCAAACATTTTTATAGTCGACAACTGTGCAATGAAATTCATCATAGTCACTTTAAAAAATTCATCACTATAAAAACTTAGAGAGATGCAAAATTAATTCGCCCAACAACACTGTGCTTTCATCATGCCAATTGTTATCTTTAAATTCTGTTAATTTCTGGGTTATATAGGAGATGCTAAAGTCTTGTCCCCTTCAAAGAAAATGAAAATCAATTACTATGATACTCATGATCAAAACCTCTTCTGCCATATTTAATTCTCATAGATTTTAATAATGTTTTCCTTATCGACAAAAGATGATTCAAATATGGTTGAGAAGCCTATGCTTCTATTTCTTCTGCGGAAATGTGAATCGCGGATTGAGGAAAGAAAGAATGGAATTGACAGAGTAAGATTAATTAAAATATGTTGTAGTTATTTGCTCAAGTCTTCCCGCAAAACAATCCAAAACAATGCAATAACAACATTAAACAAACAAAATCTTTAGTAGTTAATATAGGAGAAAATATCACTAAATTAGGAGAAAATATCTCTAACAACAATATCTCTAAATTATTAATCTAATATAGGAGAGAATATTAACTATGCTATTTGTACAGGCCATTATAACTATGTAGTTATGGCACAGATAATAGAATTACTTTTATGCAGTTTTATGTGGGGACAAGCTCCCACTATTTCCCAACAATCTAGGATGTCTCAGGGACTTGGGAGTGGGGATAAAACATCCACCCACACACCAAAGAAGTCTAGAAAATGGGGTTGTCACCGGAATTGCGAGGACGTTTCCATGACGTACTCGGCTCTTCAAACGGTTGGGAACACCACATGGAGTACCATGACATTCCTGGGGATTAACTGCCCGAAGTAGATATGTCCCAAGGGTTAACAAAGAACACAACACCCGAAGAAGCAAGAACTACACCACGCCCACCCATACTACTAATTAGGTGGAGTGATGTAACAAATATGTATGAGTAGACGAAGCCTTCTACTCGAACATGGACAAGCTGACACTATCTGCACCAAAATAGTTTCTTACAAAAATAAGACTGTCAACTGTTGAATAAGTGACAAAGATACGGACATAATTTCTCTCAAGAAGATGGCCATGGTGATGATGGGAGAGTCATGCAAATGAAGTAGAGTAAAAGCACTCAAAATGGAGCACACAGCAATGAGGGTAAACAGCAGTTAAAGAGCAAAACCCTTTATGGCTCTGTATATGCAGTGTGACTACAAAATGATCTCATAAAATACAAAACCCACCAAGTGACACAAGAAACTCCAAAATGTTGTAAATCTCTAGAGGACGCCATCAGCAAAAGATATTTGCTCCTAAAAATAACTGCCAAAAAGAAGAGCTAAACCAACTAAGAAGCATCAAAAGGCAAGAGGAGCGGTGAGCGGACTGAGAAGTTGAATAGTGCAGGTTTCATGCATGTAGTGGCCTCACCAAGAATGCTTACAATGCCACAAGTGATAGAAGATCCATCCCAAATGAATACGGATGGTAGAAGAAGATGCCTACATATGATTGGATGTGAAGTGCACAACCGTTGCATGCAAGAAAATAACTGAATGTGCGTGAGGTTGATCGTGTTAAGTGCAGGAGCAGCAAAAATTGTGAGGCTCAAAATTCTCATGAAGAGTAGAGCGAACAAAAATTGGAGCTCTATCATCAAATGACCCCAATGAAATACCTGCATCAAAACCAAAGATGTGGCATTGATTCCAACTAACAAGTTGGATAGGAACAACAATACCTTGAATATGTCTACCAACACCTCCGACAAGGTAACGCATGAAATGGAGAATGCAAGAACTAAAGGCAGTGGTATGCTTCTCAAAGGAACAAAGCAAATAAGTAGGTTGATGTGAAATGTGGTGAGTAGAATGTGCAACAATTGGAGCAATTGGCACAGAAGTAAGAGGTGCAATAGCTAGAGCATCAGATGTAGGAGCAAGGTCAAATAATGATAAAGCAAGTTAGAAGTTGAAACAGTCGTGACTGTAGGTGGCCTAGGAGCAGGGAATGTAGGTATGGTGTATTCATCCGATGTTGTAGGCTAGAAAATTTGGTTTGCGAGGAGTGAATGAGGATGTCCATACCAAAAATGAGGGAGAAAAGGGAATTTTGCTTTCTGATCTCCCTATTCTCTTCTACAAACGTGATCATATCTTCTTGAAGCACACAAATGTCAGCAAACATTTCATTTTTAGCCTATAGGGCATGGAGGTTAGGGCAGAAGGCAAGAGAATGGTGAAAATGAAAATGCATTAAAGAAGTGTTATTTGTGAGGGGGTTAAACAGTCTATCGAACCAGGCCTCACAAAATAATTCCAAGTGACACAAACAATACCTTGCTTTAAAAATTTGTACTAAACAATTATTCCCTTTAAAAGCGATCACATTTTACAAAATAACCCTTTCAAAAAAAAGTTTTCCCCTACAAAAGAGAACACCCCAAAAGGTATGCCCTCCCACAAATGATAAGGCTTTCTTTAGAAATAATAACACCTTCTGAAATTTTGCACCACTAAAAATTAATTTGCCCTATTTTAGAACAATTGCCCATCAAAACAAATTTATGGCCCTCACAAATAAAAAGGGCCCCTAAAACTTGCTCCTCTAAAAATATACTCCCAAAGATTTGTTAGCCCCCTTTCATATGATGTCTTCCCCTCTTTGAAAAAATTGAGCACCATACATAAATAAACCCACCCCTTGAAAGGATATTTAGAGGTGGTAAGGATTGAACCCTGGACCTTTTGAGCAAAACCAAGGTTTCAACAAAATAGTTGTTGCCAGTAGGTCACTCAATTCCTTTCAAATATATATAAGGAAATTTATATTTGAGCCTTAAACTTTTATACAATTTTTTTAAAAGCACATTTAACATGAGGAGGCAACAACTTTGCAAGAGTGGTCAGGTGGCAATAAGTGGCAACGTGTCGATGTAGAAGGTCTGAGGGTTATGGCGATTAGTTTAAGTAATACTACAAAATATCACCGCTTCAAAAAAAAATGCAGTGTCAATGCCAAATGCATGGATGACATACAGCAATGCAGACAAAGTACAGGAACTTAACAACAGCAAATGAAGGATCAATGTTGAACCGTTGGCACGGTTGCGTAGACAATTTGACCTCCACACTCTTCAAACACTTCAACGATAATTATAATGCAACTTCCAATAGATGGGTGTTATTGCACAAGGTGTTACCGGAGAGGCAAAGACCCCACGCGATCCCTCAAGAATCAACTCTAAAATGAAGGGTGCCAGTAAGTTTAATAGTACCAATGCAAATACAAGCGGAGGAGGCCAAGTCAAGAACAGGTCTCACAACCGAGAAAAGGTTCCAAAGGAACATGTTCTCTATGACCAATGCTCATGAACCAATGCCAATACAAAAGGCCATAAATTTTTTTGAAGAATCTCATACCGCTGTTGTAATGCTTTCAAGGTTACGGAGCTAGTTGTAGAGGAAATTGGCCAAATATTATTGCTCAAGGCAAGCAGGTGGATCAAAAGAGAATTCAATTTTTTCTAGTTTGGGCACTCCCTACCACAGTAGCTCTCTTGAGGAGATTCTCTGGTCTATGCAGCCATGATGGAAGCTTTGTTAAGTGATCTTCACATATAGTAGCACCCTAAACCAACATAACAAAGAAAAGAGCTTTTGCATGGATGGATAGAATACCAGAAATTTTTGATAAACTTAAGAAGGTAATAATCACATGTCTTGTATTTTCCATTTCAAATTTGTCACAACCATTTGCGGTAGAGTGTGGTATTTCAGGATAAGGCGTTGAGACCATATTAGTCCAAAAGGGGAACTCCGTTAAGATGGAGAGCATGAAGTTGAAAAATTCAGGAAATAGATTCTCTATTTATGATAAGGAGATTCTTACCATCAAGCATGTTTGGGTAAAATTCAGACATCCCTTGGTTTATGGTAGATGTGTGGCTGAGATGAATTGCAATGGCTTGAATTCCTTCTTGGATCAACATGATTTGAACAATGAACCACAAAGGTGACAAGGGAAAATGCAAGGTTATGATGTTGATATAAAAGGGAAAAAGTATGTAGTTGATCTCTTTTTTAGGATGGTTGTTCTTTGTTCTATTTTTGTCATTTATGGTAATTGGAAGATTTCAATCATGGTAGATTATGCCACGCATACATTTGTTGCTAACATTTTAGAAGGAAATGCAAAAGCACGAAAAACATGTGCTAGCAGATGGTCTCATTTTGAACAAGAATAGAATCGCTCCGGTACATCGCTGTTACGCGGGGACGCTGTTCCTAGATTTTGGTGACGCCCCGGCCGTCCCAAACGTTTCAAGGACTTGGGGACTTGGAGGGGACATCCCCAATTTTTTAAATCTTTCAAAAAAATTCTGATATTTTTACTTTTAAAAAGATGTTATTTTTACCAAGAACATCAAATTATAATCTTGAAGTACCTAAAATACATTAAATACACTTTAAATTCCTAAATATCATTGAAAAAAGTAAAAATATTGAAATATTAATTTTTATGTATTATTTTAAAAGCCATCCCCTTGTCGTCCCCAAAATTTGAGAAATTTTTTGTCGTCCCGAAAACCTTGTCCCTCCATACCCCGTCCCCGTCCCCAAGACTTAGGTAACTATGCAATACGTGAATCCAGGGATAAAAAAGAAGATTTTGAAAGCTTTGTATGATATACCAATTGTAGGCCACTCTAGATCCTACAATATTTGTAGATATATAAGAAAGAGATTTTCATGGTGGAGCTTTGAGAAGGAGGATCTCAAGCACATCACGGAGTATATCACCTACCAAAGAGAATGAAGTAGAGCATGCCTTCCCAGTAAGTTAGTTGCACTCATTGCTTATTCCCCATCAAGATTGGAAAATTATGTTCATTGACTTCATCATAAGCCTTCCTTGTTGGGCATTGTGGCTATGTTGTTGTCATTGATGTCAAGTCACATTGATGTCAAAGGGAGTCAAAGGTGGCATACATGTGTGTATGACGTGTCATCCATTAAATATCATCAAGGTTGATTGGTAGTGTCCTAATTTGGTCATGTAGCATAGTGCATTGGCATGGTTCTAGCAAGCAGGTAGTGCAAGTATGAGCTCCAGAGGTTGTTGAAGGTGTGTATGAGGTCTAACATGTTTAGTGAGATGTGTCAGAGGTGTTTGAGTGTCTAAATGATGAAGAACAGGTCAGATCTTGAAAGACATGTGTTGGTACAATCCATTCCAAGCCTAGGCCTAGACCTGGCACAAGCAGAAGGTATGGTAGCATGAGATATGAAGCAGGGCAAGTCAGTGTGAGCATGTGCACTATATTGAGATTGCAGGGCATGTTTAGAAGATGTCTAAGGTCACAATTCAGGTGTATGATGCATGATTAAGGTCCTTTTGCACCAGAATATTGAAGACAAGGCTAGAAAGATAAGGCAAAACATGGTGTGTGGAGTGTTTCAGTAGTGTGCACGCATAAATGATCTTCTGGATAGTCAAGGAGGTCATTGCAAACGTGTGGATCAAGTTTGAGGTCAAGATTCAAAGAGGAAAGCAAGAAAAGTCATTTTGAACTCTACCGAGCTTTCAAAATGTTATTCCCACTCGATAGGTCACTTTTTTATGCTCACCCACATGTGTGTGTTTTGCATGGGAGTCTAAGTCTTTTGTGGATTATAGGACATGGACTTAACAAGACTTAACAAGAAGAATGAGCTCGAATGGATGTCGACATTTATGAACCATCGTTAACAAGCTAAGCAGGTCAAAATCCTCCTTAAATCCTAGTTTCAAAGCACGATAGGAAAGAAATGCATGGTATGATCTCCAAATGGATTGGGAAATCTAATATGATGACTCGTACATATAGAGGACTTCTCAGGAGGTCATTTTGGTGGTGGTATCATGTTTTAGGGTTATTGATAAGGTACAGAAAAACTTTTTGTTTTTGTGAATATTTGATACTACAAGTGTGTGTTGAAGGTTTCATGAAGAGAAACAAATTGTTTCAAATACCTTGGGATGTATGCTAAGTGCTCATGAAAAGAGATGGGTAAGTTTTATGGAGAAAATTGGAGAAACAGATCTCACAATGTACCCTACCGCTTTTGGCCTAAAGGGCTAAAACCAATCATGATGGTTTGAAATGAGTTTGACGGTTTTGCATTATGTAACAATGTTTCATGAGTTTGGATAACATGTAGAGGCATAATATGATGTGATGAAGCTCTTGGTTTTATCAAGGTAGGTGTATTCTTGCTTAAGCCCTAATGGCCTAATCAACCCTATTAGGCTTGCCAAGAAGGTGTCATGGAACAGTGTGCAAGTTTGTATTCATCATATGACCTATGCATATGAATGCTTGAACATGTTGATGCAATCCCTGGTGATGTGTTCCAAATGTTGGTTGTGCTTGGAAGTGGTCTTGGAAGTGTTGGAGACAAGATTCCTCGAGACAAGTTCCCGAGTCCTAGAAGTCAAGTATGACCAATTTCATAGATGCATGAGTCTTGGGGTCTTGTGCCATGGGTTCAAGGTTCTAATGAGTTGTTCCGCTTAATCGAAGATGTGAGCTTTCCGGTGATATGCTACTTGTGCCATGATGAGGTGATTTGAGGTATGAACCAGCTTGTTTTCAAGACCTGTTTTGAGCATTATCACCATGTTTAAGCGAGGTAAGAGAGATGGAAGGTTTGAGGTCTTGTGTCATGTTTGATGGTGTCTCATGGAATTGGAGAGTGAGTTGGGGTCATGGTGGATCAAGACAAGTTCCCAAGAAGTCTTGACAACATGATTTGATATGTGAAGTTGCTTTATCTTCGAGACTGCTTTTTCCTAGATGTTTACTGCAGAATTACTTATGCATGAAGATGGTATTGAGATCATGTTACTATTATGTGCAGAGCATGTGGAGTCTGGTGAAGCTGTTATGTGCTCTCAAGTCCAAGAAGCATTCGTTGGAGTTAAACCTAGTCTTTTACGCCTAATTGTGGTGCATTGTTTTGTTTAGGCCTATGTCGACCTATAAGGTCTCTTGAGGTGATTTACATGAGAGTATAGAGAATGTTTTTTATGCCGACATGACCGACCTTAATGATCTTAGCCGACCTTTGGTCATTTATGGGGTGTGTCAAGTATAAAAGTGAAGAGTGATAGCTCATTTGAGCTAGTGGAGGGTATGGAAAGATGAGCGAGTAAGAGGAGAGTGTGAGAGTGTTGTAGAGAGTCAAGAGTGGAGTTAGGAAGAGGATGAGAAGCTAAGAAAGGTAGAGAAGAAGGGCTTAAATGTCATTAGACCTAATCAGCACATACTGATGCAAGTTTGAGCGAAGCGGGAGAAGGCATGTTTTGAGAGAATTTTGAGTGGATGGAGTTGAACAAGTGATCACAATCAGTTGGTGGAGCAACAAGTACTTCAAGTGATCTTCATTTCAGGTGACTCGGTTGGTGCTTGGTCCTCTTGGGAGTCAGAGCCTCCTCAGAGGGTATAGTGCCTCACTAAATCAAGGGTTGGTGCTCCTTGTAGAGTTGGTGCCCCACTAAACTAGCGGTTGCTACTCCTTGTGGAGTTGGTGCGTCACTAAACACATCCCATGTGATGTGTAATATTCACTTGAGTCCTTTGGGTTGCGTAATATATGCAGAAATTCAGTAGGTTTTCTTCCCCGGAGGGTTTCTTGTTTAAATATGGCGTCCTTGTGTTCTCTCTTGTTTCATGCTTATGTGGATGGTTCTTATATTGCTTGATGGTTCTTATATTGCTTGATGGTTTGCTAAGATAACTAATAAGCTCACATTGGTTTATGAATGTTGTATGGATACTTTGAATAATGCATGCAAGTTAAGACAACTAAGGTAAAAGTTTGTAAGGACGGATTCGCCCCCTCCCCTCTCAGTCATTGTGCTTCCAACATTCCCAAGGTACATGGTAGAGACTGCATTTATGTTATTGGGGATAGGCTAAATAAGTATTCATACTTCTTTGCCATTTATCTAAAATTGAAAGCACGTCATATCGATGAAGTATATCCTTTCACTCAAGGTTTTCTACACATAAGGGTGTGGGATCTAGGTGATATCTCAAGATCTATCAAGAGTAGTAATAGCCAATTACGGTTATACGGCAAAGAAAACAAACCAAGGGCCGCCATTATCAGACTTTCCAATCTTAGGACTGTTGTCATAACAGATTCCAGCTGCTACACTATACCAATTACAACCTTACAAGTGTTTTCAGTCACAGGGTTGCTGATTTTTCAGGGTCTCAACAGAGATATGCTGATTGTTACTGTTGTGAAAAGATTCCCAGTCATTGATTGTCTATTTCCAATCTTTGAATTGTTGATAGCAATGATTTATGCAAACAATTTTCAGCATTGTTGCTATTATATTATTTTCACATTGTTGATTTGCGAAATTTCAGACTTTAGACTGCTGTTAGCAGCCAAATACAACTTCAGGTTTGCAGATTTAAGGAACTTTCGTTACACTATTTCAGCCATGGGATCGGTTGGAAACAATATTTTCCATCGCCATTATGTTTCATAATCCAAGTGAGGATCTAGACTTGGCCATCACCATTTTGTTTCATAATCTAAAGGAGGATCCACACTTTTCAGTTCATACGTATATTAGAATGGCGTAGCAAAACCAACTACATCACAAAAAGGTAATAGTAACTTGCGTTTGCATCCTCATGATCCATTGTTTAAGGTCAACAGTCAAGAAGATAGTTCACTAAATAGATCAACATATAATATTGCACATGTTTGTGGCCATCATGTGGAACAATTTCATGATAATTCACAATCAAACTTGGGGAGGCAGAGTTATTCAAAATATGGAATTGTAAGTGCCCAAGGATGAATTGGAATCCAAGCATTATAGAGATCAGCATTTGGGGAAATTCTGAGCAATTGGGCATGCAATTGCTTGAGACAAGCATTTTTGGGAAGGACGGACTGTCATGCCCCTTTTTTCAAATAAAGTAAAAATAATAAAGTTAATATTTTTAAGTTGTCAAGTAACTCACTTTTTATTAAAAAGGTGACAACTTAATATTACTTTATTATTATAAATAAAAATAAAGGTGACTTCCCAAATTAAGCAAGTCAATATCAAATTAGAATATGGAAAGTTAGTTTGGAGGTTTTTCCTTAAAAAAGTGTCAAGCGAACTTAAAAAGCGTTGGGGTCGTTTAGAAGTATATTTTTGCCATTATCTATTTTTACATTGAGAGTTTGAGTAATTGCTTCAACTTCTTTTTGAGGGCAAAACCCTCCATTGCAATCAAATTTGAGGACAAAAACCCTTCAATCTCTAGTGCAATGTTTTTAAAATTAGAACCAGACTGACTGACCGAGGTTCGGACCGAACCGACCAAAACCGGACCGGTTCAAGCTTAATGAACCGGTTTACTAAAAATACATAAAATTTTATATTTTTAATGAAAATAATATATTTGAAAGGTTAAAAACCATAATTCCAACAATTACACACAAAATACCCATAGTTTGCTCCATAGATGGAAAACTCGCCAAAAACTCGCCGAGTTTTTAAAAACTCACCAAAAACCTGCAAAACGGTTAAATCGCCGGAAAACTCGCCAAAAAGGAAAAAAACTCGCGAGTTCGTGGGTAAAACTCGCCCAACACGGTTTGCAAACGCAGGACACGGTTTTCACACACAAAACCACTTTTTTTACACGGTTTTGGCTCTTTAAAAAGCCCTCTACTCCCTCATTGTCACTCACACAACCATTTGAGCTTGCATTGCTTGTGTTGAGTGGATTTTGGAGCGAATTCGAGGAGAGAATTTGGAGATTTGCATTTGGAGGTAGGTTTTTTTAATTCTTTGAAGTTTTTCCAAATTTTGTGTATATTATTTAGGTTTTATAGATTCCTATTGTGATTCTAAATACATGTAATGTAAAATCGAATGCTTGTAATTTTTTTATACTCATTTGCAGCCAAAGGTATGTATTTTTTTTTAACGCAAATTCATTGTAAACTAGTTAAATTTTATGTATGTGTATCGTAATCGATTCGTTTTGTAATTCTAAATAAATGTAATGTAAAATTGAATGCTTGTAATGTTTTTTTATTTATTTACGCAAATTTGTTATTCAGGCACGTTTTGTTTTTAAAATTAAATTAGGTTTACATTTTCTAATTTTTTAAATGTGCATTGTGTTGCAGATTAGAGCTTAACAATGGCATCAGGTTCGGCATCTGAATCACTAGCAAGGATGTTCCTCCGAACGCCCTTTCCATAAAGCATGTAAGTATGTCAGACGTGGAGCTAGTGAGGGCGAAATTTTTGCACTTTCTGTAACAAAAAAATGAATGGAGGCATCAATCGTTTGAAATATCACCTTTCAACTATTGTTTGCCGAGATGTTACGGTTTGCCCCAACGTGTCGGAAGAGGCAAAGCGAGAGATTAGAGCAGAGCTGGCAGAGTTAGAGGAGAAGAAACTAGAGAAGGCAAGGCTGAAGGCAGCCATAGCACAAGCTATTAGACCTGGGGCTGCAATGGAAGAGGATTTAGACGATGATGCGGCAACAATTGTGGGCTCTACTCGTGGTCCACGCATACGAAGAGGAAGAGCCGAAAGAGGCACATCTTCATCGAGTTCGAGCAAAGGCATACCGAGTTTTTTTGTGGCAAGGAACACACCTGGAGCACAACCTTCATTGGAAGGTACAACCTGGAACAAAGATATGCACGAGGAAGTGGATAAAGCTTGTGCAAATTTTTGGTACTACAACAACAACTCGTCGTTCAATGTGGCAAAGAGCCCATGCGGAATTACTTGGTGACGAGCGTGGTTGGCTGATTGCTGGGCAGGAAAGGGTACAAGGCACCCTCTCCAAAAGATTTGAGTGGGAAATTACTTGAGGGTGCAATTGTAGATGCCACTACCATGCTAGAAGAACACAAGAAACAATGGAAAAAATTTGGATGCACCATTCTTTCAGATGGGTGGACGGATGGAACCGCACCCTTGTTAATTTTTTAGCAGCTTCAAACGGTGAGATGGTGTTTTTAAAGTCTATTGATGCCTCTAACATAATAAAAAATGCAGAGAATTTGAGTGTTATGTTAGAGACAGTTGTATTAGAGGTTGGTGTACAGAATGTTGTGCAAGTTGTCACAGACAATGCAGCAACATATGTGGCAGCTGGGAGACTACTACGTAAGAGACATCCATCACTCTTTTGGATTCCTCAGTGCAACTCATCGCATTGACCTTCTTTTGAAGGACATAGGCAAAATTGATTGGGTGAGGTGGTTCAGAAGATGCAAGATCTATAACGAAATACATATACAATCACCCTTGGGTTCTTAGCTTGATGAGAGAACACACAAAGGGAAACGAACTTGTTTGAGCCGGTGTCACAAGGTTTGCAACTAACTTCTTGATGTTGCAAAGTATTTCTAGTTTGTTGACATCTTTGAAACAAATGTTTGTAAGTCAAGCATGGCTAGACTCACGATATTCAAAGAAAGCCGATGGAAAGAGGGTTGCAAAGATAGTTTTTGATGATATCTTTGCAAAGAGAGCTATTGAGATCATCAAGGTAATTTCAAACTTCGATTTATATTTCATTCCTTTATTTTAATTTGTTAAATTATAAATATATTGTTCTACTTTTCACTTTTTTATTTCATTTCTAATATGTATTGTAAGTTTGCAATCTTACATTGTAATTTGTGTGTAGGTTTCAGAGTCGTTGGTGAGAGTTTTGTGTTTAGTTGATGGGGAGCAAAACCGCATGGGGTTTATATATGAGGCCATGGATAGGGCCAAAGAGTCTATCCAAAACTATTACAGGGGGGATATCGCCGATATGGTCCCTTTTGGGAGATTATTGATCGGAGGTGGAACAATAAACTCCACCAACCTATTCATGCAAAGCAGGTATTACCTCAACCTCAAGTATTTCTACTCCGACAGCTTCACAGATGTGAACGAAGAGGTTATGAAGGGCCTTTCAACATGTATTGAGAGGATGATACCGGATGTTGAGACGAGAGACCTCGTCATTTTTGAGCTGCAGAGTTACAAACATGCTAGGGGGAGACTCTTTTCTTCAGTGCTAGCTATTCAAGGGAGAACCACACAGTCACCAGGTAATAAAAATTAGAATGTTTACCAAGTTACTTATTAGTTACAGATTTGATTTTATTAATTAATTATAAATTTTTGATTATCTTGTTTGTAGGTTCTTGGTGGGAGGATTGGGGAGGGAATACCCCAAATCTTCAAAAGTTAGCCCTCATAATTCTATCTCAACCTTGTAGCGCTTCTGGATGTGAACGCAACTGGAGTTTGTTTGAGGCCATTCACACGAAGAAGCACAACAAGTTGACTCAAAAAAGGCTCAACGACTTGGTTTTTGTGCAATACAATCTCCGGCTTCGCACAAAAAAAGTTGAGGCCACATCAGAGGAGCTCATTGATTTGGATGAGATAGATCCATACAGTGAGTGGACTGGGCAAGAAGAGGAAAACCCTGCGTTCACAGCGGACGAGATTGCTTCTTTTGAGAGGGAGGCTATGGAGGGAGAAGCACTAGCAGGACTCGAGGAGATATTGGATTGGATGACATCTTTGGAGGTGATCTCCAACATGCAACAGAGGAGCCACCAGCACCACCATCTAGTTCCATGATCGAGCCAGATTCGCAGCCTTCTAGGAGGAGCGTGGAGACGTAGCCGAGTGTGGGGACTAGTAGAGGCACTAGACCCTCTCCCCAATTTTTCTCTAGATTGGGGAAGAGGAAAATGTAATTTATTGTATATTGTAACTTGCATAGATATGAAATTTATGATGATATTTTTCAATGTCAATCATCATAAATTCATATTACTTATCGATCCGTTGTCATATTCGCATGATGATGCGATTTTGTATTGTATTTGTGTTCAAATCTAATAGAAAACACTTCCCCAACATTTTATGGGTTCATTTGATACATTTTTGTAGCTATGTTGCTTAAAGTTTTTTTTTTTAAAGAAATTTGAGTATTTTTAAGTCTTGCGAGGATTGGCCGAATATTGGCGAAGTTTTGCCGAGCGAGTTTTTTTGGGGTCTGCAAGCAGTATTTGGATTTGGCTGAGTTTTCCTACTATGGTTTGCTCATGTAAATAGTACCATAGTTGGAATACTCGCATTCGGCAAATACTCGGCAGAGCCCCAAAAAAAAAACTTGGCAATATTCAACCAATACTCGGGAATACTAAGCAACTTAAAAATACTCAAATTTCTTTAAAAAAACATAAATTTGCAGCCAAAATCGTGTATTTGCAGCATTTTCTTTCATTATTATTAATGCTTTCTTTTTGTTGGGAACTTTACGATAGCATTCGGTCTTGTGTCTGAGGATGCGCAAATTGGAGTGTAAACACAAAAAAACTCTTAAAACAGCAAATAAAAAAACCTACGCATCTGTTGATATGTGAAATCAACATTTGAATAAGCGGGTTGCGACCAAGTGTCGCAGTGAGACAATTAGTCCAAGCACGGAGAATACTCACGAGTTTTTTTATTATTGGTAAATAGTTTTTTGAAAGGGACTATACCCTTATACAAGAAGGCTCAAAAAGCCAGATGTGAACAAATAAGGCACAAAGAAAAAGATCAAGATCGAGGTAAAACATGAACGCCCAGTAGCAGGAAACAACCTGCTCAGAATAAAACCCAAAACCAATAGCAAATCAGCATAAAAACAACTGATTTACAGCGACCAAACAATTGCTGCCCGACAAAGAAAGTGAAGCATTAATGAGCAGCCGAGCAGCACTGGGAAACTAACAAGGCGGAGAAGCGGTATTCTTGGAGAAAAGTTTTTTCTTTTTACGCACCGTTATCCAGCCTGTAGAAGCCTCCGCAATTGGAGGATTAAATAAAGGAGGCGTATTTTCCTTATCCTCCATAGATCCAACTGGGACAATGGAATCATTATCTTCTTTTGTATTTTCCTTTCTGTCAGCAATTGAATGAGATTCTTTGGCACATTCAACAACTGGAATTTCCAAAGAGGGGTTTCAGACAAAATCATCTTCAGTATCTATATTTGAATCCTCTTTGGCTTCGAAAATCAGGTGTTCTGGGAGTGCATTTTTCCACCAGTTGTTTTTTCCATTTTTTCTCTTTTCCATTCCGCAAACATCAACAGTGTGTCCGGTAGCAAAACACTTTTTGCACCTAAAGGGCAAGCCTTCATAATCTAATGATTGTGTCCAAGTTCTGTTTTGGACTTTAAGCTCTATATTAGCAGGGAGATTTTTGGATGTGTCAAGCTCAACAAGGATTCTGGCGAAGGTTGTGTGCGTGAAATCAATGGTTTGGGGGTCAATGAAAAGGATATGACCCAAAGTATTTCCACAATAAGCGGTTAGACAAGCACGGTCCCGAACTGGAGCGGTAAATGGGGCGATCTAATCCAGGCATGGTTTTGCTGGCAGCAAAGGATTTAGTGAGTGGGTTAAAAGATGGGAACCAGGGTTTCAAAACCAGGTAGTGGGATTGAGAAGCCCAAAGTTTTTTAGCTATGACTTCCTTATCCCTGATTGAGGAAAAAGCAACAATAAACGTACCTTTTGCACATGGATAAAGATCTAGCTTACCAGATAGAATCGGGATCCAGTGCTTTGTAATCCAATCATGGAGGGTAGCTAGGTTTGGCCAAAGCCCGCTGAATCTCCCGATCAAGGCATGCTCTTGGTAGAAACGTTCTGAATCAAGGACTTCATCCCCAAAAGAAACGCTAGGGTTAGTAACCGTTGGGGTCATGGGTGTGATGGGACTCATCCCCTACGTGAGACTCCTGCCCTATAAAATATCCTTAAATGTAGTCGATCTGTTTGAGTTATTATTTAGGACATGATTCACATCATCCCTAGTATCCGGAAAGCCTGTCGTAGTGATCTTCAGGTGCAGATCCACTGAAGAAGATCGGTTCTTAGGTTGCAGAGGAGACCCGCCTTGAGTTTTGGAAAGCTATCTAGTATTTTTAATTACTAATCTATCTACAAGCGACCAAAGCTCATGATTCTTTCAGAAGATTGCAAGAAGTTGCTTGGTCCAAAAAGGTGCAAAAATGAATTTTATGAAAATAAGAAAAATATTGCCATCAATGCGTAGAGCTCGAGAAAATATACACTTTTAGAAAACACGGCAACTAAAATGGAGCCACATAATGAAAGTTATGGTACATGCAAGTTTTTGCTGCTACATCTTCCCGGACCATTTCCAAAAATGGCAAAAAAAATTCTTTGTGTTTTCTTCACCAAAAATCCAAAAAAGGAAAGAAATGCCAAAAAAGGAAAAAAACCTGACTCAGCTGGTTCAGGATGAAACCGGACCGGTTCGACCGGTTTGGTACTAAACCGGTCGGTTCCTTACAAAACCGGTCGGTTCGGTACCAAACCGGTCAATCGGTCCGGTTTTTTAACCGGTTCATGTCTAAATATGTTAAACCAATCGAACCAGCCAGTTCCCTGTCCGGTTCAGCCGATTTTTAAAACACTACTCTAGTGGTGACTCCAACCAAGAGTTGTATTTGTGCATCCAGTCGGAGATTTACAGATTTCAGCTAGTGCATCATCAAATTTGCAGATTTCAGCTAGGGCATCGTCGGATTTACAGATCTCATCTAGGGCATCACTTTTTTAAGGCTGATGTCATATTTTGGGGGCATTCTAGGGCTGATGTCATCAATTACAGCGTTTTCCAGCTTTGACACAACCCTTGGGAATTTCAGTTATTCGTAATCTGACGTCTAAACTCTAGAGCATATTTTGAGTTGGTTTTGGTGTGGTTTTCAATTAATTAGCTAGGGCTTCTATTTCTGAAAATAAATTGTAAATCCAGCTAGGGTTTCAGTGTGGAAAAATTCTCTAAATTGTACCTGGTTGTTTGCAAATTAAATAAAATAAAATTCTGGGTTGCTGCCATAAATTGTGTTGTTTAGAAATTCAGAAATTAAGGGTAATTCCAGTATTTTATTTCCAGCGGTAAGGGTTTTTGTGAATTTTCAGAATTTTATATTTTTCTCTATAAGGGTTTGCTGAAAGATATCAAATTCTAGGGTTTGCTGAAAATATCAGATCTAGGGTTTGTTGAAGAATATCATATCTATAAGGGTTTGTTTAAAATTTCTAGATTACGATAATTTTCCCATAGGGGACCATCACAGCAGGTTGTGTGGATGCCACAGCAGCAAAGACGGACCGGAGAGTGGCAAAAATAGCAATATACATATCCATCATTTCAATTATAAATCATGCAACGCCATTCCAATAGTATCCATGACCATTCTGAATCTCATAGCATATGAAGAGCAGGTTGGTTTGGGGTAGCCGCAGCTGACATGGAAGGGGCAAAGATCTATAGCAGAAGGGCATGAGCTCCAACAGCAGATTGTGAAGTTCCAAATCTTTAATTATATTGCAAATCCCAATGCCTATGCGATTCAATTATAATCATACATGGCTGCAGCCCAAATAACCATCAACATTGCAAAAATAAAACAGATGACAAAAAGTTATAGTGCAGGCTGCCAAAAAGTAAAGGCGGAAAATGATTATTCTGAAGAATTTGAAAAAATGACTCTGGCTGTACGGCCAGCATAAATAAGGCCATAATGTAGGAGTGATTGGCCGTGCAGATGCACTCAGAAAGGGATAAAAAAATTTAAAAATTCTAAGAAACATAACTGGTCAATGTCTAGGAAGATGGTTTTGATACCATATCAGAGTATACAATACTCTCATGCCAGGATCCCTTCAGCAAACCATTACCACAAAAGAACTAATCCATAGACACAGTAATTGATCAAAGTTTCATTATTGCCTCAATATTTACAGTCAGTATATTTTACGAAGGAGTTTCCAAGTTTAAATACCCTGGGAGGCTGTTTCACTCCAACCACTTGGTTGTTGTGAGCAACCTAAAAGATAGGAGAATCCCCTGAATATGTTCACTTAATAATTTGTACGTGCACAATTACTTTCAACTCCAACAATATAGAAACAACTCCCTAGTTTAAGCTAAACTCTTGTTGTAGTGTGAACTAACACAAAACTAGGCTAGATAGATAATAACTAGTTAATCTAAGCCTAGTGTGAACATACACAACTCCAACACCCTGCCCTGGAGTCTTAGGTAACAGTGTAACTATGCTTTAAAACAAACAAATATGCAAGGACCATGGGTAATGTAAAGTTTCAGCAAGGATTATGAGTAATGTAAAGACACATTCTAGATATTAATAAGAGTCTTTAAAACACATGCTTTTTGGTGTCTCTTCTATGTGTGGTTGTGGAGCATTGCATATATATGGTGATATATATATATATATGATATATATATATATATATATCTGTGTGTGTGTGTGTGTATGTGTACGTGTACGTGTACGTGTACGTGTGTGTGTGTGTGTGTGTATGTAAATGTATATATGTAAACATATATAGATATGTATATATATATATATATATATAGACGTATATGTATATGTAAATGTATATAGATTCACACACACACATACACTCTTGCATTCAATTTTCTTAAGTCATTTTATCATGCAATGTCAACTTTATAATAACTCGAGTATTGAGAATTTTCACCTTACTAGGTTTCTAAATACCAAAAGTTATATACATGAAGTGTCTAACTATTAACTAAAAAAAAGTTTCTAACTATTAAAAACAGTGCTTCTTAATTAAATAATTTCCATTTGCATATAATATGATAAAGATTATAAATATCCAACAAGTAGTGATGTAATGGAAATTGGTGTCTCTTGTTAATGAGAGGTCCGAGGTTCAAATCTCAATCCATGTTAAGGCACCCCACTACTTAATGGATTCCCCACTGATGGTGCACCGCACTAAACTCTAAAGCAGTTCAATCCATGGGCACAACATGATAATGTGGTGTAAATGATTAAATTGCCATCCTTCGTATGGATTCATGGCAGTGTGGGTTGGTGATCCAGTGTACCCTTAGCCAAACAAAAAAGAAGTATTTATTATAATTAAAATCATAAATACAATGCTATATTAATGCCATTTATTGTATCGTATTTTTAACCTGAGTACTTAATTATAATTTACCGAGTTTAAATTATGATCTTTTAGTGTATAAAAATATTTTAGTTTTAAATAATAGGATTTGTTATTATTTCAGTATCGTTTTCTTTGTTATTATTCGATAGAGAGTTAATAAAGAAACCAAACTATTGAATCCACCCTTAGGGTTTAGTACGTTAAGATCCCATCAGACCACATGATATGCAATACTGAAGGAAATTGATGTTTATGTTCATCATTACCTCTGTATTTAAAATTCCAGCACTTTTGTCAATTGAATCAATCTGTTTTTCTTTTGACTTCAGTCCAAATTTTGCACTTTCTTGACCTCTAAGCATCTGATCATTGCAAGTCAATACAGAATATCATTCTCATTCAGTCCCTCAAAAGGATTTTAGAAAACACTATTCATTTAGTCAATATTGAGTAACAGAACTA
The DNA here is from genome assembly GCA_018340775.1 of Taxus wallichiana var. yunnanensis. Lineage (NCBI taxonomy): Eukaryota > Viridiplantae > Streptophyta > Pinopsida > Cupressales > Taxaceae > Taxus > Taxus wallichiana. Next base: position 49,807,763 of record CM031234.1, read on the forward strand.
CTTAATAGCTAGGTGGGATGATTCTCAAGATTCATTGACCGGTAAAATCCCCCAAAATTGGAATGAATAATGCATGGCATGAAAACCCACCTCGCGTGGATCCTTCAACTTCTCACAAAGTTCATCAGAACAGATATCAAAAATATCCAACTCTAATGGATAATTTACTTTCTGCATGAGTACAAGCATATAAACACGGTATAAATTATAATTAATAATGGAAGACTAACCACATCATATGAATGAATAAGATGTCTAATGTCATCAGCAACCCACCCTCAATATTTTCGCTTTTTGGTTCGACTCTCTCTTCCAAAAAAACGGACAAACTGGACAGTTAAATAACTGCAAAACAATAATAGTAAATGTTAAAATGCTGATCATTTATGCATATTAATCCCAAATCCCTTACCTTAAAGCCCCAACAAATGAAAATACTTTTCAAATGACCCACACAGTGCATCTTACCTTGGTAAGCTGTTAATGCGTGATTCTTTCAAATACACTGCAGTACGACCTAGCACAGGTGACACCTTTTCCAATTCAGACTTCAAGCCCTGTATACAATAAACGCAACCAAACTGAATATTTTTTTCTGAGAAAGTGTATTTAATCAAAAGGTTTATTTTACTTTTTCTCATGGACAAATTTAAAGTATTTAATGCACAGAATTACATTAGAGACAAAAAGAGGTGTCATCTGTGAAGTGCAAATTTACCAATGCACTCTTACAAATGTAGCTGTTAATGCAAGTACCTGTTTTTGTCAATGAATTCTTCCAAAACTTTGATTAGAGTGTTGAGACATGCAACTATGATACATTTTCAGGAAATAGCATAAACAAATGTAAAATAATTTTCAAAAAGGATCGCATCTCCAATCTCTGAAATGAAAAATTCAAGCCAGAGAGAAAGAATTTATAAAGATGAAAAGTTGGAAATTGGATTATGCAGGTTTCCTTAAGCACACTATACAAAGGGAAAACATAGCCTTTGGATATATTTGGAGACAGCAGATGAGAAGGATTTCATTACTCGAAAGAAAAAGGTTGACACATACACACCTGAAAAGTATCCTGCCAACTTAAATTCTAGACATAATAGAATATATGTAATGGTCACAACAATTATTAGTTGGTCGTTATGATTTGGTAGTTACAAGTTAGTTAACAGTTCCAAAATCAGTTGATAAAGTACAATTTAAATGTAATGCAGACTTAAACATTAATGTATGAAGCATTGCTCCCAATTCTCTCTATGTTCTCAAGTGTTTTAATTCATCCGTTCTTTATGGTATTCGAATCCAAGGTGGTGGGCCTCTGGGATTAACATCACAATGTCTGAGAAGCACAGGAACTTGACAAAGCCAAAGCACTAGGGCATCAATGTAGGAAGAGGAGGTTTATCTGAAAGAATGACAAGTTTATAAGAGAATCTGTCCGGTAGTGAGTAGGGACAACCTCAAATGCATTGATATGCTGTAACAGCCTGAACATCACAGATCACAATCTATCTGAATTGTTTGATTTCCAGACCATATCGAGCTGTCATTCATATTAAAATCAGAGATGCATGTCTGTAGAACAATAGAGAAGGATCAGATTCTGTGTATATTGCAGTTCTGAGAAGTTTCAAGTTCTTTTTTTCTAAACAGAGACAAATCAGCACCCTGTAGTTTGTTGCAATCCAATGAGGTTTCAAAACACTGCATGCAGAGATTGAAGACAGAAAATTATCACAAAGAGCCTGAATAAGAAGAAACCCTTGAGGTAGTTTTGAGGCAATTCCAGAGACATATTTGCAGGAATAAAGGTAGTTTTTAGGAACTTATGTTTTCATCGGGCACAGATTCTGTTATTTAGACTGGGCAAGTCTAGTTTTTGTTTTATCCAAAGGACGTAAGTAGAGAATATATTGAAAATGGCAGAATTAATCATTTTGTTCTTCACCAAGTCTCATAACGGTTTAATGGTCAGAATTACACCATCTAAAAAGGACAGCCATATTCATTCATAGAAATTTGATTAATGATGTTGAATAATAACTTGTTGGCGGGTAAGTTGATGTACACGATCTTGAAAAAGATGGGGATCTCGAGATAAAAATAGAGACAGCCCTGATGCTCTTAAACCGTTGTTGACAGATAAAATACCCCACATTTCAGTGCAAAAATTGCATCAAAAGTCTCCTGTAGGATGAAAGAAAAAATAGTACGCTTTGAAACAGAAAGATGAATTAGAGCAACACCATGCACAGAAGAAGAATGGGCTAATTGATCATGCCACTCAACTCTTGCAGCATGTTGAAACCCCTTCAGAACGATCATCTTCATCAACCGAAAAAGCTGCTATTGTAGGGCAAACATCAAAACTCCAAGTAAATCTAGATATTCCTATATTTGAATGTAGCATAGATGGTGTTGCTCTAGATGATTAGAAATAAGACTCAATTCAACTAGTCAGTCATTCAATCAATGGAGAGTTACATATAGGCATGATCTCCTACGATTGTGGAGTCAACCTTATTACAATCCATCCCTAATTTCACTCAATTGAATCTAATCTAAAGTGAGTTGTTGCAACAGCTCACGTACTCACACACCCACATTAAACAATATTATAGCTAATAACATTACTATGTGATGTACCAACCTAATATTCACAACTTTCCCCATCTTAGTACGAACTAGGGAAAGGAAACATTACACACATACTGGAACAAACACACATTGATAGATGGGAACACATCAACCAATCAAAAAAGCAAATTTCATCGGATCAGATCATATCACCAATTCAACAGGGGTAGCGGGAATGGCCTTACTACGCTTCTGTTGTCCTACTCTAATCAGGAAAACATCACCATCCAATATATTATCAAATGTGGATGAGAACATTATTACAATCCAATCTCTGAAAATGCGAACAATGTCAAAAAATTGTTCACATCTCAATCAGCAACAAGTGTGGCATAGGCCTCCACTTCGCTAAATTTATTTGCTACTATAAGTGCGGCTTGGACCTCCACTTTTCTTCTCAAATCTGCTCCTCCGGTTGGCAAGGCCTCACCGAGCAGGTACAAATCAACAAGTAGGGAAATGTCCTCACTATTTCTTCAATGGGTATTGCCCACCTTACTCAATCTCACATTTGCAGCAGCTGCAGGCAATTGCTGCCATTTGATCACGAACAGCAAAAAGGTCTCCGCTGCCATTGGGTATAATTCTTTGCTTTAGTCTTTTTGGCATAGGTTTTACATCTTCTATATCCGGAGTACATTGTCACTAAAACCAATGACTGACAACTCTTCAGATGTGTAGACGTTTGGGCTCATATTGTTTTGTCACTATTGCAGCATGCAACCATTATGTTAGCTGCAACTTTAATAGGACTCCTTACTCTGTTTCCTCCAACCTCCTACGACCTTAGCTCAACAAGGTAGGTTGAAATGCATGTCGATTTTGTACAGCGAAAATTGCCCCCGACAAAGCCAATATACTCCTTAGGATGTCAAATTCGCCTGATATTGCATCCTTTACAAAGGGCATGAATTTGACTTTGATGTTTGATGACATACTTTACTTGAACCAAGAGAACTAATGACACAACTTATTAGACTAAAAACCTAAAGATTTGACGCTTCACATAAATAGTATTTGTCAAATTGACAAATTTTACTATGACCAAACAAACTAAACATTGCAAATTGAATAAAGAGTAAAAGACTATATACGTTAGAAGAGAAGAATCTATAACCTTAGAATTTTAAAACCACAAATTAATTTGAATAACACCACAAATTAATTTGAATAACTTTAAAAAACACAAGTTATATAAAAAAATATAACCTAACGAAAACTAAACACTTTATAAACTATTATGAGTAAGTAATAAATAGAAATAGACCTAGTAAACGAACTATATATTCCTTACCGACATATGCATGGAGGGTGCACTTTTTGATGCCATGTGCATGGACTATGGAGATCATCTACAGAAGAGATGTGGTCAGAAGATTGAAGATTGATGCACAGTGATAGAAACTAGAAAGTAGGTTTGCATACTCAGACGAATGAAAAGAGATACATGTGAATAGTGATCAACAGAGTCTTTGATGCCTGTTTTTTTCACAAGTTTTTGCTGATTTTGCATGCTGCACGAAGGAATACGGAGCTGAGCTTGCATAGCATTGTATCACACTAAACGGATGTGCACATGGAGATCAAACTTACACGGGGTTATCAAAGAATTTTTCTAGGATTGAAAAGAATCGGACACAGCATGATGGAACAGTAGCAAAAAGGGTGTATGTGAACCTCCAGCATTGAAAACACGACAGTCTGACCATGGGGTGGGCAGAATTGAACGGTGTATTGATCACCAAGGAACCGAGATGAATTCAAAGATGCTCACCAAATGATGTCTTCAGAAGGCCGACATATCACACGAAGGTTTGGATCTAACACCAACAAATAGCAAAATGCAAGACAAATCTGTGCGGTCAAACTAGTGATGATGATGCACGCATCACACACAGAATTCTGTAAAACAAAGCATGCACAGAAGGCTATTGGTTTGTACTATACAGAAGGTGAAAAAGCCCATGGCCGTAGCTGATGGCCATAGCTGATGAAGTCTGGCAATACATTGATGAATGCATGCAGGATCAATAGCTAAGACTGTAACAAACATCCTCAACAACTAATAACTAACAAAATACCTTAAATACTAGAAGACTACCTTAAACAACACTAAATAAAACATCTCGCATCATAAAGCTACCATCCAGAGGGGCAATGAAGGAGTACAGCTTCCCCTGCAACATTATAATAATATTTCATTACAGGCACAATTAGAGAGACTACTTTGATACTAGATTAGAAATATGACTCAATTCAACTAGATAATTATTTAATCGACGGAGAGTTACATATAGCCATAGGCATGATCTTCCTACAATTGTGGAGTCAGCCTTGTCACAAACAACCATTACTTTCACTCAGCTGAACCCAATCTAAAGTAAGTCATTATAACAACTCACACAATAAAATTATAACTAATAACATTACTATGTGATGAACTAACCTAATATTTCCAACATAATTAACTTAATCTAATAAGCTCCGACTATGTCTTCCATCCATCTTCTAATTCAGAAAAATTACCCTATTGAATTCAAGAGTTTCTTAGTCTATGTAAAAATGGTGGAATAGCTACTGCAGTAACCATAAGGATGATCTTATCCCGTAGCATCCTGGAATATTTTTTGAATACTTGAAAGAAACTTATCAGCCTGTTGCAAACTATGATGACCATCATATCAAGTTCTCCTAAATTTGTCGAGTTTGTGACCAAGTTGTCCAAGAATATACCAATACTTTCCGTACCTCAGCTTCCAAGAAACTAAGCATAATCGGATCCAAAGGAATAGGTTGAGCTTAACCAACGTGGATTTCTTACATATCTTTTCCTTAGAGGAAGTCTACAAGCATGCATGCAAATTTGAAGTGAAATATATGCGTACGACCAAGAATTATGAAGCTAAATCTTTGGAAAAGCTGCAGAATAACAACTCCAAGTGTAGAGCAAATCCAAATTCCAAGCAACAAGGGAAAGGACCCCAGGAGAATTTTCAGAAGAAGAATATGCCACCTAAAGAGAAAAATCAGAAATATAAAATTGGCAATTGATGCATCAAACACAATTCCAGCAGTCACTATCCCAAGAAAAATCGGACTCGAAAAGCCTTGTTTGCACAGCTAGAAGCATCGAGTTCTACCATACAAGCACTACACAAAGGCAAAAAAATCATGGAATTTGGACCTTGTTCTACAGTAGCTACCACAAACATAGCATCATCTTCAAATTTATATCCAAAGGAGGTAGAAAGATTGATCTATTCTCAAATGTGGATCAATGGACAATCAATAAATTTCATTACTAACAATGGGAAGCAGAAGCGCCCAATTTCACCTATAACATTTCAAAGATTGGACTTGCCACAAACATCTCAGGTGCAACCATACACCATTTGATGGTTTATCTTGTGTTCAAAGAAGTGCATCACTGTTCTGTGTCACTTGGTATACAAAACCAGGTTTTTTAAGATGAAGTCATTTGTGATGTAGCACCAAGGTTTTTAAAGATGAAGTCATTTGTGATGTAGCACCATTAGAGGTATGTGATGTTTTACTTGGGAAACCAATTTACCATCAACATGAAATCTATCTAAAAATTCAGAAAATGTTGTCATGGATGGTGGTGAGTCGTGACAATAGATACACCATACCAGAAGTAGTCCAAAGGATTTCCCTCGTCAGTGCCAACCAATCCAAGAAGCTAGTGAGTTCTAGTAAGAAAGTTGTGCTCTTGATGCTATAAATGGCTCCCTTGCGGTACAAATGAACGTTGTGTGTCCTTGAGCAAAAAGACAGCAATTGAACCAAGTATTGGAAGAATACAAGGACTTTTCCATTACCTCATTGGATTGAATAAGCATTGTGCGGTAAAAGATACTACTGATATAATTATGGCACTATCACATCCTAATGCATCGCCATATTGTCGTTCATTCCTAAAGAATGAAGACATCAAACTGCACAATCATTAAGTTGTGAATAAAGGACATTCAAGCCCAACTCCTCACCTTGCAACACACCAATTTTGCTCATGTGAAAGAAAGATCGCACATAAAAGTTGTGCAACAACTACAGCACCTTGAACAAGATCACGACCAAGAACAGATATCTACTTCCAAGGATACAAGACCTATTTGACTAGCTCATTAGTGTCAAAGTTTTTGATACAATCAATCTTAAGTCATGATATCATCATACTTCTGTTGAAACTTTAAATGTCTAGAAACAAAATTGAAAGCACAGTAAGCTTTCCTTGAATGGTTTTATGCCCTTTGCCTTGATTTCATCTGCAGGGATGATGAATGACATTCTATGGACATTCACAGTCTCAATTGTTATTGTATATCTAGATGGCATACGTGTCTTCAGTAAAACATGGAATGAACACTTGAATCGCATGGAGCACGTGTTCAACACTATGTGGCAGTATCAATTGTATACAAATCTAGAGAAATGTTCATTTGCCAAGAAAGAGATACAATATCTTGTGTTCATTATTGACACACATGGAATACATGTGGATTCAGCCAATGTCAATGTCTCATTCAAGAATGGCCTACAAAAAGACACTCATGAACTTTGCGGTTTATTGGAAGTGTCAGCATTCTATAGGAAATTAGAACTTTATTTATCCCACATCGTGTGGACTTACCAAATCACCAGAAGCGGTGCCAAGGCAAATTTTAGACGATCAACCACACAACAGAAAGCAAGAGATATTAAAGTGCAAAATCTATTCCACGCTAGTGTTCACACTACCTAATCTCCAGCGACCATTTAAGAATGAGACACGGGCATCTAAAGTGGCACTTGGGGCAGTCTTAACTCAGTTTGGTCACCAAGTTATCACGGTGAGACATTCACTACCATAATAAGAAAATATTCCACATACTTTCATGATCATTATGCCATTGTTTAAGCATTCAAGGAATAGAAGCACTACAAATTAGGAACTAAGACCATCATTTATACACATTGCAAGCCATTGCTGCTCTTGCAAAAATAAAATAAATTTAAGTGTGGCATCAGAAATAGTCTTCATATCTTCCAAAGTTCCATTTGAACATTGGGCATATAAAGGAAAGTGTCAATCCAGTAGTTGATTGCTTAAGTCAACCCCCAACCCAAACTCTTCTCTCAATGCTCGATGCATGTGGGCATGAAACCAACATTAGCAAAGAACATATCAATCAGATTCGAACTTTGCAATAATCTAACATTCATTGCATTGCGGAAAAGAAATTTCAAATTACCACTTGTAGGATGGGCTCTTGTATCATTTGTGCCTCGTGCGTGACAAATGAAGCAAAATGTCAAAATTTAATGTGGGAGGCCAATTTCAGCAAGGTTGCAAGACATTTTGGAGTCGAAAAGACCATTGCAGTAGGGAATAAATATTTTTTGAATATCAAGCATAATAAGGGAAATGTCAATCTAGTAGCAGGTTGTTAAAGTCAACCCCCAATCAAAGCTCCTCTCTCATTGCTTCATGCATGCAGACACGAAAAAACGCTTGGCAATAACTGTACTAATCATAATCAACCTTCGTGAAAGTCTATTAGTCATTGCATTGTGATAAATCAATTCTGAATTACCAATGGAAAATGGAATCTTGCATCATCATGTGCCACATGAAGCAAACCATCAAAATTCGACAAAACACCATCATGGTAATAAAGAAATGTTTCTTTTGGTCACATATCAAGATAATTATTGCCATATACATTAAAGTTTTATTACATGTGCTATAGCCAAGGATCTTCTTTCAGAAATTACCTACTACCAAGCATGGTCATGATTGTGTACATGTTGTAGTCGATAGATTTTTGAAAATGGCAATGTCGGCATTATAAAGCTATCCCATCTAAGAAAACAATTCGATTTTTCTTTCAAAATGTATGGGTTCACTTTAGACTACCATCGACCATCATATGTGATAGAGATACCAAATTCTTGCACATGGACGGGGAAAGCATTGCATCTAACAGTCATGCAGAAGAACCGGAACGCGGAGAAGCTCTCATGATGAAAAAGGTGTTGTTGAAGCCCGTGAAGGAAGAAAATGTACCCAAATAGAGAAAATATTTGTTCAAAACCATGTGTAAATTTGGAGGTAAATACTGCAAGGTTATAATTGATAGATGTAGCGCAAATAATCATATTTCCAGCGAGATGGTTTAAAAACTTGGTCTGAAACGAATTGTGCACCCGAACCCATATAAGATGTCATGGATGTTAAAGGTGCATCAGCTGCTTTCGAATGAGCAATGCAAAGTGCGTATCAAGATTGACGCATATGAAGATGAAGTCTTGTGCTATAATGTCCATGGACGTATGCCATGTGTTATTTGGTCAACCTTGGTAGTATGATAGAAAGGTGGTACATAATGGTTGCACAAATACCTACACGATGGTGAAGGACGGACAAAAGTACACACTGAATCCTTTGAAGGATATAAGTGTACATGCGGAGAGGCTTTTGAAGATATTGGCAATTTCGTGAAAAGAATTTATGAACACAATCCAAGGGGATAGTGAATGTTTTGCGTTCATTTTGAGGCTTGCAAAAAAGACAGGGTAAGGTGAAGCCGCAAACAAAGGGGATCCCACGAGAAGTGAAGGAGATTCTTGGTGAGTATATGCATATCATGTCAAAAGGACATTTTGGATGGTTTACCACCTGCATGCAATGTCAAACATCAAAGGGACTTATTACCACGTCTAGTTTACCAAGCAAGGTTGCATATAGGTTGACACCTAAGGAGAGAGGAGATGAGAAATCAAGTGCAAGAGTTGTTTGAGACCACATTGATCATAGACTCTATGAGCCCGTGTGTAATACCTGCAATATTAGCACCGAAGAGAGGAGAGTGGAGAAAGTGCATTAATCCCAAATCCATCTACATAATTACTATCAAGTGTAGATTTCCATTGCGGTGCATGGATGCTTTGATGGAATGTTTGAGTGGAGCGCCATATTTTACGAAGATCAATCTCAAGAGTGGATACCACCAAATCAAAATCAACGAAGGGATGAGTGGAAGGCTTCTTTCAAAATGCATGACGAATTGTGTGAGTGATTGGTCATGCCATTTGGGTAAACCAATACACCAAGCACATTCATGCAATCTGATGAGTAAAGCGTTGAAGCCTTTCTTAAGTAAATTTTTCATTCTTTATCGGATGACATTTTGATTTTCAGCAAAACAAAGGAGGAATACTTGGTCCATTTGCAGAAATAGTTAGAGCATTTACGAGAGAATCTATAGGTGAATATGAAGAAATGCATTTTCATGTTGAGATCATTGGTGTACTTGGGATTTGTGATATCTCAAGAGGGATTGAAGATGCACCATGGGAAGGTGTGAGATATATTGGTTTGGTCGCCGCCTTCAAGAATGTCATGAAGGCTCGAAGCTTCCACGAACTAGTGAGCTTCTATAGGAAGTTCATTAGAAGAATCAATGAAATTTGTGCACTAATTCGGAGAGGTGATGTGGGGAAACAAAGGGTAGTTTGCATGGACCACAAATGTTGAGTATGGATTTCAGAATCTGAAGGTCATAGATAGCTAGTGTCGACCTTACCTAATGTCAATAAGGTATTTCATGTTGATTGTCTTTTGCAAGTGGAGTAGCCATTGGAGCTATGATGACTCGGGAGGAAGGCCCATCGCATATTTTAGTTGGAAACTAAATGATGCAAGGAAACAATATTCAACTTATGATCAAGAGTTTTACGTCACAATGCAAGCTCTAAAGAAATGGAGGCACTACTTGTTTCCTAAGGAGTTCGTGTTGTATACAAACCACCAAGCACTATAATTCATCAATAGTCAGGCGAAGCTAAATCAAAAACACATGAAATGGGTTGAATTCTAGCAGCATTACTCATTTGTCTTAGAACACAAAAGTAGGAAATCAAACAAAGTTGCAAACGTGTGGAGCAAAGATGTGTCTTAGTAAGTGAGAGGCAAGTGGGAGCATTAGGGATCAAGACAATGAAGGAACTTTACGCGAAGATGAAGATTTCGAAGAAGCAAGGAAAGCACGTGCGCCATGGATAGAATACTTCGCAGCACACGTTATTCGAGAGGCACACAATTGTGTGTGCTATGAGGAGCAATGAGGGAGAAATTGATCCAGGAGAAGCATTGTGGAGGATTTTCCTATCACTTTGGAATAGATAAGACCTTGGCACAGTTGAGTGAGATACTTGTGGTTGTGGATGGCTACAGATGCGCACAAATATGTACAGAGATGCAAAGTATGACAATTAGTGAAGGGGAAAAGTTACAACTCATGGTTATATCAACCACTACCAGTACCTAACGAACCATGGGAGCATCTGCGTATGAATTTTCTTTTGGGTTTTCCCAAAATGCACAAGGGTCATTATTATATATTTGTTGTTAATAAATTCTCAAAAATGGCTCATTTTATTGCTTGTAAGAAAACTAATGATGTTACACATATAGCTAACTTGTTTTTCATAGTATTTATGCGACTAGAAGGACTACCACACAACATTGCATTTGATAGAGTAATTTGCTAGCCACTTTTTGGCGAACATAATTAAAAATGAACAAGATGTTGCAATTTAGTTATGCATAGCACCCATAGACAGATGGCAAAATTGAGGTTGTCGACAAGAGCCTTGCCGTTTGTTACGATGTTTGGTAGGAGAGAAAGTAAGAACATAGGATTTTGTCCTTGCTTAAAGCGTAGTTTGCATATGACTCTATAAACAAGCAATGGGAGGCAACCTTTCTAGATTATTTATGGGATAAGTCCCCAAGGAGTTGTCAAGATGCGGGAGTTTCTACTAGAGGAAGGTACAAGTGCGGAAGTTGCCAACTTTGCGCAAGTATGTGAAGAAAGTGCACGAGCAAGCATGTAAACAATTCGAACAAAGTAATGCACAATACAAGGAGCATGTAGACTTAAGTAAAAGACACATTGGGATTTAATTCTTACTCATCCACGCAAAGAGAAGTTCCCTCAAGGAATGTATGATCAACGCAAGTGGAAGAAGATTAAACATCTGCAAAGTCTCAAAGAAATTTGTGAAGAATGCACATGAGATAGAGTTATCATAAGGGAAATACATCTCACGTACCTTTAATGTAGTGGATCTATACCTATATTTCAAAGGGTAGATGATGCGGTCACATTCAAGGTTCCCAATGGAGGGATGTCTTACTCCACACAACTTGTGTCGAGTTAGATCTCATCAAGTAAGATCTCGTGCACAACTCTTAACAAGAAAATAACAAAGTTTCTCCATTAATGTAAAGAAAGATTACAAACTTAGGCACAATAGTTCAACACTCCAATTATAGTCTCATGAGAAAACTCTACAAGAATTCTTCTAAGAATTACAATCCTAGACCTATCCTAAACACGCAGAATATGCGAAGCTTCAACAAACCACACTTGGTTCACACTCTCAAAGGAGAATTGTTCCATTCCTTAGTTTCAAGTCGTTGCCCCTCTCTATTTACATGTTCGCAATTCCCTTCTATTTATGTAATTCATGGAAACTTCAAGCGGGAGAACAAGATGCCTCTTGCAAAAAAGATAACTTCAAGAATATTCCTCAGGTCGCCTCTATCTCCCATTGATTTGTTCTGAAAGATGCCTATTAAATCATCCTTTTGGTCCCTCGTAGTGATAGATAGATCAAGATCCACATGTGCTCCCTTATAACTACGTCCATGTTGACAAGTGATTTTTAAAACATAGATAAGATAAGATAATTATATTAATGTCCAATGAACGACAACAAAAGTAGGTCAATGGGATTGTACAGTACAATGTAAAAGGTGCCAGAAGGGAGACCCGAAGTGGTTATCCAAATATTAAAAGGAGAAAGAAGAAGAAAAAGAGGAAAGGAGGAGAAGCAAGAGTCGTCGTGGCTAGTAGAGTGTAAATGGATGAGGCTAAAGAGGACGATAGAATCCCACCACTTATGTTGTTACCTAGCATCCGAGGCCAACTGAAAGTAGCTGGCAATATGCCTCTGTCTTGTAACTGAAACCGTGGGAAGACTAGGACACCACCTGTCTCGAAAGAAGGGCGAGCAAAACGGGCTCTCTGCATTCTCCTGGACGGACGCAACCTTTGAGAGGGGACCCCCAACCGAGTGCAATCATGAATACCTCTGGACTCAGAGGTAGCCCCCAGGGTCCTGACATATCTGGTATCGAAGTCCAGGCTAGTATCGAAGTGCCTCTTGATGCCCCTCACCGAGGGAAGCACCGTAAAGAAAGAAGTAATTTGTAGAGTAGCAGCTCGTCTGGGAGGAGACTGAAGGGTCTCATTCCAGAGCCTGAGAGCCTCCTGCAGGTAGAGAGCAAGACACCGCTGATCACGATACTTGAAGAATGCATGTATGGTATTAGATACAGTGCTGGCTGATTTTTAAGTCCCCCGATATGGATACGATTGGATACAAACATATATATAGTCTAGGCATGTTATATTTAATACATTATAATAATCTAGTTTATAAAATAAATTAATATTTTACAAATTTTAATAAATATATTTACATAATTTTAAATTTTAAATTTTAAATTGTAAGCAAATTAATACATAAGATTGAAATTACATGCAAATTATGCACTCCTAGCCCACAAAAAATTTGGGAAGCTGAGAATTTTATTTTAAGGGTTGAAGTCCAATGGTGCAGATGATGATAAAAGTGTGTTGTCACATCATCCACTGGTACAAATTCCACGAGATACCAACAGGGTTTACGCTTGGTTCAAGTCTCGGATGAATCAGGCAAAATGCATACTCCTCAATGCTTGGCACTAAGCCAAAGAAGGTCGATTATTCATGCACCCGATACCAACAGATGCTAAATTACTCGAAAGAATCTAGATGTTTATCCTTCAATCAAGAAAAAATGCAGGTTGTGCAGGTCAAAGAAAAATCAGCAAAATGAAAGAAAAGAAAGCTGAGTAGGCCAAAGGAAACAAATAAAATGAAATCATAGCAGGTTGAGTAAAGCCAATGTGAAATTTTTAAGAAAAAAGTAAATCAACCCTCATTCACCTCCACATCCCCATTTATTGCTGCTTAAATTCATTTTAGAAAGACATCTACAAATTTGTATTAATACCTTTTAGAGAAATATATAATATACAACTTAATATAGGCTAAGAAATCAATATAAAGATATTAGATGTCGACAATAGACTAGAGTAATTGTATTGATAACGATCTTTGATATCTCATCATATCTACGATCCAGAGTACAAAATATATTTTAAGAAAACACTTAAATGCAAGTCTTGAAACAAGTACTAGTCTCCAACACATGTGTCAAGTAGTCGGAGACAACTCTGCATGCAACACTACTTTGAAGGTTTTTCTTTTCCTTTTTTTCAAAATATTTTTTCATAACTTTTAAATCAGATACAGCTACAGTTAGCCAGCATACCACATCTAGTTGCATCTGATACAACCCAGTTAAGAGTTCATATATGGAGACAACTGAGTATGGTAACCAGGCTGTATCCAAGGACCCATACACGTGTATCCAACACATATACACACGCCCTAGCAATAGAGGTGCCGTATCCTGTAACCCTGGAACTTTTAGCTAAGCTATCAATGGACTGCTTAGCCCAGTTGGCTCGAGGGGAAATGTTAGCCTAGGTGCCTTGGAAAGGTGTTGTTGATATATTTTATAGTTTATACACCTGTATAGTTATAAATTATAACAATGCACTTGATATTTTATAATTGATAATTCTTTTAAACAGTTTAATAATTGGAAACACCAATTATTTGCTTTACTGCTTATCCACTCAACTATCTCTTGCATCTTTCTATAAATGTGTGAGTTTTTCAATTGTAAGAGTAAGAGAGTGCAAAGGGTTCTACAGATTTATTTTTGACATAATAGAAGTCTTCTTATTGTGTCGATTCCGTGTCTCTAAGAATCTATGTTTGAGTGTAGAAACATATTTGTGAAAAGGGTGACTCCTCGTGAATTTGACCAGTTAATACCAGAATTCAACATACTCAGTCTTGATTGTTGCGGTTGCTTGCTCTCCTATCTACTGTTAGCTTAAGTGTCTAGGAAAGGTGGTGTTGGTGTATTTGATAATGATACATCTTCTATGGTTATTAAAATGCACTTGACATTTTATTATTGATTATTCTTTTCAATAATTCGATAATTGGGAAGACAGAGTATTTGCTTTAATGCTTATCCACTCGATTGTCTCTTGCATCTTTCCATAAATACTTGAGATTTTATCAATTGTAAGAGTGAGCGAGAGCAAAGGGTTTTATACATGTATTTTTGACATAACAGAATAGTCTTTGTATTGTGTAAATTAATTGTTTTTATGAATCTATCTTTGAGTGTAGAAACATGTTTGGGAAAAGGGTGACTCCTGGTGAATCTGAACAGTTAAATGTCAGAATTCAACATGGTATAACTCAATGTGTTGTCAAGTCGTCACATTATTGTGAAGAGGGCGTAAATTCCTCTTTTCTATAGTGTTTTGGACCAGATACGACTCCACCACTGTATTAGGAAAAGTCCAAAACTTTGAGAACAATTTTTGTTTCACCTCCAATCAAGCCACAGCAGAGGAGAAACCAGTATTTTACACTTTATTTTGGATTCAAAAAGGTTAGTCTTAAAAAATGCATTTTTTCGAATAAAAACAGCAAGCAAAAATATCAAAAAATTATTTTGCAATTTTTACAATGGACACTTCACATCACCCTAAGAAATTCTATCTATAGTTGTTCTTGGCTGACTTGGAATTTGTGTCAAAAGTCTAATTCTCAGTTAGGGATGAAACTTTACCACATTATTGATTTATGGCTTCCAATCATTTTACCCTTCTGTGACAACAGCAGATTTAGCTTCCATGTTATAGCTTTGGGCCTTCTTAGAAACCTTCCGAAAATCAACCTCTCCATTGGCCTGAAATTTTTCCGGCATGAATATGTTATTCTTCTAAATATTTTTTGTTTCTATCAGAAAAATGTGATTTAGCCCATAGATTGCTATTTCAAGGCAATTCATGTTTCCTTGAGCAAACTTGTTCAAATCTTAACTTCCTCATACAAAAATATTTATGGATGAATTTACTTTTAATCTGCATATGTTGCCAAGAGGAATGCAGTGGTACTCAGTTTTTAATTTGGTCTCATTGAAAACAATTTTCATAATCTTGTGCTTTGGGCCTTATTTAAGGCATTGTGGTATACATTTCATTGTTATAATTTCTTTAAGCAATTTGAAGGCTTCGGAAAATGATGTAATAATGATTGCTCAATTGTATGCAGGTACCTCATCATGCCCATTATTAGGCAGGACTCATCCTGAGGATTGTTTAATGTCTCTCCATTCTTAATGGATTCTTTATGGCTCTTATCTCTCTCTGTAATTTTGAGCATTGCAACCAGATGTTTCAGATCAATCATGTAGATTCTTTAGATTTTTCACCCAGTATTTGCTCCCTTTTCCTGCAACAACATTTTTGACTGCATGTGGATTAGCTCGCCTCGCTTTGTGACAGTGATTCTTTGTCGGAGTAGGGATTTTAGTTCACTCATGCAATTCAACAGAGCTCACCATAATTGGAGCAAATGTTAATTGTCGCCTCTTGATTCCAGTTTACTCAGACAATGTAGTGCTTCTTGAGATCATCATTAGATTCAACTTCATACTCAAGCCGACATTAAAGACATATCTTATACCCATCCCATTCATCATTTTGGTGGGGATTGGTTATACTGCTGCTTTGTTTGATCCAAAGTCGGTTTTGGTCGTCTTTACCAGGCAGATGCTATTCTGATTATACATGGATACCTGATCAGTTCTTTGTTACCAAGACTCATTCTGAGAGATGTTTTAGTCTCATTCCTTCAAGTTCATCTTAAAAGAGGAAGTTGGTGTATATAATAATTATACCACGTGTATGGTTATTAAGAAGCATTTACTATTTTACTACTGATTATTACTTTGTATAATTCAATAAGTGGAAAGATTTGAGTCTTCCTTTATTTCTGTTTTAAAACACATGATTTATTCCCTTCCTAGCATGCTTATCCACTCAACAGTCTCTAGTCTCTTTCTATAAATGTATGCATATTTTTCAATTGTAGGAGTGAAAATGAGCATAGGGTTGTAAACAATTGTTTTGCATGCTAAAATAGTCTTGTTATTTCATCAATTGTGTCAATCTCAGGTCTCTGAGAATTTGTGTTTTTATTGTTGAAGGATTTTTCGGAAAGGTCGACTCTTGGTGAATCTCATGAGTTGATTTCAAAATTAAACATTGTAGCACAACATTAATAAGTAGTAAACAAATGTCTCCTAACATCCAAGATTAACTGCAGTCTTACTAAACAAAAGAGATAAGTACCATGTTCCTCTCGAAAGGAAATCAATATAAATCTTTAAAACTACTAACCACGCGGTGCAGGAATGCTGATTATGCTAGCTATTAATTAGAGATGAAATGTAATATCTCGTGGATATGAGATGTATCCGCATTTGATGTCATCAAAGGAAACACTATCCTCAATCAGTACTCAATCTGCTATGACTATCATAATAGAGTGTGCAACAAAACAGCACACAGGAAAGCAAAGAGAATTGGAATAATTAACTTGCTAAGAAAAATACACACACACACAGATATATATCAAAACCAGTCGATGAATAATGTACTATATGCATTTCACAGATTAAAGCTCCAGCTATAGAAACTGCAGCCAAGAAATTCCTGTGGATTAAGGATGTACATAATGCTTTGATGAAATTGCAAAAGACAAATAAATGGATGCATGTGCGTCAGAAATAGAAGGGACAAACTGATGAATGCAGCTTTAGAAACTTAAAGGCCTAGGGATCTACTTTCAAAGCAGGATAGCTTGTAGACAAAATAAAATTCAAAATTCTGGGAAAGGTGTTAACGAGATCCGTTCTCTGAGGAATACACATTTAACAAAACTTAGAAGAAGGAGCTGAACATACCATTTGTTGAAAACCAAGTATAGCTGAAAAAGGAGGTTGTGTGTTTTCGTTGGGCCATAGATGACTGAATGAAATTCCAGAGAAACAACCCCAGAGGTAAATTGATCTATCATATTTTCTCTTCAACGAGGCTATCTGGAGAAATTGACCCACAAGAGTATAAATGTTGCAACCTTTGGTTTGAACAAGTAAAATACTTAAGAGGTCATGAAAGGATTTCTAGTGTTCAGAGCAGAATAACCTGGAAAACTGGAGAAGTGTTGTCCACCAATATTTTAAACTGCCAAGGAAAGCTGGAGATACAGAATCTAGGTCCTCTACAACAATAGATTTTTGGGAACAGATTTTTCCTAGTCAAAGGGGATCGCATTATATTTGGTTCTGCACTACAAATAGAATAACCTTCAAGGATAAGAGGAACCACTAATCTTCCCAATTGTCTACTGCACGAGGAAAACAAGTACAATCAGGAGCAGCTCTTCATTACAAGAATAGCTATGCATCCAATAATGTGTATATTATGTCATGCAGAATCTCGGAAAATTATGAGTTAGCCATACAAAGACAAAAATCCATATTCATGATCTAAACTCAACACATAACAAAGCAGGCTACACAGAGCAAAGGATATGCCGCAAAATTAAGGTCATGAAATATATACAAAATCTTAGCTACAAAGTTCTGACTATATATGCTGTCTAGAGAATGCTGTCTCTCACATAGTTGAAATGTTTCAGCATCCAATAAACCCAACGTTTTAGACCAGTTATGCACATCATTAAGGTTATCAAAAGTTTACAAAACATCCAATAAACCCAACGTTTTATCAACAAAATTCAACTGATTAAGTAATGAGAAAATAAAATACTTGATCAAACTAAAATTATATTGTAAGAATATATAACATTTCACGCTCTTGCTCTACGCAAAGCTTACATGTTTAAGCCCGTGATGTAAATGGTTGACCTCCTGAGATATGTGACACTTTAATGAGAATACTGACTCTGTTTCCAAACTCTCCTCTCCACTTTCAGCACATTGAACCCTATTTGACACAAGCTCCAGCATTAGATTCTGATTATTTTAAAATGTGGTAAGCTGTAACAAACTTATTGACCAAAATGAAAGTATTCAGATAAAATTAAACCATAAAACACCAAACATGCATGTGCAGTTTTAGGTGACTCTCCCGGCTACAATTTCTAAATTCTATTTTGGATAATTCTATTTCTGTATGGAAAACAGCATTATGACCCTAGCGAAATTCAATTTCATAAGGGAAAATATTCAAAAGGAAAATAATTATGAGTTTTCTTTGATAAGGTAATTATCAACACAATGTAAAGGAGAAAGAACGTTTCTCATCGAGAAGTCGTTGGTCATCGTAGCCACTTTTAAGGAGGCATTTTCAACAGTTGAATAAACACCAAAAAAATTAACACTTTGAAAAAAAAGCATATGCTATTTGACCATGATGCATCTCAAAAACAAAAGGAAACTCAATCTTCCTCTCTTGTGCATATTAAAAATCATAACGTTTTAAGGCAACACGGTCAGAGAAAAGTAGAGTGCAGGTGGGATTTTTCCAGTTGTAGAGCAACAAGGATGGGAATCTTTTGCAGGTTTATTAGAACAGGAGAAAAGTATAATTAGCATTAGTGGCTATTCTTCCCCAACTCTTTCCCGTGATTTTCAGGAAAACCAATTCTTAAGAAGGAAGCCCAATTTTCTCTAACTCTTTCATATGAATTTATTTTCTTAAAATCGTAGTGGCAGGTTTAGTGGTATCACATAGAGGAAGAAATGTTATCCATGGACATAGTCGCGGTGAAGAAAATGTGTGCCGGAGTAGTGGCTGTCATGACGAGGAAGAATTGTGGGCCAAAATGTGACTAATCATAATAAGTATGCCACTGCTAAACAAGTAGCAGAAACTAAAATTTATTTTTATACGTTGGTCAGCTATTCATATCTCAGCTTCGGATTAGCCACAAGTTGGCATACATTCTTTGGGTTGTTTATATTCCAATGTATCCTAAAAGCTGCAAAAATCTGAAGGTCCCTATGAAAACCAAAAATCACATAAATCAACCAATTCAGCCATCAATTGCATATATAAAAACAAAAAATATAAATTCAACTCATTGCAGAAGAAAAACGCAGGGATGATATCAAGCTTCAAAACCAAAAACAAAATACAAGAAACAAGTATAAGCTAAAGCGGAAGAAGAACTCCTTTCTGTTTAGAGACTATATTACAAATTCTATTTTACCCTCAGACACCTGGAAATAACAAGGGCAGCATACCCACGTACTGATGTACCGGGTACTGGTACTCACCTGAAACATTTCCGAAACTCCAAAACAGTCCCAGGTAGGGCTCAGCCATACCTGGGACATTTCTGTACCATTTCAGCAGAGCTTCTGTTTTTTAAAAGCTAAAAAAAGGAACAAAAACACTAGATACTTCTGTTTCAGCGGTACTTGAGGAAAATCTAGATGATATATTCTAGATTCTTGATTATAATTATGTGCATATGAAAATTTAAGCATGTTGAATGTTTTGAACTTTCATGAATACAAAGTATTTTAAGTGTTTTATCTTTTATGGACAAAAAATGAGTATTATGTATATATGTGTGTGTGTGTCTGTATTGTATGGACATTTCTGTGCCATTTCGTAACCAAGGGTTTTTTCAAAATTGGTGGTACCCGTACATGTATTTGTTTCCTGGCAACCTAGTTAACCTTTCAAAAGGGTAAAACCGAGCAGAAAACACTTTCTGTCACAGTTGTCATCCTACTGCATGTATGTAAACTATAAGGACCCAGCAAATAGAAGTTTAAGTAAAATACTTTCGTCTCTATGAAATTTACATATCCTAAAATGGAGCTGTCAAAAGAATTTTGTATATTGGTGAGATTGAAGACTCACTTGCTCATAAAGCTCAATCCCAAATAACTGCTTCACAGCTTCATCATTATCTCTGCAAATATAGAAATAATCAAAACAGAAAATTTACCAGCAATAGTTTAAAAGAGCTTGCACTATAGAACAAACAGTTGAATATGCTAAACTACAAGAACTATCATATGAAAAACAATTTTAAGAAAAAGTTCAGAAGAAAAAAGTATAATATAAGTTAAAACGTAAGGTAGTAGCAGGCATGGCACAATATAAATTACATTGTTTAACTTTTGAAAAGCAGATCTCAAAACATGTTAGGCTTGAATGGATTTTCTCATAGTTTTCTCTTGCATCAAACATTCAGTCAAGAATTGGCATGACATTGAAAGTTTGAAGGCACCATTTCACAATATTTTCTGGCGCCTGTTATATATCTAAAATTATGTATTAGATTTTGAACTCTCAAGAATATGTATAATCAGCAGAAATTATACAATCCAATAAAACCATTAGTTGATTTTTTCTGAACCTTTCCTTGATACATTCAATGGGCATTGGGGAAAGAAAAGCCATGCAATCCATGGGTGGGTCACTCTAGGCAGTCCTAAGCTTTAATTAATCATACAAGTATACATGGTTTCCCCTGCTACCATGACATCTACTTAAGTAACAATCTACTTCTCAATTTCCCAGATTCAAGAGTGTACCTGTTGAATGGTAAATGGTAATTGCATTTGCAATCAAAGTATATAATGCCAAGCTCTAGGGTTTTAATCCAGAATAACCTCTCAAAAAGGCTCATTCCTTTATCCTAATGCTTCCTAACACTTGCAAGGTAAAGAGAGAGCGAAACAATACTTAAAACATAAAAAAACAATGCACCAAGATGGATTTGATCATCACCCAAAGGAAACATTAACACACAACAGATATTATCCCTACAACGTTGTAAACAAGCACAATGAACCCTAGTTAGAGGTAAGGAATGTAATGCTGCAAGAAATAAAATATAGATCTAACCATTCCCATGAAACTCAAACCACAGGCCAAGTATTTGCAACTTCTTCACAAGATACACAGTTGCATAAATCTTCAAAGAATAGGAAGCATTGAATTGTAGAAAATATAAATCTTAATGCTATGAAATATTCATAAAGGAGAGTGACCAACAGCTAGAAAAACTAGAAGCTAACAAATAGAAAAACCAACAAAAATCTTATAAATATTTATGTTGAGTATGATGCCAATATGGGCACTGATTAGTTACTGAAAAGTATAAGTTTTTGTGTTTTGGTGTTTAGGAGTTTTTTGGAAAATGTGTAAAAATATATTTTTAGAATTCTATTTTTAGACTGGAAGTGTCAGTTAGAGTGTAGTTCACTAGATGTGCACTTAACTGAGTTTGAATCATTATCCATTCATCCCCAAGAGGTGGGGCGCCATTTCTATGTTTAGATGACTAAATTTAGTCTTATCTTGATCCATTTCTATTATTAGAAGAGATTGGGGTGCCTAGGTTCACTAGGATGCATGATAGGTGTGCATGTGTCACTTAAACTAATTTTGGCTTCTTGCATGTTGACCATATATTAGTAGTGGATGATATTTGTCATCTTGAGCATATTTTTAGTCGTATTTAGTTGACTTTAATCACCTCAGCGGTGTAGGTGTTACTATTAGTCTTTTCTTTTCATGCAAGTTGATACAATTTTTATTGTAATGGTTATATTAGCCTTGTTTATTATTTAATTAATTTAATGTAAAGTGGAGCGAATTTTTCAAGTGGTTGAGCTTTTGGCAATGTGTTTAGCTCTCATTTAATTTGCAGGCATTCGATTACACATACCAGCATGATTTGGATTCATTCGTGGAGTTATATAGTACATATTTTGTCATCAATCTCACATACAAACAAATTAGTTTAATTGTTAGTTAATCTAAGCAAGATTGGATGATCACTAGCTTCATTTAAAAGGATTTCAGAAATGAATTGTATTCCTTCCGCATCAAAACCTTCAATTTATAACCTAACACAGCAAGGCGGCGGAAAAAGTGAACACAAAAATCCCAAACTCTAATCCACAAAAAGATATAAATAATTGCAAATCACAAAAAAATTGCATTCACAGACAACTATCTTAAATCTTCATATGGGTCATCCTTATCTACAACCCATGATCGGCATTTCAGCTCCACAAATAACCAATGTGAAAATTCTCTTATAAAATAATTTCCTAGTTTCAAATATTTTTGTCTAAATAAAATTAAGGCACACAAGCCCTAAAGAAATTTAAAGCAAAAGCTTTATCCAAAGGAATATTCTTCACCCTTTTGTATTTAATAAGACTTTTTCTCCTACCTTTTATCTCCCTTAAGAGATATACCTAGACTTGTATTTTAATGAGGTCTTACCTCTTACTTTTAATCCGCTTCCTTATTTAGTACACGAGGTATTACCTCATTATCCTTTTATATGGGAAGTAAATCATAAAGAACATTTAAGGGGTGTGCACCCATGAAGTCTTCGGTGTTAAGATTGACTTGTGGCTTGTGTTCATTAACATCGTATAGCTCGTCACTAACTCTCTCATATATATTATATATTTACTGTATTTATTATTTTGATATTTATGATTAATGGTCGTGATGAGCATTAGCAAAGATCTTCTCCACTTTGACAATACAAATTTGCCCGAGATGGAAGCTTGCATTCAGTAAACTCTTGGAGAGGTTGATTGGTTGAGGGACATTGATGAAGAGATACCATATTGTGATGGAGATAATCTTTTTAGAACCCTTCTTATTCGCATGACCATGTACTCTATTGGTTATTCGCGAGAGTCCAAGGTAATATATATGCGGGGACATTTTGGGTTATCCTCTCGATTCTAAAGGTTCATCTCATTACCTTGACGATAGGCATCATGTCCACAAGGATGGTATGTCTCCTATATCTCATTTTGCTTCCAGCGAGTGGAGTAGAAAGTGAGATGGTGGCTACTTGTGACACTTTGGTCTCCTCTTCTTGCATCGAGAAATGTGATGTCATTTTTAGGACAATTGTATTGGTGAAGCTTCTTATTAGGATTTATAGCTCTTGTTTCCTACACTTCCTCTTCTTGAAGGCTAGTGATGAAGATGGCGCAAACTCATTTTTACTCATGAGTGGCTTATTGACTATAGGGATTCCTTACGCCATGACACTTTGGTTGGTGATGGCGGTAACTCAAATTCTTTTGATCGTTCGATCGGTGAGGACTTGGGGGCATTCATGAGGTATGTGGTGATGAGGTTGCTTTTATGGATTCATCTTCACCTTCTCAATTGAGTTGATATGTATCACATTCATTGGTCAATGCTAATGTTTCTTGCACTCGTATTATTGACGAGTTTGATGCTAGTTGTGATAATTCAATAGCGTGCTTCACATTAGACATGTTGGTAGTCATGAGAGTGGTGACACTTATGAGATTGCACTTCATGATGTGACACTTGCATTCAAGTGTAGTGGTATTCATGATGATGTTGATTCTTCATCTATTGAGCTTCTAGTTCTTTAAGGAGGGGATTCATATACTTCTTTTGCATTGCAGGTTGCAGTCTCTCCTGATAAACATCAGATTGATCATTATTTTGGTAGGGTCATTTATGTAACTTATGATGATTTTTTGTTGATCTAGGAAAGGATACTTATGAAGGTGGTGATTGATCATCAAATTCAGTTGTTCCGTCAGTTGAGATTGTAGACTTAGTGACCATTCTATCAATCTAAGTCACAGAAATCAATGAATTCCAAAGGAATTTTTGAAGTTCACATAAATTAATGGAGTCACATAAAAAGCATTAAAATTCATCTTAAATTTTATAGGCCTATCAAGAGCTGCCAAAAGGCTGTTAAAGAGCCATCCTCAACATAAAATGTGTTACAAGGAGATGCATCCCCCACCAAATGGGACGTGTCTTGGGTTATGGGACGGGTCTCCAATATGGGAAATAGGTAAGAAGTCGTCTCCCATAGCCAAAGATGTTTGTTGGATACCTTCAACATTTCCTTCACATTTCCTTTCAAAAATCCTCACATTTTGTGTCAATAATCACACTTTCGTTGTCTCGCAAACCCTAATTGTGTTCACCAAATTTACACTCACTCTTGAGTCGTGGTTGGAATTGCAATCATAATTGTTGGATTCACAAATATGTCCGAGTAGTGCAAGGTAAAACTTATATAATGTATTTTCTCTAAAATATATATATATATATATATATATATATACATTGCACTCTCCATGTACCTGTCTCCTATTTTTGTGAAAAATGGCATACCGGTCTCCTTTTTCCCGTATTTGTTTGCTTGTACTTGTATCCATCTCCTAGCTACTATGGCATAAATGTACATCCTTAGAGGTTATCGCATTTGAAAATCCTTAGCAAATAATGTGCATTTTTGGGTTTACATCTAATCTGAACGGTCTATTGAAAGGAGGAAGAGTTTGCTAAAAGGCATGACGCCCATTTAGAGCATCATTGAGCCTATTTCCTAATACGTTTGAAAAATTTATAACTTTAGCTTTGGTTAAGGTTCTGCTTTTTTATTTTTCCTATTTTCTTTTTTTCTTTTTGCTTTTAGATTTATCCATTTAATTAATAAGTATTTAATTTAGTTAGTATATCATTATACGTATTTAGTAATTTTAATTTAGTGTTTAATTAGTAATTTAGTATTAACTATTTAGTATTATAGTTGGCATTGGGAATTTTCTATTAGTATTTTATTTCATTTCGTTTTAGGAATTTTTTTATATTCTAATTTAACATTATTAATATTTAGACTTTATTAGATTTATATAAGTTTAAATTTTTTATTTTATTGGTATTTAGTTTTATTTAGTTTTAGGATTTACATGTATGTTTGTAACTTATTAGTATTTAATTTTATCTATTTTGACAATTTGTGCATTTATTTTTTATTTTGAAAATAAAAACAAAAAAATAAACAATGCAAACTTATATCATTCATACTTAGTCAATATTTTTTTCCCAAATCAATCCTCACTAAACATGAACCTTGTGACTTAGCTATGGATTAGGAGGACAATAAATCGCAAGGATCTAACTTTTCTACTTCCATGAGTGTCGAGGACTCTTATGGGGATTGTGATACATCTTGTGTTCTTATTATTCCTTCTATGTGCAATACGGAGGATGGTAATGCTATATGTGAGTATATTAATGATGAAACCACATTTTAGTCCTTCTTTGTGTGGAGCAAATTGAGGATGGCATTCCTTTTGTGGATGAAGAGGTCATTGCACTAGATTATTCCTTACGTGATATCACTTTTATGACCTATTTTGTCGATCTGCGGGAGAAATTTCGATTGGATGATCCTATTTTGGTTGATGGAGAATGCGTGAATGCCTCTTCTTATGTGGAGAATGTTGCATCTATGTATCCTTTCTTAGATAATGGGGGCCTCCTCATATGCCTTAAGTGGTACCTCTTTTTGATAAAAATGCACCATTTGGTGAAAGGTGTGATTCTTATAAGCCTTTTCCTCATGATGTAGCATGTGATGGTATGGAACATGGAGGTCTTTGTGGAGATTTGTGAACTTGCTACGACACATGTTCAAGAGCACGTTGGTCGCTCACATCACTCTCAATTGTCGGTACCTTTTCGTGTTTGTGAACATAACATCTGATAAATATCCTAAATGGGACATCGAGGCTCTTGGATGGGACTATATTTCAAGGTATGGAGTTGCATGATTCTAGCGGTCGACTCTTTTTCCTTTTTGCGAATTCATGTCATACCCAAGTTAGATGCAAAATTTAGGAGTGAAATATTTGTGTGTCATATTAGTGAACATTTTCTTTATTGTGTCTCTTGTGAGACATTTGGAGAGTTGGAATGAGCACCTCTTGTAAGTGTTCAAGAGGTAGACTTGAGACTCGTTGTGTGACCTAATTTTTACCTTACCTTTTTATTTCTGTATATAATATAGTCTCATTAATTGCTAGACTTCTATTCCCATACTTAGAAGCACAAAGTGTTCGTACTGTATTTTGACATTCTAATGGCAACTTGCTTCATATACGTAGGGGACCAATTAATCAAGTTGATGACATTGTTTTTGTTTTCATGTATGTACATTGCGAGTTTTGGACTGATAGAGTTAAGTATGTGGTATCATGTGCTTGAATATTGAGTACCTTGGTTACTATTCTTGTCATGATGTATTTAAAATATTGATATTTCTGTGGACACCAGCAGCATGTATGCCTGTGAGACTGAATATACTTCTTCACATTGACTTTCAATTTTGTTGCTTTGGCTATCATAGGCGTAGAACATTTTGATGTGCATAATGAATGTGTAAGTGACAAGAAGACCAAGAGAAGGAACTTGAACTACATGGAGCATCAAAAAACCAAAGTGCCCCTTGGATGTTAAATATTTTATTTTTACCTAGTTTGTTCAGAAATATTGGACTTATTGACCCTTATTAAATTTATCCAAGTCTTCAGTCTAATATTCCAATTCCAACCTCCTTACCGCTTGCCCCTTGAGTCCTATAGCTTTGTACAAGACTTGGTATTTGTTGATACACATAAATGTTTTCCTACTTATAAAGTTCTGATTTTCAGGAGGAGACCCATTTATGGTGAAGTGTAGGCCAAGGTTTTGACCCCATTATGTGTTTTATGAAGCCTTTCAGCTAGTTCAATGTATTTTGAAGCCTTTCAATTAGGAAGAATCTTTTTGGCATCTTGTTGGTAGGCAACCTAAAGTCCTCTTTGATGGACTCGAATAGAAGGGAGTTACTGCAATGTACGAGGCTCGCGTGGTATATAGCAGGAATATATTGATATGTAAGGATTTATGTTTAGAATGACTTGAAGGGAAAGTCTTGGGGCATGAGTTTGACAATTGGATAGATCCCATTGGGTGAGCTCTTGAGATACATTTGTATAATTTAGAGGACTTATTTACTTGTGGGAATCCTCTTTTCATTACCTTTTTGGGTTTATTCATCCTTTAGCCCTTCTTATCTTACAAGAATAAGCTTTAGTGATATTAGTGACAGGAATTATTAACATGTAAGGAGTTATATTTAGAAAAACTTAAAGGGAAAGTCTTCGGGAATGAGGATAACAAATGGTTAGATCCCATTGGGTGAGCTCTTGAGATACTGTCCAATAAGTTAGAAAATTTCTTTACTTGTGGGGATCCTCTTTTCATTACCATTTTGGGTTTTATTCATCCTTTAGGTCTTCTTATCTTGCAAGAATAAGCTGTAGTGATTTTGGTGGCTTTGGATTTAAGGTTTGAAGGAAAAACTTGATGGAAAGTATAGTAGCTTTGTATCAATAGGTTGACTTAAGGTATGGAAGTTGCCTTGGAATTCTCTTATTCCATGGATCTATTTGTACATTGTTTCCATGCTTTCCTTCTTGCCCTGAAATAATATTCTTTATTTTATTGTGAAGCCATTTTTGGGCTCACAACTTTTTTGGTTGTTGGAAAATTTTAGAGACTTGGTCATGCTTTTGTGACCCTTTTAAGAGAGTCCTTTGAGAGCTTTAAGACCGCTGTTGGCAGCTGTTCTATCTTTTTATAATTATTTTTCAGAAGAAAATTTGAGACCACTCATTTTATTCTTTATATGCATTGTTTCTCCCATGTCTTGGGAAGGTATTGGAGGTAGGGGGCTCTTGTCTTGGGACGGCCATTTGAGGCTACCCATGTTTTGTTTGTCACGAAATCCTTCCTCTCCTCCCTCAGTGGTGTTCTTTGAAATATATCTTGTGCTAGTGTAATTAATTGTATGTATTTTGGCATACATGAAAAGAAAATGGTCCTACCCTTAAGTGATTAAGAAATTTTTTTAGAAGGATTGTTTCCTACATCCTCTCCTTGAACTACCTCTTGTATTCCTTGTCAACTATATAATTGGTCACTAGATGCTTCAGGTCAGGAGTTCTTGGCTCGGTGGGCCAAAGGTCTCCTACTCTATTGGCAAAAGGATGGGAGGAGAGCCACTCTTTGGTTTGGTCAATTTGGCAACTCATTATGGGAGCTTGCTTGGATGTGGAGACTTTTGGTTTCACATGTTTTGGAAATATGTATATGGCATGTAAGCTTCAAAATTGTTACTTAATTCTTGAAAGAAAATTGAATTTGTAGTACATTTGTTTTGATTACAAGTAGTAAAAAGAAACTTCTCTTGTATTCCCTTCATGAAAGGATGAGAATTGTTAAAGCTTGACTTTATTGTATTAAATTGTAGATGTGAAAAAGTTAAATTTACTTATTTGCAATTTAATTTAAGTGCTTTGTATGTCTCAAGGCCTAAAAGGCTAGTTTCATTCATGTAATTTTTCTAAGCCTAAATTGCATTAAATCTTCCCTAAACTAATTTTAGAAACTAGACTCGCCTTACGATTCCAAAGCATCTAATAGAATATCTTTTCGAGCAATGGTTGAATTTCTATGAAGTTTTTAAGTCCAACAACTAAATAATTATAAAAATGCTTAAGAAAACAATTATTAATTCCGACAATTTATTCATGCATTTTGTAAGGAATCGAGACAGCAAAATCTATTTTGGGGTATTTCTTTACAAACATTATGCTATCTAGTAACTAAGTTAAATTTTGAAAAATAGCTCTTTGTAGGGTATATATATCGGGACTTAGCCCTAAGTCATATCGCATTGTCATATTTTTGACGCTAGCTAACCATTTCTTTCGTGCGAGGGGTTGTTGATGGATTCTCCTCCTGAGTGGGTGCATTAAAGGGCACTGTCGGGATGACCGGGGTGTGATAGGACTTGGTCATGTGGGCTAGACCGCAACATTTGAGCTATGGCCCTATTTAGCCTTAGTTACCCTACCTTTGCCTCATTTCTTCCTTTTGTTCACACATTACACCCATTATGTCCACTTGTTCCATTGTGTCTACTCACTTTTGTTTATTGCACGCAATTAGCCCTACTTTCGGTCACCCCTGGTCCTTCATCATTCACCTTCATTTACTTTCCATCCTCCACTCCCCATGATTTTCACTTCTAGACCTTAGGGTTTCCCCCAACACCAACGCCATCACCCATGGGCAATTGTGTATGGTTTGGTTTTTCCATACCGACACCATCACTCATCGGTCTATATACCCCTATCCTTCCTTGTTATTTTCACCACTACATACCGGTTTATCAATAATCAACATTTGCATAATTACTCTTGGTCACATATTTTCCCACTTTATTTGTTAACTTGGAGTCTTGGAACTTACTCTTTTACATATGGGTTACCATAATGAGTTGGGACAAGAGATCTTCTTTTTGAACTTTCTCCTTCTCCACCCATAGTGATTCTCTCTCTATTCAATTGTCTCTTGGGAGGACTATGCATCAACGGTCACACACGCTTCTGATTAAAAGTAGATGCATGTTTGCTTTAATCTATTGCATTGTCTTATTACTATGCCCCTTCGCTTATCCACCTCCTAGTTACTCGTATTCTTGAATCCTAATCGGATACCTATCTTTATCTTACTTGTAGGCCTTACAAATCTAGAGCTACCTTAGGGTTAGGGTTATTTTCCTCTAGAATTGCGACATTAGCTACCTAAGGACCTTTGTATCTACACAATGTGGTTGGTCTTAGATTGGATCCCTTTATTTGAGAAGCCGATTAGGAACCTCTCCTTTCTCCATCATACACTCTAATGAACCCGACGTGAATCTTACTTTGCTTGCAAATAGGACAAATTCTTGAATCCTAATCGGATACCTATCTTTATCTTACTTGTAGGCCTTACAAATCTAGAGCTACCTTAGGGTTAGGGTTATTTTCCTCTAGAATTGCGACATTAGCTACCTAAGGACCTTTGTATCTACACAATGTGGTTGGTCTTAGATTGGATCCCTATATTTGAGAAGCCGATTAGGAACCTCTCCTTTCTCCATCATACACTCTAATGAACCCGACGTGAATCTTACTTTGCTTCGCAAATAGGACAAATTCAGCCCCTTTGTATTTTTCCTGCCTTTCCTACACCATTGGCCCCTGTGCAGCACCCTACTGCACGACCAATCTTGTGTGAACTACAATCACTCTATCCTTACACTATTAGCCCTGTGTGAAACCCTATTGAATGACTGATCCATCAAACACTCGCTTGTATCAGCTCTTATGCCATTAGCCCATGTGCACTCCCGCACGACCGATCCCATTTAAATCTCAAGCATAATACCCTACTTTCGAGAGATATTTGGTTTATTCTCGCACCATGTCTCCTCTCAAAATATTTTTCGCCAACTTGAATCCTTTCAAATTTCCTTTGGATTGCTCCTTCCTTCATCTTCCTCCAGGAAACCTCAATTTTTGTGGATCTCTTTCCTTCCCTTCACGAGATCAACGCCATCGGCATTATTGCACTATACCATGGCCCATCTTTCCCTGAACGTATTCCCCTCTCGGTTGATGCTAACAGCCCTGTGTGCCAGCATGGCCAATCTCGTCAGAAAAGGGTCTCATAGTTAAATGTAATGTAGTAAAAATCACAGGGATTGACCCTAGGGAGGTTATCAAAAACATTAACAGTAAAAAACTCTACACACCCAACAAAGAAGGGGAAGGCGATTAAAGCTTCGAATGTATGGTTCCTATAGAATAGACAATCGTAAAACCATTAACAACATTAAGCCTCCTACACTTGAAGTTGCCCTACTCAATCCCCAAGACCCCTTTAAAGAACAACAATACCAAGGCTTCTTCATCTAGTGGCCCCGATCCACCAATTGATCTTAAACTCGTAATTATCAAATTGTTGGACCAAATGGTCATTATGCGATCATCTACCACTTCTAGCATGTTTCATATACAAAGCCAAATTCTACAAATGGTCTCTCAGTAGCTCGGATCTTAGTGGAACCTAATTGTGCTTCAACACCTCTCTTGCCATTAGATGCTAATGGGACTTTCATCCCTCCTCCAATATGCAATAAGGCCCTTAAAACACTATAAAATAAACCCCTAGCTCCCTACATAGCTTCTATAAATATAGGGGAATATCTCCTATCATTTCTTATGATGGATCGATTAACCCGACCATTTATCTTTAAACCTTTAGAACCATCTATATGGAGTGGATCCAAACCATTACTTATGCTACAACTAAACTCCTAAAAAAAGACAATTGTAGGAGATGCTTTAGAATGGCATAACCAACTTCCTACTCTCTATTGATAACTCAAATTTCTTTATATTCCCGCTCTGATACCACTATGATGTAGAGCTCTACATACCATCCTTATACAAAAGACAAAAATGCATTAGAAGCAACAAATTCACTTTGTACAATCACCTTTACCCAAAGAACTAACCCCTTACTTAAG
This sequence comes from Taxus wallichiana var. yunnanensis, assembly GCA_018340775.1. Classification (NCBI taxonomy): domain Eukaryota; kingdom Viridiplantae; phylum Streptophyta; class Pinopsida; order Cupressales; family Taxaceae; genus Taxus; species Taxus wallichiana. The sequence continues at coordinate 49,839,724 of CM031234.1, forward strand.
TAGCCAAAATGCAATAAATGCTTCCACCAAAGGCTAAAAACCTCTTAAACATGATTAACACCATCTATCTAACATGTCTAAACCACTTAGGAAATTTCATCTCATCATTTTTCATACATTTCCTTTTAGACCTCAATTTTACCTCAGTAGCCCTCCAAATTGGGTTTTTTCGACAAAAATCACAAATTTTTCACTTTCAATCGATCTGGTAAACTTTTTGGATACCAAGGCCCTTTCCATCAAAACCCATTTTGGTTGGCACCTTAGACCCTATACCCCGAGTATATTTCTCAAATTCACCAAAAGAAGGATCAATATTTTGATGGGAAGAGACGGAACATGGTGAATCACTAACTATGCATACCTCAATAATTTGTGCATCCGTGGTAGAAGGTTGTGCGGTAGTGGACTCTTCTTTCTCCTCTACTTCTTCACCAATCGGTATTTTGCCGAGATTTCTTCCTTGGCTTCCAATTCATGTTGCAATTTTGAAATGATTCCCATGAGAAATTCTCCATGGGACATCAATCTATCTTGCAGATCTTGCTTCTACTCTTCCAAAAGAAGCCACCATTTCCTCAACTTAGAGTTTTCCTCTTGAATTCGCGGTCTATCTCTTTTAGCTCATGATGCCTTTCTCTCTTCAGATCTTTACCCATGGTTGAACTTTTGCAACCAAGAAACCTGCACAACCAACTACTGATGGAACAATAGCAAAATGGCTGATTCAAAGCGGACGGGGGTTGTGAGAACCAACTCGATACCAAACTTGATCTGAAAATGGGTTAAACACAACCGACTCGAGTTTTCTCCATATTGATGGATAATAATTGATCTCAAATCCACGTCTGCGATAGAATTTGGCATAAAAACTAATCTAAAATTGATTTGAAATGCATTAAATGCATACATATCCATCATTTCTCAATTTTTTGGCCTTTCCCGTAAAATGTAAAATTGGCTTAATTTGTAAAAATTAGTATTCTATCTGAATTATAAAGTTCAAATTGATCATGGAAAAGTGGGCTTGCAAATTAAAAAAAGTCCTTCCAAAACAAATTTGGCGTCTTATATTGTTTACAAGTGTTGTGGGCTAGTGGTGGAGTCTCGTCTCTTTTACAAAAATAGGCAAAGTTAGAATCACATTTCATGTGCATTAGCTTTTGGTTGTTAGCCTCAAAAATAAACTGTAAGATCAATATTCTCCATCGCATATGCTAAGTTGGGCGGGTGGTGTAGACACCAAATTTTGGTTCGCATTAGACCCCCATCTCGCGTTCCCTCCCCTCTTTGTCATCATTGTGCATACCCACACCTATGTCCAAGGTCTCATTTCCCTCCTAAATCAAATTTATCTTAATCCTATCCCATTCATTAATAATTCCCATAAATCATATTTTTCATCCCTAAACATGCTTATTACCTTAATCACATCCCTAAACCTCCATTTACTCCTTTCTAGACTCACCACCTACCCTCATTTAATATTTCCAACCATCCAACCACTATTTCTCATCCCTATGTAACCTAACTCACCTAATCAACTTCTAGCCCTAGTCTAACCCTAATGGGGCCTCATCCCTCAAGTTTTGCATCATCTACCCAAGCCAAAATCAACGGTTCTCCGCAATGATCAATGAACCGATTGGGGCCGGCGACCTATAGATACACTATCACCCCTCATCCCGGGAGAATGAAACTTTGGAGATCCGACTTCTAGCGAACTTTTGCAGGTTTCTTGTCTTCTTGTGAGCTGCCACCAACCTCTTGAAGCCATCTTAGAGCCTTTGTTTACCATCTTGGGAGATCTAAAGCTTGAAGATTGTTGGAAGACCTAGCTTGTTTCATCATTTCTTTATTAGCTACTTACAGCACGTTCGTCATCTTGGAGATCTGCAACTACATCAGCCACCCTTGTTTCTTTCACATATTCCGTTTGTCATCCATCAACGCTCACCAAACCTTAATTCAGCCTCAGGCGTTGTCGATTGGTCCACGATAAATCGCCAACCCAATCTATCTCGATTATTTTTACTACTTTTTGTCCCTTCTCCTGTCAACTTTTGTGTTTCTACAACATCCGGCTCCAACAATCTCCATGTTCTTCCTATCTAACGCCCCAAGATCAGAATTTGTTGTCCCGGTTGTCGTCGATTGTCTTGGGTCGCCATTGAGCCTGTTTGGTTTGAATCTCTTATCTTAATTTATCATTATATCTATCATCTGATCTCTATTTTATCTATTTTTGAGCATTTCCATTCTGGTTATCCTCTGCATGCTATCTAGTTCTTATTTTCAATCAATCTTCTAAACAAGTGGGTGACATCCTTCCTAGGAAGTTCATCACTTCTGGTGACTTACGTCGGATAACACGCCATATAATATACTAATCCTTTTCTTGTAGTTGTCCTTTGTGTTGTGTAGGTCATCAAGCTCTCTGAAAGGATTTGTGCACCCGTCTTCCATCATTCATCACCATCACACATTGGAGGTAGCCTTAAACCCTCCCATATTTGGAGTTTCTTGTTTTCTTGCATGCTACTTCATTAACTTGGAACAAGAGTAGAAAACTCGTCAAATATGTGGCTCAACATGATAAAGTCCCTAAATGGGACGCAACGGGTGCTTGGGGTTCAAATCCCATGGGATAAGTTTTATACCCCACACATGTGTTTGTTGGCAAATTTTGCGATGATAATCCCACATTCGCCGCACTTGGGGATTGGTTAGGCATTTTATAGCCTTAACTTGTTTGTTTAACCCATGAATTTGGTCACGCTTTAGCAAGGTTTTGTTTGCGAAAACTCAGAACTTGCCATCGGGCTCACCTCGCGCTCAACACTGGCTTGTTGGCTTTACTCGCATGCTAGTTGGTTTGTTGACTTCCTCAATGGGCTCGCCATCTGACTCGACACTAGAACTTGTGTTGGTTGAGTTAATCTAGTCGCGAGGAATTGGATTTCCGGTCGAGTTGTGCAATGAATTATATGTTGACTTGATCTCTCGGTGAATAGTGTGACTCGATGCAAGGACGTGAGGTGGCTCGGCCACCGAGCTAGCAATATGTAACTCGGGATGAGCGATCAAGGTGATAGCTGATTTGATTTTGTATAAAGGCGAAGTTACCTAGTTCTTGATTCTAAGCTTAAGAAGAAGATTTTTCATGCCTTCCATGATGCACCACTTGCAAGACATCCAAGGTACTTCAAAACATACAGGCAGGTTAGAGAGAGATTCTCTTGGAAGGGTCTCAAGGAGGATGTCATACGCCATGTCCGTGATTGTATGACTTGTCAGCAAAACAAGTCACAACATACTTTCCTAGCGGGATTATTACAGCCATTGTCGATTCTAGAACAGAAATGGGAGAGTATTTCGATGGATTTTATTACAAATCTTCCCATAGTGCAAGGGAATGATCGCATTTATGCGGTGGTCGACAGATTGACAAAGTATGCGCACTTTTTCGCCATTCCTACCAGCTTTAAGGCACCGCATGTGGCCGATTTGTTCTTCAGTTAGGTATTCAGATTGCATGGACTTCCAAAGAACATTGTTAGGGACCGGGATAGCAGGTTTTTGAGCACTTTTTGGCAAGAGCTTTTCCGGTTGGTTAGTACAGAGTTGACTCGAGTACTAGTTATCACCCTCAGACGGATGGACAGACGGAGATTGTGAACAAATGGATAGAGGGTTATCTTCGCAACTATGTTTTGGGGCAACAAAAGGCATGGGTAAGATGGTTGTATTTGTGTGAGTATTGCTATAATACTACTTACCATATGTCTATTGGTATGACTCCCTTCGAGCATTATATGGGTATGATGCGACATCTTTCGTTGATTTGGCTTTTGGGGACAGTAGAGCTCCTAAGGCTCGGGAGAGTTTATAGGAAGTTAAGACATCCTTAAGGTACTTAAGGATAATATTCAGCATGCACGAAATAAGTAGATGTCAACGGACCGTCACCGGATTGAGAGGTCTTTTGAGGTGGGAGACATGGTATTTTTGCAGCTACAGCCATACAGACAGAGTACTCTCAAGAAGAGTGGTGCAGAAAAACTCAAGCCTCGGTTTTATGGTCAGTACAGGGTGTTAAGGAGAGTTGGAGAGGTAGCATATGAGCTAGAGTTACCTTCCTAAAACTAAGATACGCAATGTTTTCCATGTGTCTTGCTTGAAGAAGGCATTGGGACAGCACGTGGCTTCTTCTGCTGAGTTGTCACCCTTGGATGAGGAGGGGAGATTGGAACTAGTTATGGAGGAGATCCTAGATAGGGGAGAGAAAATTGAGGAGCCAGGTGATTCAGAATACCTAGTCAGATGGAGAGATTTGCCATTGGAGGATGTTACATGGGAAGTAGAGTCTATACTTCAACATCCCGACTTTACGATTCTTGGGGACAAGTAAATCCGGGAAGGAAGGAGTGGAATGTCCCTCTTTCTCGAATGAATTTATTGAAGACCTTTGGCCTTTTTTGTCTACCCTACGGCCAAAGGGTGAGCTCTAGGGTGACTTAAGTTTTATTAATTTTATTATATTGTGCTAAAGTTAAAATATAACATTATAAAAGCACATATAATAAATTAATAAACTTAACATTAAAATAAACTTAGGAAAGTGCATTAAAAATAAAAGCACTTAATTTAAATGTACTTCCTAAGGCAAAAAATGCGACTAGCTCTAGAAAAAAAAATTAAAAATGCATCCCACTTGCCTAGGGAAATGTGACTTGGCTATGTGAGTGTTTTTTTCTCTTTAAAAGAGAAAGTCGACTTGCCTAGGCATCATTCCAGGTTATTATGATATTTTCTTTCCGGCATTGGAGCTCAAAGCTTTTTGCAAAAAATCCAAGGACGAAAACCCTCTGGATTTCCCCTCTTGTGGACGAAAACCCCAGGAGAAGTGAGAGGAATTTCTACTCAGGAGATTCCATTGTTATTCACAGGTTTTTATTATTCCAACAGTGTTTGTAGAAGAAATAAAATTGCAGCAGCAGATTCCAGATTTCTTCTAGTGTGGGGCGACTCACTTTGTGAAGATTCTATGTTATTCCAAAGGTATTTACATTCAGATTTGTATTGTCATTTTTCCAACTGCTAATATAGAGTAAATCGACTCAGTTTTAATTAATTTTCAAAAGGGTTTTGGCAATATTTTCCAGTCTTTCCATATGCAGATTTCTGGTTATTTTGCAGTCAATATTTATCATTAAGAATCTGATTTTTAATCATGGCTGAGAGAGAAATGAAATTATTTATGAAATATTTGTTAAGGGTTAACCAATAAAACCCTAGCTGCATTTCCTTTTAGCTATCCAATTCTGCAGTGTTGTTTTTATTAAATTGTGTGAAGTGTGTGGATGGTATTTTATCATTATCTTCTGACATTGTAAGCAATGATCCAAGCCAAAGAATTATACTTTTTTAAAAAAGGACAACAAGATTGGGATCTTTCATTCTCCCATGTCGTCCTCCCAACAGATCGCATCGATAAATGGATGGCGCTCCTCATGGGGTTCGACTAACGCATCATTACAAAAACGATTGTCAACAATCGCCGCGTTGCGAATCAACTCATCGAAGCTCCAATACCCGCAAAACCAAGCTATTTCGGACACCCTTCCTAATGAAGATATACTACTCATTGAGAGAATGGATCAAGCTCTTACAATCAAAGACTACTACTATAGCTTCAATGTTGATCTCGAGGCACGAGTCCCTCGCAGCTAGGTACATGAACGCTCACCAAAACCCGTAAAGATGAAGAAATCATTGGTGACCTCCATGAAGATACTTGGGTATCCATTTTGACAAAGCAAAATGTCTTTAGGGAGCTAGGGCAAGTTTTGTTCTTCCCGATCCCTCAGCAAGACACTTCCTCTCTCCTTAAAACTTGAATTTGATGTCGCCAACAACATGGCTGAACATAGATCTTTAATCCTCGGCATGAAAGCCGCCCTTACCTCTAATATCGCACATCTTCACACCATGGGTGTCTCCCAACTTGTTTGTCGACAAATCAATGGCACCTACCAATGTCGGCGATAATATCAAACCACATCACGTAATAGTACTAGAATGATGGGAGTTGTCAATCCTCATCATTAATAATGTCTATCCAAGGGTGGTGTCTAAAGCCAATATACAATAGGGAAAGAGATCTATGGCAAACAATCCCTTCTACCAAACTGCACACTTGCGGGAATGTAAAAGTGCACTCAAACTTGCAGGAATTGAAAGACACACTTGTAGAAATTTAAATCACTCCTACATAAAATTAAATATCACACTTGCTAAAAATTAAATAGATAACTTAATCTAAATCCAGTTGCATGAAATTAAAGCAAACTTGCAAGAATATAAATTGTTGAATTGAAAACAAATGACAAACACATAAAATGTTGGCATGTTGTGATTTAGGTGTTATCATTGATGTAAAAGCCCATTAATGACAAAAAGCATGATGAAGTGGAGTCAGATGATGCTCAGAATGATGATGACATGGAGATTCAGGTGTGTTCTTGGTTGCATGAGTTGATTCAGTGAGAATTGCTTATTCTTGCAAGCCCAATAAGGTGACCTAGCTGTCATAGGTGATGGTGCATGGCGGTTGGAGCTTCTTAGTGACTTGAGGAGCATGTTGGCAGCATGGAGAGCATGGTTAGAGAGTTGTTTAAGCACTCACATGAGTTTTGAGTGTAGATACAGGTTGGTGACCCGGTTTGGGTGCTTATTCGACTGTATGGGCGTTAGGAGCCATGACGTTGAGTTGTGGAGCCAAATGGGCTCATGGATGCATGTAGGCAGTTGTTTCAAGATGTACCAGGTATGTTAGGACCTTTTGGAGAGTTTCTATGATGAGTTATGATGTTATTTTAGTTGACCCTAGCCTAAACAAAGTGTAAAACCGTAAGGGCTAGCAATGCAAGTCCTAATGGGTGGAGAGATAGAGAAATTTTTGAGCCATGCTAATGATTGTAGATGATCCACAAGGGTATCCTTGAGGTGTCAGCAAAATTTGAATTCATTCTCTAATGGAAATTGCAAGTTATGATGTTTTGTGTGAAATAGGGTCAAGAAGAAGGTCATTTCCAGCTCGAATTGCACCTTTTGATGCTCACCCTAAATTGTGTGCTTTGCATGGGACCTTGTGGCTTTCAAGGATGTTTCTACATTGAGTCTAGAAGGTTTCACAAAAAGAATGAGGTCATTTCATCATCACATTTTTATGAACGAATGTTAAGAAGGTAAACAACTTTTTATGTGCTTGAAACCCTAGCTCAAAAGCGGTAGGAGATAAAATGATCATAAGTGCCCAAAATTTATTGCTAGTGCATGGATGATGATTGGATGATGTAGAGGACTCCTCCAGGTTTCCAAAAAGGTATTGTAGTGCTTGTGGTGATGAGTGGACCCCACTCAAATAGGGTTGTTTAGAAGAAGTTCAATTTGGGACAAGGTTGTCCAAAGGAGTTGCAAAATAAATGGACATTGTTTTTAGCATGTGAGTTGTTCTTGATGTCCATGGTGGTTTTAGGTCATAAGGATGCATAAAAATAACAAAGTATACCCTATTTGTGAAGGCTAGTCAAAGGGCAGTTTTGGGACAGTTCCAAGTGCAATTTGCAGAGATGAGCTTGGTTGAAGGCCTTCCACTTGGAGTTGGAAGGAGTTCCAATATGTTCTAGAAAGAGGATTCAGAGAGCTTTCCAATGGTATAATTTTTATCTCTTGATGATAAGATTTGATGGGTCATCCAAGTCAGTTTGTGGAGATGAAGGTTTCTTGATTTTCAGGACAAGACTGCTTTTGTTGAAAGATTGAGTTGGTTGAAGCATGAGATGGATGAGTTGATGCTTGATACCACCTGGAAAGTGAAGAGGGATGAATTTTGTTCCTAGTTAAGGCCTTTAGAGGTCTTGAAAGTGTCCAAGGGTGCAAACTAGCTGAGTTTGCAAAACTGGTTTTTGGGCAACTTGTTTTGGTGAAGTGTAAAGTTGTGGTTTGAGTATATGAATGTTTCAAGAGGTCTAACTTGCTTAGATGTGTTCTACAAGTTCTGAGGTTTCCATTGAGTGGTCACATGCCATAGTTGAGATCATCTTGGGTGGTCTTGAGGCCCAAAGGTGAAATCAGGATGTTGGTAGCAGTTGTTTTGTGAAAGAAATGAGCCATTGCGCCCATTTAATGAAACATTTGACCGGTTGAAGTAAATTTACGACCATGTATGATTATGTTATGCTATATTACTCATGTTTGGTGAATTTGGAAGCTTGTTAAGCATGGTTTTGGCATGAGTGGATTTTTCTCATCCTAGTGATGAGGTTTTGAGGCATTTTGGTGCATGATGGATGGTTTTAGGCATGACTGACCTACATGGGTCTTATGTGAACGTTTTTATCATTTAAATGGGATGTTATGAAGTGGAATTGTTCGAACCAAAGGAGGGAAACTGACCTCTTTTGAATTTGAATCAAGGAGAGCTTATAAAAGTGATGTTTTGGGTGCAATTTGCAACTAGTTGAGAAAGTGTGACCTATGTGTGAGAGTTTTGTAGGTAAAAAGACATGTGTTGAGAGATGATAAAGTGAATGATAGGTTGAAGAATGTTTGCAAGAGTGTGCAAGGGTTTGAAGAATTGAGAAGTGAAGATAGTGCAAGTTTGTGCAAGTTTGAAGACCTAGGGTTTGAGCAAGGGTTTGAAGGTGTTTGGAGTTGAATCTTGTGATCACCATCAGCTGATTTGTAGCAGCATATCTTCAGTGATATCTTCATCAAAATCTTGTGTGATGAGTCATATTCATGCAAGTCTCTTGTTGTGAGTAATATCAACAAGGGTTTAGGGGTTGGTGCTCCTTGTGGGGTTAGTGCCTCACTAAAGAAATCTCTTGTGATGTGTAATATTCACTTGATTCTTTTTTGTGAGTAATATCAGTAAAGTTTTTAGTGGGTTTTCTTCCCTTAAGGGTTTCCCACTTATATCTTGTGTTATGGTGTTGTTTCTCTTGTTCATGGTTAATTGAATGAATGTTGTATGTTGTTGTGCACACTCTAATGGATGGCTAATTCATTAATGGTTTATGTGAGTAATCTGGAATTAAAATTAAAATTGCAATGACGGGTTCACACCTCCCTCTTAGTCCATTGTGCTTCCAATAGAAAACACTTGCACATTCACGACAAATTGTACAATAAAGGAATGTTTACATAATACAAATAAAAATACAATTATTCACAACAAAAAGGATAATTACAGAATGAAGAACTAAACATAAACACATTAATCCATCTTCCTTGAAATGAATGACCAGCTCATTCCTTGGAAGAGGATTTTAACCAACAATTATTTACAAGTTTGATGCTACTGAGTAACCTCATAATGAATTATTAGGAAGAATGGAGAGGTTACATTCAAGTGGTGTGGGAGGTTGCATTTATAATTCCATGCTTCCAACCACCTCCTTATTTTGGGGCATACAATCAGATCTTAGAATTATTCCAATCTTATCAACTAAGATCTCAATCTATCAACAAAGCATCAATCTCCATAAAATGTGGAGAGAGTTTATCTAAATCTAACTAATAATATGACTCTCTTATTTTATTATTGAGAATCAAAATGAATATTTATTCTTCCTTATTTTACAAATAATAAAACACTTATGGAAATATCTATTTTTAGAATGATTTCCAAAAATAGATAGTAATGCATTTCGAACCACCCTTGGAGTTAGAAGAAATACTTCTAAAATTGTTATGTTCATCTCCATAGCTCTAGTATCCATCTCCGGAGCTGATTAGGACATCTCTGGAGCTGATAAAGACATCTCTGGAGCTAGTGAAGGCATCTCTAAAACTAGTATGAACATCTACAGAGTTGATATGAACATCTCTAGAGCTGATATGAACGTCTCCAGCGCTGATGAAGACATCTCCACAGCTAGTAAAAACATCTTTGGAGGTGATGAAGACATCTCCAAAGACACTATAGTGTTGAAATAACAATCTTTGGAGCTGATATGAGAGATGTTGGAGATCCTCTAAGGATGGTTGTAGTTGGTGCTTAGTGCTCAAAATCCTTTATTTGACAATTATAGCTTAGTATGGATTGCATATGCACAAATTGACATCTTTTTCTCAATAATCACTCAAAATAGCTAAGAAAGAGATAATGAATTCTAAAGAAATAACCATGATATATACTCTCTATTTTATTATAAATAAACCATAAGTTCATAAATTACACTTAGATCCACTTATATGTAATATATGCAAAGAAAATAATGCCATATTTTTTATATGATGCGCCATTTTTGGGGCTCATCAAAGAGCTTGCACGACAATTGACTTCTTTTACTATTGAATCTATTCCTTGGGAACACAATGCCTTGGTTGATTCTTTAGCATCATCTACTACACAATTCCAACCTCACCTAGATCTCCCTCAAGACCCGAGACACGGTCTAGATCTGCAAAACCCCTTCCACACAACCTTTTATTGAGTCTCCTCTTATTTGTCACATGAATGTCATGCCTACTTCTCACAATTCATGATATACAGACATCCTCCAATTCATCCAACATCAAATTTACCCTCCAAACTTTAATTACCGCAATCATACTAAAATCCGCAAGAAACCTCTAAAATATGTTCTCAAACATAATATCCTCTATTATCGCAACTTTGATAAAGGTGCTCTACTCTATTGTCTTTGAGGATGAAGTCCCTCCTCTCCTCGAAGAAGTGCATGGGGACACTTGCGGTGGACACTACGGCGGTATGCCATAGCCCGCAGATGCCTACGTATGGGTTACTATTGGCATACCTTAGAAGTTGATGCCCATGCCTTCACTAAGAAATGCAAACCTTGCCAATAACATGATGACCTTATCCACTCTCTAAGTGAGGCCGAGATCAAGTCCTTAAAGTTCCTGGCCCTTTAATATGTGCGGATTGGATTGCATCAATAAACTTTCTCGCTCTCAAGGCGGCATATTTTCATCATCACAGCCACCAAATATTTCACCGAGTAGGTTGAAGCCATGCTTCTTACTAATATGACGAGTTTTACCACTTCCTAATTCATCCATAATCAAATCATTTGTCACTTTGGAATTCCTCACACAATTATTTCTGACAATGGTGGGAATTTCAAATGCAAGGATATGAAACTATGTGCAAAATTCAAAATCAAGCACAAATTCTCAACTCCTTATCATCCTCAATGCAATGGACAAGTTGAATCTTCGAATAAAATTCTTCAAAAGACTATTTGAGAATCACGCTCGATTGGCATCTCAAGCTCTATCCAACGCTTTAGGCCTATCCTACAAAGTGTCCAAACGACCACTAGGGCAACCCCATTCTCGTTTGTATTTGGTTTCGAAGCAATCCTTCCTCTCAAGGTGAAACTACCATCTCTTCGCATCTCTCTACATGGAATCATCCTTAAAAAAGATATCAACAAAGGACATTTCCATGCCCTTGCTTTCATTTATGCAAAACGTGGTAATGTTGTCAACCATAACCGCAAATACAAAGAGCATGTCGCTAAACAACACAACAAACTTATCAAACCTCACAAATTCAAAGCCGACAACCTTGGCTTGAAGTTATATTATACCCACGACAAAGAAGGCAAATATGCCCAAAAGTGGTGGGGTCCCTAACTCATTAAAGACATCCTGGGTCCCAGTACCTATCATCTTCAAACAAATGAGGGCCACATCTTCAAAGAACCAGCCAATGCTCATTTCTCAAGAAATTCTACATGTCATCCATTTGTACATAGCCACTCTATCTACAAATCCCTTCAAATTAACTACATCAACCTTTCAACTCACTTTTCTATTCTTCCTACTTGGGTTTATCCTTCATGCTTGGGTTTATATCGCCATCACTTCCTACTTTGGTAATTTATTTATCTCTTCGGGATCACTAACTCCGCATCGCGTTATAGTTAGCACCTTTTATCAAACTTTATCATCCTTACAAAGATCTACCCTCTCGGTTATTTATGCTCTTCGGCGTTATTATGTGCCTCAACTATCATCCCTCCCACAACCTCCTAGCTAGGTAATTGATGTCTTATTCTACGATAATATTTTAGTGTTTCTTTTAGTCTTGCTTATTTAGAGTTCCACGCAACTTTTGCGCCCGCCACAAGAAAGTCGAGCGACACCGGTGAGGTAAGTATGAAGTAGGTATATTTCAATTGGTGGAGTTCATTATTTGTTTGTAGCACTTTCATTTCAGCTTTGATTTCAAACCTTAGTTACCCTACTTGGTCATGTGGGCTAGACCACAACATTTGAGAGATGTTGCTATTTAGCCTTAGTTACCCTACCTTTGCCTCATTTCTTCCCTTTGTTCACACATTACACCCATTATGTCCACTTGTCCCATTGTGTCTACTCATTTCTAACTATTGTACACTTTTATCCCTACTTTTAGTCACCCTAGACCTTTGTCATTCACCATCATTTACATTCAAACCTCCATTCCCGTGATTTTCACCTCTTGAGCTTAGGGTTTCCCTCAAGGCTGACATCATCGCCCATGGGCAATGGCGTCAAGTATATACACCCCTATGTTTCTTTTTTATTTTCACCACTACATACCAACTTATCACAAATCAACATTTGCATAATTACTCTTGGTCGCATACTTTCACACTTTATTTGTTGACTTGGAGTCCTAGAGCTTTCCTCTATTGCATTCGGATCACCATATTGAGTTAGGACTGGAGATCTTCTTGTTGAGCTTTCCGCTTCTCCACCCATAGTGATTCTCTCGGTGTTATTGACTCTAGGAAGGATTATGCATCAGCAATCACACATGTTATAAGTATTTCTAACCCTCTTTAGTTTTTTATCTTGCATGTGTATGTTGTATGTTGGTCATTCATTGTTATAGATTAGAGTAGAAGTATGTTTCCTTTGATCCATTGCATTGTCTTATTATTTTTCCCTTGGCTTATCCACCTCTAATTTACTCTTATTCCTGAATCCTAATAGGATACCTATATTTATCTTAATTGTAGGTCTTGAAATCTATATCTATCCTAGAGTTAGGTTTACTATCCTTTAGAGTTAGGACACTAGCGCTCCTTGAACACCTTTGTATCTACACATTATGGCCAGTTTTAGATTGGATCCCCATATTTGAGACCCCAACCGGGAACCTCTCTTTACCCATCATACAACACGAGGGCTAAGCCCCGAGTCATATCGCATAGTCACATGGGAGATAACATTTTAATTGATAACACCCAAGTGAAAGGAATTAGCCCTTAATTATAGGATCAACCATTTGAGAAATGGTGGGCTTGGATGTTCCATGCAGAGGTTGGGACAAATGACACTTGCTTGATGGAAAGAAGTAATATTTAGGGTGGATTAACCTGCTGACATTAGAGTAGTGGTAGTGGCGGGGTTTTAACCCACACCAGTGATAAGGCGGGGAACAGCCAAGGGTTAAACCCCTTGCTCTGAATTCTGACCACGGTGGTTGTGGATGTGTAGAGTGTGGGGGGGGCCATGCACCCTCGAGTTTTGGAAGTGTCAATGGCACATGTTGGCGCATGGGTTTAGGCAAGTTGGGTAGGGGTAATAAGGATGTCGGGTAGCTAAGAGGCAATGGGTCGAGTGGCATCAATGGCCGCCGACGGGGATAGTCGAACAAGTGGTACCATAGTGGTGATGGGGTGGTCAAATCACCAATAGTGGTTTCCCTCTTGCCCGAAATCTTTCATTTGGACATGGTATTGTAAAATTTAAAGCAACCAATATAGTAGGTGGAATTTCTTAACACTAAGACCTTTAGGTAGGCCTTTAAGGCTTAGAACCTTGTTTAGCTTGTTGGGGCACACACGGTGGCCCGAGGGTAGGAGTGACTCTTATGGGCTGCACAATATATTGTCCTACCCTAATTTTCCATTCTCTTCTGAAAAGAGAAATAAAATCTTAAACCATAATGAAAGAGAAAAAGCTAAATATTTAAGTATATACATATATTGTAATGTCCTCAAATGGGACACTTTGAGCCCAAGTAGGATATTTGGCCAATCCAAGTCACCAAAACAGATTTACAAAAGTTATAGAAAATATTATTAGGGCAGATCATATTTATTTAGGAGAAATGCGACTAGGGTTTATTAAGAAACCCATATAAACCAGCCATATTACTCAACGCTTTTTACTTTGAACTGATATAGTGATTTTCAAGACCAAAATCTGAAAGGAACATGCAGATATAAGGTGCAAAACAGATCTGAAATAATTTATAAAATCTGTAGAATAAAGTACCAATTTATGAGCTCCAACAAAGCTGACTTTATTTAATAAAATTCTACAGAACCAGGTCTGCAAGTACAGCTGAAATTGAGGGTTTGGAACCCCAGAAAACACTCCAACAATGTAGAAAAGATGACTGAAAATTTAGCTCCAGAAAGCAAGTAACAAATCTGAATTTTTAGATCCTTTATCAATGCCCAAACAGCCTATAACTGGTTCGCTTCAGCTTGTCAAAATAAGATACTTCAATAAGTAGATCTCCCTTTGAATATTCAACAAAAAGACACATCAAAAGGAAGAGTTTTCGTTCTTCCTTCAACTTCTCATGAGGGTTTTCGTCCTCAGAGAAACCAGTTGCAAATACCCAGCTTACACAAGTAATTTTCAGAATTTTTAAACATAGCATGCCCCAAACCCAAGTCGACTTGTCCCTTTAAAGGAAGAAGTGACCCAAAGTGACCTTCTACACAACCAATCAGCTCCTTTCAACATTAAATGCTTTTTTCCCTCTATTTTTCTATCCTAGAGCAAGTCGCATTTTCTAGAGGGAATAAACTTTGACCCATGAGCCTTTTACCTTTTTCACATTTTTATTGCTCCCTAGGCTAGTCACACTTTTCCTTAAGAAATACAATTTTTGCTAAGTGCTTTATCTTTTATTTGCTTCTTTCTATGTTTATTTTATTATTAAGTCTATTAATTTATTATAAGTGCTTTTATAATGTTTTATTTTATTTTCTTGCACTTTATAATAAAATAATAGAACTTAAGTCTCTCCCCTTTAAAATTCTCCTTAGCCATCGGGAAGACAGAATAGGCTAAGGGTCTTCGTCATGTCTATCCTAGGAAGTGGGACATTTCATATATATATATATATATATATATATTATGAGAACTTGTATGGCCAATATTGGTTTTCTAGAGCTTGAAGCTACCTTCGCCTTTTCACATTTTGTGTTGGAATCATTATAAGAAGCATGAGACCTACAAAACCTGCCCAACCATATTTGTAGCTTGTCAAAATATTAAAATGGTATAAACTAAATTATAACTAAAAGCTTGGAGGCCCCATTAATGAGGTTGTCTAGGGATGGAGAGGACAAGAGTGGAGGCTATGGCCAAACCTTCCTCAAAACCCTCTTACCCATCATCCTAATTTATATTTCAAACTTAGTGGGTATGCCGAAGACCTTTATCGCTTTCCATTAGATATCCAAGCATTTTTCAACCTATTGTGATCCGAGGATGGAGGTATATCACATCTACCGTTGAAAATGAGATGCTCCAACCTCACGCGGATAGGCCTAGACATTTTATACCATTTTTAGGGTCATATGAACCTTATTAGATCTTTTTGGGGTCGAGAGGAGTGGACTCTTTTTCTTTTCGCAAATTCATCGTATGCTCAAATTGGATGTAGCATTTGGGAGTAAGATATTTGTGCATCATATAAGTGAGCACTTCTTTATCGTATCATACAAGTTCTCTAATATATCTATATCTTTCTATATATATATATGAGAACTTTTATGGCCAATATTGGTTTTCTAGAGCTTGAAGCTACCTTCTCCTTTTCGCATTTTGTGTTGGAGTCATTAAGAAAAGCATGAGACCTACAAAACCTGCCCAACCACATTTGTAGCTTGTCAAAATATTAATTTAGTATAAACTAAACTATAACTAAAATCTTGGAGGCCCCATTAATGAGGTTGTCTAGGGATGGAGAGGACAAGAGGGGAGGCTATGGACAAACCTTCCTCAAAACCCTCTTACCCATCATCCTAATTTCTTTTTCAAACTTAGTGGGTACGCCTAAGACCTTTATCGCTTTCCATTAGATATCCTAACATTTGTCAACCTATTATGATCTGTGATGGAGGTATATCAGATCTAACGTTGAAAATGAGATGCTCCAACCTCACGGAGGATAGGCCTAGACATTTTATACCATTTTTAGGGTCATATGAACCCCGATAGATCTTTTTGGGGTCAGAGGAGTGGACTCTTTTTCTTTTCGCAAATTCATCGTCTACTCAAATTGGATGTAGCATTTAGGAGTAAGATATTTGTGATTCATATAAGTGAGCACTTCTTTATCGTGTTTCTTGTGAGCAATTTTGAGAGTTTAGAGGAGCACCTTTTGTTATTGTTAGCAGGTAGTCTTGACACTTGTCTTCAAGTCGTCAAGATGCAAAGTTGTTTCTTCCACATGGTGTGGGAATTTACTTATGTTTCAACTAATTCTACTCTTAATTTACTATTGACGAAGTGGGGCTTCCATATGTCTCATAGGAGGCAAGTCAGCACTGTCCTTGTGTGGTTAAAACAGGCTTTGGGCAGGTGGTGAGCTTTGAATGCTCAACAAGTAGAAGCAAAGGTACTAACTCACCTAAGCCACTACCACATATTAATTTTGATAATAGCGAAAAGTAGTAACCCACATAACATAGTTCCTAGGAGACAGGTATGAGGAGACAGGGACGGGTATGCCATTTTCAGAAAAATAGAGAGAGAGAGAGAGAGACAGCAACATATATATATATATATATAGAGAGAGAGAGAGAGAGAAAATCATATTGTACGGCCTAATTTTAAATTTTTAAGTAAAAAGTGCTAGTCTCTGAGATGCGTCTTGGTAGTAGGATACGAGTTTCCCTGCAACACTGCCCAAGAATTTCTTCGCAAACAAAGCATTAAATCTGACATAGTAAGCCAAGAGATCATGGTTCACCTATTTGTAATGAAAATAAACTGAATAGAAAATACAAAAAATCTAGAAGAGGAGGGAGGATCCAAATGAGCATGCTTAACATAATTATTCCACTATAGTCCATTGCAGGAAATGACCATAATAAATCAGGAACACCTTGTTTATGTCCATACTGCATTGTTTTACAACTCCCTTCTCAGGAGAATATATTTGCCAATCTCCCTCGCAGACAAAGATTCATTATTTACAATTTACCTCGATTCTGGGGATTTTAGAGACTGAGACAGCGTATAAATGAGCTGTGTCCAGCATTCTTCTGCATCCTGCAATAACTCTATGCATGAAAAAACTAAAAATAAAAATATTAATAACAGGCATATAGCTTTACTCCTTCGAAAGAATGCAACATAAACAAGAAAACTCTTCTTGATGACACAAGGTCCTACTCTTTTGAGAATTAATTGCCACACCTCCAAGAATAAACAGGAGAAATCAGCAAAGGGTTCGTTAGATCCCATTACAAGTACATCCTATGTTATATATCTCATAGTTCAGCTGTAACTATCATTGATAGGTTGTTATGTCAAAAATATCTTTCGAGTAAACCTACCTGTTGCATGAATAAACCATTATGTTGCTGACCAAACTGAGGATACTTTTTCCTCAGCACCTGTAAAAGCAAAGAGAATAGCATTCATCTAAGATGGTGTACATAATGATCAAAACAAAATTGAGATGGACCCATCCAAAAAAAAAAGAAATTTGCGATGGCAAATGAAATAAATTAATATAAAACTGTCAAAAAAATTAACTTAGATTCATTAGAGAAAGGATGGCAAGCAAATTTCCTTATAAAAATTATATATGTAACTACTTTAAGCACCTTGTTTAGTTGTTACCAGAAAATTTAAAAGCAAAAGTCAATGAGATATACCAACAACAAAAGAAAAGAATATATACAAACCATAGTTACCTAAGTCTCAGGGACCATGGGACAGAGGGATGGCGTTTCCTGGACGGTGAAAAATCTCCTAAATTTTGGGGACGGTAGGGAGATGGCTATTAAAATAATATATAAAATTAACATTTAAATATTTTAACTTTATTCAATGAAATTTAGGGATTTAAATTGTATTTAATGTATTTTAGGTACTTTCAAGATTATAATTCAATGTTTTTGGTAAAAATAACAGCTTTTTAAAAGTAAAAACATTAGAAAACTTTTGAAAGATTTTTTAAAAATAGGGCGTCCTCTCCAACTCCTCGAAATGTTCAAGACATCACCAAAATCTAGGGGACACATCCCCACAACACAGATACCAGCACATTTTGGCTACAATTTGATATAAAACAAGATCGAACCTCAAAATTGTCTAAGTT
This sequence comes from Taxus wallichiana var. yunnanensis, assembly GCA_018340775.1. Lineage (NCBI taxonomy): Eukaryota > Viridiplantae > Streptophyta > Pinopsida > Cupressales > Taxaceae > Taxus > Taxus wallichiana. The sequence continues at coordinate 49,858,112 of CM031234.1, forward strand.
AATCCATTAACAGCCAAATGGTATATACAAGTTTCTCAAACTTTCCCGTTATATACAGCCTATCTTTTTATTCTATTACAAAGCTATTTAAGCATCCGGGATTTCTTCTTCTTTCCCGAGCATTGGCTCCATTCCTTATTCCCTTAAAGATGGAACTAGTATACGGATCCAAAACATTAGACAAACATAATTTTATGCAAAATGAATCCAAAAGAACTGTATTCATTATTACCCTGCACAGAAACCAGGTTGAAAACAAAAATATACATAAGAAATTTTATACTGTACTCCCAACACTAAGTGCACCATAAAAATCTATTTAAACAAAATGTCAGAGTTGCATGGATACAGATACGCATGTGCATACAAATATGGTATCAGATACGGATACGACTAGTTTTTAATGCCCCTTGATATGGATACAAGATATATATAAAATCTTAATAATAATTATCAATGTTAAATAATAAACGAATTTATACACTATATTAAAATTACACGCAAATTACACACTCGCAGTCCGTGTGAAGGTAGGAAGTTGGGTATTTAATGGATAATTAAAAAATTGCAGGTTGTTTAAGCCAATCGAAAATACACAAAATGAAAGAAAAGAAGAAGAGTAGGCCAAAATAAACAGACCGAAAGAATTGTAAATTGATCAAAGTCAATGTGAAAGTTTGAACTAAAAGAGCGAATCAACACTTTCACCTCCATTCTCTTAACTATAGCTGCTAAAATGCATTATAGAAGATCGTTTGTAATTTTTAGCATCTTTTTAGCCTTTTGAAAGGGTTTTTGGTTGTTTTTTTAAACTTTAAAATCAGATGCCGCTATAGTTGCCCTTCATACCATATCCTGGTGTATCTAATAAGGCCCAATTACAGGTTCGTATCTGGATACGGCTGGGTATGGTATCCGAACCATATCCAAGTCATGCCGTATCTGCATTTGTATCTGACATGTGGATACACACGCCTAACAGTGGGGTTGCGTATCCGGTAACCCTGCATAATGTCTTAAGACTAGGTACATTTACACACTAAAATTATGTCAAGCATTTTTAAAAATAATTAACAATAATTATATTCATTTAGACATTATTTGACTAAACAATCCCAACACAAGGCATCTTCCAAGAAAACAAGCAAGATTAAATCTGACCAGGCATTTGGTAGTCAGATCTGATTAAGCTTCCACAAGAAGTTGAAGAGCTGGAGTGCATTTATTAGTGCCAATTAGAACAAGATAGTCGTTTATTTTACATGTATTTAGCTTCAAATAATGAGGCAGAGTTCATAGCATTTAAGTTTGTAATAGATAGTATTGTCTTGAAAGTTTAACAAGACTTATTCTAGTGAGTAATCCAGATTCTAAAAAAGTAGAAGCAGAAGTACAAAAGTTTGAAGCATGTTAACTACTCGGAGAATGCCAGAACATTACTCATAGAGTTTACAAACAAAACTGAGAAGAACATGACAACCACCCAAAAGAAAAATGTCAAACAAGAAGGCAAAGAGAAGACATAAATTGTGTAAAGCACGAAAGTGTTCACCAAATGCACAAGATTCCAACACCTGGTGCAAGTGCAATGTTGCTCAATAGGTTTGATCTCAAACTACAATTCAATGAGGTGCCTAGTTGACAGAAAGGTAAAGTGTACAAAACTGAAGTTAAGATATAAAGATAAAGCATGGTCACCTAGAAACTCAATTCGATGGATAAAGACATGTCCCAATCCCCAAACCCAAATTGTAATGTGAGGAAATCCTCATTAGAAATATTATTATAGTTAGCATCAAATATAAGATAAAATTTAAAATCATGTAAACATAAATTAAAGAAAAACTCATGTAGCAATAATCTAAAGATATTAGAATAATAATATATATGTAACTAATAATAGCATTAGTGGCCACGAAGAGACATGAATTCATGGGAAAGGTATTCGATAGGTGCTTAAAAATAAGCATGATTAGATAGTCAAGGAAACCAGGGAAAGACGAAAGGAGGAAAGAAGCTTTTTCTAGAACATAATTGGAGACATGAAATAGATAATGGATGGGATTTTTCTCTCACATTTTGGCCTCAGAGCCAAATTGGAAATTAGCGGTTATGCTCAACTCCATCACAGATATTATTCTCCTAAATGTTTATACAACTCCCATTATCCAAAATATTTATAAAAATCATCGGCAATTGATCCAAGCAACCATGAACCAACCTATTGGAGAGGCTGAGAGTGCACCCGTTGGAGCACCAAGGTTCAGTCAGCATACTTGCAATGGAAATACTTGGGAAAATAAAACCATAGCTAAACCATGGCATCTCAGCAACAACAATGGGCATGTCCCCAAGATGTGGGACCTTGGCTCCCAAGAACAGACCTCCCGAGAAGGTCGGCTTCCTGTCCTATTTAATCTTATGTTACCACTAATCTACAACTACCTAACAAATGCAGGGGAAAAGGGGAAGAAGGAAAGCTGAAAGTAAACATGCATAGTGATGCACCACAGAAATAAGGGGTCACTTTCCTCAAGGGAAGAACAAGAGGACAAATACAGTGACAAAAGGGCAGATACAAGCCACAATCAACCCTGCATTACATCAGACTCTCACTCTCTGCATTAGCGACACAGTGGAATGAACCATGCAAATATCACCCACACACAACATGCAATAACAGAACAGAAAGGTAAGATAACAATAACACAAGCTAAAGGGCGAAACAAAGCCACAACGAACATCGTATTTATGTCTGAAAATATGCACAATCTGCTATAGTCATAGAGAAGACAATGGATGCATTGCACAAGTTCAAACAAAGGGTTGCAACTCTGAAGGCTTGGAAACCCAATTGGACAGAGCAACATTACATTCACAAGAGGATTCACCATGCCTATGAAATCTAATCCCCATTGGGAGAATGGTTGATCTACTGAAATTAGTTGAAGAGGAAGAGCTGCATTTCTCTTTCTCCTATTAAAAACAAACACTCCTTGCAACTTATTACTGATGCAATTGTTTCCCACCAATGGCACATGCTTTGTGTTCTTCACTTACCAAACTTCTCCTTGACACTTGATGACAAAATAACATTCAAGAGTAAGCAAAATCAAATATCTTGCCTTGAGCCAACATCATATTTTCACTTCTAGTCTTAGTATAATTGGATAACTCCTACAAGGTCTTGGTTTACTTCTTGTCAATATTCTTTCAAAATCTTGTCATACATATGCTATCACCATTCACTCCCTCCTACTCTGTTTACAACCTTCACTACATCAAAACTCTACACTCCTTATTAATCCTCTCCTTGACAAACTAAGACTCCAATCTATCATATCACACTCTTCCTCATTGATTTCTTAAGCACTTGCACTTGCACTTACTCTACCTTGATTCTTAACACAACACTCACATTCATGACTTAGTTCATACCGTTGTTTACAAAATTGACTTATACTGCCCTGACCACTTTTAGACCCTGCTCTGTAGTCTTTATACCTCCAAATTATTAAGCATAATTTGGTCCCTTCATACTCTTGTCTTGACAAAATTCTCCACCATACCGGTTCCTTACAACCACCAATGGTTTTTTTTGAATGGCATCCACTATCACTATGCAGACTCTTCTTAGTCATTCCCCTTCACAACTTCCAACAATCATGAAGAAAATAAGTATGACTATCGACCTTATATTTTGCTCTATTCCAAGATACTTGACTATACCTTCCTTAGGACTTAATCACTGACATCATTATGATCTTAAGGGCTTCATCACCATCTACCTACACAAACACAAGGAATTTCAAAGAAAGCTCTTTCTAGACCCCTAGCTTGTCTATTAGGTCATTTAGCCTTATTTTAACTAGGATTTTTAGATTAAAACCATTCCATAGAGTTTCAATAGGGAATATAATGATTTTTCAGATACCCATTTGGTTATTTCAGGTGATGGTGAAGACTCCCAAGCGGTTTCTTAAGGTAAAATGCACAATTTTCATTAGATCAAGCTCTACTTAGGTCTCGATAAGACCTAAAATAACATTGTCATGGATATCTCCGTCCGTACACCACCTATCAATATGAAACCAAAGAAATGTGTTAGATCATCTTCATCAGTCCTTGTATACCAATTTTGAAAAAAATTCCACTCGTAAAAATGTGAAATACAGGCAATTTCATATCTAAACCCTACATCAGGATTTACCCAGCTGAGAAGGGTAAAAACTCAATATCTTGAACAAATTTACACTTCAAGACCTAAAATTTACTTCTACAACTCTGTATGAACATTCTCTACCTTTTGTCTTTTGGTTCCACAAGGTGATCATGCACATATTCTTCCCAACAATAAGCTTTGCATTAGAAATATGGTTCAAAACTCTGTTTATTCGGTCAAAACCCTTTTACAAGCATGAATTGAGATTGGAGAATTATCAAAACATGACTTACACATTATTTGTGGTCTAAGCATCCATGAAATCATCAAAACATCATTAACCATCTATATTACAACTTACAATGCCTCAAAAACTTTGGTTTCCTGCTGGAACCAGAAAGCTCCCTTATTCCTTGAAACACTTACGCGAAACTTACATGCCTTAGCTTTTATATCTATATTCTCTGCTTCCTCACGTAGAGGTGATGCATATCTACTTACAACAATCATTCTATATTTAACACTCTTTACCACAACTTTCTCAACCTCCTATGACAAGGTAAAAGCATGCTATTTTGGGCTTCTTCAAATGTTTATCTTGATTTGAACGTGTCTTAGACTTGTTCTAGGTGACTTTAGGATGGAATTACATTTATCATAAATATTAGGATCTTGAGGATCCCTTACACATCACCAAAACCTACCAACATGACCTTACAAACTCTTTTACATAGCATTATGATCTCTAAGATCACAATTGGACTCTTCCAATGCTACAATGGACTTTCAAGTGAACATACACCTATAAGAGATGATTTCAACATTGAAATCCTCTAATAACATCAAAGATTCCTTATTACAAATTCAAATCCAATTTTTGGAGGGAACTCATAACACTTTTTATTTAGCTATTACAAGTAAATTAAAGCCATGGTGAGCTTCTTATTACGAAAAGGACTCTATTTACACCCTGGTGGATGATGCTCCTGCATCAATTACCCACTTGTGACAAACATGGTGAGGCAAAAGTAACCAGCCCTTATGATCTTTGTTACAGTCGTTTGCGGGGCAAAATGTCCACCAGAGAAGCCTGAATGGAACTCATTGAGATTCTTCTCAACATTCTTTGGTTCAACACATCTCGGTATGACACTATCAATGTTCCTTTTGAATAGAAAGCCATCAAGCAGCTCATAATGAATGGCCTGCAACCTTAAATGTCTTCTAGCTCTGTTAAAAGCATTAGGCCATCCTCCAATGTGCAGGTAGTTCATCATGTCTTAGAACCAAGTATTTTCCATACTTACTTCCACCGCAACCTCTATCAGTTGAATGTAAATTGATTCTTGGGAGGGCCATAGATCTTCAGCCAAGTGTTGACGCAGTGCCCTAGCTCTGATTGACTTGGTGGATTTGATTTCTACATCAAATTCCATAATCTTGGTGATCCAAGCAGCTCTCTTCTCATTGAGCTTTGCGCGGTAATGTATTGTTTGATGCTAGGATGAGTGACAAAGACTTTGATCTTGTTGTATGACAATAGATGTTTAAACTTCTTAAGGACTCTGAGGACTGCAAATGTATGCTTTTCAACAAAATTGTACTTGAGCTCAGAGTCCTTGAGAGTTAGGCTTGTGAAAGCAATAGGCTGCTCTAAACCTTGCTGATTTTCTTGAGCTAGAATGGTAGTTGTGCTATTAGCTCCTCCAAATGCATATAGAATGAAATCTTTGTCAAAGTTTGGGTTAATCAGGGTAGGGGTTTGAGCTATGGCTTGCTTAATCTATTCAAAACTACTCCTTCCCTCTTGAGTCCATTTGAAGTCATATCCCTTCTTCAGCATTAAGGTTATGGGTCTCACCATGATAACAAAGTTCTTGATGAACTTCCTCATTAAGTTTCTCTTCCCCAAGAATGAATGAAGTGCTTTCTTGTGTGAGGGGAGAGCTAAAGCCAAGGTGGTTTTGATTCTGTAGGAGTCTGTGCCTAAGCCATTCTTTGACACAACATGCCCCAAGAGTTTACATTTAGGAACATCAAATATGCACTTCTTGGGGTTTCGAGACACACCAAATTCTCTACATCTATTGAAGGTCTGCTCAAGGTGCCCCAAGTGACCCTCTTGCTTCTTTGAAAAAACAAGAATGTCATCTAGCTAGACCAGGATTATATCATTTATCAGACCCATAATGGCCATGTCTACGGCTCTTTAAAAGGTGGCACCAACATTAGATAGTCCAAAATTCATCTTACCATAGGCATATGTTCCCCATTTGGTGGAGAAGGTTGTCTTAGACTGATCAGACTTTGGGACAAGAATCTGATTGTATTCTGAGAAAGCATCCAACAATGAGAACCTCTCAGCCCCTGTTATTGTTTGTAAGATTTGATCCATGGAGGGTAGGGGATAATGATCTTTGAGAGAAACTTTGTTGGAAACCTATGAGGATTGTTTGATAGAAAAGATGATGTTGGTTTCAATCAGCTTGGTTAATTCTTTCCTCATTAAAGGCTTAGACTTGGGGTTGACTGGTCTTTGTTTTTGTCTCACGGGTTTAGCATTGGAAGTCAGCTCAATTGTATGTCGGATGATGCTAGGGTTGTATCCTTTGAAATCATAATATGTCTATGCAATGATATCATCATATTTCTGACATAGCTTGAAAAATTCATGTTGTTGTTCAGGAGTACATACCTTGCCCGATTTGAATTGTTTTCCAACAGAGATGGCTACTTCGTGATAGTCTTCATTCTTGATCTTTAGATTTCTCCTCTCCTTTGAACTAGTAATCAGGCATAAACACATTCTCCAATGTGACTAATCCCTTGGGAGCTTGTTGATTTTCAGCTGGATTATGTGATCACCATAACATTCTTGCAATTTGGGTTGCAAGTCTTGAGAGAACTTTGTTTCTTGTTAGATAAAGTTGACAATTTGTTCATCATTTTCAAAGATCTACCAATGGCAGTTGTTATCCGTTACTGCTAACCTGATTACCAGTTTCACATACTGATCTGCAATTTCCATAAGATCCCTAGGAGGATCAACCAGAGCTCCAAATAAATCCATATGTTAGGCATCACCATTCTTCTTCCTTCGGACAGCTTGAAGATTGATTGCGTCAATAACTTCCAAGAGATCCAAAACTCTATGTTTATAGGCTTTGAGGGATGGGTTTTTAGTTGATTATTGAGATCTCACCTACTGAATCACCAGCTCAGCATCTCCAAAGATTATCAATTTCTTGTAGCCTTTCCTCTTGGCAATAAGCAATCCTAGGATCAAAGCTTCATATTCAGCCACATTGTTGGTGCAGTTGAACTGAAGCCTATGTGAAAAGAACAGCTTCCCCTTCCTTGGTGAAAACAAAACAACTACTACATCAACCCAACCTTGCACTTTGAGCCATCAAAATACATTTCCCATATACCTTCCAAGTCTTGTTCTGGTTATAGCAAGCTGGGAATGGAACTGCCTTCTTCCTGGACACAATAAGTGCCTAAACCAATCTCTTCATTAGTGTCATATAAATCAAAATTTGATCCCTCCTTAGCCCATTCATCTAAACTACTCATCCGGGATTTTAGTCCCCACTTCAAGTGGTTGGGAATCATTCTCCTCATCAATTTCTAAGGTTATGACACAATTTAGACACAATTAACTTTTGTAGGCCTTGGATCATACGTTTCACAATGAAATTGGGAAATAGGCTCAGCTTTGATCGTGAACTTAGTGTCATAGATGGGTTTTAAACACATGTGAGACCAATCAGGGGATATGTATCCTTCAACTTTAGCAGTGAAATATCTAGATAAACATATTATAAAAACAGGGGATAGATCAATGACTAAAATCTCTTGGGGATGGTGAAGCTAAGACAGGCAATTGATGTCAGATTAAGGATTTTGATGACCACTATAGTCTTGACAGCAATACCATCAAGTTGTACTACACCTTTGTTGATGGGGGCATATATCAATCCTGGGACATCTGCAACTTGTTTGGGCATAACAATGCTACTAGCTCCAAAGTCAATCATGCAATTGTGAACCAAATGTTTGCCAATAATAAAGGACACATAAAATGGAGGATATTTTGGTGCACAACTTACTCCAAACACATTAGACTAGTAGAGGCAAACTATCATTGAACTCACCTGCTTTTGAGCCTTTAGGAGAAGTTTATACTATTTTTGCAATCGTGGAGTAGATCTATCGACTTAGGATTGCTAGCGCTTCCCACATAAAGAAAATGAAATTTGTCTTCTTCATTTGTTCCACAATATCGAGTGGTATTGGCACAAACTTTTGCATTATGTACGCAGTCCAATCTCTCTATGACTTCTTAATTGTAGGTTGTAACAGATTTGGCTGCAAATTCTTGTGGGTCGGCACATTGTGCATCTCGATGTTTTAGTTGGAATCTCCTCTCGACTTTGAGCGTTCTCCTCTTTAATCGGGAGCCATCAGGCTTTTAACTATTTGTGCCTTTGATTCCAAGAGTTTTTCTTGGCTCTTGTGTTGTAATTGGACTGGTCTTAGGGTTGTTGATTTCCCTCAGTTTGATTTATCGCACAAAAGTCTCCAATCCTGCCAATAAAATAAGCTTTCCTCAGCTGTTGTTGTAGATGGTTGTGATGGTTTTGCAACTTCGCTTGGTTGAACCAAATAATTTTACACTATCAAAGATTGGGTTATGGCTCCATTTGGGCAAGTATTGGAGTCATAAGGTTGTGAACAAGGGTAACACCATCTCATGTCTTCAACTAAATTTTTTTACATGGGGACCTTTGCTCTATGAGAGTGAGTAACAATAGGATGTCGTTGTTGAGCAGCCCTAACAAAAGCACTTTGGTTTTGCGGTTGAGCTCTATTTTGTTCATAAGTTGGATTGTATGGTTGATAAGGTCGAGGAGCAAGTTCGGGTTGTTCTCTTATCATGGTTGTCATGTCATTGGCCATATTTCTCAAGAGTGTTTTAACCTCATCCAACCCATTTGTTGAGGTAATAAGTTTGGTTGCCAATGCTTGCACAACTGGGGGGTTGGGGATGAGCTTCAAAGCAAAGGGTCTTAGCTCAGAAAATAAAAGCATGGTGGGTCTTGCATTAAACTTTCCCACTTGCATCGAGACAATTCTAAGCTAAGATGGCAATGTCAAAGGCATCATGAAGATTTGTCCCACCCATAGATCGAATCATGACTGCTATATTTGAGTTTGGAGCTACGAGAAAGTAGAAGAAAGCATAATAAGATGATCGTCTTATCGAGAATGAACTTTTATCCCAAGTCATTTGAAACCTAAAGTTGACATCAAATAACTCCTTTGTTGGTGCTCTCTTTATTGTAGTTAGTTTCTCCATTGCGACAGTGGTCACTCCTATCTTTAAATTGCCTCTCCAATCTCTCTCCAAATTCATCCCGATTTGTATGGAGTTAGGTAAGAGATTTCCATACCATGCAAGAGTCTTGCCTTTGAGGGAAGCAGACAATAATATCATAGCAACATCCATTTGAGTCACATGATGGATTGAGCATAAATGTATTACATTCTTGAGGTGATCAATGGGGTTAGCATGATTCTCAAAAGTAAAACATGGCACACCTTTAAGGGCTGCGGTGGAATAATATTCCACACATTTAAGGCAAGAGGGCTGCCAACATCGAAGGCGGGGAAGTGATAATTTCCTTGATGAGCCATGGTTGAAAGGGGTTGGACACTTTTTTTGAGGATTTGAGTAGTAACACCAAGTGGAGGAGTGGATTGAGCTCTTTAGTGTTGGGGAGGTCTCCCAGATCTTTGCAGAGATCACCCTCTTGCTCTCCTTTTAGGTGACAAATGTACAAGTTTAGCAAGTTGTCCTTCAACAACACTTGTCACAATTTTTCTCATATGCTTAAAGCAACTCAAATTTTGAAATATCCCTTGTGGGATACAACTCAAAAATGCACGAAAAATATAGAAATTGCAGCAAAATAAAATTTCTGATTTTTGCATAAAATAACCAGCTAGGGCAGTGAACTATTAAAGAGAGCTTGCAACAATGATAATAAACACTAGAAAAATATTTTTGAAATTTTTGATTAATATAAAACTGCCAGAAAATTTCAGAAAGCCCTAGACAATGGAAATCTTCAAAAATTCATATCTTTCCAAATACAAGTGATAAAATTCTGAAAATCTGGAAATAACATCTACTAATAATGCAAATGAAAACCCAACCTCCAGATCTAGAAAAAGCACTTGGGAAACATTCTAAAAATTGCTAGAAAATTTCAAAGTGGGACGTCCAAATGTGGCGCCAAAACCTGCTCTAATCGCTGCAATAAATCTGATCTGAAACCCTCGATTTTTCTCCACAAAAACCCCAAAAATCCTCAAAAACCCTTCTCTGAAAACTCTGAAATTTATCTCTGAAAATCAACCTTGAATCAGCTCCAAAATGACAAACTAGGGTGGATCTTTCACCACCGAAGAGTGCCCTACTAGCTAGGAATGGATCTCTCACCACCGAAGCTAGGGATCTTGTGGGATCTTACTCCACAAGCTAGAAGATAGCAAGCAACAATTGCTCAAAGAAAACAATATGTGAGTGTGCAAGAATGAGCTCTATTACTCCCCCATACTCCTTTATAATTTCCCCAAGCAACAAGAGGCCCAAAAAGACCCCAATCGACCCCTTCTAGGGAGAACCACAAAAACATAAAGTAACTTAAGTTACTTTTCCCCTCCTAGTCGCCATAGGTACTTAAGTGACCCCCAACGAAAGATTATAACATTAAAGTGCCATGAGTCCCCCTTAACGACAAAACATAACATTTGTTCCCACCAAGCCACTTAATACTCATGTCAATGCAAAAATATAACAAATAAGCAAGGTGGTAATAGTCATCCATACCCAATAGCCTCCAAAGGTCGTTAGCCCCTCGGGTATGTCCAAGGCTAAGACGAATGAAAAACCTCCTAGGCTATCTGCTCGGAATTGGGGACATTACAATCCTCCCCTCCCAAGAAATGCTTGACCCCAAGCATTATCCTGCCATGATGTAGAAACTAAATACCACAAAGTAGGTTTCTCCACCTCACCCTGCAGTCAACTAATGATCGATGCGACGTGAAGTAACCAAGACACCCCATGTAGTCATCATGCTCTTCATGTCGTGTAGAGAACAATGTTGCCCCTTAAGTAATATGATGCCCACACCGACTCTCCACTGGTACCACAATGAAATTGCCAATCTGTCTAATCCCTGTCAATGCAAGGTTGTCATCATGTGATCACTCACTGCCTCTCAAGTCAACTCCTGGGTATGAAACTCCACTTTAAATTCTGTAAAATCCCCTGGATCAACCTGTGAAACAACCTGTATATAAACAAATTGTGCTAACTCTCCCACATGACCTACACTTGTGTGAGAGCAAGGCTCCTCATAATGTATCTCGAATGTGTCCCGTAGGGGAAAAGTCTCAAGGCTCTAGTAGACGGTTAACCAACAATACCAGCTCCACATAGTCCACCTCCTGTGCTGAATGTGAACCTATTGAATAACCATGAGTCAATTTCGTCCCTCCACCGACTAAAGCATGTGGGTGAAGTGCTCACCGCGCATAACGGCAAAAGTAAAATACATGGGAATGTTATCCCATGTCGACTCAAAAATGAACCGTAAGCTCGACTTATCATCTTGACAAACCGTACATGGCTGTGTAAAGTTGAGAATATCCTCCCTCAACCCATGCCATCTGGACCTCTCTGATATGAACTTTTAGGTCTCATCGAAGCTCAAGCGTCTAGTCACGAAAGAACAATGCACATGCCGCACTATCTCCATCCTCAACCATGAATCTGACACAAGGTACAATCCGCCCTGATAGAAGATCATCTCATCCTCCAATCTGTAGTTGTCATCCTGTATGTGACCATCCAAAATCTCACAAGTGTGTCGGTTCATAGAGTACTCAACAAGCAAATGAGATCTCTAGTGTACCGAAACCTCATACAACCAATGCAAGGATGAACTCAAGAGATCTGAACCTGTAATCCCAACCTCTGTAGCCGTCCCTCTGTGCAACAAGAACTGGTCAAACCCATACCCATCAAACTCCACATCGGTCCGCAGTAATAAAACCCCTCATCATGCCGGAAAGTCCTCTACATCCCCTCAGTTGCAACCACTCTAGGTTGCTCCTATAGATAATCCCCTCAAGATCACATTCCTGCCCTCAAACTTAAACTTTAGTTTCATCATCTGAAAGTTAGTCTGAAACTCACCAAGAGAGTGAAGCCATTGCACTCCCAAAGACTATGTTGATCACTCCCACACCAACAATGTGGAAATCATCGGTAATTGTGCGTCACCCATGATGATGCTCAACTATGGAACACTTTGTGTGCATCTCATATACTCCTTGTTGGCTACAACAATGTTGAAGCCCTCAAAGTCCTTCGTCTGTAAAACTCGTCTCTCAACCAATGATGCATCAATAAAGTTGTGGGTAGCCCCACTATCAATGAGTACCACTACTCGCTGACCCTACATAACTCCTCTAACCCTGAATGCCTTATACATTAGATTACTAGACAATGTAGCTATAATCTCCCGAGGAAAAGTCTCCTCCTGCTCCACAGGGGCGTTGTCAATGCAACTCCATCTCCATCATCCATCTTGTGGGTCTCTAACTCCTCACCTCTGTCACCCTCACTCTCCTCGAAGACCTCAATGAATTGGGCCCTCCCTTTTCCTGTGCAATCATGCCCTGGAGCCCAAGGTGTACGGCAATCGAAACATAGTTTCTTTTGCCTCAACTCATCCCTAAGCTCTCGGGAAATGACTGGCTTCTTAGCCACCTCCTACCTCAATGGAGGCTCCTTCTGCTGAAGTTCGTCTGGTCTAGATGGAGGCTCCCTTTGCTGAACTCGAGGTGGAAACCTTGACTTTGGAGTGGCTAACTCCAAATCCCGTGCTCTCCTAATAGCATCATGCAATGAAGAAGGCTCAAATGCCTTCACAAATCCTCCAGTGCATCATCACAACCCTGCAATCAAAAGTGAAGTCGGCCTCATCTCTCGAAACATCAGGAACCGTGACGGACAATCTCTAAAAATCTACAATATACATGTCCAAAGATCTCTAACTCCACACCTCTGTCACCCTCACTCTCCTCGAAGACCTCAATGAATTGGGCCCCCTTTTCTGTGCAATCATGCCCCTGGAGACTAAGGTGTACGGCAATCGAAACATAGTTTCTTTTGCCTCAACTCATCCTTAAGCTCTCAAGAAATGACTGGCTTCTTAGCCACCTCCTACCTCAATGGAGGCCCCTTCTGCTAAAGTTCGTCTGGTCTAGATGGAGGCTCACTTTGCAGAACTCGAGGTGGAAACCTTGACTTTGGAGTGGTTAACTCCAAATCCCGTGCTCTCCTAAAAGCATCATGCAATGAAGAAGGCTCAAATGCCTTCGCAAATCCTCCAGTGCATCTGTCAACCCTGCAATCAAAAGTGAAGTCGGCCTCATCTCTGAAACATCAGGAACCGTGACGGACAATCTCTAAAAATCTACAATATACATGTCCAAAGAACACGCACTGTCTCAAATGAGTCAACTCTCTGAAATGCCTGTTAGGATCTCTCTTGTCAAATCTGCTCATCAGCCTCTGTGTGAACTCTACATAGGTATCAATATGCATGTGCCCTGTGTAATAAGGCCATGATGCCACCAATCATGTGCATCTCCCTCAAGGTGTAGGATTGCAAACTTAATTGCATCTGCATGGGATTCAAGTCAAAGTATGTCTTCAACTTCTGAATCCAAGATTGTGCGGTACACTTCTTAGAACCATCGAAGTGTGGAATGGAGATTTGTCCCAATCTCCTCTATAACTCAGGCACCTGCATCTGATGATCTCTCTTGGGCCTGCTACCAATCTTCATTTTGCAGTACTCCGGAATGGCATGTTATCATGGAAACCCTTGCTCAAAGATTGGTATCTTTCCCAACAAGACTCCTCATCTAAAACATCTCTAGGCTGCCTTACCTGTGAAACTTCTGGATCCTTCAAGAAAGAGGGTTCGTGAAGCCCCAAAGACCTAGTAGAAGTGTGGGGAGATTGCTGCCCTGAATTTCCACTTTCACCTCTATGGACCTAGTTGTCCCATATTGCTAGTTTCCCCTATCTGTATGAGTCTCAATTCTGCCCTATGCTAATCTCTCAGTGAGCTGGCTCAAATAGAGATTAGTAGTTTCCTGCTGCTTCACCATGTTGGTGAATAATTGTTTCATCAAATCAACACCCATATCTTCACTGTCACCCATCTTTTCAACCCAACAAGCTAGAGGAACAACTGCTCTGATACCACTGAAATATCCCTTGTGGGATACCACTCAAAAATGCACAAAATATATAAAAATTGCAGCAAAATAAAATTTCTGATTTTTGCAGAAAATAACCAGCTAGGGCAGCGAACTGTATTTAATTGATATCTCACAAAATACTTGCCCAAAATGCATGAAATTTTAAAGAGAGCTTGCAACAATGATAATAAACACTAGAAAAATATTTTTGGAATTTTTTGATTAATATAAAACTGCCAAAAAATTTCAGAAAGCCCTAGACAACTGGAAATCTTCAAAAATTCATATCTTTCCAAATACAAGTGATAAAATTCTGAAAATCTAGAAATAACATCTACTAATAATGCAAATGAAAACCCAACCTTCAAATCTTGAAAAAGCACTTGGGAGACCCTCCAAAAATTGCCAAAATGCATGAAATGTTAAAGAGAACTTGCAACAATAATAATAAACACTAGAAAAATATTTTTGGAATTTTTTGATTAATATAGAACTGCCAAAAAAATTCAAAAGCCCGGACAAGCTGGAAATCTTCAAAAATTCATATCTTTCCAAATACAAGTGATAAAATTCTGAAAATCTGGAAATAACATCTACTAATAATGTAAATGAAAACCCAACCTCCAAATCTGGAAATAGCACTTGGGAAACCCTCCAAAAATTGCTGCAAAATCCCAAAGTGGGACGTCCCCCTTAGAAAGAGGCCAAAAACCCTCAAAAATGTCTCCAAATATGGCACCAAAACCTGCTCTAATCGCTGCAATAAATCTGATCTGGAAACCCTCGATTTTCTCCACAAAAGCCCCAAAAATCCTCAAAAACCCTTCTCTGAAAACTCTGAAAATCAGCCCTGAATCAGCTCCAAAATGACAAACTAGGGTGGATCTTTCACCACCAAAGAGTGTCCTACTAGCTAGGAATGGATCTCTCACCACCGAAGCTAGGGTTCCTGTGGGATCTTACTCCACAAGCTAAAAGATTGCAAACAACAGTTGCTCAATGAAAAAAATATGTGAGTGTGCAAGAATGAGCTCTATTACTCCCCCATACTCCTTTTAAAATTTCCCCAAGCAACAAGAGGCTCAAAAAGACCCCAATCAACCCCTTCTAGGAAAAACACAAAATCATAACGTAACTTAAGTTACTCTTCCTCTCCTAGTCACCATAGGTACTTAAGTGACCCCAACGAAAGATTATAACATTAAAGTGCCATGAGTCCCCCTTAACGACAAAACATAACATTTGTTCCCACCAAGCCACTTAATACTCATGTCAACGCAAAATATAACAAATAAGCAAGGTGGTAATAGTCATCCATACCCAATAGCCTCCAACGTCGTTAGCCCCTCGGGTATGTCCAAGGCTAAGACGAATGAAAAACCTCCCAGGCTATCTACTAATTGGGGACATTACAAAATTTCAAGTCAAAGAATAATAGAGTCGTCGCGTACTTGTAATTGAGGTTCAAAAACCAAAAAAATTGAGAACACACCAAATCTTTGTAGCAAGTTATAGGGTTTGCATCCTGCTTCTACAAATATGACTAATGTTTAACAAGAACACAAAAGAAAGGTCCCATTGGGACGAGCCAAAACGATTCAAATAGAAATCAAGAAAAAGATGATCACGAAGTAGCTATGTCTGCTGGTAAACAACTTGAATCAGAAAGGTATGTACCCTTGAACAGTAACATGAATTAGTAAAGCTATGTCAAAAATATGATGATCTCATTGCATGGACATATGATGATCTCAAAGGATACAACCCCGACATCATCTAGAATGCAATTGAGTTGTCTCCCAACGCTAAACCTATAAGACAAAAATAGAGACCATTCAACCACAAGATTGAGCTTTTCATGAGAAAAACATTAACCAAGCTGATTGGAGCCAACGTCTTTCCTATCAAAAATCCTCTCAAGTGGCCAACTTAGTCCTTGTGACAAAGAAAAATGGTGAGATCAAACAATGTGTTGACTTTAGAGACCTGAACAAAGTTTCTTTCAAAGATCGTTATCCCCTACCCTCCATGGATCAACTGTTACAAACAATAACAGGCGCCGAGAGGTTCTCATTGTTGGATGGTTTCTCATTGTTGGATGGTTTCTCATAATACAATCAGATTCTTGTCCCAAACTCGGATCAGTCTAAGACAGCCTTCTCCACCAAATGGGTAACATATGCCTATGGTAAGATGCCTTTTGGACTATCTAATATTGATGCCACCTTTCAAAGAGCCATGGACATGGCCTTTAAGGGTATGATAAATGATATAATCCTGGTCTACTTGGATGACATTATTGTTTTTTCAAAGAAGCAAGAGGGTCACTTTGGGCACCTTGAGGAGACCTTCAATCGATGTAGTGAATTTGGTGTCTCTAAGCCCCAAGAAGAGCATATTTGTTGTTCCTGAATGTAAACTCTTGGGGCATGTTGTGTCAAAGAATGGCTTAGCCACATGCACTAACAAAATCACAACCACCTCGGCTTTAGCTCTCCCTCACACAAGAAAGCACTTCAGTCATTCTTAGGAAAGAGAAATTTCGTGAGGAAGTGCATCACTAACTTTGTTAGCTTGGTGAGACCCATAACCTTAATGCTGAAGAAGGGATATTATTTCAAATGGACTCAAGAAGGAAGGAGTAGTTTTGAATAGATTAAGCAAGCCATAGCTCAAACCCCTACTCTGATTAACCCAAACTTTCACAAAAATCCATTCTATATGCATTTGGAGGAGCTAATAGCACAACTACCATTCTAGCTCAAGAAAATCAGCAAGGTTTAGAGCAGCCTATTGCTTTCACAAGCCTAACTCTCAAGGACTATGAGCTCAAGTACAATTTTGCTGAAAAGCAGACATTTGCAGTCCTGAGAGCCCTCAAGATGTTTAAACATTTATTGTCAAACAACAAGATCAGAGTCTTTATCACTCATCATAGCATCAAGCAGTACATCATGAGCACAAGGCTCAATGAGTAGAGAGCTGCTTGGATCACCAAGATAATGGAATTTGATGCAGAAATCAAATCCACCAAGTCAATCAGAGGTAAGGCATTGTGTCAACATTTGGCTGAAGATCTATGGCCCTCCCAAGAATCAATTTACATTCAACCAGCACAGGTTGCAGTGGAAGCAAGTATGGAAAGTACTTGGTTCTAAGACATGATGAACTACCTGCACATTGGAGGATTGCCTAATGCTTTCAACAGAGCTATAAGAAGACATTTAAGGTTGTAGGCCATTCATTATGAGCTGATTGATGGCTTTCTATTCAAAAGGAACATTGATACTGTCATGCTGAGATGTGTTGAACCAAACAATGTTGAAAGGATTCTCAATGAGTTCCATTCATGTTTCCCTGGTGGACATTTTGCCCCCAAACCACTACAAGAAAGATCATAAGGACTGGTTACTTTTGGCCCATCATGTTTGTTGACTGTCACAAGTGCATAAAAGCTGCGAGAAATGTCTGTTTTTCACAGCGAGAAAGAGAAATGCATCTCTTCCTCTTCAGCCAATTTCAGCAGATCAACCATTCTCCCAATGGGGATTAGATTTCATAGGCATGATGAATCCTCTTGTGAATGTAATGTTTCTCTGCCCAATTGGGTTTCCAAGCATTCTAAGTTGCACCCCTCAGTTTGAACTTGTGCAATGCATCCATTGTCTTCTCCATGACTGTAGCATATTGTGCATCTTTTCAGAGCTCATTGTGGCTCTGTTCTTCCCTTTAGCTTATGTTAACGTTATCTTGCCTTTCTGTTCTGTTATTGCATGTTGTGTGTGGGTTATATTTGCATGGTTCATTTCACCATGTCACTAATGCAGAGAGTGCGAGTCTGATGTAATGCAGGGATGATTATGGTTTGTATCTGTCCTTTTTTCACTGTATTTGTCCTCTTGTTCTTCCCTCAAGGAAAGTGATCCCCTATTTCTTTGGTGCATCACTATTCGTGTTTACTTTCAGCTTTCCTTCTTCCCCTTTTCCCCTGCATTTGTTAGGTAGTTGTAGATTAGTAGTAGCATTAGAGTAAATAGAATAAGAAGTTGGCCTTCTCCGAAGGTCGGTTTCAAGGAGCCAAGGTCCCACCCCTTGGGGAAATTCCCATTGTTGTTGTTGAGACACCATGGTTTAGTTATGATTTTCTCTTCCCAAGTATTTCCATTGCAAGCATTCTGACTGAACCTTGGTGCTGCAACGTGTCCACTCTCAGCCTGTCCAACACAGCCCAGCCCAACCCAGCTCTTTGATCATCTACGGATTGGATCATATGTATAGTGTAGTAAAGAAGATTTAACCAAATTTATAGCAGTCTGTTAATAAGAAACAGTGTTGAACATGATTTTCCTGAAAGATATTAACCCCTAGCAAGACCTTTAGAAAATATAAGAAGAAAGTCAAACATGAACTCACGTGGAATCTAAGCCAAAGCCAACAAATTTAGAATCACTTCCAAGGGGTGTACACTAAATTGATTTTGATGTTTTGTCATTGAACAAGAAAGCGATATCAATATTGCTGATAATTCTGTTGTTACACTAATAACTAGCTTAAATCAATTGAGCCTTCACATTTTAGACTTTTACATGAGCACCCACACACTTGAATTTCATAGGGTACCTAGATCTTCAAAATCTGTAAAAAAACTTGAGGATCAGTTTCTGTAATTTACTAGACATGCTGGTTACTGTATACTACCAACCAAACCATCCCATCCTAAACATGTACCAAATCCTTATACCTGTTTCAAATACAAGCCATAACTAAATTTTTATGAGATTGGCATGGGAAGAATAAAATTCAGTGGAAAAGGAATAAGTGCCATAAGCTTTGAATATGGCGATAGAGATGAAAAACAAATTTTCTTAGTTCAGATTGCAATCTAAACACCCTATGGGTATGAATAAGAAGTGAAATAAAATAAAGTATAGCATGACAAGAAAAACTATAGCCATGGATGGCAAGAATAACTAAGAGGAAATTTCCTCTTCCATTGGAATACAAAGGGATAAACTGAAATGATAAAAGCAAAGTAGTTGAGCGCATTCCGACAACGGATACTGTTATTTTTATTTTAAGTCATTTTCCTGTTGCTTTAAAAATAATACAGATGTGATGCGGAGTTATTTTGAAGGAAAGCATTAGCATCTTGATATGCATATGGCATAGGTGCGCATGGAAAGGAATTTGTAGACCAATTAATACATATATGCTCCAACAAAAAATGAATTTTATATCTGGCTTTTGAGGTAGAAAGTATTCAACAAATATTATGATGGTATATGAGGATTGGGATATATTGGAAGAAGATAAATTGGTTATGACCAAGAAAGTTGTCTTCAGTAATTTGTGGCATTCATAATTTACATTTAGAATTTGGGTGTTATTGGTATATAAAAAGAGTAGAATGCATATTCTAGATGGAGTGGGAACAAGTCACAAAACTTTATGGTTTATATTGCTTAAAAGACCATTTTCCTGTTGCTTTAAAAATAATACAGATGTGATGCGGAGTTATTTTGAAGGAAAGCATTAGCATTTTGATATGCATATGGCATAGGTGCGCATGAAAAGGAATTTGTAGACCAATTAATACATATATGCTCCAACAAAAAAAAAAGTTTTTATCTGGCTTTTGAGGTAGAAAGTTTTCAACAAATATGATGATGGTATATGAGGATTGGGATATATTGGAAGAAGATAAATTGGTTATGACCAAGAAAGTTTTGTCTTCAGTAATTTGTGGCATTGATAATTTACATTTAGGATTTGGGATGTTATTGGTATATAAAAAGTGGAGAATGCATATTCTAGATGGAGTGCGAACAAGTCACAAAACTTTATGGTTTGTATTGCTTAAAAGACCACTCCAATCTTGTGTTCTAGTAAGACCTTTCAAAAAAAGGAGTAATGTCAATTTAGACTTTGAAATGTTAAATCCGTAAATCTATTTGTCTTGGAAGCTAAAATGAGGAATATCTTCATGTTTAAATTATTATGGGAGATTCTTTCAGAAAATACTGATAAATATTATGTACAAAAACAGTGCAAGAACATTAAAAAGGCTTAAATTTTGATTTTTCTCTCTATTGATAAGACAGCGTACACATGTATTGGTCGTATTATTGACAATTTTCTCGATGCATGGGCAAAGTGGAAGTTTATCCATGAGGAAAACAATAAATCTACTGTTATATTCAGGTTACAAATCCTGGAAAAGAATGACACCTTGAGATGAGAGAAGATGACAGGTTGATGAATATTGATTTGACTTGAGTGATATCAAGAATCAAATCTTAGAGTTCAACAAAGAAGTTAAAGATGATGAAAACACAGTGACTGAACTTATTGTAAAAATTAAATCCCCACTAGGTGAGGTTAACTTTTCTTTTTATATTGATTTATCCATTTTTTTAAAAGAATAAGAGTGGCATGGCAGATTTGTTGTTGGATTTGTATGCAAGTAATGAATGGTCTATTAGAATATCCTCTTTCTCTTTGGGTAATCTAGACTAGGATAATGAAAGGGGCCATACTAAAGATGCACACAATAGGGTTGTAGATTGCAAAAGACGTGGAACTAGTAAGCAATAGCCCAAACTATATGAAAGATATAGGGTTCCAAAGCCTAGATCTAAAATAGGGAGTGGCGTCTAACTAGGTCCTGATAATAGATTGATAATAACAAGGTTGTAACAAGATAGAGATACTTATGCTAGGGTTGTAAATTTGGATTGTAAGGATTGATAGGTTGTAAAGGATTGTAAAGCCCAAAGGGCAGATTGTAAGGTAAGGACTGATAAATAATAATGTCATAGATTAAGAATATGCTACTCACTCTAATCCATGCATGACAAATCAAAAAAATAATCAAATGTAACGCCTTGATTTTTGTAAGTTATCATGGTGATTACTTTTCATAATGTTGTAACTGCTGAAATGAAGACAAACATGTTAAGATATATTTTTGATCTTAAAGGAATGTGTTGCTAATCTGGACTCTTGTATACTGTAATTTGTTTACTTGGGACAGCAGTTATTATTGCTTGTATGTTGCTAATGTGACAACAGATTTGTCGTATGTTTGATGAACTCTATTCGCTGATTGACAGCACACCTTGAATCAATTCCATTGATCCAAGGTATGTTGTGGTCTTCTTGTAATCGCTTTGCCGATTTACTTTTAAACCAGACTGAAGGTTGATATAAATGTTGCAGCACCTGATTTCAGGTATGAATAGCTGGCACGTAGATGCCAACGAAAAGGTTCGATTCTCGAACCATACACTGTTGTAACGCCAGACCTCGTAAGGCGATAAAGGCCTGGATGCGGGTGGCTCAGGTATGTGGAACGTGGGACGAAACATCCTGCATAGTGCTGAATTTGGATGTCAGTCGGAAGGACTTGATTTGAAATTGATTAATTAAGTGAGAGGATTAGACCCTAATCTACCCCTAAGTTCTACCTTATACCCTAACTATTATCCTATGTGGATTTTTTAAATTTTACAAGGGTGAAAATAGATCTAAGTTCTATTAACCTATGACCTAGATTTGGACACTATTATAAATCCTAAACTAATCCTAACCTAAGGAAGGGGACGCACAGACCCATGGGGATGGAAAGGATAAGGAGGGAAGGTAAGAATTTAATAGGGCAATGAATGTGGTCCTTGCGTGGACAGCGCCAAGTTTGGCGGGAACAGGGAAAAGTTAGAGGCATTCAGTTAGTCATGAGACTAAACTCTGTTTTCATGCAAAATTTGAATTTGGCAATTCGCCAACCCGAGTCGGCGGTGGCGTGAGGAAAAAGGAAAAGGCAGAGCCTTCAATGCATTTAATTTTCTTGGTCTTCGCGACCAGCCCGCCTTGGAAAGAGTATGGAGGAAATTTTGTTGGTCATTGTGTTCTACCGGTTTTTTGGAAGTTGCTCTGCATTTGGTTTTTCACGGTTCTGTCGAACCAGTTGTGTTTGATTGTTATCTGTCTTCTTTGGAAAATCTAAGGCTATTTTTGAGCCTGTAGAGGAAGGTGATTGTTTGGGAAGCTCTGCTGCTGTCGCCGTGGAAGGAAATAACTCCTGTAGGCGCGGTTTTCTTCGAGCTTCAAGGAAGATTACAGGCATGTTAAGCCCTTCTCCTTAAACTGCTTGCTTTGCTTAAACGTCTCATTAAAACAACCCTGCTCTTCTGATGAGGGGGTTTTGGTTTATTCGATTTTGCTGTCATGTAGAAGAGACTTTGGGTTGAGTCGTTTTCTTTGCTGTATGCGACTTGGGTAATTCTTTGCATATGGTATATTGAATGAAATTGTGCATACTGTGCGAGTTTGTTTTGACATTGTTTCCTTACTGAAATTATTAAGGAAACGAGTTCCTCTTCTTTCTGCTGTTTTAGATTTTGGAAGAAATGGTAATTGGGTTTTATTGAGCATTATAGGTTCGGTTTGATGGAAGTGATAGTAATATTTCTGAGTGCTGTGCTTTTTCTTTTGTAAAAATGGAAGGATGAATACGACTTGGGTATTCGTGAGAGATGAAGAAAGTAATTGTTCTTCTTACTGAAATTATTAATGAACTATGTTTTCTCCTTGCTGTGATGGAAAGTTGATTTTATTGTGTTTTATGGATGCGGTTTGATCTTGATTCGAACTGTCATCGTGAAAACGAACTTGGCTTTGTATTTCTGTGCAAACGAATGAAATACATGGGAATTAGCTTGTTGTTTGAGACTGTTTTGACTGTACCTTGCTTGTGCATCTAATACCCTATGCGGGTTTTCATTAATAAAGGTATTGATATATGAATATTGTATTCGAGTTCTGCACATCATTGTGAAATAGAAGAATGGGATTTCGGGTTGAAATGTCTGTTGATAAGGAACTCGAACTGGGTATTTCTTTGCAAATGGCATATTGAATGAAAATTGTACATGCTGTGTGAGTTTGTTTGACATTGTTGAACAATTGTTCTATTGTCAATATGGGTTTGAGCTGTCATTATAAAACAAACACGACTTGGGTGTTCTTATTACATTTTGAAGAAAATGATTGTTTCTTTCTTTGAAATTATAAGGAAACGAGTTCTTCTTCTTTCTGCTGTTTTAGATTTTGAAAGAAATGGTAATTGGGTTTCATTGAGCATTATAGGTTCGGCTTGATGGAAGTGACAGTGGCATTTAGATTGTTTTCTGAGTGTTGTGTTTGTTTTTTTGTACAAACGGAAGAATGAAATGATTCGTGTGATCTCTGATTTTGCACTGTCATTCAAAACGAACTCGACTTGAGTGATTCTTGTTGTGTTGAAGAAAATGGGTGTTTTCTTATTGAAATAATTACAGGGATGAATTTTTCTCTTCTTGTTGTTTGAATTCTGGAAATATCCTCAATAGAGCTTTACTGTACAATACGGGTTGGACTTGTTGTAGGTTATAACAAAGTGCAAATTATTATTTATGAACTGTGTGCGTTCATAGGTATAGAAAGTCGTGTGAATATTTGATAAAGCGACTGTATAACTATTCATTTGGTTATAATACAGTGAATGAAGTATGAATTCTTCTAGTACAGTAAGAGCATAGGATGCATCTTTATATTGCTTGTTCTATGATGGATACGATGTTTTACCAACTTGTTTTTGGTATTCGTATGTGCCTGATTTAAAGGAAGTATTGATATGGATGATAAATTCTTCCTTGTTTTCATTAAAAGCGAATATGAATGGAATTATTCCTTGCTGTTGGAAAGTGAATTCTGAATGGATTTCGTAAGTTTCACTCTGAACTGTTATCTTGATTGGTGTCTCGTTTGGATTAAATTTTCAGTACAGTCATGAGGAAAGGAATAGGAGTGTGGATGGATAACTTGGAATAATGATCATTTCTTCTCTCATACAGTTGGAAATCTGTAATCGTTAAGGAACGAATTTTGTATTGCTTTGGTTTAAGCATCTACATTTTATTGTTGTTTGCTTTTCTCATCTGTACTTGATTGCTTGAAATCAAATGAGTTGCATGAACTGAAAGGAAAGTAAATTGGTTTATATTTCAGTCAAATTTATCCTTTGATATTATAACTAATGAAAGGGAAGGAAATTGACAGCATTTAATGTTATAACAGCAGCATACATACTTGTATTCCTAGTTCTTACAAATGTTGTAATCTGGAACTGTTGAAGGAAATTGCGTCTTGTAATGATTATGTGGGAAAAAGGGCAGTAATCCTTTGACTGATTTGGATGGTAATTAGATGTTTCAGTTGTTATGCTGATCATTCTTTTTATACTTAATTCTTGAATGATGTTCTTAGTAACGTTTCATAAAAGCAGGGTTCTTTTATTGAGACAGTTAATTAGAAGCACCTCATTTTAATGACAAGTGCTTAATATGCTCAGTTCAATGAACTGACCCGTGCAAGTAATTTTGCAGATGGAACTTGAGTAAAACGAAGACATGGTTGTTTTCTGATACTTCTTTTGATTGTCTGAAGATGGATTGTATTTGATAGTTATTATTCCTCTACGAGGAATTGAGAAAAGAAGAAACTACATTCTTCTATCTTATGAGTTGTAATGTTGTTTAATATAAACAAAGTCCAGTAATTTGGACTGGCAAATGTATAAATTATAAAATGGATGGATGAATACAAATACAAGTGTGATATTTAAATGACTATATCAGTTTGATATTGTTGATTAAGTTGGGAATATAACATTATTTCTTGATTTGGAATTATTCAATTGTCATGAATGAATTTAAGAGGAACTGATATCTATTCTTACCTAAATGCAACTTTTACGTTGAAATGTGCAATTAGTTCATACTTGGGTTAAGATGAATTTTTAATTGACATTAAAAAGGATTTAGGAAGAACATGATCTCTTAATTGAATGGTATTCGGGATTAGCTTGAAAGCTAAGGAATATCAAATAACTTAGGAGCAGCCGAACCTCGTATTCGGACTCCGTTAATAGACTTGAATGTTAAATTCAGAAAGTAAGGATATGGGAAAAATATATCCAGGGCTAACAGACCTTAACTATGTAAGGTTAAGGAGAATAAATGAATATATTCATTGAGAATTGGACCTCGTTTAAATGACGTCTAATAAGCTGGAATTCTGAATTTGTTTACAGTTGTGGAAAACTTGGTTAAGTTTAATAGGTTAAACTTATTAAGTCTATCGGTAATGGGCTGCTTAATCCAAGGATTAAGAAAAGAACCAAGTAGAGAAAATGCAACCCTTCGGTACGAAGGAGAAGATGCATAGTAAGCTAGAAGATGGATTTAGTCTCTCTTAGCTACATACAACTGTAACAAGAACGAGGATAAAGGATCAGCATGGCTGCTGAAAGTTGATCTTAAATATTAAGATCATAACCAAATCACTTGAGCTGGATGTGTACTCTCGATGGGAGGATTCCGTAGGACATTGACATACCCGAGTCTATACAGCACGGAGTCTTCATGAAGGCGGGGTCTTCATGACGACACAATATTATAGCTGACATATTACAATGCCCTCCCGAATTAAACCATCAAGATTACATAAGCTGGATACTAAGTTCTTGGCTGAGGATAGGAATGTGATCACGTATACGGAGTGACTCCGGAGGACTAAAGATAACTAGACACACGGAGTCGTCTAGGGACGACACCGTATGTCTGCGTATCTTTAGTTACCATGAGTAACTTCCTATACTCGTTCATATTGCTAGTTGGAGTTAGAGTTTGACCCTAAATTGGAAGGACTGGTAGGGACCAGGAAAGACCATTCTAGATAACAGACGAAGTGAGGTGAAGGACGTATTCCATTGGTGTGTATCACATCCAGGAATATGATCATGCAAAGCATGTGAAAATCTTTGGCCAAAGTATCGCAAGTGCTGGTTGCGTTGTCCTAATCACCTAATTTAAGATGCAGGATGTCAGATGAATATCAAGAATCAGATATTCAGATAGGCTTCTTAAATGGATCACTTCGATAACCGGAAACGGTAAGAGAACCTTGTATATACATTATACTATGCATGAAATAACATGAAGGATCGGTAAGTTGCCGAGTCATGAAATGAGAGATCGCTGAAACTCCGAGCCATGTAATGGAAGATCGGTAGTTCTTCGAGTCATTTACAACAGCATATGGAATCTGTTATATGATTGAATGGCACTGAATGTGTGTTCCATATTGCAAATACGTGAACAGAGAACATTAGTTTTAAAGGGAAATTGTGTGATCCAAACTGCATTATTTGGACAGAGAACAATTATTAAAACTTGAACGTGTGTTTGAATTATATAATTCATAACAGGGAACGTTGTATATAAAAAAAAAAATTCCCTTGTTCTGGTATCTTAAAATGGGGATGTTACATCAAATCTAAAATAACATAAAGGAAAAGAGAGGTTAGAGATACTTACATGTATGTAGACACCATTGGCGCATTAACTTCCCCCCAAGGTTAGTAGCACCTTATGAGAGAGTTGATGTGGGGGTCACAAATGAATAGGAGAAGACCTAGATAAGCCACTTGTTGAAGACTCCAAAGGTTGGGCAAACCATAGTAAGTGCAACTCCTATGCTTGGGAATCCTAAGTACCCAATGCTCCAAGTGTAGACTCCAAAAGATAAGCAAGACTAACTTCAAGACCTTTAAAACCTCAAGGCAGATTGGCGAGCATTAGCAGACTAAATGAATGATGATGATGTGATGGAAAGAACACTCAAATGCGGTATACATATCGAAATCGTGATTAGGCATTACAATTTCTACTACCCGATGGTATCAACCGTGGTTGATGTCATCGGCTGTTAAAAATGAGATTCAAACAGCATTGACCATGGCGATACCATCAGTTCTAGATAATGTCTTATCAAAGGGGTCTAAAAGAAAGTCTCAAGGGATGGAGGAAGGCTCTAGAGCTCTGAACTGCTACAACAAATGTATGTGTGTGCTAAAAGTAGATATGGAGGCGATTGTAAGAGGATAGTACGGTGATGTAATAAGGAAACTATAAAAACCGATGTAGAGGTATAAAAGTGTTTAAGATGTTGTATCATACACTACACATAAGGGCCCTCTCATAAATACCACTATCAACCAGCCCGATGTAACCATTTTTTGTTACCCCTACTACTGGAAAATATTCCTAAGAATATCACTCCAAGGAAGCCAAAGCATTGATAGTGCTTGCGAAAAGAGAAGTCAATAAAAGTGAAAAATTAGGTGTATACATATGACTCGATCCGTACACAAGATGGTCTTTGGGAAAAGAAAATAAAACACCGAATCAAAATAACTAAAGTGAATGAGTACATAAGTGATAAAAGCAAGAACTCACATAACGCTTACTTACCTACATACGTACCTTCGCACAAATGTGTCCAAATAGTGACTCGTCAAAATATAGAAAGAACTACTATGAGAACCCAAGTGATACACAACTACAAAGGAACACTAGATAGATTAGATTAAAAATAAACAAAGCTACGGAGGAGTACATGGAAGGATGATAGGATAGTGTCGACAAGAAAATAGATGAGAAGAAAGGTTAGGTCAGTGATACGGGAGGCTCCCTAACCGAGATGGAAAAAATGAATTTTGATGGTGCATCTAAAGGAAATCCAAGTAAAGCTAGATATGGGTGCGTTTTTTGAAATTCTAAAAGCCAACCAATTCTACTTTTATCCCATGACTGTGGGATTGCCTCAAACAATAAGGCTCAGGATTAGCTCTTCTACGTGGTGCGCGCGGTGGTCAAAGCTTTGGGTGGAAGGAGACTCTAAGGTGATTATTGAGGCCATGAAGTCGGGAAGAGCGAGAGCATGGAATCTAGATTCAATCATCCAAAGTGCGACTGATCTAACACCTTCATTTTCTAGTATCATCTTCTCCCATATCAAGCATGATGGGAACCAGGTAGCAAACTGTCTTGCGAACATAGGAGTTGATATGATGATTAAGAAAGGTGTCTCCCACATTATTTGGAAGGATGATCTTCCCAACGAGGTATTAAAACTAGTGACGCAGGATGTCATGAATGGCCGCATGTGGAAATAATTTAGCTTGGGCGCCACTGAGGGGAAGTTAATACATGCTCGTGTGTCGTTGTAGTTTCATAATGTAAATGGGAACACTTGTACTTGGCAGTCTCTCCGGTAGCATGAAGCATGCGGAGGTTGATAAAAGTGGATGTGGGAGAGTTTTTTTGGAATTTCGGTCAGCGCAATTGGGCTTTGGGGGCTCTGCAACTACCTTTTTGATTGCTGAGACCCGCTTACGAGCAGCGGGATTAGAAGAAGGCAGGATTGTGGTGAGGGGCCAAGTGGAAGAGGAAGCATGTGGTTATGGAAGTGGATATAAGGGAGTCCTTTGCTGAATGGATGGGGGACAAAATTAAGAATGCAGCTATGAGAGAATGGTTGGGAAGGGTGTGGTCTATAGCTGAAGAAATGAATGATGTGGAGGAGGAAGACATTTGCAAGTACCTGAGGAATTTGATGCTTGATCCCAAGCAATCCCTAGGCTGTCGGAACATAATTAAAATAGCGCAAGGTTTGAGCTACACAAATATCCTCTCCACCATTTTGGGCATTTTCCTTCTTCACCAGGAGCACTCAAAGTGGAGGAGAGATTGATGTGCATGCAGTTTCACTTATGAGAGTTCTTGTGAATGTGTTCTTTAGCGGTTTGAAGGTTCGGGAAGCTCTAGCTAAGATGCAGGGTTTCTAGCTCTCCTCGAAAGCAAAGGTGGAAATCCCTTGTTGTTGAGCCTCTTCCATGCACGGACTCAAGCAGGCAGATGATGATTCGAATAAAGAGATCATGTCGATAATATTTAGTAGATAAAGGCAAAGGGAAGAAGGTGGCTAATTAAACCTAGCCACATAGATAATATTTAGTAAATTTCTATATAAGAATGTAGCCACCAGATGGCAATTTTAATAGTATAGGGATTTAGGTTTTTTTTTGGATTTGTTTATAAGGTATGTAATGATGGGTTGGGATGGAGCAAAATCTCTTTGCTCTCCCCCCATCTTATGCACGCTAAGGTGCTTTCCAATGAGAGCCTAGATGAGCGATGCTATCTAAGGCTGGTTCTTAATGTTTTTTTTGCAGGCTAGGGCCTTCTCCTAGGTAATATAAGCAACAAAAAAAGGTTGTAAGTAGATTGGAAGATAAATAAAGGTGATATAAGAATGATACTAATAAGATAAAAGGAGCATGTACAAGAGGAATTAAGTTTAGCATAGTTGAAGATACAAAAATAGGAGAAAATGATGAAAGAAGGCATATACAATAACTAGGTTGGTAAGGATCACAAGACATAAAAATAGGTGTTTTTGAAAATATTTGAAAAGATACATGTAATATACCATTTGATTTGTTTTCAAAATATGGTCCTAATGCTTCTTTCGGAATAGAAATCGGATGTAGTATTGCAAAGATATTGTAGATTTACGAAATCTAGAGATTGTTAGAGATGGTTTGGAATTTTTGATTGAAATACTATAAATAGAATGTCAACATACACATTTATGAATTTGTGCTTAGTGATTAAGATTTCAGATCTCTTGTAGTACTCAATTTGAGCTATCTTGAGTCCCCGACGAGAGTATGAAGATGCGGACGAGAGGGACAAGGCAAAGGTCGTGTTGCGGTGCATCCAAAGATAGGTTTTGTAATAAATTTGGGAATAGGTGGCTAGATGAAAAAGGTAAAAATAAGTCACGAGGAAAATTGGTGCAGCAAAATTTGTCCCAATGTAAGTTAAAAGATTGGGTCGAATGGGGGTTTGGAAGCATTAAGGTTTTTAGTATCATTATGGTAGGCATTTTTATTTTAAATGAGAAAAAGGGTGCGCACGCTTCTAGCAGACGGTATTGGCCATGGCAGGTTGGGCCAAATCGTAAGAGGGTTGATGGTCTTGTAATTTCTAGCATGGTCAATGTTGTCTTTGTGTATGGCCGATGCCATTTGGATAGGAAAGATATTTCACGGGGTCACTATCGTAAGATTGGCATGGTCGATGTCACAGATTTGTTATTAGTTCTTATTTTATAATTTTATAGATGATTTGGTGATGTTTTCCTGATTGAGATTTCACATATGTTTATTGTTTGATGTTTCGTAGATCCCTCTAAGGATCCCATTGTGGAGGACAATGAATGTGGCATGGTTGTCACCTTTGATTGATGGTTTGTAAGCTACGAGATAAGGCACAAGTACAGCTTTTGGGCTTTGGAGGGATTATACAAATGGTGCAGATCTCTTCGGATCCATGTTTCATACAAATGTTTATTGAGGCAAGGGTGTATCACGCCAATGCTTTCAGATGGTGGGCTATTGGAGAGGTGATAAAGATGACCTTTACACTAGAGAATGTCTATGCCATATTGAGATTACATAACTAGGGGCACATATATTTCTTTTTGTGCATGATATGACAAAGAAGAAAGGGGAGGTCGTGAGAGCCAAAGTGGAGTACCCCGATCTTCATACAATACGGCAAGATCAAGTAGCATGGAGAACGTACGTGGAATCAGTCAATGCATGGGCGTCATGGCAAATGATAGAGGAGCATACAATGTAGTAAAACTTATAGGTCACTATCTTTGGTGGGTAGAGATGCATCCAATGGATTGAGTGCCACGACAGTTTGGGAGGCCTCACGTTATTGTACCATTTCCACTTCCACCATATAGGCATAGGCATGCTAGGGAGCCTAGAGGGAGAGTAGGTTAGGGACCAGAGACTAACCTCCCGCCATTGAGGCCACATAAAGTGAGGCAAACTCCTTAGAGACAAAGTGGGGTACCTAGAGAAGGAGAGCAAAAGTACCTACAAGGAAAGTATAGGTTATAGAGTGGGGGTCAGCCTTGAGAGGGATAACCCAAGACAGGAGGAGCAAGAGTAGAGGCTCGTAGGATGAGATCGAGAGTGAAGATTAAGAGGTTAACTTTCTCCTACAAGCAACGAGATTTGGGACATTCTTGCTATGGATCCAAAGTGAGAATGGTATAAGGACAATCGCATGTCTTGATGATAGTTATGCGCTGAGATAGATTGCAGTATTTAGTAGTTGCAAGACCGCAATACGACGATGATGAAATCTTGTTAGGAAAATGGGCCGATGGGGCAGTCATAGAGGGCCGACCAAGACATTGAGGTATGATTATGTGAAGATTTTGTTAATTTATTTAATTTCCTAGAATAGAGATGCGTGTTAGGAAGTAGTATGATTATAGTGGATTGTATATGTTCTATTGTGTGCTTATGTGTGATTTTTTCATATGAGTCTGATGTTGATTGGCCAACACATCATGAGATCTTGGACCTGTCAACTTCATAGGGATGAAAGGAGTGTATAAGAGGCGGAGGATTGTATATGATTGTATTATGTACCAATTTTTGAGAAAACACTATATATATATTGGCTCATTGTATACATGTGCTTTGTGAATATTTGTTGGATTTATAGTTGGTTGTACATTTACTTATGTTTCCATTTATGTGGTTTGCACAAATGTGATGACATCTATGGATAATAGAATGAAAAGGCAAAAATATGATAAATTATAAAAATGGACATCTAAGGAACCAATAGAACAACCTATAAATCAAAAAATGTGCTAATAAGTTAGTAAAATGGTATCTAATAAAATTTAAGAAAGCGATCAAAGAAATCAAAAGACACGCTCAAGGATTGTAACACACTTGATAAAATATATGAAAGAAATCCAAGAAATTATAAAGCATGATAATGATTGTAAGACAATAAAATCTAAGAAAGAATCAAAGAAATTAAAAGGTGTGCAAGGTTGTAATAAATATCAAATGAAATCTAAGAAA
The DNA here is from genome assembly GCA_018340775.1 of Taxus wallichiana var. yunnanensis. NCBI lineage: Eukaryota > Viridiplantae > Streptophyta > Pinopsida > Cupressales > Taxaceae > Taxus > Taxus wallichiana. Next base: position 49,890,475 of record CM031234.1, read on the forward strand.
TGGGCAAAGAAAACATAAGATATGCTAAAAAGGGTGATAGTAAATATCAAATGTGATCTAACCAAAGGACACAGAAAGCATAAGATGTGTTATTAAGAGAACGACAAATATCAAATGTATCTAAGCAAAGGAAAGATAACATAAGACATGATAAAGATGGAAACACTTAAATGAATAGGATCACAATCAATACTTGCATTGGAATTTCTAAGACGATAAAACACTACCATCTAATGTCATGACTAGGATAAGTAAGGATGGGGTAGATGCAAAAGAATATATTTCTAAGGAAGGCAATGAGGTATTACAATTGTACTCACGGATCAACGGCAAGAGTGTTAAGATTGTAAAATAGATAGTAATGTGTAGTAGAGGGTAAAGAACTCATGGCAAACTACCGATAATATCCATCAAGGCGGCGATAGTGGAAATGAATATGCAAGAGGAAAAAGTAAGGTGCCAAAATGACAATACAAGATCCTTAGCAGAGATGAGACGCTAATCAAAAAGATATGACTAAAGGTTTGCGTCATCTAGGTGAAAAGGACCCAAGTAGGCAAGTTCGGAGTATAAAGATATATCACAAGTCAACTATAATAGTTTATGATGTATCCTACCTTCCCACAACATTTTCCCCATTCCTCGAGACCTCACATAAGTAGCTATAGGCCTACTACAAGGATTAGATCTTGGCATGAATAGAAGGGGGCACCGAATGGTAGATATAAGTCTTCCTACCCCAATTAGAAAATTTATCACACCTCAAAAGACATCAAGCTCTTTAATGAGGCCAACTTTGAAATTTCAACTTGGATAAAATATATGTCAAAAGATTATATCATATCCTTTTTTTTTGCGATTGACTTTTGATGCTTGTAATAACTATCTTATTCCCTTGCCCTTTGCTTGATTTTTCTTTGATAATATAGCTTTTCACTTTTCTTTTCATTTTTGTGTACCTCCTCCATATAGATTCGAAGGATGATCAAATGAGTATGAAAGATGACTAACACAAGAGAGCTTACATCTAATCACTACAAAAGAGGACGTCAAAACCATGATGCTTAGGTACCTCTAGACCTAACTTGAGAAAAAAGTGTGATCTCATCTCGACAAAAATGTGCCTCAAGTGAGCAAAGGAGGAGCAGGATAAGTGAAAACTACAAGGATGTAAGGATGATACTGATGATGAATAAAGCCAATAGTTAATCATATGGTGCTATAAAAGGGCGTTTCAAATGGAATGAAGGCTAAAGCAGATGAAGTAAGCAACATCTAAACTCTAGATCACTAGAGATGGCAACAAATATAAGTGTAAACCTATGATGCGTCCATGAAGCATAAAAGATGATAATATCCAAGTGACATACAAGATCATAAAATGGATAAATAACATACCAAAGGATCAAGTAAGAAACTGAAGGCAAAAACAAACCCAAAGGATGTTGCAATGAGTCCGTAAATTATGAAATGAATAAGATTGTATATAGATAAACAATATAGTAAAAGATCAAAAAGTGGTAAATTCATAAAAGTAAATCCAAAGAATGTCACAAGGAGCCTCTAAAACATAGATAAACATCATATCAAAAGATCAAGTAAGATGCAAATGGTAAAAAGTAAATCCAAAATATGAAGCAAGGAGTCTGTAAATCTTAGAGCTAGAATGTGTAAAAAAAGTAGTCAACATATTTTAATTAACCGGCATGTGCAATAAGTTGATAATATAAGATTTTAAGGGGTAGATGAGAATGTCAAATTAAACGACTTGTACCAAAACTTCAGATTTTAAGGGGTAGCTGAAATATCGAACTAACCAACCTATTAAACTATAGATGTAAGGGTACCTAAACATCAAACTAATCATCTTGTCCAAAACTAAGGATGTAAGGGTAGCGAAACATCAAATGAAACGGCTTATCTAAAACTAAGGATGTAAGGAGTTGCCAAAACATCGGGCTAACCAACCTGTCAAAATATAAGCATGTAAGGGGTAGAAACATCAAGCCAATCGGCTTGTCTAAATTATGGATTGTAATAATAGTGCAAGAAGTAAATAAAGGAAAATAAAAGGTAGTATGTGGACAAATACACAAGGTCAAAAGGGCGTGCAAGCTAGTTGCAAGCATCTTTGATAACCCCGTGAACTTGTCGCTAAATGTCATAACATGTACCGATCATGATGTCCTCAATGTCTTCGAGGACTAGGACATCTTTTGATGGATCTCATAACGCGCAACCACCATAGAATCCACGCTCATGGAAATCTGAAATAAGATCTCATGTATGTCCATCATAGAGGGTGGGAGGATAGGGATGAAACGAGGGGTCTCGACCTAAGGAGGGTACAAGTGAGAATGTGGTACCTCAACTAGTCGAAAGGTTTGTGTGTAGATGAGTGGTCTATAGGAGGGACTAATGTAGGTAATATTGGTAAAGTAGGGTAACCCAAATTTTCGTCTTGAGGTGGATGAGAAGGTAACCATTGTTGATGTTGGAGTACTTGACAATTAGAAGATGTATAGGGAACCAACACCATGATGGGAAAAAAAGTGTCGAGGACAGGGGAGAAGGGCAAGATGGTTGCTACTTTTGTTACTCACAAACTTCAAATTCCAATTTCTTCATGTGTTGCCAATAAGATCAACAATCTATTCCATCGAGGCCCTAACATCTCATGCCATGTGCAATACGACACGAACTCTTCTGATGAATCTATAGTCGTAATGACAGGAGGTGCAAGTGTAGGTGTAGGAGGCAAGAGAGAATCAAGGATGGGTTGACCAAACGGGCCAAGGTGTGTTGTGGCTCAAGCGTTGGGTTGCAGGAAGATCAATAATGGTTAATCTAGTAAGAGGAATCACTAATGATTGTGGTTTGGGCTTTGAGTCACTCAAAGAAAGGTGAAGAAGTAATAGGGTTACGGAATATTTGAAATAATTTTGTTGTCTCCTCTAGGACTAACACATTGTTCTCATCATCATCGTGTTTAGGAGGTGGGATACGGAAATCGGCTATAATCATAATGATGTTGCAGTTTGAAATATGAATGTAGGGATTCTAGAGAAGATGCATGATAGTGACTATTGAGAGAGGAGCATAATAAGTGCTTGTATCGGAGGAGCTTCGCATTCTTAGCTTGGGCATAGCCAAACAACAATGGGTCATCAAGAAAATAGTTTTCGTCATACTTAGTGGTGGTGATATCAATGTTAGGGGATTCAACAACCATTTCACTAAATAGTGAAGCAAGTAATTCCTTGGAAGGAGGCAAAGAAGAAGATATAATGATGAGAATTGCATCAATCATCTTCTTACAAAAATGGGGTCGCAAAGGAGGCGATTGAGAAACAATAAAATCGGGAAGGTCGGAATGCTTGATCTTAAGGTTAATCTTGTTAGGTGGGATGTTCCCTAAAAGGTCGGGGTGCCCACCATATCCTCAAGGGAGTTCGTGAGAGTTGTTAGCTGATACTCTTGAATGGGACACAAGAAAGTTCCTCAAGAGTGGGGATTTTATAGACACTGTGTTGTTGAAAGTATTCAAAGTTCCAAAAACCAAGTCACCTTGAATCTTAAATACGAAGCCTAGATGGGTAAACTTAATACATTGACAAGTAGATGAGGTGATTCCACACATCCAATGTTAGGGCAAGAATATTGGACTCATGCAAACAAAAATGTATTCACATTAATTCAAATGAAGAAAGATTGCAAACATATATCGCAAATGGATGGTTATTCATTTCATCTTCCAAGAAGACTCTTCACATTCCTACAAGAACTATTCATCTACCACTATAGAACAAAATCGCTATTACATATTACACCTATGATTAATCCATAATATGTATAATAATATTTTATCCCCCTTAATCGGCAAGGGTGTTGAGAGACCAAGCATGCCTCGAACTTTTCAAAGTTTTCTCTTATAGGTGATTTTCTCAAGATGTCAACTAGTTGCTCCGCGATAGGTCAATGTAGCAATTTTACATTGTCATCTTTCACATAATTTTGAATCAAGAGGAATTTGGTGTTGATATGCTTCGTTTCGTCATAAAAGACTGGATTCTACGCCATTTGAATTGTGGAAGTATTGTCAACCATGAATGGTGTTGACAAAACCTTTTGTTCTGGAAAATCTAAAAGAAGTCTTCTAAGCCACAAAATTTATTTGGTTGCCTTTGAAGCTGGCCATGACATCTACTTCCACCAAAAAAATTGTGGGGCTGATTACTTCGACTTCCAATTGATCACCATTGTTCCCAAATTCATCAGAAAACCCAAAGTGAATTTCCCATCTTCAAAATCACCAACAGTCCTTATTTGAATATCTAACCAATTTGAAGTCTCCTACCTTGGAGTATTTGAGCCCAAAATTTTGTATTCCTTTTAGATATCGAAGAACTCTTTTTGTTGCTACCCAATGACTTTCTCTGGGTTGTTGCATGAATCTAGAAAGAACAACAACAAAATAAATATCTGGTCTAGTTGTGGTCACATAAATCAGACTTCCAATGAGTTGTCTGTATTTAGTGGCATCGACCAAATCTGTGGTATCTTCTAATGTCAATTTCAGATTTTGTTCCATGGGTGTACTGAGAGGCTTACAATTTATCATTCCGAACTTGCTCAAAATTTCACCAATATATTTTTGTTGAGTGATGAAGATATACTTTGATTTTTGAATTACTTCAATACCCAAATAGTAATGAAGATAACCCAAATTTGTCATTTCAAAACCTTTCATCAACTTTGCTTTGATTTTTGCAATGTATTTCTCATTATTTCCATGTGATGAGCAGATCATCCACATACACCACCAAAAATACAACTATTTTGACAAAAAGAGTTGCATCTTCAAACTCAAAATGCTTGAAGTTCATATTCAAAAGGTACTCAATGAGCTTTTCATACCATGCTCTTGGGGCTTGTTTCAATCCATACAGCAATTTTTCCAATTTGCACACCTTGTGCTCTTGAGCATCCACTCAAAACCTTCTAGCTGAGTCATGTACACTATTTCTTTGAGATCACCATTTAGAAAATGCAGTTTTTGCATCCATTTGATGAACTTTCCATCCATTTTGTGCTGCCAAAGCCAACAAAGTTTGAATGGTAGTCCATTTCATGTAGGTGCAAAGGTTTCATTGTAGTTTGTCCCTTCCTTTGGGCATATCCCTTTGTGACAAGCCTTGCTTTATGTTTGTCAAGTGAGCCATCAACCTTGTATTTGTTGGAAGACCACTTGCAACCAATTGGTTTACAACTGATTGGAGGATCAACCAATTTCCAAGTTCCATTTTTCACCAATGCATCATACTCATCTTTCATTGCTTTTCTCCAAGACTCGTGCTTTTTCAGCTTGTTTGAAAGAGGTTGGTTTTGAATCAAACAACATTGAGTTCTTCTTTTGGAGAGTCATTCAAGGTGAGCTTTTCAATCTTATTTTGAATTTCTTCTAGGAACTTGTCGGATTGTTGTGCAGTTGCATGTGTACTTTAAGTGCAAGTTTTCCCAACTTCATCAAGACAAACATCTTTCAATGTTTGTGTTGCCCATTTAGGCATCTTCTCTATGGTTTCGGTGCCTCATTTTCTTGATCTGAAGCTCCTTCACTTTTTGACCTTTGTTCTTGTGGCCCTTGTTCATTTTCTGATGAAGTTTCATTTTCTCCTTCAAGAGGAGTTTCATTCTCTATTATAGGAGACAAGACAAAATCAAATGATTCCAATTGCATATCCCCCTCATTGTTTGGAATTTCCAAATTACTCTCTTGAAGACATCAAACTTTGCATATTTGTCAAGTCGACTCAATTGCCAATCAATCAATACTTTGTCCTTTGCAGTTTAAAAAAGACATCTCTTGCAACAAGAGACTTCTTGTTTCTCTCATCGTACAACTTATATGCCTTGGAGGATTCGGAGTATGTAAAGAGGATGCATTTGTGACTCCTGTGGTGTAACTTATTTCTTTTCTCCTTAGGAATCAATGCATAACAAGTGGATCCAAAAACCCAAAGATGACGCACTAAAGGAAGATGACCACACCATATTTCATATGGAGTCTTCAGTTGAATGGGCAATTTATAGTGATCTATTATTGAGGTACATTGTTGTTGAGTTACTTTGGCACAAAAGTGCAGATTCACCCCTTTGAAATACAACATTGCACAAACCATGTTCATCACAATTTTGTTCATCCTCTCAACTACTCCATTTTGTTGAGTGTGAGGAATTGTGAGATGGTGTTTGATCCCATTTTGCTTGAGATAGGATTCAAATGCTTTTGAAGTGAACTCACCACCATTGTCAGTCCTAAGTGTCCTAATGCGGGATTGAGCTTCATTTTCCACCATTGTTTGAAACTTTTGAAACATTTCAAAGGCCTTTGATTTTTGTTTGAGAAAATATATCCAAGTCATTTTGTTGTAGTGATTGATGAACAACATGAAGTACTTGTGAGTTGTGACCACCAACAGAGAGAATTGTAAGAGAACACAAGTCCTGAGTGAAGCAGCTGCAATTTTTGTTGGCTTTCCATTCTGACTTTTGAAAAGGTCCTCTTGAGTGTTTACCCAAAATGCAGGCTTCACACTTTTCAAATTTTGTGCGGGCAAGGTAGGCAAACCTACAATGCCATTCTTTTGCAATACGTGAATGTTATTATAGTTGGTATGCCCAAATCTTGCATGCCACAACATACTTGCAGACATTCCATTTTCAATGAGATGAGCAAAATTCCTTAAAACTAATGGCTCACCCTTGAGTTTTATTAATTTGCCTTCCTCAAATCCAGTCAATACAATTGCATTGTCACTTTTCCTTTTGATAGTGACTTCCCCATTGTCAACAAAATGGAGTGCCCTTGTTGACAAATGAGCACCAAGGACAACAAGTTTTGTTTCAACTAAGGAAGGTATATGACATTTTGAAGAATGAAATCTGAAAGCCCCGAGACACTTGAGTCGAATTGTACCATTTCATTTAGGTTGTAGATTTTATCTATTTGTCAGGTCTACTAGACCACAACTTTCCTCATGAAACTCCTCAAAGAAGTCCTTTCGAAAAGTCATATGTTGAGTGGCACCAATATCTAGGACCCAAGCATCAAACCATGTCGTACTCACTAAGACATTATTTGCTTCATTTGAGTTGGAAAGCACATATTCACTTGTGAATTGGGCCAAGTCTAGTTCTTTGGTCTTCTTCTTTTCTTTATTTTCTTCTTTTTGTTTGCGATAGGCTTCAATTTTCTCCCATGAAGTCTTGCATTCATGAGCCTCATGGTTCCCTTTCTTCCACAACGTTTGCTGAACAAAAAAATTATCATTTACTTTTCATTTTTTACCCGTTGTTCTAGTTTTTGCCTCCTCGTCCCTTATTCTTCCCTTTTCCCTTATCATTTCCATCATTTTTGGAAGACGAGGCCTTATAGGAGGAAGAAACCTTGGAAGAATTACCTTTTGATGGGCATAGCAAATGCTTTCTCCTGTGGAGTCAATTTTTCTTCCAAAAGCCTTTTCCCTTTCGCCTATATTTTCTACCAATCTTTCAAGGTGAGAGTCTTCAACATATTGCATGTATGTAAAGACTGAATAGGTTCCACATGTTGGAAGGAGGGCTTTTATGAATGTTGTCGTGTATATGTCAATTTTTACACAAGTAGCATCAGCATCATGCTTGATAGCACGTGTTTTTGAGGCCAAACTCGAAATAGGTTCCACATGTTGGAAGGAGGGCTTTTATGAATGTTGTCATGTATATGTCAATTTTTACACCAGTAGCATCAACATCATGTTTGATAGCACGTGTTTTTGAGGCCAGACGCATCACATCACCATTTTTCAATTCAAGATTGAACTTTAGTTGCAACTATATGAACTCCAACTCTGAGTGAGAATCATACAAGTCCTTCAATTTGTTAAATGCTTCCCATGGCATATTGCACCCCTGAATATAGCAGAAAACTTCTTCATCAACTAAGGCCCTTCTCAAGGCCAATGCTTTCAAACTCGTGTGCTTCCAAGCTTGAATTTATCTTGCATCTTTTAGTTTTGTTGCAAGTATTTTCCTGTTGCAAATGTCAAACCACCGATCATTGAAGATTAGAGTGTTCTTCACTTGTAGAGACCATTCTACACAAGCATCTTTTCCAATTAGTGATGTGTCAACTGATTTTACTGAGTTCATTTTATAACAAAGCGTGGTGGATTGGTTCCTTATCACTCCAAAAGGCTCCCCTTTTATATACCACAAACTGATAGCCCAAACCTACCAATATGATTGTCCTTCCTATATACCCGTTGGTACGTGGAATAAGCTTGTCCTCTTGATATACCCATCGATACATAAAAGAGATGTTCTAGCCCATCAGAGAAAAATGGTTTGTAGTACCTAGGTAGTACGTGAAAAGGATTCGCTCTATCAATGACACCTACTTAGCAAGAAAGCCTCGTATACGGGCATAACTTCCATAGATACATGGTATTCCTTACTTTCGGGATTTAAGTCGAAAGACATGAATGAGCAACAAAGGGAACAAGAAAATGAAATTTTTCCTAATTTCTCCCCAATGATTTATACGGGCAATTTCACAAATGTCGGTGTTACAACTATATTAGGCATTTGATGCGTAGTTCAATTGCGATGACCTTACTCATAAGCACGAATCAAAAACACCATTGATATCAAACACTCCATTTTGTTTGAGTTTGGTACTTTGTTTTGTTTTTCCAAAGTTGCTTGATTTTGAAAAAGAAGTTTTCTTATAAATTGATTTGTATCATAAATGACTTATTGATTACTTTAAATAGGTCAAAAATTGAAAAATAAATTTTCTTATTTGTTTTGAAATATCCTCCAAAATTAAATTATGTGCTTTGTCAAAAAAGAGATAAAGCAAGAAAAACTTAGTTGTGCCTCTTTTCAAGGCTTTTCTTCCCATTTTTGCACGGCTTTATTTGGAGAGGGCAACACTTTGTGAGGATTTCAATGCAGCCACCAGATTATCTTCACGCCAAACACATCCAAATTTGAAATTCCACTTTAATACATGAAAATAGAAACAAAAATCATGCTTAGCAAATAAAGCCGCCACACCCAGATATAGATAACATGCAGCAGACAAGGTAAGAGGATTTCGACACAACATCCATGGGAGGATTAACAAGTACTTTTAAATAGTACAACACAACCAATAAAAAGAAAACGCAAAATTCTAATGCCAACAGCAGAGATGAAATGCCACCATTCAAGAAGTTATGGCAATCTATCCTTTCATACTCATCTCAAAGTGTGCCCATGATCGACCAAGAAGGATGTTATATGAAAGAGGAAGTTGAAGATCAAAACCTTCACTCTTAACGGTACGAGGAGGCACGGTAATAGGAAGCCAATGCAGCCCGTGGGTGGCATTTACTTTGGTCATACACTTGACACATGTTGCGATTAGATTTATCAGTAGAATAGCCTAGGGATTTTATAAATTCCAAAAAAAAGCAACACAGATGCCCAAACCCTCATCTACAAGAGCTTGTTTGACTTGCACATTGCCAATCCTGATGGAAATGAAGAGAGGAGGATCATCTACAGTAAGAGCAGCTCATTCGGGATCATAGAGTTGATGGGGAAGTGAAGAGATACATATCGATCCATCAATAGATCATTCTAGATTCGCAAGCTATTCGCATTGTTAAAGTATACTCTCATCTAAACCATGCAAGAGGGAGTCTTGCTCTGGTTGTCAGGTATATTCATCTCAAAGAGATAGAGGAAGTGAAGAGATGGAGATTGATCCATCGTTAGATTGTTCTAGATCGCAAGCTCTTCACATTGTTGAAGTATACTCTCATTGAAACCATGAAAGGGGGAGTCTTGCCCCAAAGTTGGTGGTGAGGGTATATTCATCTTGAAGAGGGCTATAATTAGTCGATTTCATTGTTTATGATAAAAATTGATTAACTTGAAGAATGGGATTTCGCTTGGGAGGCTTGAGAGTTCCGTGATGGGACCCCAATCTTCCAAGTTGGCCGATGAAATATTGGCAGGACCTTATGGGTCTCGGTCAAAATTTGATCTTACGGGACTAAGAGCTCAAATTGAATTGGATATTTATTTTTGGCTCTAATACGGTATTAGTCGTAAATACAAGGTGCATAGTGGTCGATGTTATCGTGGATGAAAACTTCAATGATAAACGGCATCGATCTTATTGGTTCAGGATGGTTGATGGCATTAATACGAAGAGGATTTTCATAATTTTGATTTTTGAAGATGACTCTTGGAAAGTTTGACCCGTAGGGTGGGCCTCGAACAATCCTATAGGTCTAGAAATGAGGAGCAGAGAATGTGGTATCAATAGTGGCAATCACTTGTCTCATGTCATTCATGCTAATCACACTCTCAATGGGCTCTATGATGGGATTGTAAGTTATTTCTAGTTTAGAGGAAGAAAAAGCTTGTTGATTCTTATTTTAAGGTTCGGGAACTACATGGGCCTTAGAATGATTAGACAAGGGATCGGTATAGACCTTAAGGTTTTGTTGGCTTGATTGACAAAGCATTGTGACGATCATGCCTTTCAACATGGTCATGAGCCACAACGGCTTCTCGAGTCTCTGAGACCATACCATCAAGATCAAAATTGGCACCAAACAAAAAATATAAGTGAAAACATGGAGAGCTTTGAAATTATCATATGAACAACCCTAATTGGTGTGCCACCAACAAAAGAAATTCTCATTATACCATGAGGGAGTAGGGAAAGAGATATCCACATGCGTTTGATAAGTCCTAGGGATACGTTGCCTCAAATCTTCTATGGAGAGAGGTTGGAGACAATACATAAGGGAGGAACAAGGGGATAAGGACAGTTACCTCCATTGGATCCAGGAGGGGCTGAATCAACATTACAAAGTCTTTTTGAAAGCATTGTTAAGATTAGGAGTGTCTAAGACTCCATCATCTATAGCATTACAATTTTGAGGTCTCATTAGAACATTGAGGTTCTTCTTAACTTAAGATTGAGGTTGGAATTGTCTTGCTTGAGGTTTCATAAAAGTGTGGATAAGATAATCCCGCCTCTTGAAGCATGCTCGATGGCATCCTCCAAAGTGATAGAACTGGACTTAACCTTGTATTGAAGGTGATGTTCTGGAGCACTAAGGAAGATTTGACAAAGGCTATCATCGGTAAAGGTGTGCTCCCTTATATTACAAAGGGTTTTTCATCGATGAAAGATTGGGTAATTTCATTCTCACCCCATTTACAATTGACAAAGATAATCAAATTGTTCTCAGGTAGATCTTAAGAATGAAGCTCCTTGAAAAGGCCAAAGGCCTTAATGTGAAGTTTAGCGTCAATGGACCCGTTATAAGTACCTTTGAATCACAAGGTGCAAGTTGGAATTTAAGTTTGACGAGGATAAAATTCAGTTCAAGCTCCGCCCAATGGATATAGTTCACAAAAAAATAGCCATTAAATTTGAATAAAAATAAAAATAAAAGAAAATATACACTTCACAATAAAAAAATTAACAATAATATTTTTTTTTAAAACAAATTATAAAAATTAAATTTAAAAAATTCCAAATAAAATAAATATATTTAATACATCACAAATAAAAGTGAACAAAAATAAACAAACAAAAACATAAAAATAAATATATTTTATACATTAAAAATAATAGTAAACAAATAAAAAACAAAAATAAACAATTAAAAGATAGTAAAATAAGCATAAAATAGATTTGATTTGAACTCGAATCAAATGGAGGAGCAAAGCAGAGGTCGGGATGCGCAATGGGGCGCCAGAGCATGTGTGACGAATGGATTTTGCGTCTCGCATGGAACGTTATTCGGAGATTGGGGTTAAGAAGGTTGTGGCAAGCATCTTGGCAGTCGTGGGCTCGATGGTGAATCCCATGTTGATGGGGTTACGAAAGTGCGTGAAATCACGGTTGCGAAGGAACTTGGCGAAAGATTTGCAACGTTCTATGGATGATGTGGCAAGGATGCAAAAGCTTTACTGCAAGGTTAACCCTAATCATGATGTATTGGTGGCAGATAGTCAGAAAAGAGTCACACTCGATCTCGCTGAGGACAAGATTCACGCTAGACCTCTCCAAATTTTGAAGGCTCCCATCTCTTAGCCCCCACCATTGTCTTTGCTCTCTTCTTCAAACCCTAGCACTAGATTTTTTCATGCCTCGCTCCGGTTATTTATACCCCCAATCTCAATCGGCTCAATGGCTACCGTAGTGCCCACTAGATTTCCTCTTTATTTTGACCATGCTTACTCGTATTATTCATATTGAGACATTGGACACTTTATTATTATTGTTATTGTTTAGGATATTTATATCATTTTGTCGTCATATTAGCTTTTATATGTTAACTTGTCATGGCAGAGTGTGCATCGGCACATGATGCCAATTCACTATTATTATCGTTATTACCTGATTTGGATGTGATGTTATGGATATTGTGGATTTGAGATTTACATGGATTTTATATTGGATATGTCATGGATAATTATCGTAATTTCTATATATCTCATTTAATGGATGGATGTTTACATAACTAATTGGATTAGTTAGCATATGATTGATTTGGATTGTTTGACATGTGTATTATTGTTTTACTTAGATTTGGTATCAAACAGGTATGTTGTTTGAAATTGAGTGTGCAAGCTACAGGTTATGCCACAGAAGAACATGAGATTCAAGGGATACACCTCCAAGTGGCACAATAGACTGTATAGGCCAAATTTACCCTCTTGTTTGATTTTTGCCCCTTGTTTTATTATTTTGTGAATTAAGGTTGGAAATGAGAAATTTACCCCATGACATGTGTTATTGAATTATTTGGTCACTTTTATCTAACTTTTATTCCACTTGTTTTAATTTACTTAATCATATTTGTTTATTGTTAACTAATTACTTCCCACTTGCAAGGGTTGGCTTAGTTTATCTTATTGTTGTTTAAATGGGTTTAGGATCACCTAATCATGGATTAGGTGGATCCACCACCCCTCTTAAAAGTCACCTCTTCCCAAAACTCGAATCTAGGTAAAAAGTGAGTTTTTAGGAGTGTAAGGCAAGGTAAGCGGCTATATTTACCTTGAAAAGAGCCCCAAGTACCATACATATGTGTGGGTGAGCTCTTTTCAAGGCTCATAAAACTTATTTACCCCCTTTGACCCCTTTCAACCACCAACATTTATGATTTTTAGATTTGGTGTTTGATGGAGATTTGGAGTGCAAGTTTCTCTGTGTGGCGATTTGACATGTTTGCATTGAAATTTTCATTTTCATTTATTATTTTATCAGTGCAAGTTGAGTATATTTGGGTGGCATGGATTTCTTGGGTGGATCCCATCGATGTTGGTTTGGAGACTCTTCTCTTATATTATCTTCCAACTTGGAGGGTTGAGGGGTTCTTTTGGTAATTTTTGCTTGGAGCTATTTTAGGAGAAAAGGAGCTTTTAGGTTGTGGAGAGCTTGGATTGTGGATTGGAAGACTTGTGCTTGGATTCATATTGCTCTTGTGAGGTAGGCCTCACACACTTTAGTTTTGTTTTTGCTTTTGAAAGGAAGTTGTTCTTGTTTAATATTTGGTGTTGAAACGGTATGGTTTGATATGTTGTTGCTTTCTTCTTTGTTTTTCTCCATCCACCCCTTTGGGAGTGGATTTTGGAGTTGTAAGGGGAAGAGAGAAGAATCCTCTTACTTTCCCACAAGGCTTGATGGGCAAGCCTTATGGGCTTCTTTTCAACTCCCTTCATTTGGTTTGAAGTAGGAGATCATTCCCATATGGTTTGGGAATCATCTCCTATCTTTGCTAAGTTTGGGAATCATCTCCTATCCTTGCTAAGGAAACCTCCAAGGTTTGAAAAACCTTGGCAAGGAGGAGGCAAGGAGAAATAAGGTATATTGGAGGGATATGGAGCTTTGGAGGCTTTTGGAAATTTTGGAAAGCTTATGGACAAATTTGGATATTTGCTCGGTTATGTTATAATGGGATCTCTTTTCCTCTTTGCCCTACTTAGATAAAAGCATGGAGTTTCGTGTTTTGTGTTGAATTTCATACTTATTGGTTTGCTTAGATGTTGTTGGTTTTGGTTTTTTCCTTATCCTAAATGTGCTCACTTGGAGGCTAGCTTCTCCTCTCTCCCATGGGATGGAGGGAGGCTAGCATGCTCTCCTTTGTTGGAAGTGGATGCAATGATGACATTTGGTTGGGAGGTGAACCAAGCTATATTCATCTGGTTTGGATGCTTTCTAGTTGGAGATAGAGTTTGGATATGGATATTGTTGGGAGCTTGTTTCATGTGTGGACGAATGGATGTTTCAATTGAAATTTTGCCATGTTGTTACTTACTTTGCGGGGAGGCTTTTCCTCCTTGATTTTATGAGTTGTTGAGTTCTTGATAATGTAAGTGAAGGAAAATGTTTATTAGTGTTGCATTTGTGTGGAAATTATATTGTTATTTCATTTATAAATCTTGTATTTGGGAAGAATAAATTTGTAAGTTTTTGCTAAAAGAAGTTCTTTAATTACCATGGATTCTCAAATGGACTTTGTTTGAGATTAAACTATTTGAGCTTCCATGAATACTATCCATCCATAGTAACCTTTTGAAATAGGTGTTGCAAAACAAAAATGTCATCTCAAACTTGTATAATCTTGCAAAATATTCTTTTAGTTATTTGTTGTTTTAAGTTGAAAGAAAGGAAAATGGATTCAATGTTTTCTTGAAACGGTTTAAATGGAAATAGTTTTTGTTATCTTTCCCAAATGCATACTTATTGTCTCGTTGTTCTAAAAAAGGAAGAATGAGCTCTTGTTTTCTATTTTGCTTTATTTACCATCTTAATTGATCACAAGAGGATATAGAACTTCCGATTTTAAGATACTAAAATATAATGGTGTGATTTATATTTGTATTTTCTAATCTCAATGTTTAGAAGAGAAGCTTATGACATGTATATATATATATATATATATATATAGTGATAGATATTTAATCCTCATGTTTGTATTAAAACAAAAGAAGAATTTGATTATGTGAATCTATTTTCTTTTCCTATATATATAAAAGTACATTCCAACACTATAAGAAAAATATTTCTTTTCTATAATGTTGGAATGTGCATTCCAACACTAAAGGATATATATATATATATATATATATGTATGTATGTATGTATATATATGTATGTATGTATGTATGTATATACCAAATTAAATTGTAATATAGATTGTGTGCATATACATAACGTTTCCCTTGCAACTCGAAAGTTCAGAAACGTGGAAGCCCTAATTTTCTTATATCTTTTAAATTTGCTTTTCTATTTTCTCATTTTTTTCCTCCTTATTTGTAGGTTTACAAAGGAGCTTCCATAGAGTCCTATGGAAGATTATTCATGGATATCCATTCATTTGTTTGTTTATTGCCTCCCTTATAAGTGTTTATGAAGGAAAACAAATGTGATTTAATATATACCATGTGTATTTATATACATATTTATTTATGTATATATCCATATATATATAGTTTGAATTTGTTTTATATTAAATCCCATTTAAGGGCGACTCCACACACACACACACAAGGTTTGAAGGATTTGAAACAACCGCACAGAGAGGCCGAGGCTTGCGAAGACAACACAAGGGGTGAGAGCATGGCCATGCCCATATTACAAGGGCCGTGTATAGCATGGGCGGCGCCCATATGTGGCGGTTGCAGTATTGTAACAAGGTTTGGGGGGTGCAGCCCCCATTACACGGTTTAATTTTTTTAATAAATAAAACTTTCTATATATATATATATATATATATATATATATATATATATATATATATATATATATATATATATATATATATATGTATGTATGTATGTATGTATGTATATGTATGTATATGCACACAATCTATATTACAATTTAATTTGGTATATACATACATACATATATATATATTTCTTTACATACATTTAGTGTTATATATATATATATATATTTCTTTTCTATAATGTTGGAATGTGCATTCCAACACTAAAGGAAAAGAAATATATATATATGTATGTATGTATATACCAAATTAAATTGTAATATAGATTGTGTGCATATACATACATATACCAAATTAAATTGTAATATAGGTTGTGTGCATATACATACATATACATATATATATATAGAGAGAGAGAGAGAGAACGAGTTTTATTTATTAAAAAAAAATTAAACCGTAGGTAATAGGGGGCCGCACCCCCAAACCTTGTTACAATACCTGCAACCGCCACATATGGGCGCCGCCCATGCTATACACGGCCCTTGTAATATGGGCATGGCCATGCTCTCACCCCTTGTGTTGTCTTCGCAAGCCTCACCTCTCCCGTGCAGGTTGTTTCAAATCCTTCAAACCTGTGTGTGTGTGTGTGGGTCGGTCGCCCTTAAATGGGATTTAATATAAAACAAATTCAAACTATATATATATGGATATATACATAAATAAATATGTATATAAATACACATGGTATATATTAAATCACATTTGTTTTTCCTTCATAAACACTTATAAGGGCAGGCAATAAACAAACAAATGAATGGATATCCATGAATAATCTTCCATAGGACTCTATGGAAGCTCCTTTGTAAACCTACAAATAAGGAGGAAAGAAATGAGAAAATAGAAAAGCAAATTTAAAAGATATAAGAAAATTAGGGCTTCCACATTTCCGAACTTTCGAAAGTTAAGGGAAACGCCCCGGAGACGTTTGACAAATGCAAGAAACATCCCGGGACGCCTGGGATGGGAGGGGGACGCCAGAACGCCTATACCTCCCCGGACGGTTGAGAAACGCCCCCGACGCCAACAGCACTGTTAAAACATTTTTTCCTTCAAAAAAAAACTATTTTCACCTCTTTTTTAAATTTATTTTTAATTAATTTCTTTGTTGTTTTCTCTTTAAAAACATTTCCGGTGGACTGTGATATATGAATACAGAAATTTTCGAGCACAAATGCACATGGTGGACTGTCACAACATACTATGAAAACCAACAGCATACATATTAATATTAAAAATTATATGAACACATAACATTAGTACAGCTGTATGTATGTTGCTGAGTTTTTACTTTTTAATATGGATGTCTCGACGTGGACTGTATGCACATGGTGGACTGATATATAAAAAATGAACTGCTATTCATAAAATTTCTAAAATTTATCTGTATATTTTTAATATTTGTAATTTTATATATTATTTAATAGACATCCCGAAATTTTGGAAATTTTTTGCCGTCCAGGAAACTCCGTCCCCGCATCCCACCGTCCCGGAGTCGTAGGTAACTATGGGTTCTACCAAGGACATGGTAAAAATTAGTCATAGGTCATTCAACCAAATTTGCTTCGCCCACATAGAACTCAAACTAATTAATGTGCACAAAGAAGAGATGCAAACGATGAACAGAATTTCAACAATCATCATGGAAATCTCCTAATTACATCAGCTCAACATATTAGAGGTTTATACAATTCTTCCTATCATTATCCAAAATAGGTATAAATTAAATTGAACTAGCTTGGGGAGTATGTCACAGTCATGAGACAAGACTAAGCTAGCAGATATTTCCGATTTGATCTAACAAAAATGCTTTCTGGATATAAAAGTTTACCATCCAAAACTGCATGGGAGCAACAGGTCGAACACTTCGATCCAGCTCACCAAATAAATCCCTAGCAGCAACAGTCAAAAGATGTGATGATGGGTCTAAATCATTGCTCCTTCCAGAATAAGTGTACCTGGATTATACAAATCAAGCCAGTTATTATCAAATGCAAAACTAGCCATTTTTCTCTCTGACTATTTATTTATAACCATGTGCTTCAACAATGATAAAGTACTACTGTATTCATAATACCTATCTAATGACAACCAATATTACCGGTTCCACACACACACAGAGTATGTTCCCTAGTTTGCAATGTTCCTTACTTTTGCAGTGCTGACTTAAGTTCTGGGACAGAATGTAAACATTGAATAGTTGAGTTCATATAGCACGTATTGCCCAGATTGAATAAACCAGCTGTGTGACCCTGCCAAACCATATACCAGAATTTTAAAGAAAATGTCAGATAACTGCTAAAACAGAAAACATCTAAATCCCAAGCGTTTTAAAAACTAAGCGGGCTATTACTTATGTGATAAAACAAGCTGAACACCAGAAAAAGTGGTGACAGACAGAGAATCAACAATAATTCAACCACCTAAATGCTTTAAACAACGAAAATACAAAGTAAAACAGGAAACAGGATATATAGCCTAGGCCATTAAAAAGAATCAAACCAAAACTCAGCTTTCAATGCACCTTGCTGCTTGCTTTGCTAGGAATAGCATAATATTTAAAACCCATTCAAAGGGCTTAATTCTTGGAAAACAAGCAGAGTCAACTCATACTGTAGTCTAAAACTTAACTTCAAGGTGCAAGTCCAAATTACCACAAAAAGATTTCCTTATGTGTATTGGCCTGTTGGTCACGAAAAGCATGGATTGCCAGTGGATTTTTTCCTCAAATCAGATCGGGCAGAATTTGATGATTTTGTAACCCACAAATCTCATATTTTCAACAGTTGAAAACAATTGGAAAGCACTTTCATGCAAGGGTTCCATTGAAGGGAAACGTGAAACAGTGGAAACGCCTCACCTACATGTATTTGAAGGATATTCACAATATTTGAGCCACTTTGAGGGAAGCCTTTATGGCTGTTCTTTGTCTCATAATGATAAAATGCTAAATCCAAAATATAGAAACAATGAAAATGGTGAAGAAGGGACTATGCATGGCCATCCCACAAAGACTTTGTTAGTGGAGAGCAAAATGAAAAATTTACAACCCAATGAGTACGTGATATAAGAGATCTAATACTATCGTACAATAAAATTGTTCACATCCACATCCAAATGCACCTCTGCCAATTTCAGGAGCATCACTGTGGTAGACAGAAGTTGGGAACCAAAATTAGAGCAAGTTGCCTCTCTTGAGGCTGAAAGCAATACAAGGTTGCCCTTTCAATGATGATTCACCTTTTAAACTCCTGCTCCACATTTACGTATCCCCACCATTACGGAATCCTGGCCCTTCAACCTCTACAAGCTAAGCCTAGTACTCAAGCTCAACCTACCCTTGAAAGCATAGTTACCAGGTCCAGAAATCCGGATCCATTCGGGAGGGCAAAAAATCCCAAAAATCCAGAATTCTTGAAAAAGTTCGGAAAAATCCGGTCCGAAATATATGAGTTGAATTTGACAAATACAATGAAAAACTTAAATAATGTAATGTAAAATGTTATATTTTAATTTCAGGAGCATCACTGTGGTAGACAGAAGTTGGGAACCAAAATTAGAGCAAGTTGCCTCTCTTGAGGCTGAAAGCAATACAAGGTTGCCCTTTCAATGATGATTCACCTTTTAAACTCCTGCTCCACATTTACGTATCCCCACCATTACGGAATCCTGGCCCTTCAACCTCTACAAGCTAAGCCTAGTACTCAAGCTCAACCTACCCTTGAAAGCATAGTTACCAGGTCCAGAAATCCGGATCCATTCGGAAGGGCAAAAATCCCAAAATCCAGAATTCTTGAAAAAGTTCAGAAAAATCCGGTCCGAAATATATGAGTTGAATTTGACAAATACAATGAAAAACTTAAATAATGTAATGTAAAATGTTATATTTTTAATATATAAGGTTGATAGTTGACTGTTTTTTTCCAAACTACATAAAAAAAAAAATTTAAAAAAATTCCCTACATTAGGGCCGACCGGACCTTATTTATCCGGGTCGGCTGAAAAATCCAGATCCGGCCGGATTTAGTAACTATGCTTTAAAGCAACCACTAGGCAATCCACTAACAATGGAGTCGAGATGCTTTTAGGCCATAACCCATTATTATGGCTGAGGTGTCCCACAATGGCAGCTGGGGAGGTGACAGACTGTAATGCCCATGAATGATTAACAATTAATGGCGGACCTAAAATTTAAGGTCCACTTGAACATCATAGGGCAGTTTGAACCTTAAATTTGACAGCCATTTGACAGTGGTTTGGAAAGATTTACTTCTAATTTGGAGAAGTCGATTATAAATTGTAATAAATAAATATCTTGGCCAATCAATGAAATTTGAAGCCCTTTCTCCATACAGATTTCTTCAAGCCAGATGTAGTGATGCAGCTAGATTGGGGCCATCTATCACCAGTCCATAGGAAATTCATGGAGAAGGCAATAGAATTATTAATCAATGTGGTATATGACAAATCCAAGATAGCCATCTTCAAATTGATACTCTTGTCATTTTTCAGATAGATGTATTTAAGATATATGTACTAGTATGGATACCAATGTGAGAACCAATGAAAATGAAACCAAGAGAGAGAAGGGGGACCAAAATTAAAGCAAGTTTTTTCTCATAAGATATTTGAGTATCTTATGATCATATGGTCTGATATGAATAACTGAAATTTAAAAAGAAAGAAATTATATTGAGGTCCACAAATGACGAAACATAGGTCAATGGGACTCGAGAATAAACCCAAATACAATGTAAAGTGCTAGGGTGGGTAAAAGGACCCTAGAATAAGCAATTAACTAAAAGAGGAAGAACAAAAGCACTAAAAATAAACGAGTAAACCCATCACAATAGAGCCCCCAACCCATGTGGTTAGGGTACTAATACAAATAGCCAAGTGGAGGGACAAGGAACCCCCAAAGAGCATAGGTTGGATAAAGTCAGAATGACTAGATGGTAATCCCACCAAACATCTTTGATTGTGCCGGAGTAGAAGACTCAACCATGTCATCATCTATCAGTGTGAAAGGGCCAATGCAAGATATGATAATCCTCATCAGCAAATGTCCCAAGCAGAAGGGATCACGTTGGGTAATCCTAGGAGGGAGCAATGCACTCCCCTAGAATCCCTTTACATCCAAGGTCAAAGAAAATCTCGAGGCAGTGAATAAACTCCTAATGTGTGCTTGCCCCCACAACAAAGGAAACAATTGGGAAGGAGCAGATCCACAATGTTGGGTAAGGGTGGATCTTTGACACCAATAGCTAGTGTTCTAGGGCACATGAGTAGTAGTTATGTGCCGAGATGAGCATCGTCTCAAAGACCTACCTCCCGCAGTTTGTAAAGAAATAATACCCAAAGAGTGCTTAACCCTGCCAACCTCTACGGTGAGTTAAAAGAAAGAGGTGATCAACCTAGAGGTTCTAGGGCTCCCTATGGAAACCTACATCAAAGGTAGAACCTCCTAAAGAAAACGAGCCATGCACTATTGACCAGTGGTACCAAAAGAAACTGGATAGAGAGTTCCCAAGTCTCTAAAAAGACAATAGTATCCCCCTTATATATCATAATAAATAGGGCATCTAAAATGAACTATTCCTTAGTGTCCACATCCTCGAGGGAGCAAAGACAACAAATTTGATCCCCATATCGAATATGATAATAAATTTCAACTCGTAATTGGTGAGAGCATATGCCCTCAATTGGCGAAGGGAAACCTCAAGTTGTGAGACCAACGATGTTGAAGACAAACAAGGCAACGAATGACACCATCCACCTCCAGTAAGAAATGTTCAACCTAAAAGGAAAACTTGGGGTTAAGCGGTTGAGGAGAGGTCCAAGTGACCTAGATGTACTTCCCTTCGATATCTTCTTTATCAAATCCAATGATGACCTTCTTCAAAGGAAGAAATCGTTGAGTAGCATCTAAAGAGAGCCTAGAAGGAGGTAAGCTATCAATAAAGATGTCAATAGACCGAACAAGTAAACTAGTCTCAAAATACTAGCAACATCGATGTCTCACCGGGGTCCAATGATGCTCATGTAATCCTCTCTAAAGAACATAGGGCTAAGCATGGGTACCTTCCACAGCTGGAAGTTGAATCACCCATGGTTTTGAGTTTGTGAATATAGAAAGTAAGCTTGAACATAGTCTCAAGTAGTAGAGGTTGGGCGAAAAGTAAGCTTGGATGATGCACTAAGAAACAATTCATTTGTAGCAGATTATATGCTAAATCATGACAGTCTTAACTCTCCGATACAGACCCAATCAATGAACCCTTGACTAGGTACGCATAACTCGACCCATACCACACTATGTGCTTGGTGATTGTATCAAAATGTGCAACTTCGTAGGTACATCCCGGATGTGGATATGAAAACATTGGCATGTCCCTTACAAAGGCATGACCAAGAGGTTGGCTTCATGCTAAAAGATGGTCCAAAAAACTAGACCCCCAAGTAAGTGTAAGTTGATGTGATCTCCAAAGGTTCTCCTCTATAGAGAAATTGGAATCAAGGAAGGCAATGCTTGGAAGTGTTGAATATCATGACCTCGGTTTGACTAACGATGACCGCGAGAGGACAAAGCTCGCATAAATGAGCAAGTATATCAAATTGTCTTTGTAAAACATTTGTTGAGCAAGAGCGGAGAATAATGTCATCGACAAAAAGAAGTATACCTATCATTACATCATGTAAAATGCAACCATTATTTGCATGTATATGTTGTCAAAAATGTTGTCAAAGAAAATCCTCCAACTCGTCGATGTAAATGTTTAAGAGGGTCAATCACAAAGGGCTGATCTACTTAACCCCAATAGTACTATTCACAAAGCTAGAAATACCTAGAGAAGTACGAAATTGCTTGACAACCATCTCATAGAGCCTTTAAATGGCAATAAAAAGAGAGTCTAAAATGCCAACATCACACAACTTCCGGAAAGTATATGTCTTGGGAGAGAGTCAAAGGCCCTATGGAAGCCTACGAAACAACAAAAGACTTTGGAAGACTAATAACGAGCCTCCTCAATGATAGCTTCAAGGGTGACGATGTGGTCAATATTCTTGTCATCTTTCTTGATGTCGGCTTGTCCCAGCTTATAAGGCTACCTTTCTTCAAGTACTTTGAAAGTCGCATGTTTAACACTAAGGCATACAATTTGGAGAACATGTAACGCCCTGTCGCTTACATGTTGCCGTCTTCGATTGCAAGAGATCAATTTGGCCCATGGTAAGGTTGAGTTCTTTTTCTTAATATTGTGTTTACGAACCAGCTTAATTCGGAAAAATGAAATAATAAGATAATAATGGTAAGTTTGTAGTTGTCATTCAACGAACTAACCATCTACACCATATGGAGTGTCTTCATGTTTCCGAATTGTGTGGTGATGTCGTTTTTCATTTGCAATTGTTCAACTCGAGATCACTTTTAGTTTCTTGAGTTTGAAATATATTAATAGCATTAAAGTGTGATCAAATCAAATTGTTCTACGAAAAATAATAAAGTTAATCCTTGTAAATTTTGAAATGAAAATATTTATGTGATAAAATAAGTTCATTAATGGGAGCAGGTGAGGTTCTAGGTAGAGGAAATAAATTTTGGGATTATTAATGTTTTGGGAGCATAAACATTCTCCACCGCCCTATTTAGCCTCTCTCTCTATGCGCCATAAGAGGGGGAGGGGACTCTTGTTAGATGATGTTATTAAAAATTCTTGGCATGTGTGTATGCCAAGGGTGAATTAATGAGTTTTGGAGCACAGTTTGAGCATCCATCAAAGCATATTTTTGTAGCAGGTATGGCACCTAGTGTGGTGCAATAACCCCATACCTCTTCCTATTATGAGGGCACTTGGGAGTGGTGTGGATTTGTTTGCAGGTTCTATGAAAAATGGATTTATTAAAAAGGCCTTGGAATCTTACACGCAAATGCAATTAACAAGTGTAGTGCCAAATTCCATAACCTCTCTACCTTACTCCTAGTGCCAGAAAGGGAGTTTTTGAATCGGATATGGATATCATCAAAGCGTAAAGGAAAGAGGAATTCTGTCAAATATTATGGGTTGCAGAAGATATGGTCACCCTCACGCAACATTGCTATTGTGTCATCTAATGCAACCATTGGGTCTCCAATCTGATCAGTTTCACCTTCGCTGGCATACTACTATATTGTGCCAAAGATGGAGCTTCCAAACAGGGCATGGACACCTGCCAAAGCATTAGGAAGGAGGGATTTTTGACATATGCTTTTGTTGCAAGTGCCCTGGCAGATATGTCTGCGCAATAGGAGGCATGAGAACTGGTTGACAAAATGCCTGAAAAATATGTGGTTCGTGGAAAATGTTGATTGCAGGTTATGAGCCAAAAAGGATTTGTTCAAAAGGCTTTAAAAGCTTTCAAGCAAAATGTAATTGACAGATGTAAGTCAAATGCCACGTTTGCTTACATCCTCCCTGTCAGCACATTCTCAACTTGTGTTGAGATAGGAGCTTTGAATTGGGTATGGTCATCCACCAAAGCATGACAGAAAATGGATTTTATCAGACTTGATAGTTGCAAGCGCCTAGTAGATCTGTATGCAAAATGTGGAAGCCTAAACAAGGCACGTAAACTGTTTGACAAAATGCCTTGAAGAAATGTGGCTCCAATAGTATGCCACGGTTGCAGGGTACGCACATGGATGAAATTGTTGAAAAGGCTTTAGAAACTTTCAAGCAAATGCAAACTAGAAGATGTAAAGCCATATTCCACAACCTTTGTCAGTGCCCTTTGTGCATACAACCCTGCATGTTTAATGGTTGAGGGTTGTGCATACTCATTCACATGAGCGACCCCTTATTGTATTTCACCTATAATGGATCATTATGGGTGCATCGTTGACCTTCTTGTTGTGTTGGCTATCGTAAGGACTCCCTAAACTATTTCATTTGTTGCCAATTAAGCATGTTCTGGTTGCATGGAAGTGTTTTCTTGGTGCCCGTAAATCACTTACGAATGTAGGCATAGGAGTTTCGCCAGCCACGATGCATTTTGAATTAAATCTGAAAATGATGCAACTTTAGTTCTTTTTCCAAAATGGTGAGGTTCAACTGATTTAGAGAATTATTGAGGGCAGTTATTGCTTTTGTTAAATGTGGACCGAAAGCGCGGGAATTGCTTGTTAGGATGCAGCAACGTTTTGTGGTCTTGCGGGTTGTGAATGCAGATCTGGCTGGAGCCTCCGCATACCCCCATTTCGATTACTATCAGGCATGGTTATCTTACCTCTTTCTTGCATGATCTTAGCATTTCTAGTTTTCCTATTTTTAATGGTGTTGAAAATCAAATTAAAGAAGATTAATCTTTTGGTGAATTTTATGAGACATAGCACCAAATAGCAAAAAAACTACCTCTTTTTATACGCAACTAGAAAGGCTACTTGAATATAAACCCAGCTTCTAAATCACCTCCTGAAATGTTTGGAAAACTTAGTTAATAGTATTGGATAACTAAAGCCACCCTATTGAATAACTAAAGCCACCCAGGTGGCAAGTTGAACGTGAATTTTAGTTTAAACCTACCACTTGACGACCTTGCGAAATGTTAATAAAACTTGTTTTTAATGACATACAAAATATCTCTCTAAACCCCGTAATGGGAAAGTCAAGCTTTGACCGTGTTCCTTGTCACGTGGAATGTTACATCGAACCCTGGAATGACTTCCAATGTTCGTTTGACCAGTTTATAGTCACGTGTTTAGGAGCCATGTTGACCATTTCACAACTTTGAAATAGTTGTTGAAAGTTAAAAGTTCAGTTTGGTTTTGGCTTGTAGTTTAGGCCCAGGGTGGAGAAATGGAATTCAGGCCTCTGCATACCTCTAGTATTTATCTCGTGACAATCACTATCAATCCTTAGTTATGAGAAAATCACTTTACAAGCTAGTTTTACAGTGGGTTTTGTAGACCTCTTGTCATTGGGTGACAAGGTCAATCTAGTGCAATTACGATTAGTAGCTCTGGAAAGGTAGTTGCCGTTTGAACCATGTTCACCAAATTTGAGTTTCATCAACTCTAAGGGTTTCCTCAGTATATAGGAGAGTGTATAGGATTTGTCACATGGTGTTTGACCCTCGGAAATTGGTCTTTGAACACAGTCCCATAACCACTCTGACTAAATTGGAAGTTTTTGTAAACTTGTAAGAAAAAGGGAAAATGGTCGTGGGACCTTCTTCTAGTCAAATAATTATCGAGACACTTGTAGACACTAACATATGACTGTATGGAACCTCCTTTGCTTACTTGTTTTGAGAAAATTGATTGTGAGAAAAAAATGGTGTTTTTCTCTCCTCTCTCTATCTCTCTTTAGTTTTGAAAATGAAATGAAATTGCATTTGTATTTCTAACTCTCTCCAGATGTGTGTTAAGTGTTGTTTTCATTATGAATGGAAAATTAGGAAATCGTGATTTGTGCTAGATTGTAGGAAAATGTCATGCCAACTTTTGTGTTGACCATGTTGTGGTTGCAGGTACCATGGACAGGAGAAATTTATAGCATGCTCAATATGTTGTGATGACATGTACCATTGAGATGAATACATTGTATATTGTAAACCATAACACTACTAATGAGGTTTTATAGAATGCATTGTTGTATTAGGCAAGAGATATTATTGTTTTTGTAATGAAATGATGACCTTACTCATATGGATATGTAGTTGAGTTATATTTGCATGTGCATGTTTTGGAGTTTGTATGTTAGTTGTGGAAATCATCAAATGAAGTAATCTTGTTGTTGTATGATAAGTTCAATAGTTAACACTGATAGGGTGGTATTTTAATAAGATTTTGGGATGTCTCTAATCTAATAATAGCTCTTGTGGTATGGTTAGTCCCCTTGAGTTTCCCTCGTGCCCTTGTTTCCATAGCGGGATTGAACACCTTAGTCAACTTTTTAATCATGTTACCTCTGATTGCTATTTGAGACTAGGTTCTTCCTTATGACCAAGGAAGTAGGTCTTATTATGTTGTCTTGACCATCTTGTAGAAGGTGAATGGTGTATCTTGTCCATCCTCCGCACATGACCCATGGGAATGTCCCTTCTTTTCCCTCATGGCCAATTTGTCTCCTTCACAAGTAAGGAACTAAAAGACTTGTTAATGTTGCCAAACTCACTTTGTGAAAGAAACCCTTTGGGACATTACTAAGCCTTAGGAATAAAAGTGTCACCTTGGCTAGTAATTATGGAATACCTTGGGTTTTTACGAAGGCCTTGTGAGATAAAGATGTTTGAACACTCTAGTATTGACCCGTAGTAGGGCATAGATCCCTTGGGGTAAATGGGAATGAATTTAAACCTAGGACCATTAAGAGGTTAACATGTGGACAAAATTTGTAACTAACTCTTAACAAACGAAATTGTTTTTGTAAGATGTTGGCCTAAGAGAAAGGTGAGAATTGAAACTTGTTCCCTTGCAAAGTCTTATTTTTCTGACATTAAAGGTAAAATGAGATGTCCCATGCGAGAACATGTAATTCTAAAACACGAGCTCTTACCTTGAACACGAATCATATGTGACTCGTGCGTAGCTTATAAATACTTCCAATCAATTATATCTACGAGATGTACCACAAGTATAAAGTTTAACTTGAAATACTTCCCCTTTAGCGAAATGTCAAGTGGAAACCGTGCTCATTCCCCCCTTACTTTTTGTGAGCACTCTTTATGTTAATAAAAGTAAAACAAGTTGTTCCATGTGTAACATACTTTTTGAAAACAAGAATCCTATTTGGGAACAAGTGGATTGTGATTCGCATGCACTTCACGAATAATGCAAAATGAATAGTTAAATCACATAGCTAATTGTAACAACACAATAAGTGAATGGAGTGTATTCTTGTTGTTTAAACGTTATAACGAAGATGGAAAATGGGAATCTGCCCACTCTTATGCCTAATATTCTCCCCCTTATCTTCATGTGAATTTCCCCTTTTGCAATGAAGGTTAAGAAAAATGTCAAGTAAGCATACTTTCCAAGAAATGAATCCATAGCCTAAGAACAAGTATTAGGTGACACACATGTTTAAACTGATTATAAGTAACAATTGATTTATGCAAATTAATAAACGAATGAACCAAATAGTGTGTACTCGTTTTAAGATAAATGTTGAGTGAAATAAAGAATATGAAGTTTCGAGAAAAGGGAGATTGTGCCCTTACATGTTAAATAATCTTTAAACTTGTAGGCTAAACAATGAGAACTTAATTGTAATAAAGATGTAAACCATGAAAATGATGTGTTGTGGAACATGTCTACCCTTGAGTTCATATTTTGGTTGGGTCATAGTTTTGTATTCGTTCGTTTGAGAAAGTGTGGTATTGATGTGCATCTTGTGTTATCATGTTGTATGTGTGGGTCCATGTGAGTGTGAGCATCTCGTGTGATGTTGTGTTATTCTAAGTAAGCCCAAGTGGTGTCTTGTAACAATAAATGAAAGACAAAACAAAAAAATCATCCCTGGTTTATTTTGTCGTGTTTTGGTTTTTTCATGTGTGGGCATTACGTAACGTATGCCCAATAATAATGGTTTCATAGTTCTTTAGGGTTAGAGCTATCCACATACTTATGAATGGGATGGACTATGTGTTGGAACAAGGAACGAAGAAGCCCAAACAAACAATTTCATTATAAAAGTGTTCATGATAGGTAGGAAATGTATCCACATAATATTTGAAAAACTTATCTCAAGGCCCTCACAATCCATTGCTTTGCTAGTACAAAACTTTTCAAGACCCCTACTAACAATACTAGAGGAGAAAACAATAGAAGATGGTGGTGGAGTGGGGACCATGACAACAAGTTACTCTGGGATGTCATAAAGAAAAATAGCAAAGGAGACCCATGCCTTAGGGTCAATGTCGAAGTAGGGTTTTCCTTGGGAGGCAAGAGTGCCCAAACCAATTGGGTTTATGTTGGCGAAAAACAAGGAGAGAGTCATCGGACAAAAGAAACATTTATTTCATTGGAAAAGACACCTAAAATATCTACGAAGGAGGATCATGTGCTAGGGTAAAACGAAGTCCTCAATGCATGGAATTACAATCGTTATCGTACCAATAGTTCGCATAAAGGGACCCATGGGCACAAGATGAGCTAGTGTAGTCCACAATGTGGAGGTAGGAGTCGATCCCGAGATAGCATGATATACAAATTCATACATGGACTCTACACTAGGAAAAGGAAGGGAATAACATCCACCTAAAAGTCGAGAGAGCTAAGTAACATAATCAATAGTGTGGCGAAGCTAGTAATCGGCGGATGCAATGGGAGGCAAGTGTAGATAAAAGTGAGAAGCAACACAGATGTGGCAAGTATCGCAGATGCAATGGGAGATAGTGGTGGATAGAAGTGAGATGCAACATGGATGTAGCGAGTGTTGGCAGATGCAATGGGAGGTGGTGGTGGATAGAAGTGAAAAGTAGCATGGAAGCTGAAAATCAAGGTAGCATGGTTGCAAGTGGCCACTAATGGGAAATAACTATGAGGAAATCACAAATGTGGGGAATGAGGGATCAGCAAGGAAAAATAATCCACTACACTGCTCTCCTCTCTTCCCCATCCAATGGGGGAAACAAGTGAATCTGCTAGAATTGAGGAAACAAGGGAGCCCGTTGAAAACATAGAGACTGTGTGATTCCCCCATCTGGAGAAGGTGCCTCCCATAAGTTTTGTCCAAAGCATTTCTATTTGTTGATTCTCTCCTCTAAACCCAATTGCTCAAGATTTGGCTCTTAAAGGCGTAGCTTGTCCTATGCAAGTTCGTGAATAGGTCTAGTGGGTTCCTATATATGCATCAAGTCACCCAAAAGAAAACATCACCCGCTAAGGAATATTTAAAGATCTCTAGATAAAGGTCAAGGTACAGTCCCCAAATGACCTACACACAAAAAGAGTGATGAGGCGGGAGGGAAGTAGAAAAATGCAATGAAGACATCACGAATAAGAAGTGGGCCCCTCTAAACATGGAACCACGTGTATTTGGAATGAACATCATAAACTACCAACAATATTTTGGACTTACGGTTGTCACAAATTAGGCAATCCACTCCACCTAAACCACGAACACCCCATGATCTACAAGTCTCTTCCTAACGGGCCAAGACCCAAGCATAACATGTGAATGGAGGGAGGGTGGATAGAAGTGAGAAGCAACATGGATGTGGCGAGCATCTTGGCGGAAGCAATTGGAGGTGGTGGTGGATAGAACTCGAAAAGTAGCATGGAAGTTGGAAATCAAGGCAGCATGGTCGGCAAGTGGCCACTAGTGGGAAATAACTATGAGGAAATCACAAATGTGGGGAATGAGGGATCTGCAAGTGAACATAATCCACCGCACTACCTCCCCTCCTACCCCTTCCAATGGGGGAAACAAGTGAATTTGCTAGAATTGAGGAAACGAGGGAGCTCGTTGAAAACGTGGAGACTATGTGATTCTCCCATCCGGAGAAGGTGCCTCCCATAAGTTGTGTCCAAAGCATTTCCTTTTGCTGATTCTCCCATCCGGAGAAGGTGCCTCCCATAAGTTGTGTCCAAAGCATTTCCTTTTGTTGATTCTCCCTCTAAACCCAATTGCTCAATATTCGGCTCTTAAAGGGATAGCTAGTCTTATGCAAGTTTATGAATAGGTCTAGTGGGTTTCTATATATGCATCAAGTCACCCAAAAGAAAGACATCACCCGCTAAGGAATATTTGGAGATCTCTAGATAAAGGTCAAGGTACAAGTCCCCATCATCCTACACAAAAAGGGCGACGAGGCGGGAGGGAAGTAGCAAAATGCAATGAAGACATCATGAATAAGAGGTGGGCCACTCTAAACATGGAACCACCTAGATTTAGAATGAAAATCTTAAGCTACCAACGATATTTTGGACCTGCGGCTGTCACAGATGAGGCAAGCCACTCCACCTAAACCACGAACACCCCACAATCTACAAGTCTCTCTCTAATGGGCCGAGACCCAAGCATAACATATGAATGGAGGGAGGGGCTAGTCAAAGCTCTCGTGGGTCTTAACATGAAAGATGGTATCTAGAAAAGCAAAATCCTAGAAGGTGCCTAGAGAAGTCTATAAGGATTGATTACAATTCCAACAAACAATGGAGATGCCACCATAGCCTACTAAGGCCCAAGGTTGCCATCATGCTGAAGCTCTTAGAATGTGATCACCCGGAGGGAGAATCACAAATGACAGCCCTACAATCTCGGATAATAGCACACTTGTTGTCTTTCCTAGCAGATACAACCTGAATACAAGCTTTTGAAGCTCCTCCACCTAGATTCATATGCGATTTGCATCTACATCAAAAAATTGAGAGAGGGAGATGAGTTTCTTTTTGCCTTAAGAGCTTGTAAATGCTCTTTTGCAGTTCGGAATTGGATAACAAAGGTGTTGTCCAACAATATCCAAGCTTTGTTAAGGGAGATATCCTTCAAGTCTAAAGATTCAAGTAAGAATGCAGGCCCTGCTTGTATGGGATCAGTTGGCCTAGGGAGGCCAGGAACATGAAGGTTGAGTGCCTTGGTTTGTTGTGTCTTTTTCTTCAAACTTCGCTTGGACAGCCATCTCAACAACTGGAGGTGCCTTCTTCCCTTTAACCACTTGCACCCACAAATTTTAAATAAATTGTTGTTGGATTGTAGTTTCCTTTTTACGGTGCTCTTGTTATATAATTATCTCCAATTGCTTGTTCTTATTTCTGTAATCACTTCATTAAGCTGCCTTGTATCTGCTCAAGTCTAGCAATTCTTGCATGCAAATTGGCTATAATCCCATCTTCCTCGTAAAACTGTTTTTGAATAGTGACAAAAGGTCTCAAAATTGGGATCCTAATGTCTCAACTCCAAATATCCAGCTGCAGACACTAGTGTATT
Source organism: Taxus wallichiana var. yunnanensis (assembly GCA_018340775.1). Taxonomy (NCBI): domain Eukaryota; kingdom Viridiplantae; phylum Streptophyta; class Pinopsida; order Cupressales; family Taxaceae; genus Taxus; species Taxus wallichiana. The sequence continues at coordinate 49,922,240 of CM031234.1, forward strand.
TTTTTTTTTGGGTGTCAAAACCTTGTGAAGGAGAGTAGTTTTAAACTCTTGCGATAGAAAGAGCTCTATACAGAATGCAGCCTCTGTTTTCCGTTAACTGTACAAGCCTGCAAAGCCGAATACCTAGAATCTGCCCTAGATAACTTCCAACTTGAAAAACTGACCACAAATAACAGAAAACAGAAGACCTGCTTGGAGTGCTACTTATGAAGCACACAATTTCAACAAATCGCTGAACAAAGTGGGAAGTTTCAAAGGGCACGAAATACCAACGTGAACCCAAACACGAGCAGAGACGGGAAGATGAATCGCAGGCACAGGATGAGACGTGTGCAGAACACATGAGTATATGCAAGCATAATGATGACTGCAAGCAGAGATGGAGACGAGCAGAGACGGACACAAGCAGGGATGACACAATTCAAGATTTCTGTTCCTCAAAGCAAGCAGATTTAGAGGAAGGAGACATTGTCAACTGTGAAGGATAGTCAACCAAAGAGATTCCAGACCTCATGCATGTGAGTTGCTAGAACCCCTAGACTAGACTCAAATCAGAATGGATGTCACAACTCACAGACGCAAATCTCAATGGGAGCAGACAGGATCATAGGGCACACTTGTCCCTGCAAGGGAATTGCAGAGGGAAAACCCATTCCCCTATAGTATAAATGCATATGGTTTCTTACCAACGAAGCAACCTGCTCTTCCTCTGGAAGGTCCTCAACAAATACAGGTCCATTTTCTGGAGCCATCACTATCTCATCTGCTGTGCCCATCATCATCAATCTCTGCCCCTGTTTCAAATGATTGCTCAACAATGTGGTGAAAGTATAATAAAATAGGCCAGGAAATAACAGTAGTATTTTCTTCCCAAAGCTAAGAAATATGAAAAGTACATACTTCCTTCAGACCTAGTGTATTCCAATCAGCATCATCCTGAAAATACACCAAGAAAAATAAAATAATCACTAATACAAAGAACAGTGGATTGACAAAGAAAATGTAATCAAGTGAATTCAATTGCAAGTCATACCTTAAATCACTTAACCTTGACAAATCGCCAATCAGTATCAACTAAAATTTTGTATTTCAACAATGGTACATCTAGATTTGAGAATCTGCGAGCAAATTAGAATGGGGTTACATACCTTGAGGAGACCACCCTTGACCATGATTTTCTGCCTCTCAGGAGGAACACCAGTAAGGCCATACAACTGACATTTAAATACAAGAGGTGGCTGACTTGTGTCGATTTCAACTGATGGAAAAATTTCCTTCTGCCATTTGACGCTCACTGAGCCATTTAACAAAACCAATCAATAAGAAAGCATATTGACTAGAATAACCTACCTTATTATGAAAGTAAAATAGCTATAACACTTTGCAACAAATGTGATATTCATAATTGTTTTCTGAAAGCTAATTCCAGAAGCAAATTGGAAATGAAACAGCTAATTCCACCAAGATAACAAGTACCCCTAATCAACTAAGTGACAAGTCCCAACATGATCAATTTTAAATACCAAACCTTCCATTATTTTAGCATACAGCCAAGTCCTATCGTCTCCACTAGATACTGACAAGGGGTACTTTAATTTGCAAATTTCAGTCACTTTATTACACCAATAGGCATCCTACAATGGCAGCCAGGGGGTGGGGCTGTAATGTCCATGGATAAACAATTAATGACGATCTTAAATTTATGTCCATTTGACTGTCACTTACAAGTTTTGTTCTTTTTCCTTTGAGTAGTCAATTGAAAAATAGTAATATCTTGGACAAAAGGAGTTTGGAGCCTTCTTTTTTCCAAAAGGTTTTTTTTTTCGAGCCCAACATATTGGTGTAGCTAGATTGATGCCATTTATCACCAGTCAGAATTTTCAGAGAAGGTAATGAATTTGTTATTCAATATGGTATACAGAAAATCCAAGATAAGAACCTTAAGATTGATATCTATTGGCATTGTTCAGCGAGATGTATTTAAGACATGTGAACTAGTCTTAAGTTCTTTGCAAACAATATTCATCCAATATGTTGATCTAAGCCAAATGGCAAGCTATCTCCTTTGGTAATACTGACACCAGTTTATAAAATTATTATCTTCAATTATAGAAAGGCTTGTGCCTCGCTATAAAATCCAAGCTCTTTTGACAATATCATAACAAGAAAAAAGGGCACCTTTCTTTGTAACCTAAGTTTCTTTATCTCCATTAGATGCCAACTTTTCCTCTCTGTCAATACCAAGAAGTTAAATCCATTTTCTTTCTTTTCATCGCTCACAAAAATGACAGTTATTTTGTCAGCTTTAATTTTCAATTGTCTTAACTTCCACCTCCCGATGTTTCTAGCTATATTTTACTTTAACACAAAAGTATAACAAATCTATGCTACCATTATTTTTCCATCGTAGAAGTTGTCTGCAACATAATTTTCAAATTGGAGTCCTCTAATGTTCTTTTGCTATCTTCTCTGGAGATTACATAAATTTTGTGTCATTCATCACCAACATACATAGCTGTCAACCAAGCTTCAAGTCAATCAAGTTATACCTACCATTATCACCTCCACAATTCCTCACCTTTCTAAGTCTATCTTTCATCTTCCAACTCTTTAAATTGCCAGTGACTATTACCTTTGAATGGACTGAAATTTATTAAGGACAACGGAATATATTCATCATCTACATTATTCGACACTCAAAGCTTATTCTTTTGTATTACATTATTCTGACACTCAAAGCTTATTCTTTTGTATTACAACTCTCTATATTGCTAGAGAGAATTACTTTCGCATTGACTGATATCTGCTCAGGACAAAAGAATCCATTTACACAAACCTAAATCCTATTTTAGGCAACATGGACAAGTCTCAATAGCACTGGGATTAAGGAAAGACCCTAAACAATCCAGTAAGAACTGTAAGCAAATTATCTGACCCAACCAATACATGAATGTTGGACCTTTGCAATCACAACCTTTGTAGTAATCGTGTTCAATTATTGGGATGTTCAAAGATAGGAAAGACAATTTCAATCAAATGATTGCATGGCTTCACAAAAAGCAATAACCTATTTCCTACTTATGCAAATCCTATCAAGAGGAGAAACATGCATTTATGCAAAACCTACAATTTACACAATAAGATTATACATGTCAAACCATTTCATCACAATTTCTCCCTGATCACAAAAAAACCACCAAGAAAAAGACGATTACCACAAAAAAGAAAGACAGGCAAGAAAAAGTATAAGAACAAATTAGGAAAAATAGACGCTATGAAAAATTAAACAAAGTAGTTCTCATTAAAAATGATTCTAGAACAAAAAAAAGCCCATGAACAATATATAGTGAACTTTAAAAACCAACTAATTATGTTAACAAGAATGAAGGGGAAAAAAAAACTTCAAGCAGCAAGGGTATCAAAACTTTTCGTGACATCTACTGGAATGGTAGATTAGTATAGACTATCTGATAAGGTTAATAGAGCCTTCACTATTATGTCTACAGGCCTTGAACCTGCTAGCAGTGGACTGCAACTTGAATTTGATCATGAGATCTGGGATGTGATGTGAAATGGGTGAATGATCCTTCCCTTTTGAATGACTGCAAAGGAAATTTACTACTGGCTAATTCGTTCTTAACACTTCTATAGCAGATTGAAAAAGAAATGGGATGTTTCTGATACCCCTAAAACATGGTCCGAAAGATTTGAACTTATCTGGTCTTCTTGTTGAGAATCTTAAAATCCTACTTCCAATGGCTGTTGGCATGGCAAAGTTATGGGGAAGTGCTAAAAAAATGGGATAAATGATTCTAATTGTTCTAATTTTTGAATGGCAGAAAGTGCAAAGTGCCTTTTTGTTTACTGCATTTTTACTAGATTTTCTAGGACGAGAATCATCACTGGATAGTCTGAAGTTGTACATAGAAATATTTATGTGGTGTCAATATTTAGGTAATGCTAAACCGATTCAACTCTTGAGAAAACTTTGGCTTGTTATCTCCACTCAAGTTATGTGATTCTTGTGGAAAAGATGAAAGCATGGATGTGTTCCAAAGAGAGGGTGGAATAGGCAGATCACCAACTTCAGCAATGAAATCACCCTAGGAATGTTGTCTTGCAGGTTGTAATGTCCCCTTTTCCAATTGAAGACCTTTGGCCCATTTTGTCAACCCGACGGCCAAAGGAAAAATATAAGGGTGACTTAAGTTATAATAAATTATTATAAAGTGCTATAAAAAATAAAATAAAATTATTAAAGCACTTATATTAATTTATTTAGCTTAATAAAAATAAATTGTAATCCCTATGGAAAATACGATTTGCCTTAAGGGGCAAAAGTCATTGTAAAGGGATTTAATATATTTTATTCCTCCTAGAAAGGATAATGGCGATTTGGGTCAAAGGGGAGTAATGAAGCTTGGGAAAGATAAAAACATAATTAATTTATGTATTTCCCCTAGAGAAATGCGACTTGCACTAGGAGGGAAATGTTGTTGGGAAAAACATTTAATATGGGAAAATATTAAATGTTTGCATAGGGAAAATCATGTGAGCTCATTGGCTGGTTTGGAGGTTGGTTGTTGGCCCTTTTCCTTTAAAAGGGAAGTCGACTTGCCTCTTCCATAATCCAGATTTTTATATGATATTTCTCTTGCATTTGAGCTCTAAGCTTTTGCATAAAAAATTCCAAGGACGAAACCCCTTGTGAATTCTACCTCTTGTGGACGAAAACCCCAAGAGTTTGAGAGGGTTTTTCACTCAGAAATTCCCATTGATTGTAATCAGATTTTCAGTCTATTTCAGGGTTTTTCCAGCAGTGTTATTGAAGACTTTTCGAAGTATTTTGGTGAATAAAATTGCAGCAGTGTTTTCTCTATTGGATCGACTCACTTTGGGACTGTTTGGGCATTATTATTGAGGTATTTAGATCTGCAAATCATTGTCTAATATCTCATAATTTCTATGAATGAAAATACCCAAGTTTCATAATTCTTTTGAGGGTTATTTGCCAATTTTATAATCAGATTTCATATCTGATTTATGAGTTGATTTGGCATAATTCTGATTTTTATATGAATGAGTTCCTAAAAATATAGGCAAGCATCTGGGATAGAGAAAATAATTTTTGGAGCTCATTTGATGCCCTAAATGTGTGGGCCGAAATAGTAGGAGGGCCAGATCTGCATGTTTGGTAGTTGTTGTTATAATTTGGTTTACATCATCTTGTTCCTTGTATTTTTCCAAGTTCAGGCATATGTCATTTGCCTAGATCGGAGTTGTGTAGAGAAAGTTATGCTATCTTGAAGATTGCAGCAGTTAGGGTTTCAAATATAAATTATTTTCCAGCTGTTGTAAAATCTGATTTTCGCCATAAATTCTCCAGGGTTGTTCCAAGGGTTTGGGAGTAAAAATAATTATTGTATGCTGATTTTGGGTGTGTTTGCATATAAAACCCTAGTTTATTTCCCATAGCTGCCAAAAGTATATTTTATTATTTTATAAAGTGGGAAAATCTCATATTTGGGCAAAAGATCTATTGGGGATCTTTCACAGGTTATATTCAAATGAGTGTTCTACAGAGTTACTGAAGCTCTTGGCTACAAGTATAATCGGAAATAGTGCTCAGTATAATCAACGGGACAAACTCAGGAAATATCCTCCTCCCCATAAATTGTTGGCTTCTTCCACATGTGACTTTGCAGATTATCGATATCAGTTTGTGAATGATAGTTGGGTAAAAGTAAAGCAGGAAATAAGTGTGCAACTGATGGATTCCATGCCAAGAAATGACAAAGAGCATGATACTGTAAAGATGGTATACAGCATAATCAAGAGGATGAACAGATACAGATGTTTCACAATGATTATATAAGTCTGTTGGCTGTGTTAGAGCAGCTATGTATTGATGCAATGGGGCAGTAATGACAGTGATGGGCGGGAAGTACGACTGAGGGGGAAAGTGACGCTCCTCCAAGTTCTTAAAAGGTTCTGAATGTGCAGGGTTGTGCAGGCAGGTCCACCTCCTATTATTGTACAAGTGCAAATTGGGGTAGATGATGAGTCTGGTAATGGTACTAGAGTGGCTTCTGATAAGAACACTAGTGGGAGCTCAATTTAAGGAGACACCTATCGAGCTTACCCTAAGTCACTTGATAAGAACTCTAGTGGGAGCTCAATCTAAGAAGACATCTATTGAGCTTACCACTAAATCACTTGAGACTGTGTGTTGGAAAACAGTTTTATATTCCTGTAGTATACTTTTATGTTATGTACCTAGGAATATGACATTATGATCTATATGGGCTGATGGAGATGCTGACATGCGGCACAAATCCCCCTTCGTTTTATTTGGATCAAATGGATGAGTTATGGAATTATCTATATTGGGACATGAGTCGGCCTATATTGGGATTAAGAGTTCAGAAATCAATTATAAGTAATAGAGATTTATATAAAGGGGATGAATATAATTGTGAAGTATGTCAAGCAAGTGAAGAGTATTTTATTTGGTAGAAGCATATTGGAGGTCGCCCCCCTTGAAGTGGTTTCCAATGTTCGGAGATCTTGTGCACTGACTGACTTCCTTGAGGAGTATTGTATGGTGTTGCCCTACCTTAATAATAATTACTCTATTTCTGAGTATATTGCATATTAGGGCATCTGGGCCAACAAACATATTTCGTCTTGTGTGATCTCTATTATATTCTGCATATTGTTGTTGTTGTTCGGCTAATTCTGTCATTTTATGTGGGGATCTTACCATTTTACTTGCAAGGGAACAAGAACTTGCTAGGGGATTTGATAGGATGAGAGAAATGCTGAGACCCATTGTTGATAGTTGTGGTGTTAAAGGGGATGTAACATTGGATGTGGCAGACTTGAGAGAGAGAAATGACTTGATGTCAAGTAAACACAGAGATTGATACGGGAGATCAGCGGGATAGTATTACCCAAACTGCAGGTGGCATTTGTGATTGCACAGCTTGATTGCTGTTACAGCAAGTTAAGAAGTTGGTTGAGCAGAGGAAGCAAAGGGTAAAATTACAAAAGAATTCAGTCTTAAAGCAGAACGAAATATTGCTGGAAGAGTAGGTCAACAATTTGGTCCGACAGAAGTTCATCCTGCTGATGTTGATGAAGAGTTGACATGGGATTTAGATTTTATGATAATTTAATTTGACGAGGACCCTGAATGGCCTCCCAAAACATGATACTATTTTACAATCTATTTGATGCTATATGCTTGGTAGTCAAGTAGCTCTTGATACTGCTGCTGACAAGTTTGTTTTTTTTCTGGTAATGATACCCTTTCTGTTTAGCTGGTTCCGTTTTGGTTGTGCTCACATTAGGGGTCAGCGCAATATTAAGATAGTAACAAAAAAATCCGCTAAACAAACGCCATAGTGATATAAGACCACCTCAATGGTCTTTGGAAAGTAGTACCACCTCATGAAGCTGTATTAAAATTAAAATTTGATGCAGCTGCCAAGGGCGATCCAGGCTCATCCAAAGGGGGAAGCAATATTTGAATTACGAAAGGATCTCCTTTGGTTTTTTATGCAATGGATATTGGTTTCAAGAAGCTGGTAGTAGAAGAGGACAAAGCCATTGTTATAAAATATAAATGGCGTGAACATGGGGATATCAGAATGGGAAAATCAATGTCATAATAGATAGGCATTAGCTGTTAAAGATCATATTATCTAATTTCCTTTTAACTTTGTCGAAGTAATAGAAACAGTACCTGATCTTTGGCAAATAAAGAAGAAGACTTATCTAACCCAAAGAGGTATTGAATATCCAGGTTACTTTTACGGGTGTAATGAGCTTCAAAGGTCCAACAAGTGGCTAAAAGACTTAAATTATATGAAATTTTGAATTTTGTGAATTTAATCTTCCTGCCCTCTCCACTCAGATCTTAATACATGGGAAATCACTTAAGTTTATAGAGAAGTATGACGTTTTTATAGCAGACTTCCATCTCAATAATAAATTGTTTCAATGCATACAGTAAAATCACATGTGGAATCATAAAAACAAAAAAATGGAGCACATATGGTTAAAAAGGCAGCAGAAGCTTGACGGATTGGAGAAGGCCGAATGGCAAGAGAAACAAAATCTAGAGATAAGGGACAAGAGTGGAAGGAGGATCAGGGGAGGCAGGAAGGCAAACTTGGAGAGGGGCACCACCCGACTTAACAGGATGGGACTTCTCTATCCTCGAAGAAGACCCTGTCCTCGAATCAATGATATTACAATCGTGCTTGAGATTGGTCACATTTCAAAAAGGGCTGTATGCAGAGAATTCACAACGCTGTGGTTGTCATTCAAATCTTTGAGAGCTTGGATAAAAAAGAACTGATGAAAAGGAAAGGAACTCCAGGTTCAATTCCTAGCCAAAGGATTCTCCATATAAGTCATGAAATCGGAGGAACTAACAACAGAATCCTAAACTCAGGACCATGGTTTTGCAGAAACAAAGGCTCTGTAACAAAAGGGCATGGTCTCCCAGTTCAAAGCTGAAACAAAGCTATCCAGAATTATCCCGATTCACATGTACTTGTTTAACATTCCACCAGAGCTTTGGAATGTTATAACCTTAAGTGATGTTGGAGACAAGATGAGCACTTTCCAAAAATTGGCCAGGGCCACAGACCAAAAATGGGTCTGCATAAATCCACAGATGTGTAACGGTGGACCCCTATGAAAGCCTTTATCAAAGGCAATTATCCTCGAAACCTACCTAGGCAGTCTCACACAAGACATGGATTATGAATGTATTCTGTCAGATGCAATAAGATTGAGCACCTTGGAATTGTGTGCTCAGAATGGCCTCCCAAGAAGTAGTTCTAGATGTGAGATGAGTAAACCTGGTTTCCACAAAAAACACCTTGAATCCAAATGGAAAATGAAGAATCCAAAAAATGCAGAAGAGAAAAGATAAACATGGGAGGAAAGAGAACAAGACAGGTTAAAAAGACCGAACAAAGATCCAGTAGTTTCTTCAATGGAAACTCTCAAGGATTCCCTGGAAGAGCCAAGGGAATAGGAGAAGCAAAGCTAATAAGCCTGAACAAAAGAAAGTTCAGATGCAAGAAGGTGACCGTGCAGAAAAAATCAGATCCAGTACAAGAATTTGGCTTGATGAATAACAAGGCAGCAAGCAAGAAGAGCAACCAGAAGCTTCAAAGAGATATCTCTACCCTTTGATTCAGAGCTTGAGTAAACACTTCAAAACCTGAGTTTTGATCCCTAGACCAATCACAAAACACTAAGAAGGATCCAGACATATTTGATGTGCTTAAAAGAAAGGATGGAAGGTGTGTTGCAGAAATACTCCAAATGGAGGCAATAGAGGCAATAGGTGCAGTTTCACAACGAACATTGACAAACATGCTGAGAAATGGGAGGTTGAAATCTCCTCCATCCAAGAAATGAAGTGCCAATCTTGGAGTGTTAGAAGGCCTAAATGCCTCTACCATAAAACAAAATTTGAAAAGGTAACTTCAAATTCAAAGAACAGACCTAATCTTTAATTGGGAATCAAAACACTTTGAACAAGCAGTTGAAGAAATGTCCGAAGCTCATAAGTAACAAATGAAAATCCTGGCAGAGGGAAGCTACACGTGAATCAGACGATCTGAAACTCTGGCAATGTTTGACTGCAATCTTGTAAGAGATAACACAAACTCGATGTACTGTTTGGTACATTGCTTCAAAGACAAGTTAAAGGAAGACAGTAGTAATATCATTTAAGGAAGTAAGTTCAATGCAGTCCTCAAATAGTCCAAGAAAACTAAAGCCTTAGCTAGGGAAACCTGATCTTAGAGGAGTTTCCATGGAGGAAGCTATGGACAGTCTTCAAGTTTGGTGTCAGGGCAGGGTTGGAAATAAAGTAGCTGATTATTTTAACTCGGAAATGAATGGTTGGACTGATCTGCAAGTCCCCCCATCTACTGGCTGCTAGAAGAGATATTGTGGTCCCCCTTCGACCTTTTCACTTCTCTGATAAAGATGACAAGGTTGTTTGGATGAGATCTAAATTTGAAGCTTACAATGTCAGGGTTGGGTACAAAGTCATCCTGGCTTTGAAATTCCAATGCACGACCCTTTTCCAGCTAAATAGATTTGGAACAAATATGGGCTCCCTAAGGCCCTTGAGCTTGCTTCTTGGGACAAAATTTTAACACAATCAATCCCAAGAAAGAGAGATTTTCAAGGGCCTTCTTGTTTTCAGATTAGCAAGAATAGTGAGGAAGAAACTGATCACTTGCAGATCCAATGCCCCTTTACCAGAGATATTTAGTCATTTTCTTATCCAAATCCAATCTATCTTTGGTCTTCCCCCAGACATTGAAAAGTCTACTGTCTGCTTGGAACTCTGCCCTTATATCTCCTCCTCTAATGCAAATCAAAAATTCCAATCCAGCCTTGATTGCAGGAATGTTTCGTCGGAAAGGAACAGAAGAATCTTCAAAACTAATAAAATTAAAACCTCATTTGGGAGGTTATTTTGAAATTTGCAAAAGTACTGATCAATATTTGGCCCCCAAAAGGATGGGAAAAGTGCTCTCTCAAAGACGTCATCATTGTGGTAAACTGGAATTGCTTTCTTCAGGGCATCCCTGATAACAGTGTCAGCAGTAATAGATGAACTATAAAAAGCACCTTTTGGATACCCCCTCAGGAATCTGCTTTAAAGCTGAATTTTGATGGGGCTGCCAAAGGTAATCCGGCCTGGACCAGCTCGGGGATTTTCAGAGAGAAAAGGCTCCCCCATCCCTGATAACAGTGTCAGCAGTAATAGATGAATTATAAAAAGCACCTTTTGGATACCCCCTCAGGAATCTGCTTTAAAGCTGAATTTTGATGGGGCTGCCAAAGGTAATCCCAGCTGGACCAGCTCGGGGGATTTTAAGAGAGAAAAGGCTCCCCTCTACTGACTTTCCATGAAGCCCTTGGCAAAACCTCCAATAACTTGCAGAAGCTAAAACGCTGTGGAGAGGTCCTTTGCTTGCAAAAGATAGAAAGTAAGCGAATTCAACGGGCAAAGGAGATTATAGACTAGTCATCGAGCATTTGAAAAGAAATACAAGTGAGCACTGGCAACATGCTTCTGCAATTGATGATTTGCTCGGCTAGCAGAATGGTTCACCTCGCTGTCAGTTGTTCATATTAAAAGAAATGGAAACAAAGTGGCTCATCACAAGGCCAACCAAGCCAGAGATGTTTAGTCATTTTTATTATCCAACCAATCTATATTTGGTCTTCCCCAGATCTTGAAAAGTCGACTGTCTACTTGGAACTCTGCCCTTAAATCTCCTCCTCGAGTGCAAATCAAATATTTCATTCCAGCCTTAATCTGCTGGAATGTTCAGTTGAAAGGAACATAAGAATCTTCAAAGCTGAGCAGTGGAATTCGAACCTCATCTTGGAAGTTATTTTGAAATTTGCAACAGAACTGATCAATGTTTGGTCCCGAAAGGGTAGGAAAATTGCTCTCAAGGGCGCCATCGTTGTAGTAAATTGGAAGGGCTTTCTTCAGGGCATCCCTGATAACAGGGCCAGCAGTAATGGATGAATTATCAAAAGCACCTTTTGGATACGCCATCAGGAATCTGCTGTAAAGCTGAATTTTGATGGGGTTGCCAAAAGTAATCCCGGTTCTGCACTGGCTGGGAAGCGGGGGCAGAAGGTTTGGGAGGGGGATTTTCAGAGACAAAGCTCCCCTCTACTGAATTTCTATGAGGCCCTTGGTAAAACCTCCAATAACTTTGCAGAAGCTAAAGCGCTATGGAGAGGTCTATTGCTTACAATAGATAGAAACTGGAGGAATTTTGATGGTCGAAGGAGATTATAGACTAGTTTTCAAGGCTTTGAAAAGAATAAAAGTAAGCACTAGCAACTTGCTTCTGCTAATGATGATTGTGCTCAGCTGGCAGAATGGTTTGCCTCACTGTCAATTGTTAATATTAAAATAAATATGTTGGCTAGATTTTATGCTTGGTTACACACACAAACCTAGGCAGTCATGGGATAAATCCCCTTCATTTAACGGTGAAGCTCCCGTGCAAGATGTCTATCTACTCTAACTATTCACACTAGCAATTTATACAAGTTATGCATAGACTAAATTACTTTCCAGGGTTATTACTTTCACAAAGCTCATGAACCATAGCTAAGTAACTTTGCAGCAAGTAAGCAGCTGTGTTTAGAAATTGTGCGGAAAAGAAGAGAACAAAATATATAGAAGAGATAGTAGTAGTGAGAAAACAAGAGAATGTACTTTACAATAAGTAGATTTCAGAGCTTATTGCAGCCATACAAAATAGATAAACATTTAAGAAATTTCATAATCTTCAACGAATGAAAAAGAAATGAATTCAGATTTAGATCTCTTAGACACAAAGTTCTTCGGAAATCCACCTTCTTCTTATTCAATTCCAGCCAATTTCACACAATGAACATTCAAGAATCTCAACACAAAGTTTGAAATCTTTAAATTCACACACAAAATTACAAAAGCTTGTTGCCAAAAAGTTTTGATGCCTTAGCCTGTAGGCTCCCCCCAACATTTATAGTATCTAGAAAGACAATACAAATAGGAGACATTAATTATGCCTTCCCCACGTGCTTAGCTATAAATCTGCAAGTAGTTGAGAATCTTTCTCCTTGAATTTCTCTTTGCTTGGCACGCAAAGGTTGAGGTGTGGTATTTGAAAGTTATACAATTCAAATCAAAATCAACTACTTTGCATGCAGTGCAGACTATTTTTAAGTAATTGACTTTTTCAAAATAACTTGAAGTAATGGCTTTCAGCCAATTACTTAAGTTTTACAATTCCAGCTTGATTACTTAAACTACATTGCTCGGAGAAATAAGATGAAAGAGAAGAAGAAAAGAAAAGAAGTCACTCCAACTGATGGACTTCAATCTTGCACTTTTCCCGATACTTACTGTGTTGATCCATCATATACTTCTTTAGCAATAGCTTGTATTTATGTTTCAAAACTGAGGAGCTCATTGCTAACTTCTTGCCAAGCCTTTTTATTCTTACCAAATTAGGTTCAAGATTTTTAACATCATGGTGAAGCTTCACCAATCTCTCTATTGAATCATATGTAAAAGGAGTAATGGCTTTATCAATTTCTTGCTTGAGAAGCTGAAGAAATTCTTCAACAGTACTTGGTGGCTTGTCAAGGTCGTAGCTTGTGATATAAAAGACACAATCATCAAGTTGCTCTATAGCTTCATCCACTTCTTCCTCCAAAATTTTTATTTCTTGCATCATTTCCTTAAGAAGCTTCATGTGAAAGGAAATGGTTAACTCTTCTTGCTTACTTTTCTTAATTGATCCTTCTGGCACAATTTGTTATTCAACCAATACCTTCTCTGGCAAGTAAGTTTATTTTCTCAAGACTTTCCAACTGAAGCTCAAGCAATCCCATTTTCATTTTCCATTTCCAATCCTAAATTCTTCAATTGAGACAACTTGCTTTGAAGATCACTCAAATTACTTGGCACTTCCAAGAATTATTTCTTTGCCTTCTCAGTGATTTGATTTACCCATTCATCCACAACTTTGGCTTTGTCTCCAGTTTCTTCAACTTTTGTGATGACTTGTGGGTTAAACTGTTCTCCTGATGGTACGGGTTGAGAAGAAGACTTAGCAACCTTTGCTATGATTTCACATAGCTTGGAAATTCACTCATTAGTTTGGCCTTATCTGCCTTCTCTTTATCAGACTTGAGAAAAAGTGTATCAATCAAAGTCTGTGTATCTTGCTTCAATCCTTCAGTAGTGACTTCACCCAAAGGCACTCTTGTCACAGTTATATCTCCTTCAGTTAACTCACCTTTTTGTTTTCCTGTTACTGGAGTAGACACCTCAACAACCTTCTGCCCTGATGAATCTATTACCAACTTTGAAGTTACCTAGGCAGCTTTGCGCTTCTTTCCTCTCTTATCAAGACTTCTCAGAAGTTGTAGATCCATTTCCTCTAGATTTATTACTTCCTTAGCCTCTGGAACCGTTTTGCAATGCTAACCAGTGAGAAATCTTGACTTGCAGAAGCAAGAGTACCTAAGTGCACCACCATTTCTTGACTTGTCCCCAATGCACTGGAATGCACTACCATTTCTTGGCTTACCTCTCTTGCAGCATACCTCCTCAAACTCTGCCATCTTCTCTGAGTTGATCGCTTTTCTAACTCTTGTTCTTCAAGAGTCTTACCAACTATATCTAATTCAGCTTTCTCACCCGTCTCTCGCTTCTTCACGCACTTGAGTTTCCTTCCTAGCCTCTGAATGACTCTGCTTTTCATGCTCTTCCTCAATTTCTCCTTCTTCTATACCCTTCATTTTTGTAGCTTCTATTTCAGCTCCTCCAATCTCCCGTGTTTGTGATACTTCATATGATGAAGGTATCTCCAAAGTAGTGTCATATCCCTCCTCATGTGGGAGGCTAGGTTGGTACTCTGCTAGTGGAGGAGGATTGCTTAGTGGGGAGAAAGGAGGAGGATGGGGAGGTGGAGTCTCCATACTCATTGGGGGAAGAGTGAAAGTTGCAGCTTTAGGGGTGGTATACTTACAACCGTCTTAAGAAAGTGGAAACTTGTAATGAAGGTACCACCAAAGATGGGAAAACAACTTTGTGTTGATGTAGGAATAGCTTCACCAAGTAGTAATTCCTCGAGTTGTTGCTTGTGTTGTTGATGAATGCTCTCCATCTTTTCCCATTCTAGGCCTTTTCTTTGTCTTGGTGACCTTCGAGGTCCCTTACTACTTTCACCTTGCCCTCCCTTCCTTTTCATGCTTTTTTGACTTATTTGTTTCATTATTGCTTCTCCCATGCAATATCCCCTATCAAGAAGCCATTTTGAGGTGTAGGCTTTGACCTTTGAAGTTCTCTCCTCAATTGTTTTCACATGATTCTTTTTGAAGTCAATTGGTGGCAATGGGGCCTTATCTCCCCCCATTTCACTATAGGAATCAAGAACAACTTTCCCATCATCCGAGAGATCTGTAGGAACCTTTGCTAGTCCATAATCAATAATTTGCTTTACTGTTAATATGTTGTAATCTCTCTTTCTGACCTCAAATTCATCTCTACAATCTATCCAAAAGTCTTCTAATGCAGGGATGTGCATGTATTCCATTGAAACTAACTTCTGTGCTAATTTTCTGAAATCAAAGAATACCTGTCTATAGTGGTGAAACATCTCCTTCTGAATATTCCTTGCTTTATTTATGTTGGCACAGTGATAATTACCAATTGTAATGGGGAAGCCAACTACTGCCCTATGAGACCTTGATTGGAGATCATGAAGTTCTACCAGTTGCCTACATAGTTCCATCAACACCCACTTATCATTTGGGTACCTTGGGAGCTTAAGTGGTGTTCTTGAAAAGCCACAAACTTTGTGATAGGTGATATTAATTGTAATGGGGAAGCCAACTATTGCCCTATCAAACCTTGATTGGAGATCATGAAGTTATACCAGCTGCTTACATAGTTCCATCAATACCCACTTTTCATTTGGGTACCTTGGGAGCTTAAGTGGTGTTCTTGAAAAGCCACAAACTCTGAGATAGGTGAAATTAGCAAATTGAATGAAGACACATCCATACTGGGAGACTGTTTCCCATGCCACATTTGTCACCCTTTTCACCTTCATTTCATTATTGAGCTTGCAAATGATTTTGTAAAAGAATCCATCATTTACCCTTCTATACTTTTTGAAATATTCAGATAGCACCAATTGAGGATAATATTCATATATGGGGTCTGCAGCTAAGATTCCTTTACTGTATAATCTAGTAAAAGTTCCATTTGAGGCTGCAACATATACCAAGTACAAAGTCATTTTGAAACTGAAAGTTTGTCGAACCTCTCTTAGCTAACGATCAATATTGTTACTTATCATCTAAGCCCAATTAATCAATGCATTAGACTTGTTGACATCAATTGTTCTTATGAAGGAGTACATCCATGTGGAGAAGTGTTTGGCATTCTTTTCCCGTTGATTCTACATAACAATTGAGTAATGTCATCTACTTCTTGAATCAAATCTGACCTTATTATGGTTTTAGGGAACCTGGATGCCTACTTTGGCTTTTTCAAGTAGCTTGCATTCATGATCTTAATGCAGTCAGATGTATTCTTTCCCCATTGCTCAATGGCCTTCTCCATGGTCATCTCTAACATGTTTGCTTTTGTTGGAATCTTCAAACAATAGTTGAAATATTGGGTATCAAGTCTTACCACTAAATTCCCTGATATGTCCTTCACTGCCCTAGCTAAAGGATCATAAAATTTAGCACATTCTAAGACAAATTCAGGCAACTGAGCAGTACTTGGGAATGTTGTTGCTTGTATTATTCCACTATTAGTCATAGCTTGCATTAGAGGTGACTGAAGTGGTGCCTTGGATCTGTCTATTAGCTCAATCACATACACATGACCCATATCAGTATCACTAATTTCTATTAGCTTGGATCCAATGCATGACTCAATGGGATAGCCTTTGTATTCATACTTCATTTTTTCTACTTGGAGTTCACTGATTTGCTTAGCTTTAGATTTTCCCTTTCTTTTGGCCCTAAAGGTCTCTTCAACTGCAAGATTGGGATCTTCTTGGATTATAGCTAGCCCTTCTGTTTTGATGACTTTTCTCTTGTTTCAGACATTTGTTGTGTTTTCCCTCTAGTAAGACTATGCATGCAAACTACTGAGATGTCAACACCTGCTCCTGCTTAAGATGTAGAATTTGAGTCAAACTATTGACCTCTTATAATGACTTAAAGCAATTTCAAGTTCATGCACATATTCAGTGTTTATGTGGTCATCAGAATCCTAAAAATCCTTTGCAAGTGATATTTTAAGCTTTTGGTAAGCCAACAAACAAGGCAGCTTCATTTCACAATGAAGTTCGGGTTTGCAGGGTGGAGTTGCTTAAGTGTTTAGCAAGTAAGTAAGAGAGGTGCGGGTTCCCGCAACAAACCGAGGAGTAAAGACCTTTGAAAACCCTGTTAGGCGCTAGTCTTCAACTAATGAGGGGTCACACTTCCACATGACATCAAGTGGGCAGCAGTGTAGTTTAAAATCACGCTTAGCATTGGCTTTAAACAAACATGGGTCAGATCTCCGTAATGTTTTGAGTGAACAGTGAGTCTTGCAAGTTGGAATTCCCGAGGTGAGCAAGAGATAATGGGAATTCGCCTTAGCACAGAGGTAAGCAAAGAGCAAGGAATTGCCCGGGATAGTCTACTAATTGGTTTGTGCACTAGGTAAACAATTAGGGTTTCCTAGTTACAGATTTATCACAAAAACTAACATGTATACCACTTGCCCAAACAATTCACAATTTTACAACATTTTTACCAATTTCAACATGACCTTGAGGGAAAAACATGAATTATCGAAGAAGAAAAACCCTAGACAGCAGGGAGACTTTTTGACGAGAGAAATTATTAATAAAAACAAGGCACAAAAGAAAAGAGAGGAGGGCAAGATATTCCAAATACCTTTTCTCCATATGGGTCACCAATGAATTGGTCACGATCGCTTCATGATCATTGGTTCAAGGTAGCTTGGAATTCGTGAGGTAGACTACTTGCTTGGACAACTAGAATGCTAGTTGGAAATGACTTGGATTTCTTTTTACTTTTAGAATTTCCACCTCATTAAATGTACTTGGGACAAGAGGGGTAAAATCCACGTCATCGTTTGCTTGGGGGGCGGGTTTTACAATCTGCTTTGCTAGCTTGAAGTTAGTGGAGTCAAGCGCTATCAAAAGCCCGAGTGGTTCTAGACTTGAGAAAAATGTGGGATTCTGACTCAACTTTGCTTGATTACTTGTTATTGCGTAGCTAATAAAGTAGTTTGAAAAGTTCGATTAGGTCTTGGCTTGGTTTGCAAATTTTCGAAACAACTTTGCTTGGTTGTTTTACAAAGTAAAGCAAAGATCGACTTGCCACTTCACTCGTAGTAGTATAAATCGAGATTTGAGAACGGCTTTACTCAACTACTTTTAAGAAGTAACCACGCTTTTCCGGGTTGGTCTTGGTATAGTGTGGCCCGGGTTTTGAAAGCTTCTTTGTTTGATGTCTTATAAGAAGTAAAGCAACAGCGTAAATCCACCTAGCACTGTATAGTGCAAATCGGATTTTCATTAAGGACTTACTGCAACTTGTAAGTAAAGTAACATGAAAAACCCTCATGGGTCTAGAAGTGAGTTTAGCAGTTAGCTTTTATGGATTTTCAAGCAATTTTGAGCAAGTGGGTATCTTGCAAATGTAACCAAGCAACCTCTTGCAATCCCCTGAAGGAATCCTGAGCAATCCTGCAATCCAAAAAGAGTTAAGTCAAAACATTAAACAACTAAATCTTATTCCAGGGGGCAAAATTCAACATGACCAATAACTTTCACAAGGCAAAATGACCAAAATTTTAAAGGGGTATCCCAAAATTTCTAAGTGAAATCTTGGGGACACCAAAATGGAAACAAAGCGGTAGATCATATGGCCAACCTAGCAGTGTGTTTTAATCATTCACATGGTCGTACCATGCAATTATCGGGTGCAAACAGTTCTTATTTGGGATTAGCAACGCCCTTGCTATCTGGGAGGATGAGGAACAGTTTGGTTGCAGCCTTATGTGCAGATTGGATAAGGTTTAGACTCTGCTGAAAGAGATGGCTGTGAAATAGTTAATCAGGGGACAACAATTGATGCTAAATGCCCTAAACTATGCATCAACACATCTTTCTCTTCTTCTCAGCTTGCAAAGATTTTAAGCGCTCTTGTTCTATAGAATGGCAAAAGGGAGCATGGACTACTGTCATAGTCTCTGATTCTTGTAATGAGACTAATAATTAGTTTGTATAGGTTGGTGTTCTACTTTTTGCTTCTATACCTCATAGAATATCCATAATCTAAAGATTGCTAGCTGGGTTTTAGTCTTATGTGCAAATTGGATAAAATTTGGAGGCTCCTGAAAGGGATGGCTGTGGAAGATATTACTCAAGGGAAGAAGATTGATGTTATATGCTCCAAACTATGCATCAACACATCTTCTTTCAGTTCTTGTCACCTTGCAGAGACTAGAAGCGCACTTATTCTGGAGGATGAGGAGAAGATCATGAATTTACTGTCTTTGATTCTAGTAATGACACTAATAAGTAATTAGTTTGTATAGGTTGTTCTACTTTTTGTTTCTATAGCTCATGCAACCTCCATAGTATAAAGGTGGAGAGTTCCAAATATAGACTTTCATGATTATCTCAGGGTGTTTTGGTTGGATATATTATTATAATAGTGGGGATGTTCCTTTCTTGACCCTATCAAAAAAAAAACAAGGCTGCAGTTTCTGAAACTTCCTTCTCTAAGCTCAATTTCCATTCTAGGCAATCTTTCTGCAAGCTCAAGGCTACTATGGTGAAAAAACCTGCTCGTAATAAGCAGCTTTAGGTTCTTTGTAAGTGTAGCCAAGTGTTCAATCACATATTTTATTTTGTTTTATGTTATTTTTTGGGAGGATTAGATGTTATTCAGTGCATTTACCCATTGGTTGTAATGAAATTACTTCAGTAAACATGGAAAAACAGCAGAATAGTGAATTTATAACTGAGCCACTTCGACGGGCAACAATAGTGCAATAGGATGATACGGAAGGGCCTTGCTCATCCTTATTTAAAGGTATAACTAGGTAAGGTCACAACCCTTTATCCTGATCAGGTTGGCCTAAAGATTGACTAACTAATAAACAAAAAGATAAATGACAAGTGTGCCATAGGTTGGCCCACACATATTCCTATACATGTTAGTCTTTAGAGGTTAAGGCGTAGAATGCCCCTCCCCTTCAAACCAATGTCATCCTCAATGTTGACTATCTCGGAATGCTTTTGCAAGAATGCTTCAGTCTCCCATGTTGCATCCTTTTTGGGCAAACTCCTCCATTTGATCAGATACTTTGTAATATCCCTTGATCGCAACCTCTTAGTGTGTGTATGAAGTATTCCCTCAGCGCTTAAAATGATTCTTCCCTCCTCGTTGAGCTCAAGTAACTTTGTCTCAAGTTAAAACTCTTTTTCAATGACCTTCTTCAAGTATCAAACATGGAAGACCGAATGTATTTTCACTAAGTGAACTAGCTCAAGTTTGTGTGCAACACTATCAATATTCTGCAAGAAAAGATAAGGACCATATGACTTAGGTGAATGCTTGTTATCCTTCTTCTATTGGTACAAGAACATTTGCTTATATGGCTATGAATGCACAAAAATCAGATCTCCAACTTCAAAATGCTTTTCATTGTAGTGTTGGTCAGCTTGCTGCTTCATGCAGTTTTGTGCCATTGCCAAGTTTTCTTTGAGCCTACAGAGTACCTCTTTTCGTTGTTAAATGTGTGTCCTTTAAGTGCTTGAACCATGAGGTCATGGATGATGGATAGTACCCATATAATGCCAAAAAAGGAGACATTTTGAATGAGGTATGGAAAGAAGTGTTATACCACCATTTTTCTAGTGTTGACCATTGAACCCATCTTTCTTGTTTATCCAAAGCAAGACAATGAAGATAACCCTACAAACACTTGTTGACCACCTCGGTTTGACCGTCAAATTATCCCGCACTACGAGCCAACCTGGGCACCAAAACATGAGAATCACTCAGCCCAAAAATTACTGGTAAAGATAGGATCACGATCGCTTACTATGATCTTTGGGGTCCCATGGAGCTTCTAAACCATATCCAAAAACGCTGCTACTATTATACTTGCTACAAATAGATGTGACAATGTGCAAAAATGGGCAAATTTGGTAAGTATATCCACAACAACCAAGATGACATTTTTCCTTTTAGATTTTTGGTAGTCATGTAATGAAATCGATGGACACCTCCTCCCACCTCCGGCTAGGAATAGATGGAGGTTGCGATAGACACATGTTGTCTATTTTGTCTCACCTTTTTTTACCGACATGCCATACATTCTACCACAAATTTCTGGACGTCCCATTTTAGCCCTTCCCGAGAAAAAATCTTGCTTGATTCTATGACAAGTTTTCAAGAAGTTTGAGTGCCCACCAACTAGAAAAGTAGGGAGTTTTGTGAGAACCTTATATTTAAGGGTTCGGTTTTTACATAGGCACAACCCATCCTTGCACCAAAGAGCGTCCCCTTCTTACATAAATTTAACTAACATGCCCAAATCTTGTTGGAGCTTTCAAATAAGATCCTGTGTAATTGTATCGTTCTCCCACTTTGATGTTGCTTCATCCACCCAGTTTTCCTGTAATATGGACATGGCACACAATATTGCCTCAATGGGTTCATCCCTCCTAGATAGTAGATCAACCACAACATTTTTTTCCTTTCCGTATATGATCTCAAAGTCATATCCCAACACCTTAGTGACCCATTTTTTTGTTCATTGACGACAACCTCTATTCCAAGAAATATTTTAGACTATCATGATTTGCCTTCGTATTAACGTGTCTTCCCATCATATCCGATCACCATTGTTTTATTACATAAAGGATAGCCATCATTTCCTTCTCATAAATAGGTTTTAGCAAATTCTTACCTTTGAGATCGCAAGACTCTCAAATAGAATAGACCATACTTCTTGCATGAGTATTGCTCCCACGTCACACCCCAAAGCATCATAGTCCACCACAAATGTTTGGAGAAAATTGGAGTAGTTAGAACTAGGGTGGTACGTATGGCCTCCTTCGGCTCCTCAAATGCCTCGGTGGCTATCTCGTTCTAGTGGAAGGAGTCCTCCTTTAATAAGGAGGTCGGTGGAGATACTATAATGCCATAACATTTTACAAAACATTGATAATAACTGTGGGGCCCAAAAGGCCTAGAG
Source organism: Taxus wallichiana var. yunnanensis (assembly GCA_018340775.1). NCBI lineage: Eukaryota > Viridiplantae > Streptophyta > Pinopsida > Cupressales > Taxaceae > Taxus > Taxus wallichiana. The sequence continues at coordinate 49,944,114 of CM031234.1, forward strand.
GTTTTTGAGACCTCTAGGTACTTTCAATTCTACTATAGCCTTGACCTTGTGAGGATCCACCTTTATGCCTTCATCTCGAAACAATGTAGACCTAATACTCAACCTCCTTAACTCCAAAAGCGCATATTAAAGGCTTGGCATGGAGCTAGTGGTTTTCAAGAATATCCAAAACCGATCCACATGATGCAAATGTTTCTCCCATGTTTTTGGTATATTAAAATGTCATCAAAGAACACCAAGACAGAGTTTCATAGAAATTTCCCAAAACGGACTTCGTCGAGCTCTAAAATGCAAATGGCGCATAAGTGAGGCCAAAACACATCATCAAAAATTTGTAATGGCCCTTGTGGGTTCGAAAGTTGTTTTATGAATATCCTCATCTCCGATCTCGATTTGATGATATCTAGAATGAAGAGCAAGTTTAGTAAAAAGCTGTCACGTAAGTCATTTAGCAAATCATCAATTATAGGAATAGGGTATTTGTCTTCAATGGTGTACTTATTGAGCTCCCTATAGCACAACACATGCATCAGTGTCATCCTTCTTACACACCACCGCCATTGAGGAGAAAATAGCACAATGATTATGACAAATAATACTTGCTTTTAACATCTCTTATATAATATTCTCAATCTCGCGGCATTACAACCCACCACCACGTTGGAACATAATGATTAAGTGGTCTGGCCAACCCTTAATGTATATGGGTCCATCACTAATATATAGGTTAATATTTAATAATATGAAATATTTATATTTCTATTATTAAATATGCTAACCTAAGTATATACTTTAAGTTAAATATTTAATATCATGAAATGATTATATTTCTAATATTAAATATTATAAACCTAGGTGTATGTGTCAACCATTTTAGGTTGAAAAGGTGGGTCGGGAGACATACCCGATCACCTTATATAAAAAGGACTTTAGGTCCTCATTTGATATATTCGGGAAATATATCAAAGGTGTGCAAATCAAGTGATTTGGTTTTACCCTTGGTAAATAGAGTTTTAAAGGAGGAGGTGATCTTACTGGATGTAAAATAAGTTCTCTGAAGTAAAAGGTTATTTTCAAAGTGGTTTTTACCCTATTGGGGTTTTCCACTATAAATATTGTGTCACCTGTGTTATTTATTTCCTATAAGTATTTCTTTATTTACTTATGTTATGATGTAATCTTTATTTAAATATTTATTGTAACATTATATAATATGTAAGTTGATTAAATCCGTATTTATTAGAATCCTCAAATTCTAACACACCACACCCCAGGATGCCATTGTAGAATGCCTCTCAGCGTAATGACTTCAATATAAATGAAAAATTAACTAAATTATGAATATATAACTGAGCCACTTTGAGGGGGAAACCTCCACAACCATATAAAAAGAATATAATTCGCAATATGACGATATGAGAGAACCTCGCTCTTCCTTACTTATAGACATAACTAGGTAGGGTCGTACTCAATTCATCTTAATTAGGTCACTAAAGAACATCTTACTAATGAATAAAAAGATAAATGGTAAGCGTACCATAGGTTGGCCCACACATATCCTTATACGATAGAGGATAAGGACGTAGCATTAGTGGGATGCTTGAGGGATGGCTACGCATTCCCTTTCCTAGATAGCCTTGGGGGCATCCCTAGGACTAATTGTCCCTATAGGAGATAACCCAAGAACATGTCACTGATATCCTCCGCGTTTTAAAAACGATTGGGACAGTTCACAATACATAGGGGTTGTGGGGAATTGTCCCCCAAAATCAAGAGCACATCCTCAAAATACAAGAAAATGATATCATTCTAACCTAAAAGAAGACATGTTTGTTATAGTGGGGGGGGAAATTACCCTTCTAACTGATCCATAGGGATCCAAAATGACTCTACTTCATCAGATCAGCCAACACCAAAGAAGGAAAATGAAGAAACGGAGGTTTCTGTCTTTATGTTATGTAACCGCCACTCGTGCGAGTAAGCGGTTATAGAACCGCCGCCTTGCCAGCCAGGTGGCGGCGATCTTGTGACCACCGGTCGCACCGGGAGGCAATCCTAGCTCTATCGGGGAAAAATAAAATTTGAAACGAACAATCCCAAAATTGGAAAGGTTGTTCGTGTCTCTTCTCCTCCATGACCTTTCCCATCCTCCAATGCACGGGAGGACATGAGAAGGGCTATAAATACATGTAGGAAGGAGAGTTTTTGATTATCGAAGCATGAAAGCAAGTGAGCAAGGAATTCTTAGTGCTGGAATTGTGTTTGTAGAAGAAAGGAGTGTTGAGGCAGAGCAAGCAAGTAATTGGGAGGAAGTGTGAGATATTATCTACTTCTCTTTCATACTTATTGTAAATTATGTACTTATTTGAATTGGCCAATAAAAGTGGGAAGAAAGAGCAATTGCCCTTCCCGACTGGTTTTCCTCCTCTGGAGGTTTCAGGATAAAAATTGTTGGTGTTCATGAGTTTATATTCTTTCCTTTCCTGCAATTGTTGATTCTAAGCATAAGCAAATTCATTCACTAAGCTATCTCTGTCATTTTCTAATCGAAAGTAGAACAACAGTGTTTAATTGTGATTCTGTGAACAATTCCAAAGTAGAGAGTTTACAGATCACTAACCTTAAAAGGACAGAAAATTGTTATGGTGATGGAAATATGGCATGATCCATACCATGGACTCACTTTAGATACTCGAGGAAATATTGCAAAGATAAATTTTGCAGTCATAGGAATGAAACCAGAAAAGGGAAAATTGCAGTGCTAATCAAGTGAATCGTGATCACAAGGTTCAAGAGTTTTGGTATATTTGAGAAGGAAGGTTTGTCAAAGTTCAAAATTTCAAAAAGGATCAGAAAGAGGTATAAAATCATGACTACAAAATTTTATGCATAATCAAAGAAATAATATACAACAATATAATATTGAAGATATCTCTCGATCTCCAGTTTTAACAACCCAAAATTTGATTCATATGCTATTGTACAATATCTAGAATGGGCCACTGGCTCTCAAGTCTCCACATCTCAGGCTTGGAGCCTTTAGTCTCTACAATGACAGTTCAAACATCTAGAAAAGCGAAACATGCCATGTGATCTAATTCATGAACGTTATTCCCTTAAGAAATTCTGAAGCTCCACAAAAATACACAAGGTTCTTATGAACTTGCAACTGGGAAGTAAATGACAGCCACTAGTGGTAGCATCCAACAATAGCACCAGAAGATGCTTCCATAATATCAGGGTACGAAAACAGCCAAATAAATAAAATATGGAAAAGGTCCCGTAAGGGTCCATGATGTTTGCCAACCTGTGCACCTGACTGGGTATAGACTGTAGTGTAGCTGACTGCATATGAGATCATTCTGTATTACCTGTAGGAAGGCACCATAAATGCAACCGTGATACAGAGTGTGCATCGGATTTGAAGATGTGCCTCCCCTACCAAAGCACAAATTCTTCAGTCGAAAGTAATGGAGTTCATTTACAGTCTAGGCACGCATAGATTGCTTCGGTATAGGAATGTTAATGGAACAGCAAATCGCAGAGTTGAAGGGTCTTTCAATTCTCACCTTTGCTTTTAAAAAACTATATTTCTTTATAGGTTCAAATCCTTTCCTACTTTCCTATGAATACAATTGTTCAGGAAAGAAACTGTACACATTCTCGTAATTTTGATCTAGAATGATTAAAAAGGAACACATTTTTAATTCCATCCAAGATGGCGAAATCGAATGTTTTCAAGGATTAGGGCCGATTTTTCCAATTGGATCAATTAAAGAAACATGGATATAGAACAGAAAAAAGCAGAAAGAATGCAAAAACTGCAGGCAGCAACTACTCCAGAAGAAGTGAAAAAAATGAAAAAAGCATTCAAGAAAGAAGTTAAGGAAAAGATAAAGAAACAATGAAGGAAAAAGAAAAGAAAAAAGAGTTTGAAAAAACTAGCTGAATGAGCTCAAAAACAGACTGCTTGACGAGCTGAACGAGCTCAAAAAAGAAAAAAATAGAAGAAGTCTAAAATATAACCTCTTAGCTAGCTTATTGATCATCAAACAATTTTCTTCCAACTTTATAAAAGGACTTTGATTGCCAGGACCATTTACTTTGCAAGGGAGTTTGTTCACAGTGACCCACGAGTTCGTGGAAGGCATGAACAACCTCTTCCACATTCACATAACTTCAAAATTGCCCTCTAATAAAAATATCTTCATACTCAAATAGCTGCCAGCAAAAATAGTGTTGTATTTTTTAGGGCATATGCCATCCCCGTTAAAAATTACAATTCCATTAACATCAAAACTTAGGGCAGACACAATTGTTAACTAAAATACATGAAAGGCAAGAGAGAAAACCTGAAGGCATCGTAGCAGTTTGCAATTTGAAGCCCAAAAGCCTCTTCCCTCGCCCTTCTCCGCGAGATCTCCCGGTACCTAGATGGTGGGAGCGACTTCTAGGATAACCGCAGATTTGTAAATCGATGAAAGGGCGCTTTCATTTACTTTCATAAAAGACCTCATTCTCGAAAATGGATCGCAAAGTTCGCTTCTATATTTGTGACTAAGTTTAAATGTTATTTGATGTGAAAATTCGTTAGTGAAGAGCTTGCCATTGACCCTTACGCTATAATCTAACCATATTGGGTTAAAAGGGGAAAAAAAATCCTCTTGTTAGTTAGTAGTTGGTGTGCATGTTCGAGAATTGTGTAGATCATCGTGCCTACGACCCTAGTCTCATAATGTCAGTCTATTAGTGATATAGGCATAGAAACCTTGATAGTTTTGCATATTTATTTTGTTGTATCGGTGTGTCACTTTGTGTCTTTAGGGTGATGATTAAACTTTTACTTATGGTCATCTCTACGGTACATGCATCAATTGATGGAGGTATCGTTAGCGAGCTTTGGAAAACCATGGCACCGAAGAAGGCAAATAAGTTTGTTCCAAGGTCTCCCACGAGGTATTGGTTCTAACCCAAAAACTCCATTTGCATGATGTTTTTCTTGATTTACCCGAATTTGACAAAGCATGCAAATGGTTGGAATCTTACACCTCTATTGGATATTTTATTGGTTGAATCCCCCATAAAGCCTACTCAAACAATGGGTCCATAACCACCTTTGGCGACCCATGGGTGTCAAGTAGAGGAAGTTCAAAACCTAACAAAAGGTTTTTCCTGTTTCGATTTAACAATGTCAAACATTGTGAGGCCATTGTCAATCAAGGCATTTGGTTTATTCATAACACTCTAGTTGTCTTTTCCCACTAGACTAAAAACTTCCGGATGTCCGAGCAAACCAAGCTCAAAACCCAATCTAGATAGAATTCCCTAGTCTCCCTCCCCTTTAGGATTTGTCAAATAACTTATTAAACCCCTAAGTCATTTCATTTGCCTCAAATAGCCTAAGTTTTATGTGATTCACCCTCAAAACCGTGATTTCTTTGAAAGAGACCTAGCTAAAGACCTCATAGAAACCACAAATATCCATATAGGTGAATATCGATTCTCTCAATGTCTATTTTACATTAACCTTCTCGAATCCATGTTTGTGGTGCCAAACCTCAAGTAATATGTTTCGGGAATGCCGTCTCTTGTAGTTGCTGACTCGTCAAACTATGTAGGGAAAAAAACTTGGCATAAACTAAAGCCCCCACAAATTTTAATAACAATTGGACCATAGTCAATAACAAGAAAATGCCTCTTGTGGTATTGTTCATCTCCAATGACCACTTAACACCTTGTTAGAGCCAACACCTATACAACCATTGCCAAACAAGTTGAGTCATATTTTGTTAAAGCTCCATCACGTTCTCCCACACCTCACAAGTTGTATCTTCATTTTTGCCTTCTTGGCGGACATTCCCACAATTTTTGTCTCACAATCCCTTTCTAGGGTGAATTATCTAGAGGCCGATGTTATTATGCTTGAACATAAAGTTGTGCTTTGTCGCTCTCAAATTCCATCCCCTTTCGAAGATGGAGAGTTTGTCTAAGCGAAACAACTACCTTTCAAGTGTTGGATTACATACCATTTCGATAACACCCTAAACTTTACAAAGCAAATAGTATGACTAACTAGGAAGGCTAACACCATTGCCACCTATAGTCAAGCTCTAAGTATAGGAATGTAACACTAATGATCAAAGCTTAAAATCATGCTAAGAATGTAAACTAAATGGAATTAAACACTAATCTACAAAGCATCCTTACTATGTATTGAATTGCTAAACTAACAAAGACCTAAATAAATCTAAGAGGGAAATCAAATTGGGATTGCTTCTTACTCAAACAAGGTGAAATGGTCTCTCCAAATGACTACAAGATCATATTGGATACCCATCTACTAACCCCATTGAAGACTTTAGGCAAGGATTGAGCTTGGCTATAAATCATATTTCTTATATGAGATGCAAATCAAAGCATGGTGTAAAGTTGGAAGGTAGTACTTAGTCTTATTTATAGTTTTTCCTTTGAGGAAAACTTGCATCTTGGTGCATGTGGGACTAAAAGTACAAAGAAGATTAAGACTTGCTAATCATGATTAAGCTTTGCTAATCACAATTAGTGAATTAACAAGTGATTAGGATGTGATGAGCCTTAATCAACCACTTAGGGTCAATTAGAAGGCTAGGATAAGCTTTTGAAGCTTGTTGAGATGTTGTGGAGGAAAGTGGGGTGATTTTGAGTGGTTGGAAGAGGGGTTTAAGCCAATAATAGGGTATATTGACCAAAACAAGGGTAAAATAGGCCTAATTAACTAATAATCACTAATTGTATATTTGGAAGAGGATTTTGACTTACGATTCGTCGTAAAGTGGCATCCTGAATGCGAAAGAGGTTATAGGCAATCAAAGAATGCGTTGTTAATTGGCCAAAATGGTAAGAAACGTTAGTTAATTAGCAGAAATCACTAATTATAACGAATTGGTAAGAATGATGGTTGATTTGTGTGTGTTTGGCAATAAGATTGCAAAAGCGGAATTTAGGTGTCTACATTTGCCCCTGTTTGAGGTGAAGAAAGTAACTTCTCTTCAAATATAGTAGACAAGCATAAACAACTAAAATTTTGAAGAAAAATTAGTATGGTGAAGGATGCCCCCTCGAGTGTCAATGGGGTGATAGAAGAAGTCAATCAAAGATCAAAAATATGATTGAAACAGATAAAAGAGATAAGGATAGGGATAAACATGGTTGTTTATTGCCCTAGGTTATTGAGAAGAAAAAATAGTGGTGATAATAATGATAATGGAGAAGAAATGATAATGGAGAATATAGGACAAACCCAATCTTTGCATCCAATATTTCAATAAGCAACTTTGTTGTATCATTTTTCCCTAGATCTACATCATTGGCCTTTATTAAAATAAACAAAAGTGTAAAATAACATGAAAAACTAAATTACTAACATTTGTTTACTGCTAAAAATGCGTAACTCCATGCAACATACAAAATTCAATGTAATGCAAGAAATTAAAATGATGTTGAACTCCATGTAACATACATAATGCAATGCAATACGAGAAAATAAACTAGCCAATTTAATAGATAAACAAGTACAATCACACATACTCAAGCAAACAATGTTCAAAATAGTTGCACCAATGTTTTTGCTATCAAGCTTTTAGTTCCTGAATGTTCGTGTTGTAACGACAAGGGTTAAAAATGGTGCCCCAAGCAAGGATACATGCGAGGGGAATAACGGAGGACACAAGTAGTCCCATGGAAAGCATTTGTGCGATATGACACAATCTCTGACAACTCACTATTGCACAGGAGTACCAACATAGTAAGTAAGCCAACTTTGTTAATGGAGGTAGATCACGATGATCCGCAAGTCATTTAAGACAAGAACAAGTAAGAACCTAAGAAAGATGTTTTGTAGGACAAATTTCGATGTTCGAGGACAATGCATTCAATACAAGCTTCAGTCGCGTGCATATCGTTTACCAATTTTTGAAAAAAATGAATTTTTGTAATTTTTGGATTTTTTATGATTTTACCAAAAAAATTGTTGGGTTTTTAAAATATTTTATATTGTTTTGAATTTGTGATTTTTAGGAAGAAAATAGTGTAGAAGAAATAACAAAGTCGTGGGGACGTCGTCTAAAGTCACGTGAGGCAATAATATCCCCGAGGTAGTAGAGAAAAAGGCAATGGAAGCAAAAACATGCCTCGGGGTAGGAAAACGAGCGCGAAAATAATTATTTATTAAAAATAAACATCACGGCGACTTGTAGAAGAATGTAGAAGAACCACGATGGCTTCAGGGTGCCTCAGGGATGAGAAACATCGTGCGGATCATGTGAGAGACTACATGAGAGTCCTCGGGGATGACCCGCAGTTACACATTGTATTTGTGAGATATCATGCTTAATTTGAATGTTTATGTCGGTATCACATGTTAGTTAGATTATGAGATAGCCTTAGTTGATGTCATATTGCATGTTGATGAGATACTTTTAGTAAAACATGCTTTTATTTTTGATATTGGTGCGGGGGGATATATTTGTGATCATGCGCAACCCCTCCTTCCCCATTGATGATACGGTATTTGATTATTAGCTTTAGTATACACGTATGATGTAGACTTAGCATTTATTGATATATGATGTATAGATGTGATGGTTTATGTGATATGATGATGAAATGATAACAAAATGTACAAGTAAAATAACAAGCACAATTTAAACAATTCTAATCAAAGCAACACAATTATCTACAAGTATGCAAGATAAAATGAACTTAATGCCATACACTACAGACTAAAGTAACATTCAATCTAAATAAGCAAGTGAATCCAATTTAAAGCACACAATATGAAAAAGCAATGCAACTTAAAAGTAAGCAAACTACTACTTTGTTTTTGTGGGACAGTTTTGGGATGTTTTTCGTTGTTTTGGTTTTATCTCCAAGACAATTTTCTATTGTTTTGGAGTTTTCTACGAAACGTATTTGAATTTTGAGTTTTCCAAGGAACATATCTATATGTTTTGGGATTTTCAAAAAGTTATACGAATGTTTTTGATGTTTTCTAAAAAATTTTCAACAAGCGAATATGTAAGGAAATGAAGAAACATGGATGCCCCCAATGTTATATGGGATATAGAAGGGCAAAATACTATGTGTTATGTGTCGAAGTAACGTTGTGAAGTTGCCCCAGAGTGTGAGATGGGTACATTTAAAGTCAAATTCTCTACATTCCAAAGGTTGGATCAACTAGATCGGGGAAAATAAGGATAGGCTCACAAGGGACTCAAACAAAGGCAAATACAATCTTAGAATAAAGTTGTCATACTCCTAAACCTGAAATGCTTGTGAACACCGAACTCTCCAATGTCACCGAAAACCGGTTTTCACCGAAGGACTTGTCAAAGTGTCACCATTCGGGGTTTTTACTATTACACGCACTTGTTTATTTCTCTTTTTCTTTTTCTATTTTTATACTTTTTTATTTTTCTATCATTTTAGAGACCCCATACTTAAGCATAGAAGCGCTTAAGATGCATTGTGTTCATGGGTTCTCGAAGCTCTTGGCCATCTGAATAGGAAAGCTTATAGGCACTTGAACCAAACTTGACAACCACAACATATGGTCCTAGCCAATTGGGCTCAAATTTCCCTTTCTTTTCTCGATCCTTATTAGTGTTCTTTTGATTCTCTTTTAACACCAAGTCTCCTACCTCAAATTGACAAGGTATTACTCTTTTATTGTAGCTTTGTCGCACTCGATCCTGATACACTTTAAGGTGATTAAGGGCATAAAGCGTTTCTCGTCTAATAGCTCCAACTCTTCCAGTCAAGCTACTTTGTAGTCTTCCTCTTCATTCAGGTAATCCCTTAGCTCGATACACAAAGAGGGATCTTGATCTCTAGAGGTAGGATGACTTCTATGCCGAATACTAAGGAGTATGGAGTGGCACCTATAGGGGTGCGAGATAGATGTTCGACGCGAGAGGGTAGAGTGAATCAGTAGATGCGATTCTGACTGTGGTATTCACCATCTTCTCCATAATGCAAACGAGGGTTTTATTGGAAGCTTCAACTTGTCCATTACCTTGAGGGTAATAAGGGGTCAAAAACTTGAGGGAGATTTGAAAGCGTTTGCAGAGTGCTTTCACCATTTTATTTTTAAATGACTTACCATTATCAGTGATAATAGCAGAGGGGATACCATATCGACAAATGATATGGTTCATTATAAATTTAGAGATTTGGGGACCTTCTATATAGGTAAGAGGAATAACCTCTACCCATTTTGTAAAATATTCAAAGTGGCCGTGATGATGAACTTATGACCATCTGAGGATACGGGGTTAAGTTTTCCTATTAGATCGAGACCCCACTTTGAGAATGCAAAGGGTGTCGTGATAGGCTACAAGGATTGTGCCAACGCATGTATCAAGTTGTCGTACTTCTGACAATCCATGCATTTCTTCACATGTTGACAACAATCATGCTCCATGGTAGGCCAATAGTAGCCTACTATGAGTATTTTCTTCATAAGGATGATCCCATTAGTATGAGTGGGCAGATGACCTCGTCGCACCTCCTTGATTACGTGGATGGACTCATCGAATTTAAACAACGCAACAAATTCTTATCGTAGCATCGACGAAATAGGGTGCCCCAAAGTAGAGTATAATGGGCTATACGTTGGATGAGGTTGCACTTTTCAACACGTAAAATGTTTGTAGGAAAGGCTCCATCATGGAGGTAATTAAAGATTTCAACATACCACAGGGAAAATGGACCAACAACATCACACACCAAACAGGACTCTGGTATGTCATATGCTAGTGTTCGTAGATTTTCAACAAAAAATGGCATATCATTGTTCCCTGGTGGAATATTCAACATGGACCCTACTATAGCCATAACATCAGCTACTCTGTTTTGTGCTCGTGGTATTTGTTGAAACATGATTTGTTCAAAGAACTCCTTCAAAGAATCAACCATTATTTTGTATGGAAAAAGTTTCTCATCTTTTACCTTGTATTCATTTATGACATGTTTGATAATGAGCATTGAATCACCAATGCAATTGACTTGTCTGATATCCCATTTGATGGCTAGCTTCATTCCTACGATGAGAGCTTCATACTCTGCTATATTATTCGTGCATGGGAACCCGAGCCGGAATGCCTGGGGAATCAAGTCTCTCGTAGGAGTGATCAACACAACTCTGACACCTGAACCATGAAAGGTAAAGGAGCCATCAAAGTATAGTTGTCACACGATAGATTCCTCCAAGTACATTATGGATGCATTTGGTAATTCTAGACTCAAAGGTTTGGTACCTGGTAGCAGAGCTTCTACTAGCTGATCTACTAACACTTGTCTTTTTACTAACTTTTGATGTACATACTCAATGTTGAACTCACTTAACAAGATGATCCAATTAGCCATCTTGCTTGTGAGTGCAAAGCTTTGACAATAAGTATTTTAGTGGATCCACCTTTGAAATAAGCTTGACTTTATTATTGAGTAAATAGTGGTGTAGTTTCTGGAAGGAAAAACTACACAAAACAAGCCTTTTCGATCTGCAGGATAGTTGAGCTCATAAGCTATCAATGTTCTACTCAAGTAGTACACAACTTTTTCCTTATGCTCTTTATCATACGAGCCAACAATGCCCCAATTACAAAGTGTGTAGCAGAAATATAGAGTAAAAAGGGTTCTCCGACGTGGGCGGCATGAGAACAGGGGTTTAGCCAAGTATTCTTTTAGCAAAGAAAATGTGTGTTGTTGTTATGGCCCCAAGGTAAAATTGACATCTTCCTTAAGAATATGTTTTAATGTATGACATTTTGTCTGCTACCTATGAATGAACCTTACGATGGCCTCGAATATTTCCTTGTAATCTACGTAGTTTTTAATATTTTTTGGGGGAGGAATTTCTGTAATAGTAATGACCTTGGCAAGGTGGTACACTTCCATTCTTATCCTTGACACAATAAATCCTAGAAATTTCCCATATAGCACACCAAAGACACATTTCTTCAGGTTAAGTCGGACTTTATAGTCTCTTAATCGTTAAAAGATGTGTCGTAGAATCTTTGGGTGCTCTTCCGAGTTCTAGACTTTGCTAATATATCATCTATGTAATCTTCCATGATGTCACTAATCATATCATGAAAGATTACAGTCATCGCTTGTTGATATGTAGCACCTACATTCTTGAGGCCAAAGGGCATGACTTGGTAGTAGAATGTCCCCATGGGGTAGTAAAATTTGTCTTGTGTTGATCTTCCTCACTATCTTTATTTGGTTATATCCTGAGAAGCCATCCATGAGTGAGAGCATCTCATAACTTGTTGTAGAATTGACAATCATGTCGATGTTGGGAAGAGGAAAATCGTCCTTGGGACAAGCTTTGTTAATATCTCTGAAATCGGTACACACTCTGATACCGACTTGATTTTCTGAACTGGTACCACATTATAAATCTATTATAAGTAGTCGATAGGCTTGATGAAGCCTACTTTTAATAACCTTTCTAGCACTGCCTTAACTAATAAGGTGACACGAGGATGTATCTTACAGAGCTTGATAGGCTTGACGTCCAGGTGTATAACAAGATTGTGCACCACTAATGTAGGATCAAGTCCTAACATGTCTATGTAAGACCAAGCAAATATGTCTACATATTCTCTCAAAAGTCCTGTAAATGTTTTCTTCTCTTGAGTTGAGAGTGAAGCTCCCAACTTAACCATTCTAGGCAGCTCCTCTATGTCGATGTTAACATCTATTGTCTCCTCCACCAGTAGCTTGGATTCGTCTTCCATGCATGTAGGATCGAGAGGGAGATTGAGATCCTCCTCTACCAAAGGTGGTTCAAAGAGATCTTCATCTTTAGGTGGGTACACTATCTTGTCCATAGGTTGTTCTGTTTGTTTGTCCACAAGCGCCTCAAAGAGGTTTTCACTATAGGACTTGGACTTTTTCTTTCCGCAAGGATTTTCGTAGGAATTTTTCCCTTGCTTATTTTCTTACTTAAGTGACCACACAACTCTACCTCCTCTCCAAAGTACGCACATGTGTTGAGTTGAATGGAGAATCCTTTCTTGTGGTCATTTCTTGGAATGTTGTCTCTAATGCCAAGGAACTCACCAATAGCCTCATCATTTTGAAAGACGTCGATGGGTACATGTTGTTGTTGGTCCCAATTCATGAGTGATGGGTAGATGAGGTCCAATGTCTATGTTATAGGGGATACAACGGGTGTAACAGGGGTTATGGTAAGGATAGCCATGTTAGAGAATATGTTCTTTATGGCGAGGTCTACGTAAAGACTACGTTGGGAATCTATTTTGCTTTCATTTTCAGACAAACTATCCTCACGCTCAGAAGAAGCATACTCGTCATCTAAAGGGTGAGACTCATACAAATGGGTGCCAAGACTAGATTTTCCCATTATACGATGAGGTATTGGAAGATCTTCCAATGAACCTTGTTCTTGATGCTGCAACCACATCCTTTATACCTCATAGTAAGCATTATTTGGTTAGGAATAAGATATCTAGGTGACTCTGTAGATAACGCCATTTCATCATCATCAGGATGAAATACAATATCTTTGAGTATCCTTTCATCTTCTAGTAAGCCACCTGAAGTGAAATTGTCAAAGGGATAGTTCTCCCTTGATCTTTGGAACTTATAGCACAGTCTACCACGTGCTTAGGTTGACAATGGAATGTTTTGAACCATAAGGGCTTTCTTTGCAGATCATACTCTCCATAACCACTTGGTATAACCTTCATCTCCCATGTAGCAAAAGGAGTTTCTGAGGTGGAAGCATTGTTTTCATTGGTAGACAAGGCATCTGGATCCACTTGTGAAGCGAGGGCCTCCGATTGAACATGAATAGTAATCTTCGTAGAGGGACACTCGTAGATGGTAGGAAAATAGCTTTGACAATGCTCGTAATGAGAAAATGGTTGGGTATCTCCTTGTATAGTAAGTGTATGTCCTTCATGTTGTAACTTTAAACACTGATGATACGTTGACAACATGACTTGCATGACATGAATCCATGGGCGGCCGAGTAAGATGTTGTAAGGGAGCTCCAGTCCAAGACATGGAACTTCGTATCATGGGTTATGGGACCAAATTCCAATGAGAAAGTGATCATTCCAGCTGATTGTCATTCTTCATTGTCATACGCCTTTATGGTGATGACCTTTGTCTCCAAATAAACTTCGTGCAACCTAGTTGACAAACTAGTTTAAGAGTACAAATATTTAGACCCGATCGTCATCCACAAGAACTCTCTTGACCTTCCTACACTTGATTATTACTTCAATGTGCAAGGGTAGGTTATGGGAGGGATTTTCTGCTAAGACTTCCGTCGATGAAAGTTATGTGTTCTAAAGGAGTGATTTGCGCTACCATGACATGTAAGTGGGTTGGGTCAACATCAACGAGATACTCCTGACCCCTATAAGGATTTTTGCAAAGGATCTCCTTATGGACGTTAGAAATCTTTAGAAGATCTAAGATTGAAATCTTAGTTGTGGTTTTCTCTAATTGATCTAACACATCATAGTGACTCTCTTGAGGAGGAGGGGAGTGGGTTATGGGATAACAAGGCGAGCTCGTCGCATTGCCATGACACACTCTCTTGTTCTAATTTTGATTGTGTTGACATGTTCAACATGTGAATCAACATGACCTATCAAGGCATCAAAATGATTTGTGTTTGACACATAGTTAGCATTCTTATTTTGAGATGATTGTCCCTGATCCTACTTTTTCTTTCCCTCGTGTTTGGGAAAAGGTTCTTTGAAGATCCTTGAGTTTGTGTTTGGAGGCTTGGCAAAGCGATAATGATATCTACTTCTATAACACCCTAAACTTTACAAAGCAAATTATATGACTAACTAGGGAAGGCTAACACCATTGCCACCTATAGTCAAGCTCTAAGTCTAGGAATGTAACACTAATTATCAAAACTTAAAAGCATGTTAAGAATGTAAACTAAATGGAATTAAACACTAATCTACAAAGAATCCTTAATATGTATTGAATTGCTAAACTAACAAAGACCTAAATAGATCTAAGAGGGTAATAAAATTGGGATTATTGCTACTCCAAACAAGGTGAAATGGTCTCTCTAAATGACTACAAGATCATATTGGATACCCATCTACTAACCCATTGAAGACTTTAGGCAAGGATTGAGCTTGGCTATAAATCATATTTCTTATATGAGATGCAAATCAAAGCATGGTGTAAAGTTGGAAGGTAGTACTTATTCTTATGTATAGTTTTTCCTTTGAGGAAAACTTGCATCTTAGTACTCGTGGGACTAAAAGTACAAAGAAGATTAAGACATGTTAATCTTGATTAAGCTTTGTTAATCACAATCAGTGAATTAACAAGTGATTAGGATGAGATGAGCCTTAATCAACCACTTAGGGTCAGTTAGAAGGCTAGGATAAGATTTTGAAGCTTGTTAAGATGTTGTGGAGGAAATTCGGGTGATTTTTAGTGGTTGGAAGAGGGGTTTAAGCCAATAATAAGGTATATTGATGAAAACAAGGGTAAAATAGGCCTAATTAGCTAATAATCGTTAATTTTTTGTTTGGATGAGGATTTTGACTTACGATTCATCGTAAAGTGGCATCCTGAATGCAAAAGAGGTTAGGCAATCAACAATGAGTTGTTAATTGGCCAAAATGGTAAGAAACATTAGTTAATTAGCAGAAATCACTAATTATAATTGAATTGATAAGAATGATGGTTTATTTGTGTGTGTTTGGCAATAAGATTGCAAAAGCAAAATTTAGATGTCTACACATTGAACCAGGTGAAACCTTCATATGTTAATAAGTTTGATACCCTTGAAGATATAAATGATGAAGGGTCCATGCACCCGATGTTTACCAATGATTATCTACTCTTAGAACATACATGGCCTCGGTGAACTAACCCGTCAATACACGGTAAGGAAAATTGTCTTAATTTTTGAAATATGAAAGTTTTATGCATGAAATACATTAAAATATTTGAGTTTCTCCCCTAGTTTGGTGCCTAGACTATTTGTCTAGGTATCATCTCTGTCGATGTTTAATAACAATCCCAATCATGGAGGGTTCATCATGTTTCTTACATCGAGCTATCTCAAAATATATTCTTGTGGGGCTCTAATCCAACCCATTGGGTCTTGTGAACCCTTTTTATTTTTGGCAGCGTATCCTTAGTTTGGCTAATTGGTATGCCTCTAATGATGTCATTAAACAATCCCTTTATTGGCATTGGTGGAAGATTGTCTTCCAAATACCCATTTGGTTTTTTATGGAGATTTCAACATGGTGGAATCTAATAAAGATAAAGAAGGTTGTCCTCTGTCGCAATGGTGTGCGGGGAGAGTGAGAAGCCTAGTTTTGAGAGAATGTGGAATTTCGAAACTCAAATTTGATATTTTGCACTTTTCCAACCCTTGATTTAACTATGCACTCTTACTACGATAAATACAACCTCTTCATTCGATTAACACTTTCGAGGTCCATATTTTAACTTGTTTATCCTTTTACACTAACATGTCAAACACATCTTGAGAATATAATGCACAAAATCAATAGAGAAACATTAGTCTATCAACTCCAAACTTTATTTATCACATTTCCTACTCCCATTCAAGACCAATAGTTTTGTTGAGAATTTATATCTGGTCCTAGCCCATCTATACTGAGTCTTAGATTGACATGTCTTCTAACCGCACTCTCAATTTGATATCTTTTTTGGGTCATATACCTCATATAGGTTTGCCTTTCTTAGATAAATCATATATGGAACCCTATATAAACAAGTAAACACTACCTCATTTGCTAACTTGGAACTCCTAAGGCAATGCACTAGAGAAATCACTTCATACACTTGCAAAAGGCATCCAAAGCTCCTAGAATCTCACAATAGCACATCTAAAGTCATTAGGGCAACACTTACATTAGGTATGAAGCTACAAACTAGGTTAAGGTAGTCATATCTCTCATCTGTGCAAAGCACTCTAACATCCCCTCTCTAATTATTTTAGTGTAGTCATGAAATCACACACTTTCTATGTACATCATGCCTCTAAGTATGTCATTATATGCATGATTCCTAAGTAAGAAAACTAGACATTAATTTGCTTTTGCATTGCTTTATCCTTTTAACACTCTTATCATTTACTTTTCTAAAATGACTACTTTACTTATGGACATTGGACAACATGTGACTCAACATTGTCTTTTCTATCATATCCTCCGAGCACTGGAAAATACCAACCACGAGGGACATGAGCACTTAGGCGTTATTGTCCCCTTTGGGCGCTTTTTTCATTTTCCCTCCTTTTCTCAAAGTTAAAATGTCACATAACTTATCTTTTCTAAAACCTTTCTTATCACTTTGGGTCGGCCTTTTTGGGTTGTTAATGACAAAAATTAAACAAGGGAATTATATATATACAGGACTTACTATTATTAGGGGCTAGGCGGCTTGGGCTATTACTTACTCTCTACCTGCTTGGGAAAAATAAACATTCAAGGATTGCATTTGGACTGCATTATTCACTACATAGGAGGGGATATTTCTAAATTACATCTCACACATTCATCTTGGGGGAAAAGTAGTTGTAGCTCGCTATTTTTGCATGACAGGCACAAGGGAAACCTAACTTCAAGGGACACGATTCAATCACACACACATACACTAGAACTACATAGAGTTTGAAATGTAGTACGAGTGCTTAGTGACAATCACACATTGGGGTGACCGCCGAGGTAAGTCGACTCAAACATATGCATTATTTGTTTCTTCTAATGTTTTCTTGAGCATAATTCAATAAAATTAAATCGAATGTAAGGATAATGTTGATCGATAAAATAACAATAACATGCAAGATCTAACTAATATAAGTTTAAGCAAGAGTGATATATAGGGTTTCTAAAATGTTTAAGCATGTCATCATAGGTCTAGACTGATTCTAGGTGATGAATGATCTAAACAGTGCATTCTAGGTTGTGTAAAATTTGATTTTAAAATTGGCGTGTAATGATCTCGGGGATAAGAACACTTAGGAGAGGACACGGGTGCATGGGTGCTAGCATCTATGGGACATCTCGGGATTTGATTCTTTCTATATCGTTCCTTTTTGCCTTTAGCTCGTTGTAGGTCACGCGATTCACCGCACTTCTGTCACACTGTACCTATAAAATAAACCCTAGCTCGCATGCATACGACTCAAACACACATTAAATTGAATGAAAAATACATATGAGAGATTCAAACTAACCCCGATGGTCACCCCGATGTGATCTTGTTGACAATCATTTCACTATATTTCAAAATCTATGGTGTATGATTAAAATTGTGTCCCTTGAGCTATGATTCCCTAGTGTTAGTCACACAAAGAATAATGGGCTATAACTACTTTGTCCCAATACAAGAATGTGTGATATGGAATTCATAATAGCCTCCCCTATGCAGTGAATAATGCATCCAAAATTCAGTCTCTTGTGTTGCTTTTGTGTATGTGATAGATATAGAAATAATAGCCTAATGACCCCTTAAAATAGTTAGCAGGTTGTGTATATATATGTGTTCTTTGTTTTAATTTTGGCACATGGTGACACCAAAAGTTGACCTAGGTCATGAAAAGGTGATAAGAAAATACCCAAATCCAAATCAATCGACTTAGGAGAAGACTAAACAAATAGGACAAGAGCATCCGAAGCACATTAATGTCAAGGTGCTACTATCCTGTCTAGAGTAGTACTATCCTGCAACAAACAAACAAAATAGATCAAGATACATGAACAAGGATCCCTGTGACTTGACCGAGAAAGATATAAATCTGTCACACCCCCAAATTTAATATACTTTTCATCGCAGTGTTTGATGGATGATGACTTAATTAATTATAAAAGTTAATTTAATAATTATACATATATAATTATATATACAAATATATACATATACATATACATATATGTGTGTGTGTGTGTGAAAACATATACATATACATATATAGATGTATACATAAGCATATATATTATGTTTATACGATTTGTTTGATGATCACCTTTCGGTTTAAATCATTACATGAAGATGATTTGATTGGACTCGCTATTGTTTGCATTAATTAAGATGTTTTGCATTTGTTTAGGTTATTTTGCATTTTAAAGGTAACTTGAAATGTTACATGCATATGAATAGTTGTATGAGCACCATCGTTTATATTGCATTGATCAAATTGAGATGTATTCATCACATTGCATTGGCTTTGTTAACGAGGAACAAGGTCTTAGACCACTAGGCAATTAAATGGTTTAAGGTTTAAATTCTATAAATTTGTCTTGGACCATATTACATTGTTTGTTGATATACATTTTAGCTATGAAGTTCGACCCTCCTTAACATGGTGAACATTGGTTATAGACCATTTGCAAGGTAATTGATTATTGTTTAATGGGGTCATTGACCATGTAGCATATAAAAAGGTTTATTGATTATTGTTGATGTTTTAAATGGTCATCGACCACTTTATAAGTATAAAGTTTAATGTTTAATGAAATGTTCATAAACCATGTGGCGAATAACAAGGTAATGGTCATTGTTTAGTGTTTAATTTGGTCATAGAGAAAAAATCATGCAAAGGTTTTGGGTTTAATGAAGCCCTACTTTATGTGGCACCGAGAACATTTATGGCATTAAAGAAACTATGACTCCTTGGGAACCCGACGTAGCTTGCTTAGCAAGCCAAAACATGCAAGTTTTTTATTTATTCACATTTTGGCATTCTATTTAGTTTGGTCTCTTGTAAGTTTGCATGGAGGTTCAAGAGAAAATACAAGAAGGTTGTTGTGAACGTGTGCATGTAATGAATAATCTATTTTAATGGCTAACCAATATTTATTATTGTTGTTTTCAAAGTTTTGGGAGTTTTGTTGGGCATTGAAAATTTTAGATTTCAAAGGAAATTTGGAAAATAAGGCATACACGAATAAGGCATGGGTTTCTCTCACTTTTGTTTTTATTGTTTTTGAATGAAATACTAGAATGTGTTATGGGTTTCAATCTGGTTTTTAAATCTAGAAAAGTATGAAAATATTATATGAAATTAGTATTTGTGTGTGTTGGGTTTAAATCAAAATTTGGGTCCGTTTTCTTGCTTTGAAAATATGCATTGATTATATTTATTTTTAATCAAATCATTAGAGCTTACTAGTATTTGTTTTGACATTGAGATATTTTCTTGAGTTTTTGTTGTTTTAAAATATTGAGTTTCTCTTTGTTTTCAATATGAAAATTTTTAGAGGAAAATAGGGAAAGGAATGGAAAACATTATGGGTTTGTTGGAAAATGATAGATATGTAGTTTAGTCATTTTGGGCATTTTGTGTCGATTTATAGTGGTAATATATGGGATTTTTTGAAATGGGTTTTGTTGGATTCAAAGGATAGTGGTGAAGTTTGTCATTTTGGTCAATCATCTTTGCACGACTATTGGTTATTATTATATATATTTATATTCAATCACTTTTAACCTAAGTTTCATTTGTTTTGGTCATAAATCGGTGATTATGAGTGAAAATCTTCACCCATTTATAGGATTAGTCAATGTTTTAAGTTTGTTTTTAGCTTGTTTAGGCTCGTTATTGTTGGTTTATTAAAAGGTTGGAGTCTTATAAGCTCTTTAGAAAAAGTTGTACCTATTTTTGAATGTGATATGATTCCTTCACTGATATTTGATTGATAAATCCATTTTTTTATAACTCGTAATAAGGCTTAGATGTAATCTGTGGAAATTTGTCCATTATCGATTGATGAATGAGAATATTAAGCTCCTTTGAGCATGTTGTTATCTATTATTAATCCTTCACATTTCGTTAGGTTTTAGAAATGTGATAACAAGGCATCAACCTCTTTAGAAATGCAAACACTATTCCTTTTAGTTAATCTTGAACTTGATTGTTTGTGGGTACTTAGTTCATTCATAACTTGAATACGATGATTGTTAGTTTGATCCATTAGGAAGTAGATGTTAATCATTTGATAAGGTGCTTGACATTAACTTACTATGAAACCTTTTTGTGGTAATGATTATGCTCTTGTAATCATGATTGTTTGACTCCTCATTTTAAGAAATGATAGTGGGACAAATTTGTGGTATTGTATGATCTACTTGTAAAGATTGAAGTTGATTCATTTATTTGGTAATCATTTTAGGAATAAAGTTTATGGGAAGGAATGGATGTGCATATTTGGTATTGACCATTGACTGAAATAAATAATGAGTTAGATTATTCCCTATTTGTTGAACAAGACAATTATACTTAGCTTAAAGATACTTTGTTGATATTGTTCTTTGTGGATTGTATGAATGGATTTGATGGACACTGATATAAATCTTATTCATGAATATTGTAATTAATACTTACAATAGTGTGTTACCTTTACTACTTAAGGTTATGATTTCAGTTGAATACATGTGATGTTGGAAAACATAACATTCATATGAAGAAACAATTCATTTGAATATGTTATAGCTAACTTAATTAATGAACTAGGAAGTTTATTAGTTATTAGTTAAGTTAACCTTAACCTATTCTATTATTTCATTTAAATACAACAAGAATATGAGTTAGTTAACTCATGACTAGTTCTTTGAATTGACCCATATATACATTTTCTCTCTCTTATAGTTTGTAGGAAGGAAAGACATGCATGAAGTGATTGATTGGATTGTTTACGCATGATTACGTTATGTTTTATTATTTAAAATCGATAAGGATTATTGTATTTAATTGTTAATGCAAAAGTGTTATCTTCATAATACGATTAATGGGAATTTTGCCTAATATACTATCATGATGAATTGTATATCATTATTTCTAAAATTAAGGGATTATCCTTATTATATTTTAATAACATACTTTGTTTGTTTATACCATATTTTATTGGATATAAAAGTATTTAAATGTTGTTTTACATCAAGAGTATAAACACATTCATTTGATATTATATTATGCAATCATAACTAATTTTATTGATTCATTTGAATGAACAAATATGTGATTATTGAACATAGCATGATAAGGAAAACAATACAATGAAAACATTATTAAATTATTATTTTACCTTATTAAATAAAATGAACTATTCATATTAAATGACGATCATATGAGATTAAGGACTATTTTTAACAAGTATTGAATGGATTAACTCTATACGAGACATGGTTAAATAAACCAAAATTTAACGATAAAAATTATATTATGATAGTTCGATAAACAAGTACTCATAAAGGATAGTAACTTGTTGAGTTACTATAATCCTCTATCGAGAAACAAATATCATGTAACGATACATAATAATCTATCATAAAGATGAACTTATTTACTTATCTTAAATAGATAACTAAAAGTGTAAATGAAGTATATGCATTCTGACCCATTGTTCCTTTCGATAGAATCCTAACCGTGCCAACTTAGGATGGCTACGGGAAGGATAGTGAGTACATAATGATGAAAGTCATTATGTGGTCACTATCTTTCCCATAGGGATCCTAAGATGGGACTGATAGGATCCTTTGATTAGAAGGATGAGTCATGGTTCCTACTTCTTCAAAATATAAACTTAATTTCTTAAACAACGAAATGAGATCCAGATAACTATGTAGAGATGGTTATGCGGTGACAGAGACAAGTTTCACTAAATTGTGTGTGGTCACAAAACTAAGCTTGCATTGCAATGCTTGAATCTTTGGCCAAAGTAGTGTAACTATCGATTACATTATCTTCACCATTCCCCTAACTTGATGTTTTAGATACCGGATAGAACACAACTTGTAGGGGTTCTAGGTTTTCACTTACGAGATGCACATAGTTATTATGACCTATTTAAGGTTTAACCAATTGTATACAAGTTATACACACTCGGTTAGAGTGAATTAAAGGGGATTAGGAAGATCTAGTCGACCCTTACAACTACACATGGTTATCCTTTGTTATCAAATGGATTGTAAACATTTAATTATACTCGGATTTAATTGTTGCAAGCTAAAAATCATTAAAGGCAGTAATTGTAGTTAAGGGTTTTTTTTTAAATCCCTTAATTTGGATGAATAATAGGATGGGTGTTACAAATACTAGATAAAAGACGTGAGAAGAGCTAAATAAAGCAATAAAAGAAACAAAGAGGTGTAAAAATGTAACATCCTCATTCATAATTCTAATAACAAGGAATTTTTTTACTATTCTAAATTCACATAATTTAGAACATACATTCCTTAGCTAATCCATCACATAACAGTAAATCATCTGCGGTTGTAATGACCGAGTGTTAACTCGATCTCTCATTTTTGTTTCTAACAAATTTGTACAATTATACTAGTGGTTTCCTTTATCAATTAAGGATCATTCAAGTTCAAATCATCTAAAGATCCTTTTTGAGCATATGTTACCGATACCCATCCGAAATCACGCTTCTTTAGTCTAGGTGAAATCAAGACAACACAATCAACAACTTGCAATACTTTGGCCAAAGTTTTAAGACATGTATGCCATGCTTTTATTCCTAGATGACATACTTGCCAGAAAGGAATATGAATTTCACTAAACTTGAATATGTTATCTAGATTAGGCTAACTTGACTTTCATCAATAAATCCCTATCTACGTTAGGTGCTAAATAGGGATAGTCTGCATAAACATGTACTAATGATCTACTTAAGGAGACTAAGGGAAATCAAGTGCAACCAAATTGACTTACGTCATCTTGGTTCCACTTCATTTCTGTATTCATTATTAAGATGATCGTAATACTGAGTTCATGCCATCGCCACTATTGAGTACATAACGGCGACCTGAATCATCAATTTACGAAATAATGCGTAAAGGAACTAAGTGGGTGGTTAAGTCATAGTGGTAGCTTGCATGCAGTAACCATATAATGACTTTCATCATTAAGTGGGTATTGCATAGCTACAACAATGTTGCAACAACCCCTCGAGCTCTGTTAAATGGGCTCTGTACCTTAACAAGTTCTTTAATTAGTTTAGTTTTCACTTGTTAATCTTGAGTTAATTGTGTCATCGTTAGGTGTCGTGCCCAAATATTAACTAGGATAGATACGATTAATCCCTTTGAGAATGGATCGTAACACACTTCATTATAAAGTGAAAGTATGCATATATAATTTGCATTCTGATCAATGAGTTATTTCATTGTTATTCATTAATCCATTTAGTGTAATTAATCACTGATTACTACCATTAAAGGACAACATATAGATCTCATCTCATTAATACTTGTCAATAAGATTAAATCATATTTACATAACTTAAGTGTTGATTGAGTAGCTTCTATCTAATCACTTTTTCTTACTCAAACATATTCATTTGAACATACTGTTATAATGTCTCATTATTTGTCCACCTCTCATTTTAGGACAACATCATTGGTTTAGGATCTAATTAATAACTAATCCAACCTTATAATTATGTCTCCTCTTCTTCCATTTGGTACTTATAATATTTCCTATGTTCATATTGAATTAATATAGTAACTAAGATAATGATTTTATTATCATTTCCTTTGGATCATAACCTTACGTTTCAATATTCCGAGTTATAGTTTACCATATAATCACCATAAAATCATAACAGTTCATTCATAGCTTATTAGGCTAAGGGAATTTATGTATAGTCCTTCACTTAATCAAAAATCAATATACCAAGCATTCATTAAATCCTTATTATGTTTAACTTATGAACACTATAAAAGTAATACTAATCATTCATCATGAAAGGATCACACTAACTTTAGAATCCATAACAATAAAACTTTTTCAAGGATCAATATTAAATAAGAATTCCATCTTTGTTTCATTCTACTGAATACCGCAGATTATAATTCAGTCTTCCAAAATCAACAAGGTTTCAAATGATTACAACAATAAGGCTCTAGGCCTTCCATGTTTCCCAAACAGAATCACTTCATGAAACTTTTACAATAATCATTTAATCAAATCAATTGAATTTAATCAATAAAATAAATGCAACTTCTTATAAGTCTTTCATCTTTCACAAAATCCATCTGCAATATTGTTAGCATGTGTCAGTTCACATGAACTGAGCATGATAAGCACTAAATCTTCATAACAACATGCTCTAACTTAACAATTTCATAAAAAGGACTCTACTTTTAAATGAAATTGTATTAAGGTTCAAAAAGAAGTAAACAAGTCTTCATTAAGCATGCAAAGAACAATCAAGAAAAGTGAATGTAAAGAAGTAAATAATAGTCATATATTCATTAAAAAAATTCAATCTCTAATAATTGCATTCACTAAAAGAACAATAAAGTACATTGATCAATTTTAATCATAAAACAAAAGTACAAGTGTAACTGATTTCAATCATGTAATCCCATACTTACATGCCTGAAATCCTTTACCTTGTCCAATAATTTAATCTCATACTTACCTAAGTATTACAACCAACAACAAAACTATTTATATCTCAATAATCTAAAGAAGATTATGATCAATAAGTTACAGTCATATAACCCCATAATTATATGACCAAAACTTATATAACTTAGTCTGATTTAAACCACTTATTCAAGAAGTTAAGGATGACTATTCAATCTATAACAAACCATCAAGCCATTTCAGGTTCAATATCACAGTCAATAGATTCCACAACACTACTTAACATACAAATCAATAAAATTTAGAAGACAGAGAACATATCAAATCATAATGATAGCCAAACAAACAAACAAGGTCAAGTACTTGTAGCTAAGCTCTAGAATAACCACTAATACCAACTAAGCAATGTTAATCAATGGTGAATTAATTTAAAACTTATCTAACTCCATTGTAGTAGAAGACATGAATAATAATAACACATTAATGATATCATGGATCAAACATATTCAGACCTCCGACCACTACAAACATCCTAACCTCACGGTCCCTAAGAGGATCATATAAATCGATATATTGCAGTTGGGATGAAATCAAATTTCATCAAACAACTAAGCCCATCTAGACATTCATATAATATGAATTGTTCCCACAAATTCGAATACATATGAAAACAAAAGGAGTAAAAACATTAACCATAGTGAGTCATAGACTCCATTCGAATATTATTTATCTCTTATTTTAACATGAATATAATGATTTAAAATGTCTTGGACTCTTTTTAAATACAGACCCAAGAGTTCAAGATATGGTCGAGATAAGAGAATCATATTATTCCATAAAGAGAAGCACCATATCATAAGTTAAGTCATAAGTATGTTTAACAACATACGAAGTCGAGATTTAAATCATATGAAATCAACACAAGATCATAAACAGACTCGTACCTTTAAACATTCCAATCACGACTTCAAGGTCATCCCAAATGGATGTAATAATCAGTAGGTAGATCAGTCGCCATTACCCACTAAAGGAAGGTTCAAGTTACCAAAACATTAAAACCCAATTAGAGTTATGACTCGTATCCAATTCTTAAAAGTATCAACACAAAAATCACAGAGTATGCTCGATAAAGGCCAAATCGACTTGTTTGTTCTATATAAAATATCCATAAGGAGAACAACAAACCCAGTTTGTTGAATACCTAAAATGACAAGAAAAATGCCAAATTATATCAAAGATTTTACCCAAAGAAAGGTGGGTTAAAAATAGTAAAACAAAGCTCAAATAAAACACCCAAAACCTTAATTCTTTATGGGTATTGACCCAACAACTACCAACTAAAACCCAGGTAAGAAAACAATTAATTTTTCAACAAACTACAAACTCTGTGACAAGATTATTAACTGTTTATCCTAATAATCGATCATAAATATACATTACCAGTAAAAGAGAATACGATATTCCAACCAAAATATAACACCCATAAACTAAGAAACTCATTGTTTCAAAAGCACTAAATCACAGTCATACCTAATGACCCAGAAATCATTCATTCGAAGTTTAGAACCAATTTCAAACAATATAAAAATAGTACAATAAAATAAACATATGAAACATGAAATCACAAACCCAGAACTCAGAATATAATTCCATATGAAGAGCAAAGTTCTTTTTATGAAATAGTTAAATAGAGCACAATATTATAATGAGTTAGAGCCTATCATGCTTGGTAGTGCTCTCAAAATTTCCTTCAAAGCTTTCCAAATTTCCTTCCAAGCTTTCCGAAATTCCTTCCAAGTTTCCCCACAAGATTTCTCCAAAACTTCAAATGGAATGCATAGTGAACTGACTTCATCTTCCTCATTATTTTTATAACCAAAAATAAAAATTTCTCTTCGTTATATTCTTCATGCAACAGAGAGTTCATAAATGAAGCGAAATCGAACTAACAGATTCGAACATCAAAATATCAACATGTAGAGCCAAAGTGCTCGTAATACCATAGGAGAAATGAAAAACAATCCCTATTTCCTTGCCAAAAACCATCGTATTTTCCTAAGGTGGTTTCACAAATTCCAATTCATTAATTGCCATGGCAGACTGCGCGATCTTCCCTCCCAAATCAATCAACTACCTTATATTTTTAGCAAAAACTAAATGCTTAAACACCACTTCACTAAACTCTTAGTTACCTAGATAACCGTGCATGCCAAGTTTAAACTTGGTTATGCCAAAGGTGGTGGCAATGCCCATTTACTAACATTTAATTCCCAGTATAGCATGGTTTGACACCCAACTAACCGTGCTTAGGTCCTTAGTTAGGTTGTCACCGTAGTTAAGTCTTAGGTTTAGTCTAAGTTCTTAGTTAGGTTTAGACCCCTTAATATAAGATGCCAACCTTAGCTTAGGTTAGATTAATAAATCAAATACACTAGGATAGTTTAGTGTATAGTATTACCTTAGGGTAGATTAGTTAGGTTCTCAAAACATCACGATAACCTAACATCATAATAAATTCATCATTAAATCAGGTAGTAACATAAGCAGAATATAAGCCACTAATGCAATTCTCAAAATCGACTAATCTAGTTATACGACAAGTTAGAAAACAAAAGAACCAATTTCTTATTTATCCATTCATGATCGAACAAGAAAAATCATCAAGGTGAATACCTTAGATAAGTGAAATTGATCCAAGGTATTAGCCTTCATCAAATCTTCCACATTATATTCTTAGGACAAAAATAATAATGAAACTTAAATAACTTACCCAGTTACCTAATTACTCCAATGTCCTAACAGGATGAGATCACCTAGTGAACTTCAAAAACTAGTTAAGTGAATACTAAATGATAAATCCACATAGGTACATCTTGCCCAAAACATGATCAAAACCATATTTTTAAACATAC
The DNA here is from genome assembly GCA_018340775.1 of Taxus wallichiana var. yunnanensis. Classification (NCBI taxonomy): domain Eukaryota; kingdom Viridiplantae; phylum Streptophyta; class Pinopsida; order Cupressales; family Taxaceae; genus Taxus; species Taxus wallichiana. The sequence continues at coordinate 49,972,437 of CM031234.1, forward strand.
AACTGATATCATTTAAGAAAACAAGACCAAACAATTTCAAAGAGCATATCAGTTCAGAACTCAATCAGTGTCAATTTTTCCAACTCCAATCAAAGAAGCAAGTAAGATATCAATCAAAGTAGGGGCATTACATACCTCCCCTCTAAAAAGCATCATCATCTCGATGATTAATTTAGTCACATAAAGATTTTTAAGATCATAGGTAAAAATATATAACTTATTCAATCATGTGATTCTCAAACAGTAAGTAGAATTGCAGAAATTCAAGTTTTCAAGGTTTTATTACAGCATCAAATAGTTGTACCAACACTTAATAAAAAGTGTTTTTCCCAAAAATGGCAAAAATCAGAAATAGTTTTAAGACTAAATATCCAAATGTTATACAAATCAAAATTAATTTATTCAAACAAATGAGGAAAATCAATTTTTATGTCATCCATACTCTCCCATGTTGCACTTTCTTCACTAAACTAGTCCCACTGGACCTTGCATTGAATTATCTCATGATTATGCAACCGCTGACTTACAAGTTTCTAGCACCCTTACGGGTTCAATCACAATTACCCCCTGGTCTTGAACCTATAATGAATTCCAATTCAATACATGTGATAAATCTGAAACATATTTCCTAAGCAAAGAAACATGAAAAACATCATGCATTCGTGCCAATGTGGGAGGAAATTCTAAACGATAGGCAACATGGTTGACCACTTCTACTATCTCAAAAGGTCCTACAAAATGAGGTGATAAATTGTCTGCTTTGCTAAAAGTTATGGATCTCTTTTTAGGCTTAGCTCTTAAAAAAACTTTCTCACCAAGTTCAAATTTTCTATCAACCCTTTTCAAGTCTGCATAGCTTTTCTGCCTATCTGCAGCTTCTTTTAATCATTCACATGATTAGTTTAACTTGTTGTTCCATTTCAATAAGCATTTCAGGTCCAATTACCTCTCTATCTTCAATGTTATCCCAACTAATGGGGTTATGCACTTTCGTCCATACAATGCTTCAAAAGGTGCCATTTTTAGAGAAGAATGGTAAGTGTTATTATATGTAAATTCAACTAAAGGAAGATATTCTTCCCATTTGTACCTATTGTTCCATACATTACATTCTAAGCATGTCTTCCATTACCTGATTAACTCTTTCGGTTTGCCCATTCATTTCTAGATGATATGCAGAACTAAAATTCAGTTTTTTCCTAAGGTTGCATTTAGAGTTTGACAAAAATGTGAAGTCATTCTTGGGTCTCTATCAAATATAATCAACTCAAGTACACCATGCAATCTAAAAATTTTCATGTACAAATATTTTTGCAAGAACAGGTGAGTCATCTTTCAGATTTCTAGCAATGAAATGAGCTACTTTTGTTAACTTGTCTACTACAACCAAAATAACATCATGCTTATTTTTAGACATAGGCAACCCTTGTACAAAATCCATACTTATTACCTGCCATTTTTCTCATGCGGTATGCTATTAGGGTACAATAAACCAACCATGTTCATATGTTCAGCCTTTACACACTGACATCCTAGAAAATGTGACACGTGTTCAATTATATCCTTTTTCATCCCTTTCCAAAAATATTGTTGTTTTACATCAACAAGCATTTTCGTCACTCCGAGGATGCCTAGAGTAAGGTGCATTGTGAAATTCAGTCATCACTTTCTTTCTTAACTCATTTTCAAAAGGTACATACACCCGATTTTCATACCTTAGGATTCCTTCATCATCAATTCGGAAACCTTTGTACTTTGCATCATTAAAAGCTGCAGTAAGTGATGTTTTCACTTGTTGGTAAAACAGATCAGTTATCATTGCTTTCTTTACTTCATCCTTAAATGGAGTTCTCAAGCTTACAAGTGTGGAAATATGTTTCTAATGACTTAGCACATATGTCACATTGTTTTCCTTACCTTTAATGTAACTTATATGAAAATCATAATGTGACAAAAATTATAACCATCTTTGTTGTGTTGCATTCAAATTTTTGTGTAAAGATATATTTTGGCCCAAGGAGGTGATTTTTAAGCTCAAAGGGTTTACCTAAGAGATAATGTATCCATACTTGAAGTATGTACTATGGCAACAAGCTCTAGGTCACTGGGAGCATAATTCAACTCGTGTAACTTGAGTTTTCTACTCTCATATGCTACTACATGATTTTTTAAGTAATATACCTCCTAATCCTTCTCCGAAAGCATCTGTGACAATTGTAAAGCTTCCATTAGGATCCAGAATAGTCAAAATAGGTGTTGTAGTTAAGCTGTTCCTTTAATGTTTTAAATGTTGCCTCACATTTTTCATTCCAAACAAACTTTTTATCTTTCTTCTGCAACAAAGTAATTGGAGCAACAACCTTTGAAAAGTATTTTACAAATTTTCTATAATATCAAGAAAAGAAACAAAGAGGTGTCACTAATACCTAGTTTCCAAACTTAGAATTCAAGTATATAACAACATACTAGAGGCATAATGTAATAGTAATAATTGCATATTTTAGTGACTACATTTGCCCCCACTTTATGCTAGTGAATAAGGATTTGGTAGCATAAAGTAGAAAAGAAAAATATACCTTGGGGATTCGAAGAAGATTGTACCGATAGCGTGTGGAATGAGTGTTGTAGCATGTTGAATGGAATAGTGTAAAATATGTATCGTGAAATTCTAAGGAGAGGGAAGGATAAGGATCTTAGGGGTGACCTTTACGTGCATGGAGTGATAATGATGTGTGTGTGTAGTTCCTTAGAATGTCATTTTTGCAAGAGATTTCTTGAGATTTGCTTCATAGCTACTTGTGTTCTTATCCTTTGTTGGGATAAGATATGACTGAAAAAAGAAAACAAGTGTAGTCAATGTTCTAGGTAAATGCAATTAAACTTTAACTTCAAAAATATGTAAAAATGGAAATTTGTATGAAGGGGTTAGAGTAAACTTGAAATGCCGAAAGAGAAAGGGAAAGAAATTTTTCCTACATACTGACCTTGATGCGTAGGGCATGGTTGGGAGAGTTGAGAGTGATCAATTCTTGACTGATTCAATCATACCAAGGATTTGGACGTCTTTGTCGACAAATTAAGGATTTAAATGTATTGATTAGTCCATGGGGATCTAAAGAAACACCATTTCATTAGAAGCAACCAGAACCATAAGAAAAATCAATCGAGAAAAGAAGAACAAATGTTAAGTTGAAGGCAAAGCTTCAAATGTAAACAATTTAATAAATCAAAAGTTATATTATTACTTGTAACCAACATATAAATAATACATCCACACTCCTAAATAATAGGGAAGCTACAAACTAATTTCCCTAATTACGTGAGTGGTTCCAACCACCACTATTCACGTAAAACCAAATAACCAAATAAATAACAACTTACAGAAGTTGTTTATTTATTTAATATTCACACTAAAATATTATTCCTAACATTCCCCCTTTAGTGTGAATATGGAGGAGAAATATTACAATCACACACCTTAATATAAAAAATCTTCATCACTCTGATTGTCTGATTCTTTCTCATAATCTTCCTCTTCATCAGTTTCTCCAATTGCCATTGCCATGTTTGTCAGCTTTCCATCAAGGAGATCTTGTGCTCGTTGTTTACAATTCAGAAGCACATGCCCTTGCTTTTTACAATAAAAACATGTACCTTTAGTTTTTCCATGTTTAGGATTCTGGTAAGAAGTGTTGGGCTTTGTCATTGTAGCCATTAATTTCTATGATTCTGACTTTATAGCTTTGTTCTTATTTCCTTCTTCAAGTAAGGTAGAAATAATATTTTCCAGAGATGGATTAAACTTACTTAAAGTGAACGCATACATTTGACATACTATTTGCACGTTGTTGATAGTATTGCTTTAGCATCATTACATTTAATAGCTTCATTTATCCTGCTAGTTGCATTATTAGTGATCAAAACTTGCTGACATGGGCAACTATATCTTCTCCTTCTTCCATTTTTAACCCAAATAATTTTTGCTTCATAGTTATCTCTGTATTGTCAGTTTAGGAACTGAAGAGCATGTTCAATGTATCCCAAATATCTTTAGAATATTTTGTTGATCAATATGATGTAAATATGGATTTGAAAGCCCTAAGCCAATGGTGGCTAATGCCTTTTTATCTTTGATCCTCCATTTGTTGAGCTCGTCACCACCAGTCGATCGAGTAGCGGTGCCGTCAATAAAATCTCCAGAGATCTCTTTCAATTAAAATCAATTGAGTCTGAAGTTGTGAGGTATGAAATTTTGATCCTTCAAAATTTTCAATGTAAGCTGATCTTTCCATACTCCCATTACAATTTTAACAGATTGGGTGGACGTTTATTTTAGCCGAGAATGCATCCTTATAAAGTTTGACACAAAATGTTACTTTTACAGGAATGAATTACATAGAGACTTATGAGAAATGCTTAATAATGTACTCACACAATAAAATATATTGAAATTAATATTTAATTACTTTCTAAAAATAATACAAATATAGAAAAAGTTAAGCTTATACCAGATGTAAAAATGTGAAAATACAAAATTTGACTCATGATAGAATATAATATGCTGATGATGACAAAAATTATGGAGGAAGCTGAGTCATTAGTGGAAAGCGATGAGAAGAGGTTGCGGCTAAAGCATGATATGGGTATGTAGAATATGTCCCCAAACACCTATGTCACACCTTGATTTAGTAGGTGACCTTGCAGATCTTCAATACTGATAGTAGACTAAATATGGGATAATTTGGCTTGCAAAGCCACCCCTCACCAAACTTTAATGATTTCTAAAACATTGATTTTAATAGAGAGCAAATCTGAATGGGATGAGAGATTAGTGCAACAAAAGAGAAATGATCTTACCCAAATTCATTATAAACCTGCAATGATAACTATGAATGAAAACACCAATGGAGATCCCAAAATACAGTCAACCAAAATTTTATATTAATGATATAAATCTAATGCACATGAATGACAACAAGATTGCTCATAGTTTGCAGAAACACATTTTCTAGTCAAGAAAAAAGACGATCTATCAAATGTGAGCTTTAGCACATGGTCTTCATTACCTGGCTCTGAGAATGATGAACAAGACCAGAAAAGATCAGATCAATCACCCACTCTGATGCCAAATGAAGGCAGAGCTTTAAATGTAAACAATTTAATAAATCAAAATTTATATTATTACTTGCAACCAACACATAAATAATACATCCACACTCCTAAATAACAGGGAAGCTATAAACTAATTTCCCTATTTACGTGAGTGGTTCTAACCACCACTATTCATGTAAAACCAAATAACCAAATAAATAACAACTTACGGAAGTTGTTTATTTATTTAATATTCACACTAAAATATTATTCCTAACATAAGTTACAGAACCACCACTATGTGCAGAGTAGCGGTTGTGTAACCGCCCCTCTACATTGACCAATGATTACACAAGTTGCCATGGTGGTTACGTAACCACCAGTTTGCTTTCATCGGCTTTCCTATCACTAATGGAAATAAAAAAATATATTCATGAACAGTCCACAAATTTGAAGCGTTTGAATTACATCTATTTCATGTACGAACCTTCCCATTCTCTAGTGTATGGGAGGACCTAAGAAGTAGTTATAAATACAATAAGAGAAAGTGGATTGGGATCATCAAAGTCAGAATGAAGAGAAGTGAGCAAGAAACCATTGAAGCTAGAATTATTTTGTAGAAACAAGGTGTGAGAACAAAGCAAACAAGTAGAGAAGGGTGGAAGTGACATTATTTGTCTTCCTTAAAATTCTTGTAATATGTATTTATTTGTTTTAATTGGCCAATATAATTAGGGAAAAAAGCAATTTCCCTTCCCGATTGGTTTTCCCTCAAATTGGGGTTTTAGGATAAAATATTGTGTTGTGCGTGCTAAATTGTTATCTTTTCTTTGCTGCAAAAATAGTTCTAAGTTCAGATTTCATTCACTAGCATTAAGAACTGTCATTTTCAAAGAATTGGAAGTAGAAATAGTAATTTTGTGGTCTCATAAATTTCTAAAGCTAGAGGTTTATAGATCATTTTGGTATTAGAGCTGACAATTATATCCAAGGGACTGTGGTATTCATTCTTGTGTGATTTGTATGACAGTGACAAGGTCTAAAGGTGAAGAAGTTTTACCTTGCAATCCAGATATATCTACGAAGAAGTAGAAATAAAGGATTAGAGATCAAATGGAAGAAGAGAACTTGTTTCGTAGAATTGGGATGTTAGAAAGCATGATGGATAGGTTGTTTAAACACCAATGAGAACTCTCAAATCAACAAAAGACAACAATGGTTAAACAAGATTCCATGGACTCAGTGGTTCAAGCTTTGGCTGAAAATTTTGGCATAGGAAAGAGCCATGATGAGGAAGAAGATGTGGAAGAACGTGAAGAAGAAACTCCAGTTGAAAGAGAAAAAGGTAAAATATGATCATGGAATTTTAAAAGTTGAAACTAAGGTTGAGATTAAAATATTTGAAGGACAAGTAGATGAAAAATTGTTAGATAAATGGTTTAAGTAATTGGAGGTTTACTTTAGTGCGCATAATGTCATGAAAGCACAAATTATTACCTTTGCATGTCTCAAAATGGAAATACATGCTTTGGTTTGGTGGGAAACCCATCTAGCCACTTGTGAAAAGAATAAGCATCATATTATAAGTACTTGCGAGGGTTTTAAAGAATTCTAAGGGAAATTTTTTATCCTATTGGCCATAAGTGACCATATGATTAAATGGTGCTATTTTAGACAAAGTAGTGGTAAAAGTGTGTAGGATTACACTACGAAGTTTTGGAGACAATCCATGTTGCTTGATATGGACTTGGAGGATGAAGCTATTCTAACCAAGTATTTGGGAGGACTTCACACCGTTATGTTGTGGACCCTGTTTTCATGTTTGGAAGTGTTCAAGACTATATACTAAAAGTATTTTACACTTTCCACAATATTCTTGCCGGGGAGTTCGGGGTCTAACCATTGAGAACTTTTTTTCCTCGAAAGACGTGACCAATATACCGAGAAACATGCTCTTCTCATATGGGTAGTATTTTGACCCATAATTTTATGGCAGTTTTGGCCCATGGTTTTGGTACCCATGGTATTGTAAATCTACGTAAGTAGTTGCCTATTGATTTAGGGGAGACATAACATTGTTTGTGTGTGTGTGTGTGTGTGAGTGAGAGAGAGAGAGAGAGAGAGAGAGAGAGAGAGAGAGAGAGAGAGAGAGAGAGAGAGAGAGAGAGAGAGAGAGAGAGAGAGAGAGAGAGAGAGAGAGAGAGATTTTGTTGAGTATAGAGAGAGAGAGAGAGAGGAGTATATTATTGAGAGAAAGGTGAGCTTGAGAATAAAATATGAGCTCCAAATGATTCTTAGTGGGCGTAGCCCAAATAGAGCCCGAGAGAAAGAGGTGGTGAAATAAAATATTAAATGATTGTCGTAGCCCAAACTGGGTGAACCATGTTAAATATTGTCTCTATGTTGTGTTCTTTTTATTTTCTGCACTTTTATTTCAGATCTGTGATATTATTTTGCATATTAGTTTCTACTATTGTGATTCTATGTGGGATTGTTCCACATATTTTATCCCTTATTTCCTAACACACTCACCTTTGAAGGAAGGTCATCTCCATGAAGCCTAAGGATCTCAATGAAGTATGTGTTCAATCCTATTACATATATGATGAGAAGAAGCAAGAGCGAGAAGCAAAGTCAAGGACAAAGTAGTCAACAAATCAGCCAAAAAAGAGCATGGACAAACAAGTAACAAAGGTAAATGGAAAGGTAAAAAGACCACTACCACTTTGAATGCTTGTAAAGATCCTAAGAATTTTTGCAATAATTGTGATATCAATGGTCATACTGACACTACATGTTGGAAGTTACATCCGGAATTACATCCAAAGAACTGAACCAAGGATTTTGAGAAATCCATGACAATTGTAAAGACATATGGGGAGGTGTAAACATGAGATGATTCTGATGTAGATGAGAGGCTAGGATGCATGACCACCAACATGGACAACCAAAACAAGAGGAAGAGATGAGTAAGCTATTTCATATCAAAATTCAAATCAAGAGGACTAAGGTAAATGCTTTGGTTGATACTAGTTCTTAATCTAATGTGATTTCTAATGTGGTTGTAATGAAGCTTGGTCTTGAAACTTATGAGGATCCACATCCTTATCCTTTGGGATGGGTGAACAAGGGTGTAGATATTCAGGTAACAAGAAGATGTAGGTTCAAGTTTGGGATAAATTCTTAGTATATAGGTGTATTGAAAGTTGATGTAATTCCACTTGATGCATTTGTTTTTGTTTTGAGAGTCCTTGTATATCCAGGGATGCCATATTCATGAGAAGGGAGAACCGATATAGATGGGTCAAGGATGGAGTCAATTACAACATCTGGGCACACCAAAGCATAAGTCAAAACTTGCTATGGTAAGTGTTAACCAAGGAAAAAAATTAATTCAAGCAAATCATAATTAGTTTTGTTTACTTTTATTAAAAGATAAGAAAGATGGGGTAGAAATTTCAGATAGTTATAATAAAGGGATGAAGGATTTGGATAACACAATTCAGTATTTTCAGGAAGTATTCTAGACTCCCATGAGTTACCACCAAAGCGAGAGGTACAACATGAGATTCAAATGTTGCTTAATCCCCTCTACCAAATATCGGGTTGTATCGTAAATCGTTATTGGAGAGTACAAAGGTAAAGAAACAACTCCAAGAGCTATTAGACCAAGTGGTAATACATCTAAGCACCTCGTTATGCGGTAATCCTATTGTGATGGTGTCAAAGAAGGATGGTTCTTGGAGGATGTGCATCAAATACCATGCTTTGAACAAGATTACCATAAAGAATAAATATCCACTCCCACACATAGATGACCTCTTGGACCATCTTCAACATGCAAATTTCTTCACGAAGTTGGATCACAAGTCTAGTTATCACCAAGTCAGGATAAAGGAGGAGGATATATGGAAGATCGCCTTCAAAACAAAATAGTGTTTGTATGAGTAGTTAGTACTTCCTTTTGGTTTATATAATACACTTGCTAAATTTATGAAATTAATGAATGATGTATTGTGGGAATTCATAGAATCACGTGTCATTGTATACTTGGATGATATTCTAGTTTTTAGTGCCACATGGGAGGAACATCTAACACATTTACAACAAGTCTTACAAGTTCTCAAGGAGAAACAATTATTATGTAACATGAAGAAGTGTGAATTTTCCAAATAATTGCTTATCTCTCTTGGGGACGTGGTTAGAGGAGGAGAGCTATGAGTGGATCCAAAGAAGGTGGAAGCCATCACCAATTGGCCAACACCAACAAGAGCCACAGAGACTAGGAGTTTTGTGGGAGTAATACAGTACATGAGGAAGTTCATCTAGGATTCTCTACTATTGTAGCACCTCTACACACAACAACCATAAAGAGTAAGGGTTTTGACTAGGGTAAGGAACAAGATAAGGCTTTTGAGTTATTAAAATACAAAATTAGTCATGCTCCAGTACTTTCTCTTCCTAATTTGTAACAACCCTTTGAAGTAGAGACAGATGCTAGTGATTACGCTATGGGAGCAGTGTTGTTACAGGGAGGTAAGCTAGTATGTTATCATTCTGAAACTTTCACTTCAACAGTTAGAGGATATTCAAGTATATGATAAAGAGATGTATGCACTAGTTTAGACAATAAAGAAACAAAAACATTAGTTGTTGGGTAAAGAAACTATTGTGCACACTGACCACAAACCTCTCTAGTATTTGCAAGCACAATCTAAATTACGAAAGGCAAGGCACTACAAATGGATGAAATTCCTTCAATAGTTCCATTTGGTGATCAATTATATGAAAATAAGCATGAATTTGGTGGCATACATGTTTTCTAGGCCACCCACACATGAGAAAATCTCCGGTTGGCCACTATCTCTCATATTGAACCCTTCACCAAGGAAGCTTACAAAGAGGCATATGCTCAAGAAAAAGATGTTGGGGTGACTTATCGGTAGTTGCAGTCCAAAGGGGATGAAAGATGGGTATTGAAGATTGTTATCTCAAAGATGGGATACTATACCGATGGGGAAAGCTATATGTCGGAAGGAGAAAGACTTTCATTGATGAGGGAAACACATACATCAAAAGTAACATGACATTTTGGTGTTGGAAATACCATGGCTCACCTACAAGGGTATGTATATTGGCCCAATATGCAAGAAAAAGTATCTAAATTCATAAGAGGATGTAAACTTTGTTGTACAAGCAAGCCTAAAATCAGGAAGGAAGGTTTATATATGCCATTAACGACCCTACTTGTCAAGTGGTAGGATATCTCTATGGATTTTGTAGGAGGACTACCTATATCTAAACATGGCCATGATTATCTATATGTTGTTGTAGATGGATTATGTAAAATTTATGTTCTTATGGCATGTAAAAAGAAAATAAAAGCAAGTGAGGAAACTAAACTTTTCTTTAGTAATGTATGGGTGCATTTTGGTTTGCCAAAGTCTATTGTTTCTGACAGAGATTCCAGGTTCTTCGGGAAGTTTTAGAATAAATTGTGGGACAAGATGGACATCAAGTTACAGAGAAGCACAATCTCCCATCCCTAGACGGATGAGCAGATGGAGGTGGTGAACATGACTTTTATACAACCTGATTAGAGGATACAATAGAAAATATCCACAGACTTGGGACAAGTCCTTAGCCTATATTTAGCATTCCTACAATAGGGAAGTACACACATCCACTATGTAGTCACCATTTGAAGCATGCTTGGGGTATCTACCTACCAATCCACTAGACATTGCAGTTGGACAACAAGAAGAAGGAGAGATACATGATTCAGAAGTGACTAGAGTAGCAAAGTTCGTTGAGAGGATCCTGGAAAATCCATCTCAAGGTGAAAGAACAATTAGAGAAGTCTCAAGACAAGTATAAGGCTAGACACGATCAACATCATAAAGAGCACAAAATTCATGTTGGAGACAAGGTTTGGATTTAATTGAGTAAGGAGAGACTACAAGGTCAAGCAAGGAAACTCAAGCCACTACGGTATGGACCCTTCACCATATTGGAGCAGGTTGGAGAGAATGATTTTAGACTTGATTTTCCATACTTCATGTGGATGTACTTAGTAGTAAATTGTGAGAACTTGCACCTATGTGAGCCATCCATACTTGATGAGGAAGAAGAATGTCAGTTTCTACCTTCCATAAAAGATTGTGTCTTGGATTCACGAGGTGAGCTAGAGGAAGATGTAGTTCAAAGCAACAGAAGATTAGAAAGATAAGGAGAGGTCCACAAGAGTTTTGGTAGGTTGGACTCAAGGGGAAGACACCAAGGCAGGCCCAATGGTACTCAAAGGAGAAAGTGAGGGAATTATTTCCTCATCTACTCCCCATTAAGCTTTATGGGACCAAAAGCCTCATGAGTAGGGGAGATGTGATCCATGGGGATCTAAAGAAACACCAATTCATCGAGAGCAACTAGAACCAAAAGAAAAGTAAATCGTAAAGAAGAGTTATGCTCATGTTAAGTTACTGGAACCACCACTTTGTGTAGAGTAGCACTTGCATAACTACCCTCTACACAGATGGACAATTACGTAACTACCATGGCGGTTTGCATAACTAACGATCTATGTTCACCAAAGTGGTCTTATCACTAATGGAAACAAAAAAAATCCATGAACAGTTGTGGATTTTGAAGCACCCGAACGTGTGTCTCTTTGATGTAAGACTCTTCCCATTCTCTAGTGCACAAGAGGACATGAGAAAAAACTATAAATACAAGAAGAACAAGTGGACTAGGATCATCAAAGTTAGAATGAAAAGAAGTGAGCAAGAAACCATTGAATTTGGATTTTTTTGTAGAAGTAAGGTGTGAGAACATAGCAAACAAGTAGAGAAGGGTGGAAGTGACATTGTTTGCCTTCCTTCAACTTCTTGTAATATGTGTTTATTTGTTTCAATTGGCTAATATAATTGGGAGGAAAAAACTTCCCTTCCCGACTAGTTTTCCCTCAAATTGGGGGTTTACAGGATAAAATATTGTGTTGTGTATGCTAAATTGTTATCTTTTCTTTCGCTAAATAGTTCTCAGTTCATATTTCATTCAATAACATTAAGAACTATCATTTTTAAACAATTAGAAGTAGAAACATTAATTTTTTGGTCTCGTAAACTTCTAAAGCTAGAGGTTTAGAGATCATTAACGCTAAACTTCATATTCAAGCATCCTATTCACGCTGCTAAGGGAAAGTGTATTAGGAGAGCGATCTATTTTTACCTCCAATCATTAATGCTTCCCATGGATAAGTGCCACTATAGATGATCACAAACCTGATTTGTAATTTGCCTTAGGTAATGTAAAGGTGTAGGAATATCATTATCATGCATGTTGGGCCATGAATTGACTAAGTCCCAAGGAATAATTCAGCGCACATGGGAGGCAATAAAGAAGGAAGGTGCTTAGGAAAAAGTGCACAAGGGAAAGGCGTGCGGGAGAAGAGGTTGGTGCGCGGGAGCAAGAAGGTTTGGGGACTTAGCCATATTTTGAAGAAGTTGTCATAGGAGAAACATGTGAAAATCCCAGTAGGTGTGACAAATGGATAAGGTGCCACTGGAGCCTTGGAGGTCAAGAAAATAATATTCCACATAAGGAATATTCCCAGGATGATCATTATAGGTAGTGGAGGCATTTGTAAGTTGGCATAGGCATTTGACCATGGAGGACCACACTTCCACTTGGCATGCAATATGTTCATGAAGGAAACCAAGGTGGTGCATCCAGATCCTATTTAAAGGAGTGCTTGGGTTTGAAATAGGGGAGGAGAGTAATAACAAAGTCACCGTTAGAATGCTAGTAGGGTTAGAGAGGGTATTAAGTAGTAACAAAGCACTATAGAAATGATTACGCAAGCATGGTTTTAAGCATAATAGGCATGAATTTGGGTATGAACAAGGGTTGTAATGGGTAGGATAGCTAAGAACTCTCTCTCTGCAGATTATTTTTGTAGGGTTTAAGATAATATTCCTTGATGTATTCGGTCTATATGACCCTTATGATGTAATGAGGCCACTGTAAATGTTTATAAATCAATATATGTGTGTGATTTTGGTTATTCATGTTCTTAAGTGTAAACCCTTGTGTTCTTCATATTATTTTGAGTCGATCTAGTTTCATTATGCTTATTTACAATGTTCATTCCCATTTATGATGCATATGTGCATGGATCTATTGTCTGTATCTTCTATTTTTGAGTGAATGTCTATATTTCCATTCTTATAACTCATTCTCTATCAATGGTAGATCATTCTCGCAAAGCTCACATAAAGGAGGGGATCAATGCCCCATGCGCCCAGTGAGCACTCAATGCACACTGGGTGATAGACCGACGCACTTAGGGTAGAAAGGAGGTATATGAAGAAATGACTACATTTTGGTTCCGTTGTCGGGACCTTTTTTGAAGCTGTAGTGAGAATTAAAGATGGAGTGCTTGACCTTAGATAATGTTGAAGTGTGGCTTAAAAGCACATAGGATGACTTTACTAAGAGATTTAACACTGAACCTGAGTTCAATGCATGTAAATGGGTAGAGGACCACCTGTATCATGAGTTGTATGAAACATTCTTTTGTTATTTCCCAGTGGAGTTGTATGAATGGATTTCAACATATGCATCTAGGTCAAGTTGGTACTATAAACCTCATGTATGGACCCAAGATGAGTATCGAGAGTTGCATGATGCCGATATGACCTAGACCCATGTTGTTGATCACTGGTGGAGTAGAGTGCTTTGACTAGTTATACCTTAGAATATGTTATTTCTACGTATTCTTGCTCGAAGATTGTTGAGTTTGAGTTCTTGAGGAGCCTATAGGATAATTCTTTCATGTTATTTGATTAACTATCAAGATCCTAATTATTACTTTGAGTTTGGAAGCATTTCCCATGGTTGGCTAAACTCTTGTTAGGCGCGCGACGTGGAATCTAGTGTGGTGAAAGATGGTAGATCCTATGATGGAGAAGAAGAGAGAAGAGAGGTGATTCAAGTATGATGAAGTGAAAGAGAGGGAGTTGAGGAGACACCACAAGGTTCCAGGAGTGATGGAAATACAGAGGCATATGTTGTGGGAAGGATTTGAGGTTTACACGCAAGTGTGGGACCGAGTAGTCTTTGCTACCCCATCTTGGCAAGCTTAGGAGAATTACCCCCTCAACTTTTGGTTAGAGTTCATTGCGTGAAGAAAGGAGAGTTGTAGGCACACCTCTTGGCCCACCTGGTGACTAGACCCTGACACTTAGCCTTCTAGTTTTTGAGGAAAACTTTTTTATTCGGTTGTTAGTGGTGTTGATATTGGCGGTCAAGTGACACCTAGGAGGTATAATTTTTCATTTGGTACATCTATGGTTGTATATTCATTTCTTGTATTCAAGGTATCCTGTCTGGTATGACATTTGGGCAAGGTGTGGGTTCACAAGGTTTGGGTATCGCATCTGGAAGTGGTGTGGGAAACACATCTGGGAGTGGGTCAACTTTGCAGACTGTCGATGCGTAGTTTAGCATAGCGGTGGGTTCGCAAGGAGAAATTGTGTTAGGCCCCTTACCTATGACAAGAGGAGGATTTGGTGGATCTGGAGGAGTTGGCACTAGTGGATCTAGTGGTGGTGGAAATATTGGAGGAGGCCAAGGTTCTGGATTTGGTGGGCAAGGGCCTCAACAACCTCAACAGGTATTTTTTGAGATGTCTTTGCATTTTCCTGATTATAAAGGTGTGGAAGATGTCTCTGCTAAACATGTGCATAAATGCGAAGTTGCTATTGCATGTGAAGGGTATCACTACATCAGAAAGGAAGGCGAGTTATTTTGTAACTACGTTGCAAGGGCGCGCACATAGTTGGTATATGAAGTATGATCCACACCAGACAATGGTGGATTACATTACACTATATAATGCATTTTTAGCATAGTTTCACATCCTTGAGTTTAAATAGAAGAGCATCAGCATGTTGAAGGAAATCTAACAAGGGATGGCAGAAAGTGTGCGGTAGTATGATGCGTGCTTTAAGACTCTTCTGTCAAAATTATCTTATGATATTCACCCATCTCAAAGCATGCTCAGTGGTTTTTCAGAGGGCTGATCACTCCATTCAGGAGGGAACTTTCACATAAGACCTTCATAGATCCACATGAGGCCTTGGAGGCTGCCTTGCGCACTAAGGCCGTGGGAAGTGTTGACACTAGATTTAGTCCATTCCTTGAAGCCCAAATTGCTTCCATAACAAACTAGTTGGAGAAAATGTCTACAAACTTGGCTCATGAGACTCGCAATGGGCTATGGTGCATGGAATACGAAGTAGAGGGGAATATAAGGATAGTTTCGTGAAGATCAGTGTGCATCGTGTCAGTGGAATGTGAGATTTTCCATAAAGATCATGATGCAAGTAGATGCTTATTGCTATAGTGCGCGATTTGTAAGAATGTGTCCCGTTATTGCAAAATTTGCACCTCTACTACTCATGACACCAAGGATTATAGATTGATTGACCCAATACATGATGCCATTGATATTGGTGTGTTCCTGATCAACATTTCTAGTAGTTCCAAGGATGAGGGTCGTCATTATGAAGGGCACGTGGATGGAGGAGGTTGTGGAAGAGGTTTTGGGGTGGATTTTGAGGCCGTGGAAATCGTGGAAGAGGAAGAAGTGAATTTCCTCATGGAATATGTTATAAATGTGGATCTACAAAACATTACAAGTGTGAGTCTCCTAATTTTTTACAATGTTTCTTGGTGTGGGAAAAATCACAAGTATGAGGAATGCCTAGAATTGTTTGAACACATGAGCTAGAAGTAGTGGAAGGATAAAGGTGCTAAGATGGTAAACATGAAGAGAGATGATCTGCAGTGGATGCCAAAGGTGGCACATGGGTGAGAGTTAGAAATTTTACTGGTGACAAGACTAGCTAAGGCTACGTGTGCAAGGAGGTACCAAAGTAGAGACCGCTAGTTATAAGAGAAGAAGTGGTGCATGGGAAGTATCTGGACCCTACGCATCAGAAGGAAGTTTATTAGGAAACCATGGATGTTATTCAAAGCCTACAAGGAGAGATCTAATGCCTGAAGGAGAAGTCACGATAGTTAGAGTAGAAGAAGAGTCATTGAGGCTCTATAGAAGGATCTGGATGAAGTCAAGGAGGTATGCAAGATGTTGAGACAAGAGAATATCATCCCTCTGTTAGGAGAGTGGATGAGAGGAAAATTACCAAGCGTTGAAGGAGAGTGCAAGAGGCAAGTTTTGCATGCTAATCTGCCTCCTCACAGTCTTGACTATGATAAGGAGATTACCTTGAATGCAATTGTTGATGGATGGCCCCTGAGAAATATTTTGATTGACACAAGCGTGGAAGTTAATGTTATCACCTTGGATGCATGGAATCAAATGGGAAGACCTCCATTACAACCGTCTTCAAATGTGATGTTTATGGTGATAAGACAAAGGCAAGGTGCCCATTAGTGTTTTAAAGGATGTCGTTATACCTATCTAAGGGGAAAAATTCACTAGAGACTTTGAGGTCTTGGGACTTACCGAGGTAGATAAATTTCTAGCGTTACTTGGGTGCCCTTGGTGTTACAAGAACAACATTGAATTATAGTTCACTAAAGGGTATATCAACTTTGAGAACAAGGAGGAACGTGTCATCATTCCTCTAATAGATGGGAATTCAACACCCTATACTAAGTCTCCTGGGAGAAGAGGATCTGGACCGAATCTCTGTGTGCACTATCAAATATCTTGAGGTTGTGCATCCAACAAAAGAAGGCATTATTCAGTGGGAAGACACTCAATCTATAAGTGATTCAACTAGTGTGACATGTGATAATTGGGCACACGTGACATATGAGTTAGTTGGAAGGTATTTAAAAGCCTCTGTGATGAGAGTAATGAAGGTGCTTGGGAGGAAAATAGTTTCCAAGTTACACTAGGGGAGGCAACCCTGATGTTTTCCTACGAGAAATGGAGACCCAATGGAGATGTGAGATCGAAAGGAGAAGTATGCTTAGCTATACTTTTCTTGGGACCATAGCATGTTGGTGGGTGACCCATCGAGATAACCTTCTAGAATGGTGTGAGGTGAGAATCACGTTCTCTATTAGGTTTCTCTAAAGCAATGCACCTACTGCTATACAAGACTATCATGGGAAGGAACTTGCCTCGTTTCACGTCTAAACATGTGAGAAGGCTTGGATGGAAGGTGCGGAAGCCTTGCCTCCATATTTATGGGTGCATAAACTTTACTCCACCTTATAAGGCTACACGCACGCATGGTACATTCATTCAGAGTTGTCTTTGTCGACTAGAAAGCGGCAGGAGTTGAAGATGATCTCATTCAAGATTTGAGTATTAGAGAACTAATCCATTGGTGGATAAGGTGCTGCAAGTTGTTAAATGCCTAACTATGGGAGATAGTACCATGACGGAGGATATAATATTGGATTTGTTGGGAGAACCTAACTTGGAAGCGCGCTTCGATGAGGAAGAATAAGAGGAAGTACAACTTGAGCGTGCTTGCATGGAAAAAGAGAAAGGAAAGTTAGTCTACGTGATAGATGGTGAAGAGGTGGAAAAATTGGATGTTAACCATATTTTCGATATGCACGAGGTTATGGATAGTGCTTATGAGCAATAAAACACCTTTCATGAACCCTTGAAAACCAAGAAGGTTAACATTGGCTTGGAAGTAAAACCTAAGGAAGCTACTATTGGAGATAACTCGACAGAAAGGGAGGTTTCAAATATTATTGATCTATTTTGTGAATTCTAGGATTTATTCCCACATGGGTACTATGAGGTTAAAAGAGTTCACCACTCCTTGGGAGAAATGAAGATCAAGCTAAAGAAACAAGCGTGCCAAATTTGGAAGAGACTTTATCAAATTAATCGAATATGTGATTCAAGGTCAAGGAGGAGATTGACAAGATGACCACACCGGACATCATTGAGGTCTGTTAAGGAATCAAAGTGGATAATGAAAGAGTTGATGGATCGTATCGGAAGCTGTGCACCATAATGAATTTGCACTCGAGTTGAATCAAAATAGCTCCAACGTAATCACAAGGAAGAAACGATCAATAACTGATTAAACTTGCATAACAGAACAAAGCTTGTTCGTAAGACAAAGACAGTGTAGTGTCTTGGCATGCTCATAAATGAATAGTAAAATGGTACATATAGGGTGCTGAGTAACCCTAGTGCATGACACACATGTAAACCCTAAACCTAACCCATGTGAGATGACCCTCCAATATGGGAGGAGGACACATAGGATAACTCACACTAACACCCCCCCTTCATCGAAGCTGGGGTAGCGGCTATGAGATAGACGGAAAAGGAAGACACCCCTAAACAACTAAGAAAGATGTGTCAATGGGGCCCGACAACTAAAGGCCTGATAAGGTGCCCATATACAAACACAATCTTCCTAGAAGAAGAAAAATAAGGACTACATAGCCGAAGAAGATGAGTAGCTGCAGAAGATCTCACCCCAAGAAGAGACCGTAAGTGAAGAAACTTCATCTTAGTGAAGGGCTTGGTAAATAAATTTGCAATCTGATCAACTGTCTAAATGTACTGAATGTCGATGACACCATCATGAATAAGCTCCCATATGAAGTGCATATGGATCTCAATGTGATTTGTCTGCTGATGCTGAACTAGATTTCTACAAATAGAGATAGTGCTCGTGTTATCACAATAGATAATGGTAGGCTACCGAAAGTGGGTGCCAAACTCGCCGAATACCCTATAGCCAAAATAGCTTCGTGGCAGCGGCGTTAATCGCTGCTCCTCTGTATTCTGCCTCTGTAGATGATATCATAATTACATTCTACTTCTTGCTAGACCAACTAATAGGACCCGAACCAAGAGAGAAATTGTAGCTAGAAGTAGATTTCTGATGATCTAAGTCACCGGCCCAATCAAAATT
This sequence comes from Taxus wallichiana var. yunnanensis, assembly GCA_018340775.1. Lineage (NCBI taxonomy): Eukaryota > Viridiplantae > Streptophyta > Pinopsida > Cupressales > Taxaceae > Taxus > Taxus wallichiana. The sequence goes on from CM031234.1 coordinate 49,991,456, forward strand.
TGTGAACCCAATTAAGTCGATATCTACCCCTCCATGATAGTGAATGCCATCAGTATAAGTGCCACGAACATAATGAAGGATCCGTTTAGCTACTTTCCAATGTAGCTCATGTGGCTCCTGCATGAATCTGGACACGATCTCAATAACATATGATAAATTTGGTCGAGTACGAGTCAAATAAATCAAGCTCCCCACCAACTGTCGATAAATAGTACCATCAACCAAGGGAGTAGAGAAATCGGAAACCAACTTAACCCCGAAGAGAAAGGGAGTAAGAGAAAACTTGCAATCGGACATCTAAAAATGAGCTAGCAAATCAAGAGCATACTTAGGTTGTGAAATCAAGATTCCCGAGTCAGATTATGAAATTTGGATCCTAAGGAAATAATGAAGTAGACCTAAGTCAGTCATGGAAAACTTGTTGGCCAAGGCGATCTTCACAGAATCAATAATAGAGGAAGAGATACCTGTGATCAACAAGTCATCAACATAGAGAACAAGAATGAGTATGGAGTCATCTTGCCATATAATATAAACATTCGGATCAGAGTGACACCTAGTAAACCCTGATGTAAGTAAAAAGGAGTCCATCTTGGCATACAAAGCCCGAGGGGCTTGTTTAAGGCCATAAAGAGACTTATTTAACTTACAAATGAGGGAGGGATCTTGGACATAACCCGGAGGTTATTCCATATAGATCTCTTCCTCTAGGTCACCATGAAGGAAGGCAATCTTAACATCCATTTGATGGACTTTCCATCTATTCGCTGTGGCAATGGCTACGGTCAGTCAAATAGAAGTCATCTTCACAATTAGAGAAAAGGTTTTTGTATAATCAACCCAAGCTATCTCGGGAGAAACCCTTTACTACTAATTGCGTTTTAAAATTTTTGACGTCTCCATCTACTCCATACTTTGTTGAACACCCACTTACACCGAATGATTTATATTCCTTTTGGAAGAGTGGTGAGATCCCAAGTATCATTCTTCAAGAGAGGAATACTCCTCGTCTATGGCGAATCCCACTCAGAATACCAAAAGCCTCTCGGAAAGATTGTGGATCTCAAGCAAGAGGTGAAGAAAGAGTGGGGTCCAACAAAATCTGAGCGAGTACGTCTCATATCCGAAGTATCTCCAACTAAATCTCCAAAGACTTTGTAAAGTTTTCCCGCCCAAAGAGGACCGGGAGGATCGACTCGAGTTGGAAGATTCTTCACTTGAGTGAGAAGGGAAATAGTCCTCATCATCACTACTATCAAAATCGAAGACTCTGAGGTCCGATGGCCTGGGAGGATCGTGAAGAGGAGCACACTCAACAATATCATCATCCGATGAGTCGAATCCAAATCAACGAGATGAAGAACCTCAATAGGTGGAGAAGTAGAATTAAAATACGACTCATCAAACTTAACAATTCTCTCAATATACAGCTCATGAGAATTAGGATTCATCAAACGATATCCCTTAACGCCATCAAGATACCCTATAAAGATACACGATTTGGATTGTGGTTCTAAGGCCTTGCGTTTCTTCTTGGGAATTTGAGCCATAGCCTTGGATCTCGAAGACTCAAACGTGCTCAACATCAGGTTTGCGCCCAAACCAAAGCTTCAAAGGGTGTCATCCCTCTTACTACCTTGTGTGGAACACAATTTTGAATGTAATTTGCACAATTCACTACTTCGGCCCAAAACTATGGAGGAAGAGACTTCGAGTGAATCATACAAAAGGCCATCTCCTCCGAGTATGGTTATTTCTTTCTATCTCCATTCTGCGAAGGGCTATAAGCAATTGTATGCTGCAAAGAGATCACTTCAAGTACAAAAATCCATGAAAAGCTGTTGTTTACATATTCACCTCCATTGTCGGTTCAAAGAACCTTGATAGACCGTTCCACCTATTTCTCAGCAAGAGCCTTAAAGTCCTGAAAATGTTCAAAGACTTTAGACTTAAGCTTAAGAAAATATACCCAAGTATATCGTGAAAATTCATCAATGAAGGTTAGCACATAAAGAGCTCTAGTAAACGAAGGAGAAGGAAATGGACCAAAAATATCACTGTGAACAAGATCTAAAGGACGAGTAGCTCTCCAGGCTTTTCCTTTGTCAAATTTCTTTTCAGGATGCTTTCCAAGGGTACAACCCTCACAAAGACCCTTAGAAAACTTGACGCAGGGGCAACCCATTGACCATTTTGTTTTGGCTCAATTGTTCAAGGTAGCGATAATTTAGATGTCCAAAACGCTCATGCCATAGCTTACTAACCTCATTTGCATGAGTGAGCAAGGCAGTGGGCGTAGAATCAAAAGTAAAGTGGGAGAAGGTGTACAATCGTGAATGGTGATCTACCTTTCCCTCAGCCACTATAGTGTCATCGTTAAGCTCACAAATAATCACCGAGTTAGGACCAAATTCCACTCACATTCCTTCACCAAGGTGAGTGATTTGGTAAACTGATAGGAGATTAGTAGAGAGATCAAGAACACTCAACACTTGGTTAAATGTTCCCCATCCATCTCTCTACCGAACCACTACAAGAAAACCGACATCTGTCCGTCATTACCCACCGTGATTTGGGACATTCCATAAGGTTCGATGTTGGAAAACTCAACATGCAAAGAACCCATGTGGTGCAAGGCACCAGAATCTATAATCTATGTCGATGAAGGTGAAACTCTGGCTACAAGGGCCTTTCCTTTCTTCTTATCATTTTTAGCACCTTTTGTAGCAGAAGACTCAGCCTTTGGAGCACTTTGTTTTATGGATTCAGAATACTTATTTTATTCTTCTCAAGTAAATCGAGATAAGTGATAAATCTGTTTCCAAAAATAGTGTTACTCGTCGTGACCTGAATTCTTGCAATAGAACACAAAACTTGCTTTTCTCGTGCCTTAGGCTCTGAAGTCGAAGTGTTTGTATCATTTTAGGTTTGTTCTTGGTTTCTTTCTTAGGTTGATCCTTTGTTTCTTTCTTCTTTTCAGTCTTCTTTCCCTCATAGCACTTGCTACAAGGGCATGTGACTTAGACTTGAGAGACCCCATTTGAATGAGTTTTTCCTGTTCTCGAATGAGTTGGGATGAAAAACAGTCAAAGGAGGGCATTGTCCAAGTATCGCCCAAAGTAGCTTTTGTAGCGTAGAAAGTTGACACGAAGACAGAATATTCGGGACCTAGCTTAGAGAGAATCGAAAAGATCAGTTGAGAATCTTTCTTCTCTACTTGACATCCTTTTAACAACAATCTAATGTGGACAAATTTTGAGAAGAAAGCTTGTAGGTTTTCAAAGTCACTAGGATTTAACCCTAGTAGTTCATTTTCCAACTCATGCACTCTCATGTCATCTAGTTGTCCAAACATCACATCCAACATTTTCCACGTAGATTTAGGTGTTTCAGACGCCTCAATGTGGAAGAGCAAGTCAGGAGAAACAAACATGCAAAGAAGACCTAAAGCTTCATCACTACGGTTTAACCACTTAGATTTTTCAGGGTCGTTTTCGGTTTAGTCTCAGTTCCCATGGTGATGTGGAATAACCCTTTACCCCTTAGTTTCATTATTATTTTTGATCTCCATTCGAAAAAGTTGAACGGCGTAAGCAAAGGAATTGAAAGTGCATCCATAGTGAAGAGAGAGAGAAAGAAATGTAGAAAAGAAACACAACCACCCATGACAATATAACAACCTCCCTGCTTTCGGCACTTTATAGTTTAGTGTGTTGATTACAAACGGGTCCGTGCGTGTGGTGGGAAACACTTGGTAACTTGACTTGCAATCGGCGTAATAACGCGCAAGAGAGGAGACCACAATAGTGTTTCGTGGAGTGCAGCAAAATATGATACTGTAAACAAGCACAAAGTAAAAGACAAGGAAGGAGGTGAAAGCAAATCCTAGTTGTGAGAAAAAGTGTCTCACGTCGCAAAGAGTACCCCTCTTACTGTAGACTGTGGTGGGCATGCTCACTAGTCACAAGTAATAATAATGGTAAAAATTACAATGTTTTAAAATGAACTCGAAGGAGTTCGAGGTCTTGTAACGCCGTAAAACACTCGAGAGGGAGAAAAAGTCAAAGTGTCACTATACACTTGAGCACATGATTAGTAAAAAAATCGACACTAATGCTCGAAAAAATTATCATTTAGAAACGCCCAGTTTAGCTAAATTGAGAGCTTTTGGAGTTGAAAAAAAATGATAAAAACATTAATTGAGATGTCGAGAATTAAAATTTTACTTATCGTGAATTAGATTGAACTTGAAATTAATAAATGCTAGATTTAGTTAAATTAAATCTAATTAATTTCAACTAATTTAGATCTAAAAAAACCTAATTAAAATTAAAAAAACTATCCCTTAAAAGAAACACAATAATTTAAATTATGAATAAGGAAAGAGAATTTCTAAAAAAACTTATTTAAAAAATTCTCAAAAAAACTTAGGCTTTTTGTTTTGAAAAGTATTTTAAAAGGCTTACCAAAAAAGTGCCCACTTTTTAAAAGGATTGTTTGTTTTTTTAAAATTTAAAAACGTGGTGAAAGATTTAAAAAGTTTGTTTTAAATAGAAAGTATTAAAAAAATACTTACCAAAATAAAAAACAAACTTACCAAAAAACAATCCGCTTTGAGGTGAGGTCGCGGGGATCCCGGAGAGATCTGAGGAGGAGGGGGCTCGGGGCTCAAGCCTTAGCAGGACACGGGGAGGGCACAACAAGGTAGGGAGGAGCGGTCGCAAAGAAGTGGCAGAGACAACGCGCACAGCGTAAGGCGGCAGATCGCACATGGCGGGCGGGGTAGATTGCACACGACGGGGGTCAGGGCGGGGCGGACTACACACGAGGTCAAAGAGGGTAGAGAGGGCCAAGGGATGAGGTAGCAGGTCATGCGGGAGCAATAAAAACACATGCACTACCATAAACGCACCACCACAGAAAGCGGCGGGTCCACGGGAGCAAGCAGGTGCACGGAGACCAGATCGCAAAAAGACAACACACCGACAGGGACCTTGGCCACACCAAAAGAAACCTTGGCCACACCAAAAAAAAACACAGATCAAACAAATGAGAGTAAAAAAAACACGTATTCGCATAAGAAAAAATGCAAAAAAACACGAGAGAAACCAAAAAACAGAGATAAAAATTCAGTTTTAATAATTTTTTTAAAAAACTAGAAAATACTCTATTTTGGATTTAGCTGCAGCCAGCTAAAAATGGCGGCAAAACCCCTGATTGCTCAAGGTATGATGAAAACCTGCACATGCACGAAGAACAACCCAAAAAAGCAGCTTTCCCAAGAACGACTGTTAAAAAACGTTAGCAAGGAAAAAACTAGAATAATGATAAAAAAATACTTGCACGAGGAACGAAAAAACAAGAGTAATCACAACTCAAAAAATGAGTACACGTTTACCCGATCTCATTCTGATACCATGAAAGAGTTGATGGATCATATCAGAAACTATGCACCACAATGAAGTTGCACTCAAGTTGAATCGAAATAGCTCCAACGTAATCACAAGGAAGAAATGATCAATAACTGAATAAACTTGCATAACAAAACAAAGCTTGTTTATAAGAAAAAGACAGTGGAGTGTCTTGGCATGCTCATAAATGAATAGTAAAAGGGTACATATAGGGTGTTGAGTAACCCTAGTGCATGACGCACATGTAAACCCTAAATCTAACCCTAAACCTAACCCATGTGAGATGACCCTCTAATATGGGAGGAGAACACACAGATAACCCACACTAATGAGATAAGTCTAATGGTCATCAACATTAAGAAGGATGGGAGGATAAGGATTTGTGTTGATTATAAATATTTGAATGCGGTGTGTATCATTGATCCTTTTCCAACCCCCTTCACTGAGGAGATCCTGGAAGGAGTAGCCGGGCGCAAGATCTATTCTTTCACAGATGGATTCTTAGGATATCATCAGGTTATAATTGTAAAGGAGGACCAAGAAAAGATAACATTTTCCAATGAATGGGGAATTTTTACCTATATGGTCATGCCTTTTGCACTGAAGAACATACATGCTATGTTTTCGTGCATTGTGGTTCCGGCGTTTCAAGACTTCATCCATAAGTTTCTTCAATTCTACCTAGATGATTAGATGGTTTATGGACTAGTGAAGGACCATTGTGACAATCTGAGACTGATTTTTGAGAGATGCCGGTAGTTGAGTATATCTCTCAACATTAAGAAATTTGTTTTCGCTACTCCATTTGACACCCTGTTGGGACATATCATATATAAAGAAGGCTTGCTAGTGGATCTTGCCAAAGTTGTCGTTATTGTGGGTTTGGGGGATCCTACTAGCCAGATAGATACGATGCATGGATTCCTTGGGCATATGGGGTATTACCAAAAATTTATTAAGGGGTATGCCAAGATCACCGCACCATTGGAGGAGTTGCTAAAACAAAAAGTACATTTCATTAGGGAGAGGCACAGCAGATGGTGTTTGACACATTGAAGAATAGGCTTATCACTGCGCCCATATTACACTTTCCTTCTTGGGATAAGCCATTCCATGTACATGTTGATGCTTCAGGATGGAAATTGGAGCAATTTTGGCATAGCGGTGAGGGACTGTTGACCACCCTATGTGTTTTATAAGGAGGAAGTTGAACCCAACATAACATAATTATAGTACCATGGAGCGTGAGGCATTGTCGATGATTTATGCGCTACACAAATTCAGCAAGATTTGCTTGAAACACCCTTTATATTCTACACGGACCACATGACATTAAAGTACTTGATGAACAAGCTCGTCTTGTAAGGGTGCATATACGCAGGTGGGTCATATTGTTTCAAGAGTTTGAGTTTATAGTTGTTGTAAAACCGAGTAAGAGTAATTTGGGGCCTGACCATTTATCAAGGATTGACTCAGGAGAGAGGACACGCAGAGCATTAAGGATATAATGCCAGATGCACAACTATATAGATTGTGGTGTGCACCCTTTGACTTGGAAGATATTATTATGTTTCTCAAAATGGGTGTGGTGCCGAGGGAATGAAGACTTTGGAAAGGAAGCAGTTAGCCATACGTGCCGCACCCTACATGTTAATTAGTGGAGACTTATACAAGCTAGGCCGTGATGAGGTTTTTTGCGCTAGTGTGTTCTTGAGCATGAGTGCACTGAATTATGGAAGATGCACATGGTGGAATTATAGGAGGACACTATGCAGGGAATGTGACTACGCACAATATCCTCTTAGCTAGCCTTTAGTGGGAGACGGTTTACAAGGATTGTATTGAATATTATAAGGCCTGTGATCATTTCCAACACCTTGGTAAGCTAAGGAAAAAGGGATGAAATGCCATTGAGACCAATAGTTAGTGTTGAACCATTTGAGAAATGGGCAATTGACTTTGTAGGCCCTATTTCACCGCGCGCAAAGGACGGGTTCACGCTATATCATTACTTGCACTAATTATCTAACACGGTGGGTAGAGGCAATGCCTATGAGGGATTACATGATGGCCACACAAAGTAAGATTCCTATGGGAAAATATAATCAATAAGTATGGGTGCCCTCTGAGTTTGACTAGTGACTGGGGTACTCATTTTTTGAATGAGATCGTCAGGATTTTGTTGGCAGAGTTCATGGTGGCTCATCACAAGACTACTCCTTATCACCCTCAGGATAATGGGACTACTGAGGCATTTAACAAGATATTGAGTCATACACTTACCAAGATTTGTGATGTTGGGAGGAAGGATTGGGATGAAAAAGTCTCAATCATGCTATGGGCATATAGAACAACTTACAAGAGATTGAACAAAGCCACACTGTTCCAATTGGTGTTTGGCACAGAAGCTATTTTACCATTAGAGTTTATGCTACCCTCTCATGCATTGTAAACACAGGAGGATTGGCCAACGAACAAGCATTGCAAGAGCGCATTGACAAGCTAATGATGTTAGACGAAAGGTGATCACTTGCTAAGTGGAGTTAGAAGATTGAGAAGGTGAGACAAAAGGCCTAACATGATCGTCACATAAAGAATAAACAATTTGAGGTTGGGTAGATGGTTTTACTTTATGATTCTAAGTTCCTGCGCCATCTTGGGAAGCTCAAGGTCCATTGGTTGGGACTGTATTATATTACCCATATACTTGATTCATGCATTTTTCAGCTATAGGCGTGTGACGAAACATGACTTCCCGGGTATTTCAATGGAAGTAGGCTGAAGCCCTACTATAAATAAGGCTTAAGGTGTTTGTAAATAAGGTAGTATTGCCAATTAGCTTAGGATTTCCCTTAATGCATTTTCCTTTCTTTGTGTTTCCCTTTCCGATTTGCTTTGTTCCTTTTGGTTTGTTTTGGGTGCGTGTGTGCGCGGTGGCTAATTACATCATCAAGGTGTTATATGTAGAGGACCACACATCTTTTTAGTGTGGGGTGGAACATAAAGGTGAAGTTCAGAAAGGACATGGTAAGAGTTGGAGAAAGTGCGTGGAGCAATGTTGAAGTAGTTTCTGGGTTGTAAAGTCAAAGGCGCATGGGATCAAAAGAACGTGCGTAGAAGAGGTGAACATGAGAGAAGATTGGTGTCAAAAAGATTTATAGAAACCATGCATGAGGAAAAATTGTAGGAACAACATGAGGTAGGCAATGGAAAGAACTTGGTCCAAGACAGAGGAAGATTGACTTCGGTGAGAGAGAAAGCGTGAAGAGTTCTATGTTCAAGGCGCTTACACACTAGAAGGTTGTAGGAGTGTTTGCGTAGGCTTGTGCGTGGAGGAAAAGTGTTGGATAGAACACACATAAGGATGGCATTGGAAAAAACTGACTTTAATGTGTTTTGTACGTTGGTAGGTGACATCGGGGTTTGTGTGGAAAAAGTAAAAAGATATAAATAGAAGGATGACGAGCTATTGTTTTTCACGTTATGTTTTGTTATCGAAGAAGTTCTTGTATTTTAAGGTGATTCTTGTTGTGAAGGACTTGTGAACCAGTGTGGAAGAAAAGTACATAGGTGTACAAAGAGGAGTTTGTATGTAGGTTCCTATGGGTGGATACACTATCTTGTGGAAAAGGAAGTGCTCTAGGTTAGGGTTTACAAGCTAGGGCATGCATTTTTGTGGAAATTTCACGAAATAGAGCCGAGGGTTTGAGAAGTAATAGAACTTGATGCAAGGGAGAAACTATAGAGGACCGAGGAAGAGAAAAATGGCACCAAGGAAAGGAGTGACCACTTCACCGAAGAAGGGCAAGGGCAAGGGAAAAGGAAAACCGACTGTTTCCACCAGTTTCAATGAAGAATGGTATACAGAGATACGCAAAGACCCAAATGGTGTGATGGTAGGGAAAGAGTGGGTGTGACATATAAGGAATATGGAGGTGAGCGATTACAATTATCTCACAAATACCACAGAAAAGGAGATGACCTTAGAGTTGGTTCACCCAATGGAGAAGAGGACGCTAGATATGAAACCCATCTATAATGATGAAGTAAAAGTGAACTTAGAAAAGGTTGGGTTTTTACAACTTTATGAGTTGCCCTATTTTGGAAAACCTGAGCGACTATACCAGTGGTTAATGTTACGTGTGCATGAGGAATACTTCTATTTCATAGGAAGGTAGATGCACATAACCCCACATTTGATTTCTAAGTTCACTAGCCTGATCTGTGAAGGGGAGTTGTTGGAAGATGATTTAAGTGACAAGGAGGCCATTAAGAAGATTATTGAGGCGTATGCCTATAAGAAGGGTTCACAATACTTTGACATCAATGCAATCATTGACCCTGTTATGAGGATTACCGCGTGCTTGGTGACAAAGCTGAATGGGCAGGAGATATGTACGCAAGACAAACAAAGGTTGGTTGATTGTTTGTCACAAGATCTTGGAGGGAAATATTTACAACCTCTCAAGTACTCTTAACATTTTCATTTCAGAGATTGGAGTGCCTAATGGGCCAGATAAGTTTTTTTAGGAGTACCCATATGAGAACCCCTCTCTCGTGAATGGGTTTGAAGCTTATATGTGTGATACTGTGTTGACTGCTCATAAGATGTGCTTCAAGAAATGGTATAAACGGGTGTGTGATGCATTCAGAGCTGAATCGAGGATACCATAACAAATACATGTACTTGTGGACGGAGAAGCTAAATTTTCCATATACCAACATTTTTGTATTGGTAGGTTTACCTTGATAGATGAAACCAAGGGTCCTTGGTGTAAATTACCCTTCTCCTTCACAACTCAAGTATTTTCAAGGCACGATAAACAAGTTTAAGGAGGTGAAGAAACTTAGATTTGATCTAAGTGTTGTAGATCAAGATCACCGTGAAATGTTTCAGACCTTGGTGTATCCCAAGAAGTGTGCTTATGTAGAAAAGTACGTATCTCATGACGTACACATGATAAAACTGGTGACATTTCCTATTACAGGTAGGATAATGACAAAGGTCTATGTATGGATAAGGCCCAAGTTTTAGAAGGGTGCTTACGTTGAAGATGATGTATCAATCCTTGAGGACCCCATTAGGAGGAAGAAGAAAGTAGTAATTAAGAAGAGAGAACTAGAAGAGACAAATATATAAAAGGTGCCAATCACACGTACGGTGTAGACCCGTAGGGGCATAGGAGTCGTGCACCTGGTATGCAGGCACCTACGTTCAACGAAAGAAGTCTCCCATCAGGAAGGAGTTGTTAGAGAAAGAAGAGTCTCCTAGGAGAGAAGAGTCACCCGAGAAGGAGGAGTCCCCTGTGTTGGAGTCACCAGTGAAGAAAAAGTAAAGGGTGGCTCAGGTTTGGAGTTGAAGGAGATCGAGAGTGTGAAAGGAGATGAAATTGAAGAAGATGAGGAGTGTGAGGAAGCTCAGAATCCTCTTGTATAAGATGTACATGAGTCTCGATGAAGAAGGGGATGAAGAGAGGAATGAGTATGAAGAGGGTGCACATGATAAAGGGGGAAGTGAAGAGGTAAACATGCGTGATCAAAAACCTCGACCCCGACTAAGGAGTAGATAGATGACACGTAGAGAAGGAGGTGGCAGGAATTATACAATAGTTAGTGGAGCATGAGGTAGAGCGAAGTGCGAATGAAGTGCTAAAGGAAACATAAGGCAACATGAGAGTGTGGAAAAGGAGTATGGGAGCATGGGAGGAGACCCGACATGGTAGTAAGTTTCCCTAAGGTAACTCACATAGGTGGAAAGGGCATAATAACAACGTAGGAACATGCCTTGACCTATAAAAATGATCCAAACAAAGTCTTACACGCTCGGTTCCAGAGTACAGTGTCCACGAGACCAAATCCTAGCTTGGTCTTCTTTTGATGAAGAAAGTGTGTACCCGTGCATTAGGAAAATACTTGTCTGGGCATTTGAGTCCCACGTTGATGAGCCCGCTTTTGAAGTTAATAAAGATGCAATGATGGAGACACTAGGAGCTGAAGGAATAAACCCCCTTATAAATACTCAAAAAATGTCGGATGAGAAAGTTTACAACACACTCAACAAGGTGTCAGTAGAAGTGGAGGCAAGAATTTTTGGGAGAAATGACAAAATAAGAGCCTTAGAGGAGGAACTTGAAAATAAGAATGAGGAGACCATTGAGAGGGATAGGGAAATAAATCAAAAGGAGTTGATCAATGCATAACTAAGGCATGAGTTGAGGGATGAAAAGGCGAAGGTGCGTAAATTCCATAAGAAGATAAAGGTTATTTCAAATTCCATTATCTTACATGGCCCCTCTTGAACAAAAATATAAGTTGACCTTGCATTGCTTGGAAGACTTAACGCGCATACTCACCATGGAAAGGCAACCACTTGCATTAGAATCAATGGAAGAAGTAATGATGAGCCGAAGAAGGAAGAGAAGTTGAAGACTAGGGAGCTACTAACTCAATACTTTGAGTTCCTTGCCTTAGTGAAGAATGTGACACAAATGGCGAAGTTGTATATGACAATTGTGGTGATAGGGACAAAGTAGCAAGCATATTAGTTTCCAACCATGAAGCAGATCTGAAATAATTTCAAGAGAAAAATAAGGGCAATAGGGTAGAGTAGGACATGATCTTGGCCGAGGTAGAGAAGAAATTAGAGGTGATTGAAACCTTAAGGGTTTTGATTAAAAATAAACTGAAAGAGTTGTACCCCAAGTCACTCACAGGATGGACGTGTTGGGAGACCTTAGCAAGTAGATGGAAATCATTGAAGATACACTGAAGGCTAAGGGGATGAGATGAGTTTTGATGAGGTTAGCACGATGGTGGGTAAATTAATTCAACAGGTGCAAAATGAGGTGGAAGATTGGGTTAATATTGAATCCCCCATGAAGAAATATTTCCCACTTCTTATTAAGCAATATCATGATTATTCCATTCTTTATTCAATCGTAGATTCTTTCATTTCCTCTATTCTTTATTCTTTGGTGGAAGGGTAGAGTGTTTTCGAGGATGGAAAACATGCATAGTGTGGGGTAATGTTGGGCCCTGAATTGACTAAGTCCCAAGGAAGAAGTCAACGCGTGTGAGAGGCAGTAAAGAAGGAACACGCTTAGGAAAAAAATCGTACAAGGAATGATGTGCAAGAGAAAAGGTTGGCATGTGGGAGCAGGAAGGTTTAGGGACTTAGCCATATTTTGAAGAAGTTGTCGCAGGAGAAACATGTGAAAAGCCCGAGTAGGTGTGACAAATGGATAAGGTGCTAGCTTAGAGCCTTGGAGGTCAAGAAAATAATATTCCATGTAAGGAATATTCCCAGGATGATCATTATAGGTAGTGGAGGCATTTGCAAGCTGGCATAGGCATTCGACCATGGAGGACCACACTTCCACTTGGCATGCAATTTGTTCATGAAGGAAACCAAGGTGGTGCATCCAAATCCTATTTAAAGGAGTGCTTGGGTCCGAAATAGAGGAGGAGAGTAATAACGAAGTGTTGTTAGAATGCTAGTAGGGTTAGAGAGGGTATTGAGTAGTAACAAGGCACTGCAGAAATGCTTACAAGGAGGGTTTTAAGCATAATAGGCATGGATTTGGGTATGAAAAAGGGCTATAAAGGGTAGGATAACTAATAACCCTCTCTCTACAGTATCTTTTTAGGGTTTAAGATAATATTCCTTGATGTATTCGGTCTGTATGACCCTTAGGATGTAATGAGGCCACTCTAAATGTTTATAAATCAATATATGTGTGTGATTCTAGTTATTCATGTTCTTAATTGTAAATCCTTGTATTCTTCATATTATTTTGAGTCGATCTAGTTTGCTTACGCTTATTTACAATGCTCATTCCCATTTATGATGCACCTGTGCTTGGATCTAGTGTCTGTATCTCTCATTTTTGAGTCAATGTCTATATTTCCATTCTTGCAACTCATTCTCCATCAATGACGAATCATACTTGTGAAGCTCACATAAAGGAGGTGCTCGGCACCCATGCGCGCCTTGGGTGAGTGCCCAACGCACACTAGGTGATAGGCCAACACACTTGGGATAGAAATGAGGTACATGAAGAAATGACTACAATGCATATACCCTAGGTGTCATTCCTTTATTTATTCCCTACTTTGGTTCTGAGTAAGTAGTTAGTTTTATTAGTGTAGACAAAAATCTATGCACTTGGGCACAATTCTAGGTCCCAAAGCATGCTAATATATGAATGATTTCTAAGTAAGAAAACTAGTAATTGACAATGTATTTTAGGCCTTTTGCTTTGTTTTTTATGCTTTTATTGACCTTGCACACCCTATAACCTTGTCGATATTTGACTGATTTATCTTTATGGCCTCGAGACACTAGCGCCTAGCTAGGTCACTAACACTTATGGGCTCTTGTCCCTACTAGGATTTCTTGACCCTTTCTCCCCTTTTCTCACTCTTTTGGGTCTCTTTTACTTCTTGAGAATCTTTTATACTTCTGGGTTGGCCTTCCAACTGTCAATTACGAAATTAAAAGAAGGGAATCATATATATATACATAATTATAGCTCTCAAATAAGGGACCAAGAACTATCATTATCTACTATCACGTATGCTTGCATCCAAAGGCACAAAATTAACTCCAAGCATATATTTAGCACACTCACTCAAGGGACAAGGGTTACATCACTTTTGCACACATGACATAGGAGGGGAAGTCTATTGTATTCCATCACTCACACTTACATGATTAGAGCATTCTATAGCTAGCTCATTATAATAGTGTAGATTGCACAATGACATCCTAAGACATCATTACACACACTTTCACAAAGAATTACATGGAATTTGTAATGTAGTGCAACACTCGGACCGAGTTCACTCTTCGGGTGACTATCGGGGGTCGGATTTGAATCTACATTCTACATCTTTTTTATTATATTTGATGTGTTTTGTGGACATGTGTATTTAGATAACTTGTTTTTCAGGTTACATGTACATTTAATGACCTAAGAGAGAATCTAGAGAGACAAAAAAAGATCAACAAAGCTCCTCCCTGCACAAAAGATATCCGAATGCGAGCACTGTCTGGACACTAGTGCCCAGATCTAGTCACTAAGCACTGAGCGCTCCTATGCTCCCATGGGTGCTCCTATCCCACATCATTTTGAGTTCTAGAACCTCCAGTTTATAGCGATGACACTTCCCTCATCCATTGTTATCACCATAAAACAACACCCTTTGATTTGCATGAATGTATGGATGATAAATCAATGTTTTGGTGTAATATGGGATTGTCTCTCAAGTTGTGGGACTTGATACTTAGAGATAAACCTCCAGAGAAGGCTTGTTCCTCTATCTATTCCTAATGTTAAACTACTCATAGGAATGGAAATACAACTATCTACTCCTAAACTAACATTCCAAGGGACTAGAGAGAGAGAGAGAGAGGGAGATGCATAAAAGCGAAATCCTAAACTAAAGGGAGGTGATAGCACCAAGAAAAGTGTGAAGATGCTCTAATGAGGGAAAAGGGAGGAGGAAAATGGAGGAGAGAGAGGTCAGATAAGGGTGACATAGACCCGAGACTTCATTTACCATCTATTTTCCAAGAAACACAACAAAATGAACTTGCAAATGAGAAAATCATACACAAAACACTACAACAAATAAAAGAGAGGCAAAGTTGCAAATAAAACAAGTTAGGGTTGAGAAAACACCACAAAACAAGTTTTATTGCAATAGAAGCATGCATAGACCATTATAGTTGTAGAAGAAGGCACAAAAATGTATTACAAAGTCCAAATGAAGGTTTACAACTCACTCACGACTTCTCATAATCAATTTTGGAAGAGTTTCTTTAAAATTTTAGAATATCCCCCTATAAATGAGAGGTTTTCACAATATATTGAGAATTTTTCCTCCACCCACAGACAACCTTACAAATCCATTTCTTGATGGTATCTTGCTTGTAGAGGAAGACATGGGTGTCATGCCTCATTAAAACTGGTTGTTGAGCTACCCCAAACTGCATCAACTAGTTGCATAATTCTTTTGGTGTCATCTAGTAACAACATTCTTGCTACCGACTAGTAGTATTCTATTTCTTGTGTCGGCTAGTTACATTTTTCTTTGTGTCAGCCAAGAGCATGATTCTTTGTGTCACCCAGGAGCATGTCGTCCCAGTGTCGGCCGAGAGCATTTCGGCCTAGTGTTGGTTGGGAGCATGTTGGCTCTGGTGTTGGTGGCGCATGTCGGCCGGTGTCGATTGAGAGCATGTTAGCTTTGGTGTGGTCGAGAGCATGTCGGCTTGGTATCATCTCGTCATTTCTATCCTTGCTACTGAGCCAAGAGAAAGTAGCATCACATGCCATCTTTGTCGGGTGGTAGTATTTGTACATGCTACCGGCTTACCATTTGGTTCCTCCACTTGCTCCTAACTCCATGCAACACACCACTTTCTCTAGCTTCTTCACCAATACTTGATCATAATTCCATATTAGGAAATTAGTATTTACATTGGGTAAATAATTATTTACGATTTACTATGATACATTAATAGTTAACAAATATATTATTATTTTAACAATAATATGTATGTTTGTAGAGTTGTGTGCTCACGTACATAAGAGAGTTGTGTAATGCCCCATTCCTCATTTTATTTGTCGTTTTAGGGTTTTTATGTTCTTTAGTTAAAACAAACAAAAATAAATAAATAAATAAAATAAAAGATTTAAAATTAAAAAGCCGTGATTTTTTTGTGGGGTAATTTAGGGCTCGGACTCTAATTGTTATTTTCCTTTTTGTTTTTTTTGTTGGTTTGCATCTTTATGGTTTGGTCGTGGGGAGAAGCCACCGCTATGGAGGGAGGAAGCTCCAGACCTACTCTACGCACCCACCAGGGGTTGGAGAAGGCGTGATGAAGGAGGTTTTGGCTGTTATGGCAGTTGTGAAAACACTGGTTTACAAAGATCCTCCCAAAGATGTGTCAAAAACAATTCCCGACTGACTGCATGGCATCTTTCAGAGCCAAAAGATAGGTGTTTCATCTGATGTTGTAGTTGCAAATGCCTTGGGGACGTGGTTATAGTGTTTGACCAGAGGAAAGAATGAAACAACTTCTCATGGAATGCGACTATGGCAGCGTATAAAAGACATGGGTTTCCTCAGGAGACAGTCGCACTACTTCATACATGAAATAAACAGGTCTCCATCCTGACGAGTTTCCATCTACTAGCACATTCCTGGCCTATACCAACATACTCCCAGCCTGTGCCAAAATAAGAGCTTTGAAACTAGGTGCAGACATCCCCAAAGCATTATGGAGAAGGGACTTTTGGTGTGTTTTAGGTGCAAGTGCCCTGGAAGATACATATGCAAAATGTGAAAGCATGTGAACTGTTCAAAAATTCCTGAAAGAAATGTGCTTTATGGATTGCAATGATTGCAGGATGCGTAAAAAATGAGTTTTTTGAAAAGGCCTTGGAAACTTTCAAGCAAATGCAATTGGTACGTATAAAGCCAGACTCCATAACCTTTTCCAACATCCTCCTAGCCTCTGTAAAAAATGGGAGCTTTAGAGTAGGCCTCGGACAAATCAAAGCATAATGGTGGAGGATTTTTAGTTGCAAGTGCACTAGTAGACAAGTATGCAAATTGTGGAAGCTTACACAAGGCAAGTCAACTGTTTGAAAAAATACCTCAAAGAGATGTGGTCTTATGGAACATACCCTGACCATGTAAGTTTCATTTTTGTTTTATTAGCATTTAGCCGCAAAGGTGTTCAGGTGCATGAGGGTTGTAAATACTTCGATGACATGAGTGCCTCTTATAGAATCATGCCTAGAATTAATCATTATGTTTGCATGATTGACATTCTTGGCCATGTCGGTTATCTTGAGGAAACCCTATATTATATCATCAACATGCCAATCTGGCCTGTGGTGGTTGTGTGGATATGTTTGCTTGGTGTTTGATGAGCACATGAGAATATGAAAAATGTGGAGGCATGCTTAAGGAATGTGAAGTGTTTGAAAAAATGCCTTCAAAAATCATGGTCTCATGGTTGCAAGATTTGAGGCTATGCAAAAAAGGAGGAAGATCTCATTCTATCCAAACAACAACAACAAGAAACCATTTTATCATGCTCAACAAGTGGTGGGTCGAATCTAGAAGGTAGGAGAAATGTGATCAGAGTAGTGGAATGGTTTCAAATATGTAGTTATAGATTTTATGATAGACGTGTATGTAAAATGGTGGAGCTGTGGATGCTCGTGATCTAGTTGACGATGTGCCCAAGCAAGATACTGAACCGAATCCGTAGTTTCGACCGACTTCATTCTCTAGGCATGGTTCATCTTCCCTTACCTCTCATAATTCTCATGTTTTAGTTCTCTTTTGCAAATTAATAGAATCTTAAAATATTAGGTTTTTAATACAGTTAAATGTTTACATTAACTCATTGCAAAAACAATGAAAGGTCGTGTTGTAACTCACAAAATCAAAATAACTCTTCTGCATTAAACCATGAACTCCCACCCTCATTCTGAGGTGATGTAGAAAACTTCCTACCCAAATGGATCACTACAACATTGTCTTATCGACCAGATGAAATTGACTTTCCAGTAATAATGTTGACCTTCTCCCTATTTAAATAGTTAATTTTTGCATTTTTTGGAGACTCATTAAGTACCCTTCGAAACTCTGAAAACGACATGTTAGGCTTCATTCGTGTACCTTGTTATGTGAGGAATCACCTAGACCATTGGTTTGACCCCGAACAAACATTTGTGATCTTTTTGATGCTCTTATAGGAGCCCTGTTACACTGGTTTACAACAATAGAAATCTATCAAATCTAGAAAGTTGGCTTTCATTTTGAACCGCCATTTGAAACTGTATAGAGAAATTATTTCCCGTCTTCGCAAACCTCTAGTGTTTATACTAGAAAATTGGATGGAACATTCACTTAGGGAAAATCATTCTTCTGGATAGTTTGGAAAAGCCATTTTGTAGGCCTCACCGTAGTTTGACGAGGTCAAACTGGACCAATTTTGACTTGTCGCTCTAGAAAACTTGTCGTCGTTTGAAAATGGTTTTCTAGTTCTCAGTCCCGTCGACTTTGATGAATTCTCCTCATATAGGGAAATTGTAGGAAGTGTCTCGTTGCATGCTCATCCATCAAACATCAGTTATGGACGCGGTTTTTGGGCCCTCGAGCTAAATTTTGTTCATTTGCAACTGGGTCAACTACGACTGTGGCCCCAGAAGAACTAGCCACCAAACGTAAACCGTTCGCTCTTTCCCATTTCCATCGTTGCTATGAACTCTTGGTATATCTGGGGACTCGTAGAAAGTTGATTGTGGTGTGAGTTCTCATCGGAAGATAACTTTTGGAAGTGGTTTCTTAGCCTCCGAGCCCATTTTGTACGTTTTTGTAACTAGTAAGAAAACGTAAAAATAGAAAGCTGCAGACCCTCATAGGGTTGCCAAACCACCCTGTAAACTCTTAACACATACAAATAACTATTTAAAACTCTATAGCGGAAATTTTTGTGTGCTTTAGAACTTTTGACAAAACGGTGTTTTCTCTCTCTTCCCTTCTCTTTCTCTCTCCTGGGTTACAAAATGAAGAAAAAATGAAATGCAATGAATACATGTTTCTAGACCTTTTTATTTCGATTGAAAATTGTGATTATTGTCATATGTAAATGGGAAACTGAAAAATGATACTTATGATAGGTTAGGGTGGATGCCATGCCAGTGAATTATCGCTGATATCATGCTCACGTGTTTTTACAGGATGAAAGAATGATGACGTAAAGGCGTTGTGTAATGCATTAATTATCATTGTAACTTATATAGTTCATTTTTAAATGAATAAATGTATTTTGTAGTCTCATGTTTTAGAAGGTTATATTTGATAATTTGTTGCTATGTATGATACGCTAGTTTCTAGGACATCTAGGAAATGCACATTTAATCTTAGGTTCAATTTTGATTCGAGAGAACACATGGTTAAAAGGGGTTGATATTTATATAAGGTAAATGAATTTCAAGTTATATCTTGTAGTGTATGTTTAGTGTTCAATAAATGATTAACGAGTCATCTTGTGCATTCATACTTTGTAAATGTAATAAAGAGTTTTAATCGAAAACACACTACCCTTGTTCAACATCGGGACATAACTTGTTTTTCATGTGCGATACTCCTTACCGTAGAAGACATTGAACACGTAGGATGAACTTAATCTTTGCTCTCGGTGGAACATCCTAATTCAGGAAAATTAGAGCTCAAGAATGGACTTATCATCTTAGTCAGTAGGTTTAGTGACATTGTCTTAAACCCATCTGATAGGAGTGACGCAGTCAAACTTCTTTTGGAGTAAGTAGAGCTAACTCCTCCTTCGTAGCCTAGTGGATTACCTTGTTTTTCCGAAGATAGATTTAAAAGTAAATTTTCTTCATCGAATGAAATCCCTGTTGGATCCAAACGACATAAATGGAGATCGGGACATAGTTGTTCTTTGCCTTGCACTCTTGTTAATGAACCCCCTTGGCTCCGCATAGCTAAATGTTTTACCTTGGTGTCTCTCAACATTACACCTTGGCCCCTTCTGAAGGTGGGTTAGCATAAACTTGTCCTCTCACTTAAACCTCATTTATAGTTGAGGGGTAGACCCTTAGGTGAAGTTGGAATTAATCTAAAACTCAGTTGTTTTGGATGTTAACTTAGGGTTCGTGTGAAGCATCAAGTCTCTTAATCATATTAATTCTCCAAGAGGTTAGATAAACACTTCGTAACTCCTTTTACAAGACAATGCTAAAAATAAGGCCATAATGTGATGAAAAAGAAAATAAAGCATATGAGAGTTAAAAAAATGAGAATTGAGGTTAGGATATCGCCGCTCTTTGAGACCTTATAACTCAATTAAATATCTTTATGTGTTTCAAGAATATATATTGCATTGTTGTGATCAAACTACGAGAAAACAAAAGATATATAAATGTAAAAAGGAAGTCATAAAGTCATTGATTTAGAATAACTATGGTAGGAAAATAACTTTTCGTGATCAAAGACTGTTTTGTGGTAAAAAGATATTTTGCAATTAAATCTCTGTCAAATCCTAATATCACTATATGGACACCAAGTCTCATCCACTTGAGTTGTAAGAATAGAAAGGTAGATACTGAATATATGTTCGAGAAGAATATTCTTCACATAAGAACGAGATAATAAGTATTTTGTATGCTTTTGAACTACGCCAAATAAGTATGCAAGTTATGGAAACTTTTGTAAAGAATAAGAAACCAACTTAAAAGGGGTGAACGGTAACTTAACCATGGAATGTACTTAAGAATCTGTAGGTGGCCAATCGAGAAAATTATCCTTGTGAAATAATGTTCTTGGAGGGTTAACCGTAACTAAAATACAAATAAAGAAATGATGTGTTGTGGGTTCGCCATTCCTGAAGTCGTGTTCTTGTGGTTGGGTCATTGCTAGTAACCATTCATTGGGAAAAGTGTGGTATCGACATGCCTATGATGTTTTCATGTGTCTATGTGAGTCGATGACTTATGTGTTTGTCGTATGCGAGTCGAGTTTCTGTACTTGAAGCCCATTGAATTTTTCATTGAATAATACTATTTGATTTTGACTATGTTGATCCTTGTGGGAGTATGGAGTAATGATTCAGGTAGAGATGATGACAGTTACATTATTTGACATACTCATTTCTGGTTACATGTATATTTTTATGAGCTGAGGCTCGATGTCCGAGTGCCAGCAACTTGATGAGTACCCCTTTGGTGGCGATATGAGGCCACATAGTGATTGTAATGTGCTATTCCTCTATACGTATTTTTATTTGTAAATTGATCATTATCTCTTTTAGCTAGAACCAACCATTTTCTTGATTGACATGTTCTTATATTTTGGGCATTTATTTGATTGTTGCATTAATAGTTGGATTTTGCACTAACCATGGCTAATTAGCCATTTGTTTTTCTTAGTTTTAAAGACTTTCTTATCATATTTAAAAGTTTTGTAGCCTAGCCTAAGGCTTTTAATTTTGCCACTTGGCATTTGAATGGATTGTTATGTTGGTTCTAATGTCGTAATGTGTTGGAATAGGGTCATGGGATTAACCATGGAGTGGTTAAACCTATGGACCTGCTTCATTGTATGGGGATACGCCCCAAGGAGTTACAGATAACTAGTGGGTTGTCGAACCACGAGTTATTATGTCACTTGGGTTGGGGGTGACGGGGCTCTATGTGCCCAGGGACATAGGGTGACCCGGCCTCATTAAAAGGAGAAAGGAGACGAGCCTCTATGGTTGAGTGACCTGTTATTCTTTATGGCACTCTATGGTTGAGTGACCTGATATTCTTGATGGGGCTCTATGGTTGAGTGACCCGACTTGGTTTTGGCACTATGTTTCTTTCTCTTTGGGAGGTATATGGAGTTATTTGAGGTGTATGGAGTTGTTTTATGATGCTCCAGGAGATATATGGAGTTTTACCTTGTACTTTTGGAGATATCTGGGGTTTGTTTCGTGATGTCTTGTTATGTGTGGAGTTGGTATAGTGAGTTATGTGTACCCGTGTGAGTCTTTTTGACACCTTGTTATGGTTGAGGATTGCCATTTCCATTTGTATTGACTACTGGATATTGGATTGGAACTATGTTGTTCTGATCATGGATTATTTTGGGTCATGTGATACCCGTTGTATGCATCAAAGCATGTTGACTGGTTTATCGAGTCATATGTGTGTACTAGATCTATGTCTAGGACGTAATTGTTGGAAATTATTTGCTATGTGGTCTACTTGTTGTCATTCCATGGTTTGGTGAAACCCTTGTGATGTGATACGGTCGTGAAAGTATGTAAAAGTATGCTTGTGAAATTTTAGTGTTGTGTATGACCCTGGTAGGGTGTTGTGACTGTAGTTCATGATGGGAACCCACAGGAATGAATAAACTAAAATTCTACAAAAATGAAATTTTAAAGGACTTAAATTAAGAATAATGTTAATAGAAGGAGATTAATGAAATAACGAATAAGAGGGAACTACCAATCTTCACATAACCTTGAAAGTTAAAATTTCTACCTGATGTTCCTAGGGCCACCCCATGACCATGATTTTGTATCTGAAATCTTAACCTTAGCGCGTGCCTTCACCATATTCATTCCTTGTTGCTTACCATTTCTCCTTCTTCATTGTATGTCACATCGAGGACGATGCTTTCTTAAGGGGAGGAGAATGTAATGCCTCGTTCCTTGTTTTATTTTTCATTTTAGGGTTTTTATGTTCTTTAGTTAAAACAAACAAACAAATAAATAAATAAATAAAATAAAATATTTAAAATTAAAAAGCCTTGATTTTTTTGTGGAGCAGATTTAGGGCTCGGACTCCAATTGTTATTTTCCTTTTTGTTTTTTTTGTTGGTTTTCATCTTTATGGTTTGGTCGTGGGGAGAAACCTCGCCATGGAGGGAGGAAGCTCCAGATCTACTCTACGCACCCACCAGGGGTTGGAGAAGGCATGATGGAGGAGGTTTTGGCTGTTGTGGCAGCCATGAAAACCTGGTTTTGTAGCATCCTCCCAGCCTGTGTCAAAAATGAGTCCGACTGTGTGGCATCTTTCAGCACCAAAAGACATAGGTGTTTTGTCTGATGTTGTAGTTGCAAATGCCTTGGGGACGTGGTTGTAGTGTTTGACCAGAGGAAAGAACGAAACAACTTCTCATGGAATGTGACTATGGTAGTGTACAAAAGACATGGGTTTCCTCAGGAGACAGTTGCAATACTTCATACATGCAACAAACAGTCTCCGGCTGATGAGTTTCCATCTACCAATGCTTTCCTAGCTCGTATCAAAGCATAATCCTAGCCTGTGCCAAAATAAGAGCTTTTAAACTGGGTGTAGACATCCGCCAAAGCATTATGGAGAAGGTAATTTTGGTGTGTTTTAGTTGCAAGTGCCCTGAAAGATACATATGCAAAATGTGGAAGCATGCGAACTCTTCGACAATGCCTGAAAGAAATGTGCTTTATGGATTGCAATGATTACAAGATGTGCAAAAAATGAGTTTGTTGAAAAGGCCTTGGAAAATTTCAAGCAAATGCAATTGGTACGTGTAAATCCGGACTCCAAAACTTTTTCCAGCATCCTCCCAGCCTCTGTCAAAAATGGGAGCTTTAGAGCAAGCCTCAAAATACCATCAAAGCATAATGGTGGAGGATTTTTTTAGTTGCAAGTGTGCTAGTAGAAAAGTATGCAAATTGCAGAAGCATACACAAGGCAAGTTAACTATTTGACAAAATGACTCAAAGAGATGTGGTCTTATGGAACATACCATGACCATGTAAGTTTCATTTTTATTTTATTAGCATTTAGCCATGCAGGTTCAGTGCATGAGGGTTGTAAATACTTCGATGGCATGAGTGCCTCTTATAGAATCATGCCTAGAATTAATCATTATGTTTGCATGATTGACATTCTTGGTCGTGTTGGTTATCTTGAGGAAACCCTATATTGTATCATCAACATGCCAATCCGGCATGTGGTGGCTGTGTCAATATGTTTTCTTGGTGTTTGATGAGCACATGAAAATGTGCAAAATGTGGAGGCATGCTTAAGGCATGTGAAGTGTTTGACAAAATTCCTTCAAAAATCATGGTCTCATGGTTGCAAGATTTGAGGCTATGCACAAAAGGAGGAAGATCTCATTCTATCCAAACAACAACAATAAGAAACCATTTTATCATGCTCAACAAGTGGTGGGTTAAATCCAGAAGGTAGGAGAAATGTGATCAGAGTAGCAGAATGGTTTCAAATATGTAGTTATAGATTTTATGATAGATGTGTATGTAAAATGGTGGAGCTGTGGATGCTCATGATTTGGTTGATGATGTGCCCAAGCAAGATAATTTGAAACGAGTGCGCAGATTTCGGACCGACTTCATTCTCCAGGCATGGTTCATCTTCCCTTACCTCTCATAATTCTCGTGTTTTAGTTCTCTTTTGCAAATTAATAGAATCTTAAAATATTAGGTTTTTAATACAGTTAAATGTTTACATCAACTCATTGCAAAAACAATGAAAGGTCGTGTTGTAACTCACAAAATCAAAATAACTCTTCTGCATTAAACCACAAACTCCCACCCTCATTCTGAGGTGATGTAGAAAACTTCCTACCCAACTGGATCGCTACAACATTGTCTTATCGACCAGATGAAATTGACTTTCCAGTAATAATGTTGACCTTCTCCCTGTTTAAATAGTTAATTTTTGCATTTTTCAGAGACTCATTAAGTACCCTTCGGAACTCTGAAAATGAGATGTTAGGCTTCATTCATGTACCTTGTTATGTGAGGAATCACCTAGACCGTTGGTTTGACCCCAAACGAACATTTGTGATCTTTTTGATGCTCTTATAGGAGCCCTGTTACATTGGTTTACAGCAGTAGAAAGTTGTCAAATCTAGAAAGTTGGCTTTCGTTTTGAACCGCCATTTGAAACCTGGATAGAGAAATTATTTCCGTCTTCGCAAACCTCTAGTGTTTATACTAGAAAATTGCATGGAACATTCAGCTTAGGGAAAAGCACTCTTCTGGATAGTTTGGAAAAGCCACTTTGTAGGCCTTCGGCCATAGTTTGACGAGGTCAAACTGGACCAATTTTAACTTGTCACTCTAGAAAACTTGTCGTCATTTGAAAATGGTTTTCTAGTTCTCAGTCCCGTCGACTCTGATGAATTCTCCTCATATAGGGGAACTTGTAGGAAGTGTCTCGTTGCATGCTCATCCATCAAACGTCAGTTATGGACGCGGTTTTCTGGGCCCTCGAGCTAAATTTTGTTCATTTTTGCTGGTCGGGTCACTACGACGACCGGTGCCCCGAGAACTAGCCGCCAAACGCAAACCGTTCGCTCTTTCCCATTTCCGTCAATTGCTATGAACTCTTGGTATATCTGGGGACTTGTAGAAAGTTGATCATGGTGTGCGTTCTCATCAGAAGATAACTTTTGGAAGCGGTTTCTTAGCCTCCGAGCTCGTTTTGTATGTTTTTGTAACTAGTAAGAAAACGTAAAAATAGAAATCTAAGGACCCTAGGTTGCCAAACCACCCTGTAAACTCTTAACACATACAAATAACTATTTAAAACTCTATAGTGGAACTTGTTTGTGTGCTTTAGAACTTTTGAAAAAATGGTGTTTTCTCTCTCTTCCCTTCTCTTTCTCTCTCCTCAGTTATAAAATGAAGAAAAAATGAAATACAATGAATACATGTTTCTAGACCTTTTTATTTTGATTGCAAATTGTGATTATTGTCATATGTAAATGGGAAACTGAAAAATGATACTTTTGATAGGTTAGGGTGGATGCCATGCCGCCAGGAATTATCACCGATATCATGCTCACGTGTTTTTGTAGGATGAAAGAATGATGACGTAAAGGCGTTGTGTAATTCATTAATTATCATTGTAATTTATATAGTTCATTTTTAAATGAATAAATGTATTTTGTAGTCTCATGTTTGAAGGTTATATTTGATTATTTTTGTTATGTATGAGATGCTAGTTTTAGGACATCTAGGAAATGCACATTTAATCTTAGGTTCAATTTTGATTCGAGAGAACACATGGTTAAAAGGGGTTGATATTTATATAAGGTAAATGAATTTCAAGTTATATCTTGTAGTGTATGTTTAGTGTTCAATAAATGATTAACGAGTCATCTTGTGTATTCATACTTTGTAAATGTAATAAAGAGTTTTAATCGAAAACACACTACCCTTGTTCAACATTGGGACATAACTTGTTTTTCGTGTGCGATACTCCTTACCATAGAAGACATTGAACACCATAGGATGAACTTAATCTTTGCTCTCGGTGGAACGTCCTAATTCAGGAAAATTAGAGCTCAAGAATGGACTTATCGTCTTAGTCGGTCAAGAGGTTTAGTGACATTGTCTTAAACCCATTTGATAGGAGAGCAGATCAAACTTCTTTTGGAGTAAGTAGAGCTAACTCATCCTTCGTAGCCTAGTGGATTACCTTGTTTTTTCGAAGATAGATTTAAGAGTAAATTTTCGTCATCGAATGAAATCCCTGTTGGATCCAAATGACATAAATGGAGATTGGGACATTGTATTTCTTTGCCTTGCACTCTTGTTAATGAACCCCCGATCCACATAGCTAAATGTTTTACCTGGTGTATCTCAACATTACACCTTGGCCCCTTCTGAAGGTGGGTTAGCATAAACTTGTCCTCTTGCTTAAACCTCATTTATAGTTGAGGAGTAGACCCTTAGGTGAAGCTGGAATTAATCTAAAACTCAGTTGTTTTGGATGTTAACTTAGGGTTCGTGTGAAGCATCAAGTCTCTTAATCATATTAGTTCTCCAAGAGGTTAGATAAACACTTCGTAACTCCTTTTACAAGACAATGCTAAAAATAAGGCCATAACGTGACGTAAAAGAAAATAAAGCATATGAGAGTAAAAAAAAATGAGAATTGAGGTTAGGGATACTACCGCTCTTTGAGACCTTATAACTCAATTAAATATCTTTATGTGTTTCAAGAATATGTATTGCATTGTTGTGATCAAACTACGAGAAAACAAAAGATATATAAATGTAAAAAGGAAGTCATTAAGTCATTGATTTAGAATAACTATGGTAGGAAAATAACTTTTCCGTGATCGAAGAATGTTTTGTGGTAAAAAGATATTTTGCAATTAAATCTCTCAAATCCTAATATCGCTATATGGACACCCAGTCTCATCCACTTGAGTTGTAAGAATAGAAAGGTAGATACTGAATATATGTTCGAGAAGAATATTCTTCACATAATAACGTGATAATAAGTATTTTGTATGATTTTGAACTACACCAAATAAGTATGCAAGTTATGGAAACTTTTGTGAAGAATAAGAAACCAACTTAAAAGGGGTGAACGGTAACTTAACCGCAGAATGTACTTAAGAATCAGAGGTGGCCAATCGAGAAAATTATCCTTGTGAAATAATGTTCTTGGAGGGTTAACCGTAACTAAAATACAAATAAAGAAATGATGTGTTGTGGGTTCGCCATTCCTGAAGTCGTGTTCTTGTGTTTAGGTCATTGCTAGTAACCATTCATTAGGAAAAGTGTGGTATCGACATGCCTATGATGTTTTCATGTGTCTATGTGAGTCGATGACTTATGTGTTTGTCGTATGCGAGTCGAGTTTCGTACTTGAAGCCCATGTTGTGTTGTGTGTAGTGAGCAATGTAAGTCAAAAAAAAATTATTCTCGTTATTTTATTGTTATAATTGTGTGTGTAAAATGTGGGCACTACAAGTTGTTTAAACAACCTCCTTGATTTTAGGGAAGTATTTTCTATATATTTGTAATCTATTTCATATGAAAGATAATACAATAATATTATTGTTCGGTGTGCAAATCTGGTTCTGCCATTTGATTTGGTATCAGAGCCTCTACATTTCATGTAAATTTTATAATGGAGAAATAGAAGAAAAAGAGGACGATCGTATTGTACTTCGTTCCCATGAATGAAAGTACTATATGTGAAGAGTTTTTGATATAGATTACATCAGTTTCAAATTTCAATATTCTTAAGGTATTTCCAACAGATTAAGTCAGATTTTGATTTAAATTTTGTGTGAAATTGATCCCTCACGTGGATGTTGATGTTATTGTTGCTACTACACATATGCCAAGTGTGATACCAAAATGCCAATCACATAACCATTCAGTAGGCGAAAAGTCAAAAAATCTTCCAAAACCTGTCGAAAGAACATGTCACAATTCTATTTTTGTGATTTGGGTTTTTTTTGAAATTTAATGGGGTTGTTGGAAGATGTTTCATCTTAAAACTATAGAAATTATAGAAAAATCAGATCATGGTTTAGGAGAAACATGGAATATAAAATGACATGCTAGACATGGGTTATGCTTCTTCCATGGGCATGTGAGCATATGTATAGATCTACACATTGCAAGGTGTCATCAACTCTCAACTTTTTCTATGTTCTATACAACCCATTCCAAAGTTTCCGTTAGCATGTGGTTTGATTTTGAGTATCTTGTTGTCTCTATTTTTTTCCTTATTGTCTTAGTAATCAAAGTGTAGAGTGTGTAAGTTTAGTTTATCCTTTATGTTTTTTTCTCTTAATTTTGTATTTTAAATAAAAAGTTTAGTTTAATAGATTTCTAGTTTATGTCCGTAGTCATGTCATCAATGTGTCAAAGTTAAAAATATGAGTTGAGTCATTTGTAAAAGTGTTGTTATTAGTGTCTGTAAAAATAGTCTAAGTTATATAGTCATCATTTGTCATTTTTGTCAATAAGTCCGGATTTGTTTTTAAAAATATGTCTACATGTCAACTGGATGCATTTTCGGTGTAACTCAACATATGTGTCGAAGTTGAGGGGGGAATTTCAAACCGGAGCCTCAAATTCAAATTGGTGAGCTAAGCAAAGTGATACTTTGGAGGTCGTAGGCAATGAAGGATGGAGGGTGATCAATGCCTCTTGTTAGTCACCAATGATGGGGTCACTTATAGCTTTGGTGGCATTATTTTATACTATTTCAGTTGTTTGCTTTGAGTGGCGTGTGTAGAAATAAAACATGGTTTTCATTCCCTGCTAAAGATTGAAATGAGGAGGATGTGCATTTTGGGTGCTGAAAATAGTTGTATAGGGCAACTGAACTGGAGTGATCCTCCAATTCTTTGAGATTCTTCGACTGTCGTACTTCTAACATCGATCGACGGTGAAAGAGTGTTCATTGGAAGTGAAAGCGAGAATTGTTGAGTTCGCGTATGTAGGTGAATCGGTGGAAGTGTGATCATCCAGTATGAGATTCACTGTGGTGAAGTGGATTGGTCATGTGCAACAAGATCCAATCCAATAATATGAGACCTACAAGTATGTAGAGGTATGCAATATTTTTTCCATTTTTTTAGATGTGATTTCTTCCCATATAAACACTAAGCGGGGGGGAATGTTAGGAAATTAGTATCTACATTGGGTAAATAATTATTTACCATTTAATATGATACGTTAATAGTTAACAAATATATTATTGTTTTAACAATAATAAGTATGTTTGTAGATTTGTTTGCTCATGTATATAGGAGAGTTTTTTAAGCAACCTCCTTGATTTTAGGGAAGTATTTTACTATTTTTGTTGTGCAAATGTGCAATAGGGAAATTGACAATTTCTGAGCACGAAAACTATACCCATGTGCCAAAATTTTCAATTCTATCATTCCAAGACACCCCGAATCTCTCAAGTAAGTCTAAGTGACATCCCGACTAATGTTCTATCATCCCCCTAGGTGATTTAGGAAAGTCCATTCATTCCCCCTAGGTGATTTTAGGAGTTCATTTGCAAGCTACGGAAGTTGTGGGAAGGGATATCACCGACCTTCCCAGGGACTAGATCAACCCTCGAGTAGAACAAAAGGGAAAAATTCAACATGGAGGTGAATTGAAGACCTTAGAACATCATGAAAATGATTTTGGAAGGTTTGAGGAAGTTTTGAAAGACTTGGAGAAGTCTGAATAAAAACAGTTTCACAAGCCTAGGTAATACACATGCCTAAAACAACTACTGAGCTTCAGAAAAATATTTGGGAGCTCGAATGGAGCTAGGAGTAAAAAAATTTCTCCGAAAAGATAATTTTAAGCCCTAAATGATGGTGAAATTATATTTTTCACAAAACTTTGGTGCATTAGGTCTAAGGTAGTTATTCTCAGACACATGTGGAGTACCAAATCAAAATTCCAATTTTTCAAGGATAAAATGGATGAATCAAGACATGATACCCACACAATTGGATTAAAAAGGAAATTTACAGTTAGGATCATATAAAATTTCACTAATAAATTCCATCGGGAGATCTAGTTATCATCGTTTCAAGTTACCCTCTTGGAGACAGTTCAGGAGTTAGTCAATTTTTCTAGAGGACACGTGTCAGCACCAGAAGCTTGACAAGATTTTATGTCCCCAAGGTCCCTGAGGTTAGGTACACCAACCTTGGAAAAAATCACCTAGCCCCCATGTGACCTCTAGGACCCTCATGTGACCTTTTGACTTGAGAGTTCAACCCCCAGGTGCATTTTTGGAGCTCAAATTCCCTGTCGTCAGATCGAGGACACATGTCAGCTCTAGGACCACTGTGGAATTTGATGTCCCTCACGTCTCTGAATTCAGGGACAAAATACATGGAAAAATTCACCCAACCCCTATGGGGAGTCCTTTGGTCATCCACGTGACCGAATTTCAGCCCCAAGTGCTTCTAGTGTTTTTTCAAGCAAATCCGCTATTGTTGGATCGAGGACACATGTCATCCTCTTGCTCACCGTGGAATTTGATGTCCCTCACATCCATGAGGTTAGGGACATTAGACATGAAAAAATGCACCCCACCCTTGCATGATAATTTTTTGAATATTCAAATCCAAAGACTTAGCCGTTTCTTCCCCCTCATTTCTCCTTCACAACTTCTCACCATGTCATGGCCTTGTTCTTGCTTTTCTAGACACGGTCCACCATTACTGATCCAAACCAGATATGCCATGGCCACATAAAGACCTAGTCCATGAAAATACATAGGTTTTAGGGGAAGGAATGATCAAAAGCACTGAAGAAACAAAGAATGGGAAGAAAATGAAGGTTTTTTGCTAGATAATCGTGAAGTCACCCGATCGAGAAATCTTCATATCTCACAAGATACAAGTCGAATCGAGGTGCCGTCTTTTGTAGAATTCCAAATTTTTCAATATGATCATGATGTAATAAACTAGAGGTCAAATGGTGCCCATAATTATTTGTTCCAATAAAATCCTCACTTCGTGCACCGACTCACATTCATCAGATTTCCCATCATTCTAAAGAATGAAAACGAGCTAAAATATTTCGAGACGAGCTCCAAATGAAAAACCTATTGCAATGGAGTTTTTTTGGTCATAAACAAAGACAAAAACTAGACCTAAAAATTTCGAGTTCCATTAGTGGTGCTATGGTAGCTCCGTGCTCAAAGTTATTGCCAGGTGAAAATTTTAAATTTTATTTCTCGACATTCTAGTGGGAAAAATTATGTGAAATTCGAGAGGATGTGGTCGTGATGATGAGACGAGTCTAAAAATATGTTTCGTCACAAATCGAGCACTGGAAACACACTTTCTAAAAATAGTAAGTTTTCCTATCTAAGACTTGCTATGTTTGGAAAGTCATCATCAAAAGCAGTTGTGGCGAAAGCAATGTGTACCCAAGGTCACCAGGAAGCCAAAATGATTGTTCGGAGTAGAAAATAATTAAAATGACCACTTACTAAAAATAGTAAGTTCCCTATATGGGTGCTTACTAAAAATAGTAGGTCAACCCAAAAGGTGGTCGAGGTAAGGGTAGTGTGCACAAGATCAAATGAGGGAGTTCATCACATCACGATGGTCGAGAAGAGGAAAAAATCACCTCTCACTAAAAATAGTAAAATAGTAGGCTATTCTCAAAGGGAAATTTTGGCACAATGAGACATAAAGGAATGATCATCTCAGGGAATTGGACAATGTTTTTTGACACTCACTACATAGTTTGAGTCATAGATATATCATATACGCAGTTGGGAGTTGTGGTCATCAGTGAAATAATTCACTCAACTTGGCAAGCATTTGTGAGCTAATTTGAAGGAGTTTCACAATGTGCAAGGAGTTTGAATATTCAGAGTTTCATTGCATTTGGAGCTTTCCATCAATGAGGATCAAAAAAATTCATCGGGAATGACATATCCTCTTCTTTCTCTCTCTCTCTCTCTCTCTTTCTCTCTCCTCTTCCCCCCAACTTTCTCTCACTTTCCAATATTCTAATTTCACATTGGGGTTGCAATTTTTCATATGTCCTAATGTTCCTAATGTAATAAGTCACCTTTATGTTATAAAAAGGGACTTAATATTCTCCTAGGAAGTCAAAAAGTTTTAAGTTGCACAAGGACATATGAAAAGCCATTGGGGGTAGATGATAAGTCACCTCTCATTCTATAAATTGTAATGCCATTCCCATTTCAAAGGGTTGGTCATTAATTTTGTAAGCTCAAGAGTGCATTCTACCTTGAGAGAACAAAGGAGATAGCCAAATTCTTCCTTTCCCCCACTCTCTATTTTTCCTCTATTCCCACACTATGTACAACTTGGTTTAAGAAATCAATACAAGAAGGAGTTTCTAGCTTTCTTTGACTAAGAGATTTCTCGTGATCATAAATTCCATTTTGTCTTGTTCTATACGTAGAGTTGTTTCCTCCTAATTTTAATGCATGTGATAAAAATATAATTGATGTATGCAGAATATGATTTTGTACTGCAACATTAGTTATCCTATCTAATTTATCACCCCCTTTCCCTCTCTATAGAAAAGTCCTCTCTTATAGGTATCTGTAAGCTTTCTTTGAAGGGTCAATGGAGTGTCCCTGTTGGACCCCGGTTAAAAGGCCACCATGGAAATCCACCTTTTCATGTGCATGCATGTACGGAAGCTGCACCAGTTAAGTAGAGGGACTTAGATTCCAAGAGCTTTGGAAAGACATCCACAAGTTTTTCCACCTGAAAAATTTTCTTGCCAACACCTATATATTTGTAATCTATTTCATATGAAAGATAATACAACAATATTATTATTTGGTGTGCAAATTTGGTTCTATCATTTGATTCCCAAGTCTAGATTTTACAAGTTATCCAATTTACGGGGACACAAAATTGGATAATAGTTTGGTGACTCACGGCGTAATCTGCTTGCTAGATTGAAGAGATCAGTGGCCTTGGAGCATCCATCGGGCATGGAGTCGATTCAAAATCTAAAAATTGATATGATCTCGAGACTCTACCCCAACTCATACCTCTCTAGAATACTCTATAAAACCTGTGTAAAACCATGCCATCCAAAGCAACAAAACATTACACGAAGCACTTAGGGAAATGAAACCTATACTACCAAGAAAATAATGTGGAGAAATCACTTGGAGGAATTATAAACTATTATACTATAGACAAAAGAGTGTGCTTATTCAATAATAATGCTTGAGGTAGATCCCATTGTCAGGTATATACAATTATTCTCCATCCAATCTCGACAACTGGAAATCATTGTTCGCCTTGCAACTTGAAATCATGTAGGGCCACTCCATATTATATCAAACTTGGAGTGTCTACCGGTTTAGTCCTGTCTACATATCATTTCAGGACTAATTCTCCTTATTAGAATCTCATAGCCCTTTCCTTTTTATCAAACTTCATCTTAATATGAGCTTGATCCTTCCCCATTGTTTACACTACTTGGTTTCTCATCTCCTCTAGCTCCATGAGCTCTACATATCTGACTTATGTGGCATCAAAATTAGATAATTTCAGTTGCTTGATGAGCTCCAATGTTGAAAATTCAAGAGATATTGGAAACTTTTCTTCTTTTCCATAAACCAATTTGTAAGGAGAGCTACCAGTTGATCTCTTGGGTGTAATTCTATCAACCCACAAGCTGATTTCAACTTTGTGTGCCAATTCCTCTGATTCTCATCCAAATTCCTTCTTATGATTCTCAAAATATTTTTGTTTGTGGACTCAACCTAACCATTACCTGAGGGTAATAGTTTGAAGATGTGCTCAAGTATATTCCATTTTTAACAACCCAATCAAATATATTTGCACCAAGAAATGCTAATGCATTATTAGAAATGATTGTGGAAGGAACACCAAACCTAGCCACAAAATCTTTGTAGAAGTCTAAAACGCTAGCCTAATTTACCTCCTTCAGTGCAATGACTTTTATCCACTTAGTGAAATGATTTATGGATGTGAGGATCCACTTATGTCACAAACTTGAATGTGGGTTGATCACTCCAATGAAGTCCAATCCCCACTACATGAATGGTTGATCTAATGAGATGGGATGGAGTGGAAGGGTTGCTTAACCTTTATTTACCTGTAAAGAAGGCACACTTCTTACATTTCTTGATCTTTGCATAGTAGTCATTTAAAATGTTAGGCTAGTAATAACCAACCATCATGATTATGAGAGTTGTTTCCATTGAAAAAGCGACCTCGTACTTCTCCATCATGAAACTCACGTAACACTTTTTCTATCTGATCTGTTTTAACACACCTTAGAAAACACCACTCAAATATTTCCTAAATAATATTCCCTTAATAAGTACATAGAGAATGGATTGAAGTCTAAAATACCTTCTTTTAGCTTTACTTAATCCTTGGGGGCATTGGCTTGTTTGGAGAAAGTTGACTACATCATGAATCCAACAAGGGGTAGACATAACATCAATCGGTGTTATTGGTCATCTTGAAGCATAAGGATAACTTCTTCATCAATGTGTTGGCCTGAAACTAGTTGCCCACATAGTCCCTTGCCTCTAACTAGCTTGGTTACCTTGATGTTGATGTTGCACTCCATCACCATGGTTACCTAACCAATTCTTTTCTCATTCAGGTCCTTGTTCAAAAGAAATTCTTTCACACCAGCATGTGAAACTAGTAAATGGATCTTGTTGTTGGACACCAAATGTTTGAACTTCTTCAAACTCCTTATGATAGCTAACACATGATTTTCAATGAATGAGTATCTCACCTCATAGTCCTCAAGATTTTGGCTGAAAAATGCAATAGGCTATTCCAATCCCTCTTCATTTAGCTATGTACCAATATGGTAGATATTGTTTCAACACCTCCAAAAGCATACAAGGTGAAGTCCTTTGTGAAATATGGGTTAATGAGAGTTGGGGCCTATGCAATTGCTTGCTTTATAACTTCAAAGTTGTCATTTCCCTCAGTTGTCCATTTCAAGGCCATGATCTTCTTCAACATCAGTGTCAAAGGCTTGACAAGATTGGAAAAATTTGGAACAAACCTTCTGATAAATTCGATTCTTACCAAGAAACTTTGGAGTGCATTCTTATGACTAGGAACTGGTCAATGCAATGACGACACTAACTCTTTTTGGATTAATGTTTAACCCTTCTTTAGAAACAATATGACCAAGGAGTTTACCTTCATGAGTTAGGAAAATGCACTTTATAGGATTTACACCTTTCAAATACTGTCTTAGATGGAGAAGATGATCAACTACATTATTAGAGAACATTGTGATATCATCAAGGTACACAAGAACAATTTTGTTGATCAACCCTGAAAGCCATGTCCATGGCTTGTTGGAAATTTGCTCCAACATTAGATAGGCCAAATGAAATTTTCTTCTAGTACAGTTCCCACTTTGTGGTAAAGGTTTCCTTGAATTGATCTTCTTCCTTTACCATGATTTGATTGTACCCTGAGTATCCATCTAGGAGAGAAAACCTTTCAAAACCTGCTATCATTTGTAAAATTTGTTCCATAGAGGGCAGTGGGTAATGATCCTTCAAGGAAGCCTTTTTTGAGTCTCTAAAGTCAACACATAACCTGATTTATCCATTTTTTTTACACTGAGACTAGATTAGCCGCCCATAAGTAGTGCTTAATAAGAAAAATTATGTTTGCTTCAATTAACTTGTACAATTATTTCTTCATCAGAGGCTCAATATGTGGATTTACAGTGTCTCGATTTTGTCGATGTGCTTGGTAGTTGGATCTAACTTAATGGTATCTTTGAGCTAGACTAGGATCAAAACCTCTAAGGTCTTCATAGCTCCATGAAAATACATTAGAAAATTCATGGCAAAGTTTTAAAAATCATGTTTTTCTTGTGAAGTGCTTACCTTACTAATTTGAAGAAATTTTCCTTCACCAACTGAGATGGGCTATGAATCTTCACCTTTGACCGTTATGTTTTCATTTTCTTTTCTGAATTAATCATTGGGGTTGAAAATGGATTCCAATGTCACTAGGCTCTTAGGCATCTTGTTTGATTTGAGTTGAACCACTTGGTCTCGCATATTGCTTCGTAGCTTGTCTTGATTTCTTAGGGAAAAATCAGCCTCTTCTTGAAGAAAATTGACAATCTATTGATCATTTTCGAATACTTGCCAATTCGTGTCATTATCCGATATAGCAGGCCTTAATACCACCTTGATATGTGGTTACAATTTATCCCTTTTTATGTTCTCAACAACATTTAACCTTGATCCAATTACAACAAGTATGTTGTGACTTCATTTTCATTTCTTGGAATGACCTAGATGTTGAAAGCTTATAAATCCTCTAAAAGATCACAAACCTTATGATTATAAGATTTTAGTAGATCATTCTTTGCTACATTGGATCCTCTAATTTGATTTACTATTAGTTCACTATCTTCAAAGGTTTGTAAATTTTTGTTGTTCCTCTTTCTTGTCCATTGCAAGCCATGGATAAGAGACTCATACTTTGTTATGTTGTTGGAGTAGCTAAACTTAAATATGAAGGATGAGTAGTATTTTATACCTCTAGGAGACACAAGTAATCCACCTACTCCGAATCCTTGTTTTCTTCTTGATTTGTTAATGACCATTTTCCAAATGCCTATATATTCTTCATTAGTTGGATTGATAACACTAGGCAGGGGTGCATTTTCTTCATGCAAATAGTAAATAGCTAGGCCAACCCCTTCAATATATTCATATGGATCAAAACCATAGTGTGTATTTCCCCATTCATCAAGTAGCAAATCAGGAATGCCCCCAATATGAGTATTTGTCTCTTGAGTGTTTGGACAATCCTATTGATCAAAGATAGTTAAATTGGCATTGATAGGGCTAGGCATATAAGGTTCTATATGATATGTAGCAATTGGTTTAGACTTAATAGTAGCCTTAGTGCCATACCTAGTCTGAAGAGCATATGAGACCATTCTGTTGATCAATATCCTCTAATATTGGTAGTGAAATCCCTAGATAAACATACAAAAAGAGTGGATGTAGATCAATTATGATTACATATTGAGGAACTCAGACATTAGGATATGCATGCAGTGTGAGGCTTAAACCTTTGATGACCCCAATAGTTCCCATGATTGTTGCATCCAAATGCAGTACTCCTTTTGTGAGATATTTATATTGGAGGCCTAGTTGGTTTGAAATTTACTTTGGCATTACTGAACTGCTTGCTTCAAAGTCAATCATGCAATTGTGCCCTAAATTATTCCCAATGATCAAGGATATATAGGATGGTGGAGGTTTCATGTTTCTTCTTGGTTGATCCTCCTTTTACTTTGCATTACATTAGTAAGAAAATTTTCTTTCTCCTTGGATGATTCACTTGGAATAGACAAGTTAGCCATAACTACTGCAAGAGATCCTTCTGTCCCAGAATTGCTAATAACTCCCACATGGATATGCTCACGTTGGTTTTCTTCATCTGTTCAAGGATGTTGAAAGGATTTGGATTATCCGTATGCTGCACCTTACTTACAACAATATTTTCTTGTACTTGAGATGATATGGAAGGTCCCTTAGGCTGATTTTGCACATTTGGAACTATGTTTGGGTTTCCACTTCCTTGGAGTGTCAAAGAAGGTTGAAAAGAACCCACATTTCTTGTTCGTATCTCTTTGATATCTCTTTTCTTACATCTAGTGTTGGTAGCCACTCCTTGAGGAAAATTTTGATTTACTCCACAAAAGTCTTCCACTTACCAATTCACAAGTGAAGTGTCACTTGGTAGTGTATCTCGAGTGACCATCTGCTGCTGATTTTCTTCTCTACCGTATCTTGAGGAATAAATGCACCTTAAACAATTAAATATTGGTTCAAAATTCCATTGGCACATGTTACTTGGTTGTGTGAAAGATGAAAAGGAAACACCACTCATAATCTTGCACAATATTGTTTTGAACATGAACTAAAGCTTGAGATGAGCTAAATGCATTGGGATTGTATGGTTGAAATGGCCTTACATGAGGAAATTGATTCGATTTTGAGGATAAACTTGGAATGAAGGATTATTTGGCTAGTAACTGAGATTTTTAGGCTAGTATAGAGGTGATAAGGTCCGAAGTTTTGGGTTTTTCCTCTTAATGGATACCAACTCATTCCCAAATTTTTGCAATTGTTTCATCACCTCTTGTAACTCAATTGAGGTACTTGAGGAAGTAGATGCTTCATTAGAGATCTAATTTCTTAGGGTTGGAATAGGTGCTAACTCAAGGGTTTGATTAGAATTGGGGTTCTCAATCTCTGGGAAAATAGGCATTGGAGGTCTAGGAGCAAGTTTCCTTTGAATAAGACTAAGCTCATTCCTAATGACAATGTCACCAACATTTGACAATGTTCTACCCCCATAGATTGAATCATGAATGAAATATCACTATTCAAAGCCTTTAGATAATAAAGAAATGCATGTTGGGGTGTAGGCCTTACCACTTGAGGAATTTTATCCCAAATCCTTTGAAATCGATGTTAAAATTCATCATCTGCTCATTAGGGGATCTCTTTGTTGTTGTCAACTACTCTACCAAAGACATGTGATCTGATTTGTCCTCAAAATGATTGCATAAGGCTGTCCCAAGCTGATCTCAGTTGGTAATAGAAGTTGGTCTTAAAATCCTGTACCATTACAAAGCTTTTCCCTTGAAAGA
Source organism: Taxus wallichiana var. yunnanensis (assembly GCA_018340775.1). Taxonomy (NCBI): domain Eukaryota; kingdom Viridiplantae; phylum Streptophyta; class Pinopsida; order Cupressales; family Taxaceae; genus Taxus; species Taxus wallichiana. The sequence continues at coordinate 50,030,387 of CM031234.1, forward strand.
TGAGGTCAAAAGTCTAACTCCAATATCTTCTTTAGTAATATCATGAAATGAGCAAACATTACCACATTTAGCCATTGGTATATCATGTTCTGCATTGAGAGCTATAGGAATACCATTATTGAAACTTACAAAGGCCATATTTCTCTGTGTTGTCATGATTACAATAAGTCTTAAGACTCTAGATGACTGTAAGAAGGGCCTGTCAGGAGGTGGAGTAAAAAGAGTCCTATTCGGTGGTGATGGTGATCTCTGAACTGATCTACGTTTTCTCCTTCTCCTTGGTGAAAACTAAAAGTAGTTAAATGATCCTTCTTCTACTATTTTTGACTTAGTATGAATATTTCTCATGAACCTGAGCACTTATACTATTGAAACCAAGTAAATATAAAGCTTGGAGTTGCTAGGTATGTAGCTGCAAAGCCTCTAAAGGCTAGAATTCACCAAGATACATACAAAACCTTAGTGAAATAGAATGAGAATCTCAGGAGTCCAACTAGGCGTGCCAAAACTATTATCACCAAAAAACAACACCCTTTGATTTTCATGAATGTATGGATGAGCAATCAATGTTTTTGGGTAACATGGGATTGTCTCTCAAGTTGTGGGACTTGTTACTTAGAGAAAAACCTCTAGAGAAGGTTGGTTCCTCTACCTATTCCTAATGCTAAACTACTCCTAGGAAGTGAAATGCAACTATCTTCTCCCAAAATATCAATCCAAGGACCGAGAGAGAGAGGGAGATGCATAAAACTGAAATCCTAAACTAAAGGGGGTGATAGCACCAAGAAAATGAAGATACTTTAATTAGGGAAAATGGAGGAGGGAGAGGTTAGGCAAAGGTGACATAAACTCAAGACTTCATTTACCATCTATTTTCCAAGAAACACAAAAAAATGAACCTGTAAATGAGAAAAGCATACACAACACACTACAACAAATAAAAGAGAGGCAAAGTTGCAGATAACATGAGTTAAGGTTGAGAAAACACCACAAAACAAGTTTTATTGCAATAGAAGCATGCACAAACCATTACAATTGTAGAAGAAGGCAAAAAAATGCATTGCAAAGTCTAAATGAAGGTTTACAACTAACAATTGCTCGAAACAATTTTGGCAGAGTTTCTTTACAATTTTAGAACATCCCCATATAAATGATGATTTTTAACAATAGATTGAGAATTACACTTCCACCCACCGACAACATGCATTAAATCTCTGAAAAGAGGTATGGGTAACCTTAAAAATTCATTTCCCAATGGTACCTTTCTTGTAGAGGAAGACATGGGTGCCATACCTCATTAAAAACGGGTTATTAAGCTACCCCAAATCGGTCGGTGATTTCAACATTCTTGCTTTATAGGATGGTAGCATTTCATTCCTAGTGTCGGTGGGTTACATTTTTATTTGTGTTGGCTAGGAGCATGATTCTTTGTGACGACCAGAGCATTCGACTGGTGTCACCTAGTATCGACCGGTATCCTTTTTCCTTATATCAAGTATGACTCATCATTTTTGTTCTTGCTACCGCCTAGTAGCATCTATACATGCTTATCAATTTGGTAACATTCATACATGCTAATGATCGATAGCATCTCGTGTATGCTAATATCTTACCATTTGGTTCTTCCACCCACTTCAAACTCCACAACACACCGCTTCTCTAGCTTCTTCACCGAGAATTCATCATACTTATCAAGTCAAAATTTTGCAAGTTAGCCAATTTGTAGGGGGCGTAAAATTACATAACATCTATTTTAGTTATTCACTTGCCCAGATCATGTCTAGACTACTCGAGAATCAACTAAGTCTCTCTATTTGCCTCTCTTTCTTAGCGTTTCATATTTGTACATACTTATTTTCTTGTGTCTTATTGTTTACTAGTACTTGTATATCATTATTTACAATAGTTGGTAATTAGATTTAATTCCATTAAAATTAAATCAATTAAGAATCGATTGCAATATGAAACTAACGTGTAAATTTTGAAACTAGAGAATATATCAAGAATGTGCAACTACGTAAACTTATTTTGTAACTATTTTTACCCTCACGAAAAGACTTCCCATGTGGGACACTAACGTCCATACGTTCCTAAATGTTCCAGTGCTTTTGTCAATGCCAATTTTGTGACCAAGTCTATTTCTAAAACTTTTACGTAATTGATTTATGTTTTGTTCTTGATGTTTGTGTTTATGTAATTGTATTTTGTAACTATTGGGAGGGTAAAAAGGTCCACCTAATGCTTCCCCCACCCATTTGGGGTGCGTGAGATGAAAAAAATGTGAAAAAATCCCAAATGAGGAAGATTGAAACTAATATGCACATCTGATATAGGAATCATGTAGGGGGAATAAGGAATACACATGGTAATTACCATGGTGCAAGAAAAACAAGGGGAGAATGCTATCATAGATTTGTTAGAGACAAACAAGTAATGCACACTTAAATAAAAATTAGTAAAGGCATATACACAAACAACAAACAAGGAATCAATGAGTAGTTGGATGCATACACGGACACCACTCGGGATATCACATTACAATCGAGCTGTTAAGGCTTGTGTAAACAAGGTAATAAGAAAACATAGGGTATAGCTTGCAAATAGTGGCAAACAAGGTACAAAAACATCAGACAACCATGATTAGAAGGAATCCTACAAGGCAAATGTTATACATGAAGCACACATTAACACGTTTGGAAATATAAGTATTATGCCACAATGTAATATCTGAATATAGGAATGAAAATGTGAAATATTACAATGATAGAACCTAATAGCAAGTGGAAAAGGTATATGCCCCAGAGCCTCGGTCACATTTGGTAATGGATAAGACCAAGCATCATACATTGTGTAAAAACATGTAAGTGACATACATTCACTGCAAGATACCATGTGAATGTGCACATGTGTATAAAAAATGATAAAGTATACCATGAACCGTAGTAACATAATTCTTAGTGTAGGATTTATTTTCCTCTCTTTGTTTTTATTATCCTACTCATGATATTCCAGCTCACTTGGAGTTTCCTACACTTATGGGATATGCTTGCTTAGGTGTACACTTGAATACCCTTTTCTAGGTGTTGGTTACCACTTGAATACACTATTCTAGGTGTTTGTTACCATTTAACTACACCATTCTAGGTGTTGGTTACCACTATTCTAGGTGGAGATTGTCATGATTATAAGAGGAGGTTACACATTCACCACCCATATATACATCCTTTGCATTATTCTTTTTGATCATATTGAGTTGGAGCTATTTCTATGTTATTGCAATTATCTCTCTTGTATTTTCATAATTTTCAATCTTGTATGCTTGAATTATTTTATCTTGGATCAATTCACATCTCACAACATTCACATGTGCATTCTTTAAACTAGTAGATCCACGGCGATTCTTCGATATGGTATCGAGCCGAATGGTATTGAGTTTGCTCTGGTCATTATTCTTTAAGTTTAATTTCATTTGAGGTCATTATTTGTAACTATTTGGGTGTTTTTGGTGCAGTTTACCTAGTTTATAGGTATGTAGCCACATGTCTGCATAGTGTATATATAGTTTTGGAGATTACTTTTTATAGGCCCTAATCGTTATTGCAGGATCCCTAGAAGATTTATCTAGATCTAGAGGTTGATTTGTAGACTTGTGAAGGGAATTTTCACTGTGGTAGTGCTTTGCATGCATATTCGAGACTTGAAAAGGGAATGTTTCTAAAAAATGTGTGTTTTAGACCTATAACAGAGTTTCCAAAATCCCATACATGCATTGCAAACCCAGATTCAGTCGCTATTTTTTGAGTCTCGTGGCAGTGTTGTTTGCTACACTCAGATTTGCAACAATTTAAGGGCCACAAGCTATAATCTTGGATTAATCAAAACTCACTTCCTCCTTTTGCTAAAACTATATTTTAGTGAAAAATGTGCATTTCAAGTTTAGTACAAATTCATTTAAAATAGGGATTATTTATGAGAAATAATTATTGTAAAACTTTTGATTGGTAGCTCAATATTGAGTGCCATTTTTCTCTTTGTAAAAGTTAAATATTTTTCATTTCCCAAAGCATTGGACCTATTTATTTTGTAAAACACACTAAGTTATAAAGTTCCAAAACTATGGGGGCTTCTTGATATATTTTATGGGGTGTGTACAATGTGTTTACTTTTTTATTTTGAAATTCTTTCTTTCCACACATTTCGTTGTTTTCTGGAACAACTACCTCAAATTTCCTTTCTGCTCTAATGGATCTAAGTCCAATTAACCCACTTACACCTTTTAACTACCAATATAAAAAATAAAAATGACCATTGTACTTAGGAGTAAAGGGTTGTATCGTATCACAATGGGGTTAGAAACTGAGCCTAGTGAAGATGCAAAAAAAGTTAAGTGGTTTAATAAGTGTGATGTAACTTTTGGTATCTTATGTCTTTCAATGTCTCCCAAACTCCTCTTTCACATAAATTCAAAAACATCTCTCAATTAGGAGGGGAAAACCTTAGAAAACTTGTTAGGAAATGTTGACACTATGAGGGGTCATGAGCTAGAAATAGAACTTATCAGCTTAAGTCCTAACAAATTTGACACCTTGGAATATTTCTTTACCAAGATCAAGTCCTTATGATTGTAGTTAAAAGAATGTGGAACAAAAAGAAGGATGAACAATTAGTTCTTTCAAGTGCTTTCCAAACTAGGTCTTGACTACTCTATCTTTATCTCTACCTTCTATGCTACCAAGAGGGCTCTTGGAGCCACATGGTCTATGCCATCTTTAGATGAATTTATTTCTGATTTGACTAAGGAGAAAGATAAGTTAATACAAATGGGTACCTTGAAGTCCTCTAAACCTCAAGCTCTCATTGCTAATAATGGAAAATAGAAAGCCTCATTAAACAAAGAGTATAAATAAAGTAACAAGGATCAAGAAAACAAGAAGGATCAACATTCTTCCACCTCTACATCAAACTTTGAAACTTCCTCTTCTAGTGATAAGTCCAAGAAAGAAAGGATCAAATGTGGGTATTGCAAAGGGAGACATGATGAAAGAAAATGTTTGAAGAAACAAATTGACCACCTCATAAGTCTTCTTGAGAAGAACAAGATAGGTGACTCGAGTCTTCCAAACAATCTTCATCAACCAATGAATCCTCTAATGTAAATGGAAAAGGGAAAGAGAAATAATTAGGAAAGGAGAAAAAAGGGAGAGCCCTTGTTGCAGTTGTACCACCACCTCCTACATGGGTTATTGATTCTGGTGCTTCACATCATATGACTTCTTCACACGTAGAGTTCAATTCATTAGAGCCATGTGACATGTCTACTATATGATTGGGTGACAACATTTCTACACAAGTTTTTAGGAGAGGGCCTATTGAAGTGAATGGAGGAACATTCAATAATGTTCTTAGTATTCCCTCACTATCAACTAATCTCTTATCAGTCTACTAGATTACTCACCTTAGTCAGGGCATGCGGTGAGTTCACTCCAGATTCAGTCTATGTTAGAGAGCTACATAGTGACACTATCATTGCTAGTGGGTGTATTTGATCATTAGACTCAACTATATTCCTTATCTCACTTTGTCCCTCCTTTAGATTCTTCACCAGATTCACTGTACTTGATGACACTTATGATCTTGAGCACATTTCTGATGAGAAATTATCTTATGGAACATATGACTACAATAGTGATGGGGACCCACCTCCACTATCTCCTTGTCACCTTCCAATTTTAGAGGAGTTATTTCTTGATCCACCTACTTTTGGTCCACCTCAGAATTTTTAGGGAGTAGGCATCTTGATTCAAGACTCATCAGACATTAGGTAGTCTTATACTCAGTTACATGACCCTCCACATTCTTTCTTCACTTCTGCATCAGATACATCATTCCTTCATGGAGCAGTTGGCACTTGAACATGTATGAGGAACATAGTTCCTTGGATAGGAACCACACCTTGGTTAGAGATCCATCAGACACTTAGTGGATACCTTCACTTTTCCATGGTGATCCACTCTTCATTGCATCTACTTCTAATCCATAGTCACTCTAGGAGGTTATTTTACAGGATATCGGATGGCTACCAACAATTGTAGCTTTGAGTGGGGATTTCTAGTCCTTCTCTTCTTTGTCTCTCTTTTGGGGGAGTTTTTTCCATTGGGTTTTCTCCTTTTACTCTATATTTGTGAGAGATGCATGTATGTGGGTACCTCATTAGACCTTGTTGCTTGGACCCACTTTCCTTTTCACTGCCCACGTAAGGTGTGCTTATGGGGGTGTTAGTGTAGGATTTATTTTCCTCGCTTTATTTGTATTATCCTACTTGGGATATTCCACCTCACTTGGATTTTCCCTACACTTATGGGATATGCTTGCTTAGGTGTACACTTGACTACACTATTTTAGGTGTTGGTTACCACTTGAATACACCATTCTAGATTTTTGTTACCACTATTCTAGGTGGAGATTGCCATGATTCTAGGAGGAAGTTACACATTCACCTCCTATATGTATATTTCTTGCATTAATATATTTGATTGTATTGAGTTGGAGCTATTTATGTGTTATTGCAATTATCTCTCTTGTATTTTCGTAATTTGTAGTCCTGTATGCTTGCATTGTTTTATCTTGGAACAATTCATGTCTCACATCATTCACCTATGCATTCTTCAAACCAATAGATCTGTGGTGCTTTTTCGATCGTGATAAAAAAGTGTAACATAGAATAGTATAATAAAGAAAGATTGTATCTAATCGGGATCTAAGATAATGTTTTATATTTTTAATTACAGATATATGAAATTAAATCACTAAGAAGGGATTCATAATGATTCCCCTTAGTGTGTGTGTGTGTGTGTGAAAATTGAGATCTCAGTATGAAGAAACCCTTAACAATACAAGATTGACTAAGAAGAAGAGTGTGTCATCGAGCAATGTGTGGGGGAAGGTGATCACCTCCAAGGGTGTAAATATCTAAGCATACTATTTCTTAAGGTGCATGGAATTCATGGGAGTTTTGATAAGCTTACCAAGGAGTGTTGTAAGATGATAGACACCTTGTCCCATGCATTCAGTAATAACATACAAGCCAAGTCAATTGGGTTGAAACTTTCCTTTTAGAGAGGGGTTGACATTGGTATTATTTTTATTTTATTTGAGTAATAAATCACCAACATTGAATTCATGGGATCACACTTTGTTATGATAATCATGTTTGATATGCTCTTGGTATGGAGATGTTCCAATACTTGAACACATCAGAATCTAACATTTCAAGTTTGTGTAAGAGGAACTCTTGATAGGCACTATCTTGGAGAATTATTTTAAGGGAAATATGTGAAATCAAGATTTCAAGCTCTAGAGGTATAATGTCTCGAGTACCATACATGAGAGAAAATGGTGTGGCATTTGTAGGAGTACAAAATTTAGTGTGATAAGCCCAATGATCATATAACATTTGATTATGCCAATCATCGCCACTTTGTGTTCAACAATTTTACGAAGAATATTGATTATCGTCTTATTAGTGGATTCATATTGACCATTTCCTTGAGGGTAATAAGGAGTAGAGAATATGTGTTTGATCTTGTATTTTGCATAAAAACATTGACAATGTAATTTTTGAAAGATAAACCATTGTTAATCACAATTACAAAGGAACCCCAAAAGGGTTATGATATGGGTATTAAGGAATTTGTAAATATCTTCGCCAGTAGTAGTTTCCAAGGGTACAACTTTAACCCATTTAGTGAAGTAATATGTAACAATAATGATGAATTTATGTCCTTTTGATGACTCAGGGTTAATCTTTCCAATGAGGTCAAAACCCTAGAGTGAAAAATGAATCGGGCATGCAATAGGTTACAAATCATGAGTTGGTGCATTGTGTAGGTTCCCATGAGATGAGCTGGTGCTTTGGAGAGCTAATGGGATATCTCGGAGTTCCAAATAAAAAGGAGATTAACATCAAGAGCATGTTTGAATAAATAACTACCAACGATGACATAGTGGGTGGTGTCACGTCGGATTCGTCATTCCTCTCGTGTGGGGATAGATTTCGGTAACATAAATTATAAATAGGAGTGTACCATTCTAGGTTTTTCATCGCTACATGTAACAACAAGAACTTGTAAAGCATGTATGCTATGGGAATCAATGGAAGGATGACGTAAGTGGAGAATAATAAATGTAGTGTGATCATTTGTAATGTTAAGAAGAATAAGTGAAGTAACACTAGATATGGTGTCAATATGTTGATTTTCCTTCCGAGGGATAACAATGATAGAGTGGGAGTTGAATGTAGTAAGAATACCAGTAATAATGATATGATACGGGATGAGTTTCTCTTCTTTGACTTGGTATGTACCATTAACTTGATTAACAATGAGCTAAGAATCACCAAATATATGAAGGTGGCGTATAGGGAGAGATTGAGCAACAAATAAGCCTAAAATCAAGGCTTCATATTCAACTATATTATTTGTGCATGAGAAGCCGAGTCGATAAGCAAAGGGCATAGGTTCACCATGTGGTGTAATGAAAATAATACCAATGTCAAAACTCAGAACGTAATGAGATCCATCAAAACACATGGTGTAAATATCAGGATCAATAGCATATGCAATAAAATCATCACGAAAGTCATCTTAGATAGGAAATCATCATTAATAGGAGCTTATGCTATTTGGTCAATGATGACTTGGCCTTTAATAGTTGTTTGCAAAAAAATTTAAGATTAAATTCATTAAGTAACATGACCCAACCGGGTAGGTCATTGTCGAATAGATGGGTCCATGAAAGAAATTAGCAAAAAGGATCAATTTTTGTAATAATATAAATTTTGGTATTGATCATGTAATGACATAGCTTATCGTGAAAACTACAAAGCCAAGGAACAAAATTTCAATACATCTATAATTGCATTTCTAAGAAAGTAAGGTGCGATTGATATAATATATGGCACGTTCACACTGATCCATATCATGTTGAGAAAGTAAAGCACCTAAGGCATGAAAAGTGGCCAAGATGTACAAAAGTAATGGTTGATCAAGAATAAGAGGAGTTAAAACAAGTGGATGAAGTAAATAAGTTTTGATATCATTAAATGTATGTTGACAACTAACATCCCAAGTAAATACAATATCCTTTTTCATGAGACGTATAAATGGTTGGGTCTTGTCGGAGAATTTGTAATGAAACAATAGATGGCCTAGATTTTACCTTGTAAAGAATGAAACTGATGAAGGTTTCATGGAGGAGGCATATCTACAATGACGCAAATATTTTGGGGATCAATCTCAATACCTCATCGGGAAATGATGTATCCTAACAATTTCCAGTAGTAAATCCAAAGACATACTTTTTAGGATTAAGGCATACATGATATTGTCATAAGCGTGTAAATAGTGTATGGAGATCCGAACGTGATAAAAATGTCATCAACATAGTCCTCAATGATCTTATGAATATAATCATGGAATATGTGGGTCATAACACGCTGGTATGTAGCCCCGACATTTTTGAGACCAAAGGGCATAACAATATAGTAGAAAGTGCCCCAGGGGGTAGTAAAGGAGGTTTTTTCTTGGTCAGTTGGGTTGATTTTGATTTGATTATATCCAACAAACCCATCCATAAAAGAGAGCATATCATGGCCAATAATGGAATCAACAATAGAATCAATGAGTGGTAGAGGAAAACTATCTTTAGGAGAGGCTTTATTGAGGTCATGAAAGTTGGTGCAACAACGAAGTTTCCCATCAGGCTTCATGACTAGAAGAATATTCAAGACCCATTATGGATGTTGGAATTTGAGGATTCGAATGACAACGGGTTTAATCAACTTAAATATTAAACATTAATATATTATGCAACATTAAAATTAATAAATAAATAAACATCACATTAATAAACTATATTGCATAATAATTAAATAAATACTTACAAAATGTAAATAACATAGAACACTGGATTTATAGTGGAAAACCCAAAGGTAAAAACCACTGTGAAAAGTAACCTTTATTATAGAGAACCCAATTACATCTAGTAGAAACCTCCTCCTTACTAACCCTAATCACAAGGGTAAAAACTAAATCAATTAATATTGATTTGCACACCTTTGATATATTCCTCCGATATATCAAATGAGGACCTGAAGTCCTTTTTTATATGAGGTGATTGGGTATGTCTCCCGACTCACCCTTTCAACCAAGTCGGTTGACACATATTCCAAGGTTTGAATATTTAATAATAGAAATATAAATATTTCATATTATTAAATATTTAACCTATAGTATAATGTTGGACCCATATTAATTAAGGGGTGGCCAACCCACTTAACCATTATGTTCCAACAATGAATAGTTCACATCGTGAATAAACTCAAGTCCATCAAATGTTGAATTTCTTCTTTTACTAATAAGGCCACACATGGATGCATTTTTCATATTTTTTGTTGGATGGGTTTAACATCTTCATATAAGACAATGTTGTGCATTGTGAAAGAGGGGTCAATCTTGGGCATATCATGATAATGCCAAGAAAATAATTCAGGGAAATCTTGTAACACTTTTTGTATATCATCTGTTTAATATCACTAAGGGAAACAACTAGAAGAATAATACATGGATCATCATCAGTGCCTAGATTATAAGAAATGGTTTCTTCATTAAGTAAGGTAGATCAGTATTCAACATATAGTTGAGTGGGTATAATGTCAAGAGTGTCATGTCGAGATTTAGACATGCAAGGATCACCCTCACCAAAATATGTAGTAGTGTGCAAAGAGTGAGGGAACCTCTTCTTGTGATGGTGTGAAGGTAAAGCATTGTATGTTCCCATGTACTCAAGGAGTGCCTCATCATTGTGAAATTTATTTAAATGGGGTAGTTGAGGAGAGGAAGTATCATCAATAATGCGTGGATGAAGTAAGCTGCAACGTGGAGGAATGGGAAGTAGTGTAGATCTTAGAATAGGCACGAGTGGGGAGAAAATGAGTTCCCCAAGAAAGTGTAGTAGAGAAATAGTGAAAAAATTGATGCCAAATTTATCAAGATTTTCAGGGACGAAGATGGCCTCAATGATGCCTTGGCAATTCTTCTCAAGTATCAAGTTGGAAAATCCATGCCAAAGCAAATACTTATAACTAGCACCATAGGTAGTATAATCAACAACAAGTGGGGTGGGAGGAGATGAAGAAGTGGATGGGTGGTTAGTGGTATTACAATAAGTAAAAGGGGATGAATCAACTAAGACATCATAAACAACACCCTAAAAAAGAAACTTAAGTCTAACATGGAGAGTAGAGGGAACAACATGCATAGAATATAACTAAGGGTGGCCTAAGAGAAAATTATAACTGAGATTATTAGGCATAACATGAAATGACACATTGAGGGTACATGGTCCTATTGTAATGGGTAGGGAAATTTCACCTAATACTTGCTTGGGAGTATTATCAAAACCATAAATGCATAAAGTAGATGGGGTGAGATTAGTTGCAGAAAGGCCTATTTGATGTAAAAAAGAAATATTGCAGATGTTAAGACCAGATCCATTATCAACCAAAGCATACTTGACTAACACATTGTGAATATGAGCTTGAATATACAAAGGAGGTGCATTATCAACTATTGCTTGGGAAGGAATATCATCAGAAGTAAAAGTAATATGCTCATGATTTAAAGACAAGGAAAATGATACTAGATAAGTAACATAGGTGGGGGAGGTATAAGATCAGATTAGGGTATGATCCATAGTGTGTTGTAAAACATCAGTACACTCTGTATGGGATTGATAGAATGCAATCAAATAAATATCCATGGAGGAGCCTAAGGTTTGATCAATAAACGGGTTCACCAAATGATTTAATAAAATTAAATTCAATGTAAGGACAATGATGATCAAATTAAATAATAGTAACATGCAAGATCTAGCTAATTGAAGTACAAGAAAGATTGATATATATGGTTTGTAGAATGAATTCACTTGCCACCATAGGTTTGGATTGATTAAGGGATGGTTAACAATCTAAACATGCATATTCTTGGCTATGTAAGCTTTGATTCTGAAACTGGGATGTAATGATCTTGGGGATAAGAGAACTTGGGTGCTAGTGTCTATGGGACAACTTGGGATCTGATTCTTTCTGTGTCACTTCTTTTCACCTTTAGTTGATTTTAGGTCATGTCATGTTTGTTGCACTTATTCTCTATCACACTTGTACCTATGAAACAAACCCTAAATACCTACACAAGACTCAAGCACACATTAGACTAAATGCAAAATTCATATGAGAGATTTAGACCGACCTCGATAGTCACCCCGATATGATCTTGTTGCTGAGCACTACCCTACATTTTAGACTCCATGTATTTTTGTGGTGTGTGATTTACATTGTGTTTTTGTGCTAGGATGCCCTAGTGTCGGTCGCCGCACAAAGAATAAAGAACTACAACTACTTTTTCCCAATGCAATAATGTGTGATATGGAATTCAGAATAGCCTCCCCTATGTAGTGAATAATGTAACCCAAAATTGTTTGCTTTTGTGTATGTGGTAGATATAGAAATGTTAACTCAATTGCCCCTTAGAATAGTTAGTACAAGTTGTATATATATATATATATATATATATATATATATATATATATATATATATATATATATATATATATATATATATGAGTTCTTTGTTTTAATTTCGCACAAAATGCCACCAAAATTTTAACAGGTCATGAAAATGAGATAAGTAAAGACCCAAAGCCAAATCAAACCAACTAAGGAGAAAAACCAAATAAATAAGACAAGAGCATCTAGAAGGACATTAACATTTAGGCATTACTATCATGTGTGAGCAATATTATCCTGCAAGAAGTAAATAGAAACAAAACAAGAGACAGAACATGGATCCTTGTAACTTGACCGAGAAAGATGTAAATACTAGATAAAATACGTGAGAAGAGACAAATAAAGAAAGAAAAATACCTAAGAGGTGTCACCAAAGTGCTTATTTTCCAAACTTAGAATTCATGTATATAACATAATAGGTGTAATGTAATAATAATAAGTGCATATTTTAGTGACTACAAATCCTTGTGCAAATAACTAGGGTTTGTTTTGTATGTTTAGGTATGATAGTAAAACTATATAACAAAGTAGATGTGACAAAGAGAGAAAATAAATATACATCTTTAGACCCCGAAAAGACCAGATCCATAATTGTTGCTAGGATGATAGTGCCCAACTTAAACACTAGTGCCTAGGTGGTCTGTCCGTATTTGAGCGGTCCCATCTAAAGCAACTTCATATTACATTTCTCCATACGAAGCTTATTCAGTCTAGATCCAACTTTTTCCAGTCAATTTTTAGCTTAGAATCAACCTGGATCTCTAGATATAACCGAAGTCCTTCTTATCTCACTATTGCTGACAATTGTTTGTTTATTGCAAGATAGATCTTGTTTGTTACTATTGTATTAATTTGATCTCAGTCCTCTAATTAAGATTTAATTCCTATTAAATCATTTGGTGAACTCTATCCTTACATGCCCATTACTCGTAGTGGTCACTTTGGTATCCCACAACATAATGATATCCTCATGCATACCCGTAATCGTTCCCACAATATCGCTGACACTACACATGATAACCCTCTATTCAATTATCGTTAGACCCCCTTCATGATACAAAATTTTGATAATGAAAACTCCTGTGATGAAAAAACTAATGTGGATAAGGCGTAACTCCATACTCTTGCCACTTTCCATTCTACATTACGTGATAATCCCACTCATGTACCACATGTCCTTAATGCTTTATTAGCAGCTCAATGTGCCCATGATAATGTTGTTCATGTTAGTATGGTTTGTATACCTTGGAGCTCTCTACTGTTATCACCTCTTCTATTCCACCTTCTTCTTCCCCCACCATTGTGGGGATATCCACCATTCATATGCCTATTTCCACACCCACTACTCACTTTTCTTCTCCTATCATTTCCCATATCCAACCTAGCACTTCTTCATGCACCCATACCTTAGAGTCTTTGTATCATGATTTACAAGCTCAAATTAGTCAATTCGCAATAAGCATCTTCCACTTATTCTCCATATCTTGAAAAAAACTCTTTTAAGGCTATATAATTAGACTAACACCACATAGTCTATTAGCAAAGCTAAAAATTTACAATAGTAACATCAAGATCTGAGCTTATTGGAATGATTAAGAAAACTAACATTATATCAATCAATCTAAGTTTAAAACATTCCTACTTAGTGTGAATTTATAATTAAAATGGACCTATGAAGACCACTAGAAAATAAAATTGGGTTGTTGCTGCTTCACAATGGTGAAAGGATCTCTCTAACAATGGCTACAAGGCCATATTAGATATTCCTTTACTAACCAAGCATGAAGATTGGATGCAAATATTGAGCAAGCTAATCCATCAATGGAAGTAAGGCTCTTGATCATATGTCTTATATGATTAATACTATTCAAAGTATGGTGTAAAGTGTAAACATGTATGTGAGTTCCTTTATATAGCTTTCTATTGTTAGAGAAGCTTGCATCTTGGTGCATGTGGGACTAAAGGATAAAGTAGATTAAGGATTTTTAATCTTGATTAGTGAAATTAACAAGTGATTAGTATGTGAGGTGCCTTAATTGACTGATTAGGATCCATTAAGAGGCTAAGATAAGATTTTGAAGCCTTTTGAGATGTCTTAGATGGAAATGGAGTGATTTCAAATAGTTGGAAGAGGGTGATTAAAAAAAAACGAACCTAAAGGGGGTATTTAGGGTTCTAGTGTTAATATAAATAGGAGGACTAAAACACTAAAAATGAACTAAAGTAACATGAAATAAATGTAAACAAACTATTCTAAGTGGAATCAAACCCTAATATGCAAGAGGGAAAAGGGGAAATGACTTAGTTGATTGATGGTGACTATTGAAGATCTAGAACTGGAACTCAGTAGTGCGAGATGAACACTCATAGGCCCTACGGAGGGAAGATCGGGACTGTCTCAAGTGACACAAGCTCTTGGGAATGTAATGGGGCACCTTGGTCTAGATTTTGGGTGCTGGGAACTATGAAAATGGTCAAGATTTGTGTTTGGTAGTGTTGCAACAAGACCTATAACCCTGCCTATCTATCACACTAGATTTGTTGAATAATTTGTATGATGCCATACACATGAAGAAGAAGAAGGGGTTGGAATGACCTCAGCCACCAAAATGGTGGACTTATCACTGAGCATTGCACTACATTACATACCTTGATGTAGTTCTAGTGAGTGTGTGTGTATGCCGTGCCCTACGTGCTCTCGTGTAAGTTGCACTTTCGAAATAGTGAGCTATGATAGTTATAGAAGATGTAGATAGTAGAATAAAATGAATAGAATCCCTCATCCTCTAATAATGTGTGTGTGATGTAAATCTCCTAGCTTAAATGTATTACACTATGTGGATGCAAGTGATGCAATGGATGCAACCCTAGATGGAGTGATAATATTGATAGAATGCAATGACCTAGGACCCTCTTTATGGTCTTATAAGCTTTATATTTATAGGGCTCTCAAGTTTAATTTCATAATTAATCCTGACAAGGTTGAATAAGAAGAAGATAAGGATGACCAATGGCTAGAAGTGACCCAAAAATGAGTGAAAGAGGTTACACAGAGGTCGAGGTGCCATCAGTGGGACTAGGGCACCTCGGGATGCCCCAGTACAACCTAAGGCACCCTGATTTAGGGCTAGAAACGTGAAGAAGTTAGAAAATGGGGTGATAAGCATTGGGAAATATGTGGGAAAGATAAAATAAAATATAAAAAAGGTAGCCAAAAGGTGGGATTAATTAGTACTTTGTACACTTAAGAACCTTCTAAATAGTAGTATAAGACTGGGATAAATATTGTCAAATGTGCAATATTTGTGTTTACATTTTCCCCCACTTTATGTTGGTGAGTGAACGAATCAGTAACATAAAGTAGATAGAAAAACATACCTGATGTCTATGCAGAGTGTAGAAGAAAATGTGCCGATGGACTAGAAGTGTGGAATGACAAAAATAAAATTTGGAGGAGCATGGATTCTAAAGATGAAAAATGTAAATAAAAGTGCTGAAAGTGAACCTAGGGTGGAACGCATGTGTAGCTACTACATGTGTGTGGTGTACCTACATGGCTAATATGGCAAGTACCATCATGGTGTGTTGTCGTTGTCATTTTTGTTGTTGTTGTGCACACATTTGCCAATTTGACTAATTGTTTCTCATATGATGGAATTGCGTAAGGAGAAAATGACCAAGTAGTCAAATACGTATATATGTAAAAAATGTTGTGTAAAGTATGAAAATGTAAAGTATGCTAGAATAGAAAGTTTAAATGGAAAAATGGAACATGTGCACCTGATCCATGTTGATAAAAAGGGTGTAGAAGGATATCCTATAATGTCATGAGTTTTTCAAGTGATCTCACGCCACCTTGTCTAAAGAAGTGTAGGGAGGAAATGATCGGTGTCCTCCAAATCTAACTGCTTCTATTGATTTTTTTTGAAGAAATCTCTTTACTATGCTGGTTTTTTTAGTTATCCTACACCTCTGGATGGAGAAGTGTAGAGAGGCCACCCAGTGTAACCCCTATGCCCGTGAATTGCTCCACAAAATTACCGAAGAACACCATGTCCTATTAAGGTTGATGTGTATGGAGTTCGTAGACTGGTTTGAACTCACTTACTATGTGTGAACTGATGTAGATACACCGTGTTATTTTGGTGGTGCATGCAATGATCCTAGAAAGAGAATGCAGACCCAAAAGATGACCAACCACATTTTGACCTTGTAACCAACTCAGCCTCCCAGGGGGAAAGGAAAGCACTTGGTAGATAAAAAGGCACACAAAAAGGGGATGGCTAGCCAACACAAGTGTTAGTCTAAAAACATGCATGAAAATAAGTTAAAATACATAGCTAATGTAGAAAAACTACCAAGTACAATAGTGTAAATACGCAAGAAAACAAGGAGACCGCACACAATGGGTTTCAAACATGGGAAATCACTCACAATGTTGCAAGACATTCAAGGCCATCATGATCGCAAATAACATACAAGTGTGCACACAAGAAAAGGGAAAAGCCTACAAACAATGGCAAACAAAGCAAACAAAAACAAACATGTAGTCCTGCAAAATAAGTGTTGCACATGGAACACCCATTAACATGTTAGAGTGAAAACCGATATGTCAAAACATGTATGAACCAGTAGTATAAGATGCTAAGTACAAAATGAAACAATAACACATGTATGAGACAAATGTGGATGCCCCCAACGACCAATATAGTAAGGGTAGAAGGTGAGCATCCATGTCGCGTGTAAATGTCTTGTATCTGCGATCACACTAGAAAAAGGTGTGAATGCACATGTGTGTATGATAATGACATATAGGAAAGCAAGCTAACATGTGTAATAGAATGAGCATGTAAAACACTAGTAAGCAAGAGTAAATGCTACTAAGACAATGTAGTATGTTGTGGATGGATGGAATGGAATGCAAGATGGAATGATAGGAGCAATGTGCCCCCGAGTGTATGGAAGTGTATGCAGTGAGGTTCATTTTGTTTTCCCCTTAGTAGTCAAGAATGAATCATAAATGAGAGTGCGTCATTGGGAAATGGTCGAGTAGTGTTGGTTGGTCTAGCGCGCTGCGATGAATGTGTATGTGTAGTGGTGATGAAATGTGACATGTGGAAAAGATGTGCGTGAACCCTATAGTTGAAGCGTATATCACAACTTTGTTGATCGAATGAGTGATGATTTAGCCCTAAGCGTATATCACTATAAGATGAATGGATGGGAATGTGACATATGGAAAGATGTGCATGGACCCTATAACCTAAGCGTATACCACGACTTGGTTGAATAGAGGAGTGATGATTTAGTCCTAAGTGTATATCACTATAGAATGAGTGGATGATGATGAGATGTATGGAAAGATGGGCATGGACCCTATAGCCTAAGTGTATACCATGTCTTGTTGAATGGATGAGTGATGATTTAGCCCTAAGTGTATATCACTATTGGATGAGTAGGATAAGTGATGATGTAATAGGATGAATGAGAATATCGAAATAGAATATGTGATGATTAGATGTAAAAGGATAATGTAGAATAGGGGAAAGGAGTGGTGATTTAAACTAAGGTGTATACCACTACATGATATGATGATGATTATGGGTGATGATATAGCCTAGAGTGTTGGTCACTACTCTGATGAATGGGGTGTGATGATATGTCACATGTAGGTAAGGTCTATTTGATTGGTAAACCCTCGGCAGTCGAGTATGGACCGAGGAACTAGAGTGCGTCATAGGGTGGTGAGTGAAACACGTAGAACATTGTAGTGTATATGACCAATGTGTGTGAATGTGTGGTGTAGGTAATGTAATAAATGCATAGGTAGAAGTAGAATGTGTAAATGATGATAGATAGAACTAGACCCAAGTATAAGGAAATCTAGTATAGGATGTAGAATAGGTAGGATGTATGAAGGAAATGTGGGTATGGAAGGTGTAATGCAATAAGTGTGTAGATATGAATAGAATGTGTAATGATAATAGATAAAACTAGACCCAAGTATAAGGAAATCTAGTGTAGCATGTAGAATGTATAGGATGTATGGATGACATAGAAAACTAGACTCATATATGATGATGACTAGTGTAGTGTGTATGAGATAAAGGAGGTAGAAATGTGATTAACAAAAATAAGGCATTTATAAGATGATGTAGGATGTATATGTATAGGTTCGATAGTGTAATGTGTGGGGTTTAGTGTAATAGTAATCCCTCAACAATCTAGTGTGAACCAAAGCACTAGGGTGTGTCACTGGGTAACGAGGGTGTGATAATGAATGATGGAAATGTTGATATGTGAGGAATCAAAGGAGTGGGATACACAACCATGATAGAATGATGGTGGGGGAATGTATAATGTCTATGCCCCCAAGTGATAATGTGAAAAAGGGGACTATGAAATGTCATCAAGCAAATCATTTTTGTCTTGATCGAAACCGGTAGGAGCGGCGTTAGAAACTTGGTAAGTGATAAAATGAGGTAGATCATACAAAGATGCATTACAACAAAGGAGATAGGTATTCATCACATATTATTCATCCGTAAAAGAAACTGGTGGGAATCCATGAGCACACCAATGTGAAATGTTAGGTACGTATGTAGGAGAAGAATTGTTAGCGATGGAGATAGTATCGAAAGGCATGGGGAAGGAGAGTGAGGAATGAAGTGGGTCGAGGGTACCACCAATATAATCAAGCCAAGATCATCCAAACACAAATGACAACCTAATGTTAGGTTAACTAAAACGATTAACAAAAATAAGAACCTAAAGGGGGTATTTAGGGTTCTAGTGTTAATCTAAATAGGAGGACTAAAACACTGTAAATGAACTAAAGCAATATGAAATAAATGTAAATAAACTATTCTAAGTGAAATAAAACCCTAATATGTAAGAGGGAAAAGGGAAATGACTTAGCTAATTGATGGTGACTATCACATATTGTTACTGAGATGTGGAACTGAAAATTGGTAGTGCGAGGCAACACTCAAAGGCCTTGTAGAGGGAAGATCTAGATTTTTGAAGTGACACATGTACTTGGGAATGTCTTGGGGTGCCCTGGGCACCCCGGTCTAAATTTTGGGTGTTGGGAATTGTGAAAATGGTCAAGATATGTGTTCGAAGTGTCACAAAAAGATATATGACCCGTCTATTTGTCACATTGGATTCATTGGATAATTTGTATGACTCCCTGCACATGAAGAAGAAGGGGTCGAGGATCGACCTCAGTGAAAAAGCTGGTGGACTTATTGCTAAGCAATGCACTAGATTATAAACCCGATGTAGTTTCGTGAGTGTGTGTATGCCATACCCTAAGTGCTCTTGTGCAGCTTGCACTTTGTGAAATAACGAGCTATGGTAGCTATAGAAGATGTAGATAATAGAATAAAATGAATAGAATCCATCCTCCTTTAATAGCGTGTGTGTGATGCAGATCTCTAGCTTGAATGCATGGCACTATGTGGATGCAAGTGATGTAGCCCTAGATGGAGTGATACTAGTGATCGGATGCAATGACCTAGGGCCCTCTTTATAGTCTTATAAGCTTTTAGATTTATAGGGATCTCAATTTTAATTTCTTAATTAATCTCGACAAGGACGAATGAGAAGAAGATAAGGATGACCAACAACTAGAAGTGACCCAAAAAGCATCGAGAAAGGTTGTGCACACGAGACCAAGGCACCCAGGTGGGACTAGGGTGCCTGTGGCACCCCAAAGACACAGGGCACCCCGATTTAGGGCTCGAAACTCAGGGAAGTTATAAAATGGGGTGATAAGCACCGGAAAATATGTGGGAAATACAAAATAAAAGATAAGAAAAAGGTGGCCAAAAGGTGGTATTAATTAGTACTTTGTAAACTTAAGAACCTTCTAAATAGTAGTATAAGACTGGATAAGTCTTGTTTAATGTGCAATATTTGTGTCTGAGGGGTACTAGCCAATAAGAAGTTTATTAATCAAATACAAGGGTAAATAGGCTTAATTAGCTAATAATCACTAATTGTTTGCTTGGAAGAGGATTATAACTAATGATGTGTTGTCAATTGGCATCCAGAATGTGATAGAGGTTAGTTAATCAACAAAGCATTATTAATTAACCAAAATAGAGGGAAACATTAGTTAATTAGCAAAAATCACTAATCATAATGAAAATGGTAAGAATGAGGGTAATTAGTATGCTTTTAGCAATAAAATTGCATAAGTGGATTTTAGGTGTCTACATTTGCCCTTGTTTGAGGTGAAGTAAGTGACGTCACTTCAAACATAGTAGAAAAACATAAAAACAATTTTTTGAAGAAAAAATAGTAGAATGAAGGATGCCCCCTCGAGTGTCGATGGGGTGATAGAAGAAGTCAATTGACGATTGAAAATTTGATGGAAACGAATAGAAGAAATAAGGTAGGGATAAAAATGATTTTTATTGCCCTAAGTGTTTTGGAAGAAAAATGAATAGTGATAAGACATGATAGTGAAGAATATATGAATAGATTTTGCATCCAATCGTTCAATAAAAACTATGTTTCATCATGTTGCTCATGATCTACATCATCGACCCTTATTAAAATAAACACATACAACAAAAGTGTAAAATAACATGAAAAGATATAATACTAACATTTGTTCATTGCTAAAAATGCGTAACTCCATGCAACATACATAATGCAATGCAATATGAGAAAGTAAACCAGCTAACCTAACAGAGAAACAAGTACAATCAAACATACTAAAAGAAACAATGTTCAAGATAGTTATACCAATGTTTTTGTTATCAAGCTTCAGTTCCCGAATGTTCATGTTGTAACGACAAGGGTTAAAAATGGCACCCCAAGCAAGGATACATGCGAGGGGAATAATGAGAGGACAAAATTAGTCCCATGAAAAAGCATTCATGCACTATGAAATAGTCTTTGACAACTCATTGTTACATGAGAGTACATACATAGTAAGAAAATTAGATTTGTTAATCAAGGTAGATAAAAATGATCTGCGATTCATTGTGACAAGAACACGCAAGAACGAAAGAAAGATGTTTTGTAGGAAAAAAATTAATGTTCGAGGACAATGTATTTGATATAGCTACGTGCATGCTTTGTTTACCAATTTGTGATTTTTTTGAATTTTACAATTTTTAGGAAGAAAATTATCCGAGAAGAATGACTATGTACATGGACATCGCTAAAAACGTTGGAAAAAATGCCCTAGGTAGCAGTAAAGGGTCATCAGGAAGTAAAAACATGCCCCAAATATAGCGAAAACAAGTAAAACATGATCATTTATTAAAAATAACCATCATGATGAGTGGTATTATTGGTTGGATATTTTGTCAGACTAAAATATGAGGTTCAAGCACAGTACACGGGATCAAATCCCTCCTTAAAGATAGGTGAGGCTGCCTATTTATTACTAATCTAAAACATAGAAGAAATAATATATACAATATCCACACTATTCTAACCATTGGGGTTGGGATACAATCCCAAAATCCATATCAACACGAAATGGAGATGTTACAATCTTTAGATTAGGAAGAATTAGAAGGGAAAATATTATAGATGAAACAAAGCAGAAGGGAATGAGAGGAACATATTTTCTTTCCAAAGAAACACAGATCAAGAAATACTTATACGAGTTTTAGATAATGAGTGTAATATTCTAAAACAATTAAAATGATCAAGAACACTAAACAAAGAATAGCTCAAGATTTTGGACGTAAGAACAATCTTCTCAAGATAGATGAATCCCACAACACAAAGTTTGTAAAATAACACTTGTTTCTATTCTTCAATGATTAAAAAGAAAATACAAATTTTTTCTTCTTCTTCACAATAGCTCTTAATATTCAAAAAGTCTCTCCTTAGGAATGCACAAGCATCCATTATTTATAATAAAAAGGGCAGAGAGAAAATAGGATAAAATCCTAGAAAATAGCCATTTAATAAGAGTCCTATTTTGCTTGACTCTCACGCAGGAGAACAAGTCAAAATTTGCTTCCTATGTGACAAAACAGAAATGAAAAAGACATGTCAATTTCTGGAAGGAAATGACATGTAACATCATTGCTTATTCTATTTCCTCATCCTTGTCTTCTTCCAATGATGCCTACTTGTCTCGAAACTCTTAAAACTTCCAGATTATGCCTTGCATTTTAGCTTCATCTGGCACACTAGAATAATCACTTAGAACCTTGCAAGTTTCCTGTGTGTCACTTGTGTTGCTAGGAAGTTTCTTCAATCTATTATTAAGTTTTCTCAGAGATTCCAAAACATTCTTGATCTTTATTAATAATGCTCGGATCAAAGATGGAAGTTGGTTCTTTCTCATTCAATTCTTGAATTTTTTTATAAAACCATCAGCAGGTAGAATGGTTACACCTTCATCTAATAATTTGGGAAAGATATTGAACAAATCTTCTTTGATATCATTTGGTGGTGTCAATCAACCGATCTCTACATTATCTCAACTTGCTACAAGCTTCACTGAGAATGTTTATCTTGAACCTAATAGCCTTGGTTAGTTGGAAGTGTTTATCCCCATGTGGAATGACTCCTTCCACTAAGACCGAGATGGAATT
The DNA here is from genome assembly GCA_018340775.1 of Taxus wallichiana var. yunnanensis. NCBI lineage: Eukaryota > Viridiplantae > Streptophyta > Pinopsida > Cupressales > Taxaceae > Taxus > Taxus wallichiana. Next base: position 50,053,583 of record CM031234.1, read on the forward strand.
TGCTTGATGCATTGAGGGCCTCCAAAGTTAGTTCAAGGTTTCTAGCTTCTTGCGAAAATTCATTATTCATCTTGTCACCATCCTTTTTCATTTCCTCCAAGGTTTTGTATACCTCTACTATATCATTAATGACTTTCCTTCCTTGAAGGAGTAACCTTTGAATCCATTCATCCATTGTTCTCCCCTTCTCATTGATCTTCTCAATAACAGGCACTGATGAGAATTTGAACTGATAGGAGTGGGAGTAGAAGAAGATGGGGTTGATTGAGAGGGCTTTGAAAGCTAAAGAAATACTTCTATCAACTGTTCCACTTTCTCTTTTAGCTCATCCCTACTCATCTTTATTTCCTTCAGCTTTTGGCATAACACATTCATGACATCTTGTGTATCTTGCTGTAACTCTTCTGTTGTTACCTTTCCCAAATCCACACTTGTAATATGATAATCAGAAGTTGTTATGTCCTCCTTGGTTTTGACGGCCGCGGGAGTGGTAATCTCTAAAAACTTATGCCCTGAGGCATCTACTGAAACTCTTGAAACTGTTTTGGGTTTCTTGGCAGATTTGGCAAGAGAAGCCTAGAGTGAACTGAAATCGAAGGCTAGTAGGGGAACTACCACCTTCCTCTTCATTAGAGTTTGGTCAACCAACCATTGAGGCACAATGGAAGAAGTTGCTCCTATTGGAGGTGTCATTGTTGTATTTGTGGGTGGAGGAATATTTTCTTGCGGATTCGTGATGTCTGCAAGTGTAGTGATTATGGGAATAGATTGAGGGAATGAAGGTGCAGAAGGAGGAGGAATTTCTATAGCCAACGTAGGTCCAACAGAGAGAGGTGAAAGACCAAGAAAATGCTGGCCATGGCTGATGAGAGTGGCGTTGAAATATGTGGTGAGGAAGATTAGGGAGAGGGGGTAAAGACTCTAAAGATAAAGCTTGAGAAGCAAGATCAAGGTTTACCTCCGATGAACAATCAAGGAAAGGGTTAATGTACGCACCTAAAATTGTAGGGTACATCGCACCACTGAATAATGTCACACGTGCCCCAATGATGATACAAGTCTCCTCGCAAGGTGTTCGGATTCAAAAAAGCCCTCCAAGTGTACATTAACATCTCGCATGCCCCAGCTTAGCCTCTGTGTGCTTTGTTTTTCTCTCCCCCTCTTTTCTTTGTGTTTTGGTCTTTAGTGACGAAACCGCGCGCCCGCTCAAGGGCGATGGTCTCATGACCGCTTTGCCAGTAGTAGTGCGGCGGTCCTTCACATGTTTTTCCAAAACGTTCCTTTTATCGTGACTCACGTAAAATTTCAATGTTTACCAGATTTTTTCACCGCCTTTGCTCGTATTTATGATTTTGGTTCCCTGGAATAGTGTTTTTCCATTGTTTATTGTAAAAGAGTTCAATTTGGATTTCACCTTTGGGTAAATGGGAATTCTATAAATAGCTGGTTGGTTTTCAAGCAAATAGCCCCTCAAAATTTACCTCTCATTCTCTCATTTCAATTTTAGTCTTTCAGTTCTCTCTTAGGAATTGTATTAGTTTTATTTGTTGCATGCATAGTTAGTGTTGTTTTGCTGTTTAGAAGCTACATGATCTTCTTGTGCTAGTGATTTTAATTGTTTCATGCAATCAATTGAGATAGGATAGTTTCATTTTTATTCTGAAGCCATTAGAGTTGTAGGTTTTTTTCGTCAAGAAGGATAGTTTTAGGTTCTGGATGTTTTGTGTTGTATAACTCGCAATAAATCCTGCTAGGAATTGCATAAGCCAAGCTCTGTTCTCTTGCGCTATCCCTCTCCTACTCGCATTGTATTCAGTCTACACCCAAAGCTGCCATTGTTCCAATACCTACTTCTATTGATGCTAACATTACATGCTTTTCTTGATTCACGTGAGAAAAAGGAATGAGGAGACCACACTAAGGGGACAAAGCCACACACAATCGAATTCGCCACTGTTATGCAAAATCTAGGTTCAAGCTTTCAAAGTTCTAGTTAAAAATATCAAATAGAGTAGTCAATCATTTCATTTCAGTTAATCTCACTTTCGATATTGCCGGGGAAGCTGTGGGGATTGATAGTTTCTGAGAAACTATGATTCATTCCTCACTTCTAAGGTAAGATCGGGGGTCTTTCAAATAGATTAGATCAGTTATCTGGTTATTTAGAATAGATTTACAACTGCACAGGCAAGTAGCTATACTCGACTACTTTGTTTTTTTGAATTCTGTCATTAAATTAGTTGTCACTTTCTAGATATATTATATAATTGCTCTTTCAATTCTGTTTAATAGTTCATCAAAAATACAAAAATAGAGAATTTAGATATATCTTTGTGGATATACTTTTACATGCATAGTTTACTTTGATTTAGTTAGTTCTATATTGTTCCTTTTGTATGACAATCGCTGGACCTAGGGAGCCCGGAGAATACGTATTCAAGCCAATCGTGCCTCAACCTAATCTTGTTACGAAATAATCGATATAGATCAAAATCTTAGAATCCAAGTCTTAGAACAACAACAGACCTAAAAGAAATTAGCCCAGTTAAGAGGATTAAACATAGAAGACGACCAAGCACATGCGTTTTGGACAAACCAACCAAACTACAGATTGCCCTAAATAGATATCTGCATGACTATAGAAGGGCTTGAAAGAGAGAAAGAATTTAGTTGTGATCCTTTGGTCCCATAGCCAGATGTAGGAGATATCCTCATTGACATAGACACTAGCCTAAGAATTCAAGTTGCCAGAACACCTGTAAGGTACTCTGAGAAGATTGCACAACTTTTAGTTCTAAATATAGAGGCTGAAAAGGCATATGACTACTGGATATTAGGGATCATGAATTAATTCCGCACATGACCATAGGAGGTCCACAACGACCACAAACTTACGGCTGTGATTCATAGATCCCACAACCCAACGAGTCCACAGGTCAATTAGACGTAGATGCTGGTTTACGCACATTAGTATTTAGGTCCTCTCCACTTCCACCAACCATTATCACACAATTATCCTCACTAGACATAATAGCTAATCAAGCTAAGGATTTCTAGACTAGACCAGAGAATCACCCATAGAATCCACTATATATCCATCATCCATCTTATGACCCTATCTTGGAGACATACACGAAACTATCCCAAGTCATTTTCCACGTATCCCACAACCTATAGATTGGATTATGCCAGAGCTCGATATTGATTGGAGCCTTGAAGTCATCCTCGTTGACCAATCTATCACATCGATTCAGGTTAGGAGGGCCTTCTTTGCCTTAGACTCGCAGATCCCATTAGTGTGTGTCGAAGACATAAGATTACCTAACTAGTTTATCTATACCCCACGTATATTTCATCCCCATCGGCTATCTTGGCATGACCTCGGGAGGTCGGGCTGCGAGGAAGAGTTACTTGTATATTCCCATGCTCGCTTGTCACTTTTCCATCATACAAAATTGGTGAACTCAACGTGAATCGAACACGCAACCTTTTGATTTAGAGTCATATTTCTACTTGTTCTTCCAATTAGTATACTTTTCCTCTTTTCCACCTCATTAGCCTTCACATCAGCTTCACCAACAAAATTGGTGAACCCGATGTGAAACTAACTCGGTTTTCCACCTTTTTATTCTTTTGTCCATCTTCAATCCTTCCCATTATTCCGTGGGTATTCATATACCCCGAATATGTAAGGATTCACATCATATGATAGACCTCTCCTAGGTCTTGAAGCATACTACAATCAACTAAATAGACAACCATCACCCTCACTCTCAACATGGGGTGACAACTATTCAAATAATCGGTTTTCAACACAAACTCCGCCTCCAAAGACTAGATATAGTTCTTCTTTCCAAATAGAGGAGTTGGATTAACTTACTCAAACACAACAACCAGAGCCTTCAGGCTCGAATAACATGACGTTTATGGGAGAATCTAGTTCGTCTCCTCAGGTTTTTCTTAGACCACAAATCAGTAGACAATCAGATCCATATTTATTTTTAGATGATGAACATTTAGTGCGTTATGCTAGGAGTGAACAATGCTCTCAGAGTATGTACCCACCTATAGGAAGTTTGCAAACACAACCCGAGGTCTCTTTTCAAGAAAACACCTCCATGCCACTACCAATAGGAAATGCCCTCGGTGAAGTTTTGTAGGATAACAACCAATTCATAGTGGGGTATCATACCCCTTTATAGCCTCAAATGACACAACAAACACCCGTAAGGAAAAATACTATGTCCTCACCAATAGAGGTCATTTCAGCCTTGGCTGAAAAGGTTAGAGGGCTGGAACTTGCTCAAGAAAATCAGAATTCACATTTTGGGCAAGTAGGAATCCCCAACCCTCCACATCATCCTAGCCAAGTAGACCTCCTCATGGGAACATGCATGTTGGGCATGCCTCCTCAGTATTCATAACAAACGCTAGCTAGAACCATGATTGCTAATGCCACTCTGGTGGAAAATATGATACCTTCCGGTTTAGTACAAACCAATCCATTCCTGAGCAATGCTCCTCCATATTTAAACATGTATTCCAAGTCACCACAGGGAGATATGTTCTTTTCTCCTGGCATGTTCGCTCAACCACAGGGATTCCCTTATGTCCTTACAAATGCATACGCTACGCCATACCAACAACCTATTCCACCTCCACCCCCTCAGCAGGCACCATCAATGGTTGAAACCTATGCGATAGGGACTTATTTAGAATATTTGAAAGAGCCCTTAGAATTCACTATATGAAGTGTCATGCTTCCAAGACCTCTTCCGATTTGCCCAAATACAAAGGGGAGGGAGACCCAAATGCACATATCAAGGCCTATGCCACAGCTATTCGAGAATTGCTCCCTTGGGATGGGGTTGTTGCTAAAATATTTCCCAAAACTTTAGAGGGCATTGCCCTCGATTGGTACTCTGAATACTGAAGCTTCCATCCATTCGTTTAAATAACTTGTTTGAGTTCATCAAGGTGTTCGACATGAACAAATTGTTGAGAACATGAATTAGGAATTCTTGCATATTAAGCAGAACACAATGAATCTGTTGCTCATTTCATCCAAAGATGGCGTACAGTCCTTTATTCTTCGGAAAGTGCTCCAAACATGGATTAGATGGAACTATGCGATTTATTCCTTCATTCTCTCAGCGAGATAAAGGAAGAAGTCTAGAAGTTCCCACTAAGAACTTATGATGAAGTACTTGAGAGCGCCCTCCGAATAGACCAAGCTACAATAGATAGCGGTTTGTAAGGCATATGGAACAAATGGGAGGTTAATCATCCCCAACTAAAATACTACGACCTATCCTACTACCACAAACATCAATCAAGGACCTAAAATCCTTAACAAAAATCACGGCGTAACAACAGATGGAGTAATCGACCAAACAAAAAAATGTTGTAAATGCTCCAGTATTTGGTTAACAATCAAAGAAACAACAATTTTACCCCGACAATCAACTTGGTGGATTTTAATCGTCCACAACAACAATAATGACAAAGGAAGATCCAAACATAGGGTCCAAATCAAAATTCAACTGGATATTAAAACCAAAGGTAACAAACACAAAATTTTAACACTAATGCTTAACGGTTTAATCAAAGTTTTGGACCACAACACACGCTAAACCAACAACCTAGGAATTACAATCCTAACTTGTATTGTGGTTTCCATAGAATTTGAGGCCATGACACTAGGAATTTCCACGATTACAATAAATTCATGCAACGTTTGCCGGAAGAACAAAGACAAATTTTCATAGATATATTCTTAGCATATCCTACATCACTGCGCTAAATACTTTCATGGGAGTAGTCTCCCCTCAAAATGCACCCCTCAAAATCTTCAATGATCCGCTCCCAAATCATAATAACAATAAATTAAACCTGAATGGGATGAACAAGGGTATGATGACATGAAACAATGATCATGAAGCCTTGACTTCACTAAATCCACTTGTCACACTGCAATTAGGAAGTCAGCCACGACCCAAAATAGTCAGTTTAGCGAAGTTAGACACCGAGCTACACGTGGAAGCTATAACAAGGACACGAGAGTATTCCTCTCAGCCAAATCCAAGTTACCCACTAGAGACAAATAACATTCAACAACCATTAGTAAAACCCGTAGGTGCCTGTGATTTAATTAATGACCTAACAAAGACCTTCTCTCACATCTCCTTTTTGGACTTATTGAATAACTCTCTTGCCCATAGGGCTACTCTTTTAGAAGCATTATGTTTAGGTCATTTAATTAACATCACTCCACCTCCTAAAACACAAGTAAACCATATAGACTTTGATATTCACCCTCCGAGGCAACCAGATAGGGATACCGAGTTTATATTTGACATAAAAAAATGCCAACAGACGCTGAGATTGCACGTAGAGGTGATTTGGCCTTACATTTACAAGTGTGGGTTTATAATAACTACGTTAAATGTGCAATGGTTGATGATGGGGCAGCAGTTAACATAGTCCCCTTCTCTTTCCTTCAAAAGCTAGGGTATGGAGAAACAAATTGTTCCACGACTCAGAATACGCTAAGAGGCTATGATAGCCTTAAAGCCACTTCGATTGGGACTATAATATTACTAATCACCTTAGGACCCAAAACAATCGTGAACTGAGTTTTATATTATAGATCGGGAAACCAATTATAATATGATCCTCAAATGACCATGGATACACCGTATGAAGGCAATCCCTTCTACGTTATTTCAAGAAATAAGATTCTTGCACTTAGGAAAGGTATTCATAGCAAAAGGCGATCCAAAACCATTTGATATACACCTAGCAGACCTGAAGAAAAGGCCAGGCGTTCATTATGAGTTTGAACTCCCAAAAAACCAACTTAGCAAACCAACCGACTCAAAACCGGAAGAAAAGTCGGTACCTACAACAGAACTAGAGATTACAAACCTAGTCAAGAGCATCCCAGCCCTCAAGGATGAAGCTAACATTGTGGAAACAATATCATTAGGAACTACTGCAAAAATTGTCGAATTGCTAGAACAGGATCTACCAATTTTCCTGCCATTTGATTATGTAGGTATGGGATATACCCTAGGAGTTGGTTCTCTTCCAAAGAAAGGAACTCTGCATAGTATAAGTAACCAAAATAGATGAAATAGACATAACAAATGTCACAACATCCATCTTCCCAAATAAACATTGGAATCTCCACTTTGATGGAGCTAGATGCCATTATGGGGTCAGGCAAGTGTGATCTTTACTTCGCTGAAGGAAAGATCCTACCGTTCACCTTTAAACTAAATTTTGAATGTACAAACAATGGCACTAAGTACAAAGCCCTCCTCCTTGGCCTCATCATAGCTAAGAGGCTCGGTATTAATGACATCGAGTGCTTTATGAGACTCATAATTAGTAAAGAAACCAAGTCTCTCGAGGTGTATGAGACTAGAAGTGAACACTTACTGACTCTACAAAACAATGATATTAGATTTAAGCAAAGAAATTGACTTCATATCAATTGAATTAATCTTGCGAGAACAAAATCTTCTCGCATATTCGATAGCAACCTCAACTTCACATTTCACTCCAAACAGTGAGTTGGAAGACACCCATTTCATGGTATCCCTTCGTACTAAACCATTAGTAAAGAAAATGTCAAACCCTCTTTTAACAAACATAGCTGAGAATACATCTACTATCTAAGATCATGGTTAAAATGATAGAGCCACCCTTGACTACCTAAACACCTATGCAGAATTACATCTCACCCATCACATGGTAGATTTTTCCTTAATCCCACATTCATCTTCTTACTTTGGAAATCCCATGGTAGAGCTTCCCCCACAAAAGGAACTCGACATATACGCAGTAGAGAATGGAGAAGATCTGGAACTACCTCCAGCCCCACCTGAGTTTGAAGAAGGTAACACTTCTTTAATCAAAGAAACAATTGATATTAACATCGGAACAGAGGAAGAGCCAAAGATCTTGAAACTAGGATCTTCATTAACTCAAGAATAAATAGAAATACACACTCAAATCCTCAAAGAGCATCAAAAGGCTTTTACATTTACTTATAAAGAAATGACAGGAATTTCACCACACATCATGGTACATAACCTCATCACCAAATCAGATGCAAAGCTAATTAAACAAAAATCAAGACCAATGAAACCCAAGGTAGCTCTCATGGTGAAGGAAGAAGTAATGAAACTTCTCCAAGTAGGGTTCATCAAACCGGTCGATTACTCTCAGTGGGTATCTAATATCGTCCCGTTCTCAAAAAGAATGGGAAGATACGCATCTGCATAGACTTCTGAGACATTAACAAAGCGTGCCCTAAGGATGACTTCCCGTTACCATCCATTGACATCATCATAGATGCAACAGCTGGATTTGAGCTTTTGTCTCTCATGGATGGATTCTTGGGATACAATCAAATCAGAATATACAAACAAGTCCAAGCCAAAACTACATTTATAACTCCATGGGGAACCTATTGTTACTGTTTGTTATGCCATTCGGTCTCAAGAACACTGGCACTTCATACCAACGGGCAATGACATACATATTTCACGATATTATTCATAAAATCATGGAATCCTATGTAGACAACTTGTTGGCAAAGGCTAGGAAGTGCTATGATCACCCGGAAGTGCTCTGCATCATTCTTTCACGTTTGATAGAATATGGAGTCACCCTAAACCCAGAAAAATGGATGTTTGGTGTGACAGGAGGGAAAATCATAGGTTAGATTATATCATCATGAGGGATCAATGTGGACCCAGCCAAAATCCGGGCTGTTCTTGAGATGATCCCACCATCAAATGATTCTGACATTAGATTGTTTCTTGGAAAACTCAGTGCAATCCAAAGATTCATCCCAGACTTGAGTTTTTCTATTCATTCAATCAAAAATTTGTTGAAAAAATATTGCTGCATTATTTGGACAAAGGAATGCCACAAGGCCTTCGAAGCAGTTAAACACTTCTTACTATCTCCTCCTACGTTAATGCCACCTAGACCAGATCATCCTTTAATTCTATAATCACAAACTATTGATGTCTCACTGCTTTCGTATCTTTGGCTCAAGAAGATGACAATAAATGAGAATGCACGATTTATTTCATTAGCCAAACATTACTCGATTATGAAGCATGTTATACGCAAGAAGAATGAGAATGCCTTGCCATAGTCTTTGTAACCAAACGCTTAAGACATTACATGCTAAATCAAGAAACAAGGGTCATTGTAAAAATAGACCATTTACAAACTTTCCTCACGCAAGGGTCTTTGTCTAAAAAGGTTGGATGCTTTATAACCTTAATGGGAGAATTTGAATTAACTTTTGTAAACCAAAAGTCCGTTAAGGGACAAATCATTGCAGATTGGTTAGCTGATAACCCATTAGACGGAGGTGATCTAGTAGATCTAGATTTTCCTGATGAATGCATATATTACATCAAAACTAGACCTCCCATCTATGAATTTCCTTGGTATACTGATATTATTAATTATATCATGGACCATACATATCCAGAAGGTGCTACACAATAGCAAAGAAGGTGGTTACGCATTATCGTAGCTAAATATGTTATTATAGAACAAGTGCTCTATCGTAAGGATTTTGATGGAATGCTCCTAAGGTGTGTTGACACAGAAGAATCCAAGAAGATTCTCTACGAATCCCACAGTGGAATATGTGGAGGCCACTTTGGTGGTCATGCCACCACTCGCAAAATACATCGAATGGGATATTTTTGGCCCACTCTTGAACACGACGCAATAGAGTTTGTACGCAGATGCCATAAATGCCAATAATTTTCCCATGAGATTCACATGCCGGCACAACCTCTACAACCAATCGCAAATCGCAACTCTATGGCCCTTTTCTACATGGGGCCTAGATTTGATAGGAAATTCTCTCCTCATCAATGAGATGGCCATAGCTTAATAATCACGGCCACTAAGTATTTTACAAATGGGTAGAGGCTATGCCTCTTACTACTCTTGTACTAGGTGCCATGATCGCCAAGTTCATTTTGAACGAGATCATTTACTGAGTGCGGTGTCACACAAATCATTATCTCAAATAATGGCACTTCCTTTAAGAATGATGAGGTCCGTGAGCTATGCAAAGAAATTTAAAATAAACCATCATATAGCCTCCTGTATTACCCTCAAGCCAATGGGTAGGTCAAGCAACAAACAAGACGTTGAAAGCTATTCTCCTTAAAATGGTAAAAGAAAACAAACAAGATTATCATTTAAAGTTACATCGGCCTTGTGGGCCCACCGAACCTCAATAAGAACACCAACAGGAGAAACTCCTTTCTCATTGGTATTCGGAGAGCAGGCAGATTCTCCCACTTGAGGTTGAAACACCCACCTCCGCATCTCACTACAAGGGATACTGGATGAAGAAGCTTATAGAGAAGCACATCTCTCCCAACTAGAAAGCCTAGATGAGGCCAGATTGGATGCTAAACAACGGCATAGAGTTTATGCTGATTGGATGTGTCGGTAGTATAACAAAAAGGTCTATGAATGAGAAATATATGAAAGAGATCTAGTTCTAAGACTAGACTAAATGCCGGATCGATAAGAAGATTGGTGAAGGAAGGAAATTCCGGCCCAAATGGTTGGGTCCATCTTGAGTCATGAAAGAATATGGAATGGTGCATATCTCTTATGTACACTAGAAGAAAGGAATTCAATAAAACAATCAATTCCTTGCACCTTAAATGATTCTATGCATAAGCGACCAGCACTATTTGTATAATTATATCTACATTGCATCTTCATGTAGTTAGGTTCATTTTGTCCACTCGTTTCGTAAAGTTTTGTGATCAAGGAACTTATTCGCAAGTAATTCATTACAAACTTCTGTTGGCATTGGCAGAAGCATTCGAATCATACTTCTTCATTTTCATAACATCATCACCTATTTCAGAATCATTTTATCAATTAAAAGCTAGATATGACAAAGTCTTAATGGTAGCCATACCAAGGCCTACATGCTTGTTCCCACTTTTGTTTCTTCCTAGGATAGGTGTCTTGCCTATGGTCTATTCTAGAAGCTTCATAGTGTCACATCTATCCCATATATAGATCTCTTTGGAAATAAGAACATACTGACATTTTGCTCAAATAAATAAGTCACGTATAGATCAAACATAAAATTTAATTTTTACACATTTCTTTGCCCTACCAACCTTCGGTGATGAGCTTGCATCTCTTACTAGTGACGTAGGGTTGGGAAAGGATGGGAATGCCCTTACTCGCCTATTCCTTGTCCATGGTCATAAGCCCATGTGTCCTACTAGAAGCATGGGGCAAGGTACATGGGGTTCTCTTGACAATAAACATTGAAGGTCATAAGGAAACAGTTCAAATAAACCTTTGAAATCTTGAGTCAAAAACAAGTGAATCAGATGTCCAAAATTCCAAGAGAGCTCAAAACCCTAAAAACCATATTTTGTCAACCATGTGGCCATCTACGGATCTAAGTCTAGATAAACCACAAAGCGAGTCACATTCTAAACTATGGAGTCACTTGAGTAGAGTAGGTTTGTAGCATCCTAATTTGGTTCCACCAAATATTTTCCTATCTCTCATCACTACCATTCAAAAAATTTCATAACTTGTGCCCTTTCTAGCTCTTGGTGGTGAGCCCTCACATCTTACTAGTTGCGTGGAGTTAGATGTGGGGCAAGTTCATCTGCTCATCATGCCAACTTGTCATCACGTTTTGCCAAAACTATATGAAGTATAGGAAAATTGCTTATAAAAGCTAAATTTCAAAATCACATTGTGTATCGCATTATCATATATCAAAGCATCACAAAATACAAAAGAAAGAAAGCATTTGTGTCATTTGTTCTCCATCGCATACATTAAGAAAAGCATATAAAAACAACATTATAATTTACATGTGTAAACAAATCGCAAAATCCTAGATACCACGAGTCCGATCCAAAAGAGGTATATATATATATATAATCAAGTTTTATGTACAATGCCATCATGTCTTTGGGCATTGTCAAAACACTTAATGAGCCGAAAAATACAAAATGAATTGTATAAACAATCTAAGAGAGCCAAGTGGCCTCTCAACCCCTATGAGACCCCTCCGAAGGTGCACGACCACATCTAGGACTGCAGCTACGCCAAAGTGCTCGAATGCACAGAGGGCTCACGGTCCCGAGGAATAGCCACGGCCTCGGTATGAGAGTGACTCCTCATCAAGCGCTTTGCTATTTTATACTTGGCCAAATCGGTATGGAGGGTAGTCACCATCTTGCCACATGCCGAGATAGGGGCAACGACATCACATGTGTGCCTACTAAGGCTGGCCAAGGCTCCACTGCATCCATGAATAGCTTTGTGCACGTCTTCTCCATGGGGATCATTAGGGTATCAGTGCATACCCGACTTAATCAGTCTTGCCACTCATCAGCAGTCTCTACAAGCAAAGGAGAAAAGTGAATTAGAAAATGATCAAAAGATAAAACTAGGAATGAACAAAAGGAGAGATAGTAACTAAGACAATCCTAGCTAAAAACAAATATTAAGAGAAAGGTGATAACTCACCCGGATCTCTGGGCCTCAAGAGGGATCCCAGGATCAGCGCACGCCACGAAGCCACCACTAAGCGATGTCCCGCTCTGGTGCCCGGGGCAACATAACTTCCTACTATGGACTCATCCTCCCGCTATGTCCCGAGAGGGCGGCTCTGTGAGACTAGAGTCACCCTCTCCGCACTTTTCTCTGCCCTCTCGACCTGTAAGATCTCCTGAGTGTCATGCCACTCGGGATCACTGTCCTCCTCTCCACCCGAATCACTAACCTCCATATCCTTGGTCTCCTCCTCTGTCACTCCCCCGTGAACTCCTCGGACTCGGAGCCTATATCAATGGGGTCATCGCGCTATGGGTAGGACCAACGGCAATCAAGTAAGGGTGCCCGAGGAGCGGTGGCTCTCCCTCGAGCGCGTACTACCCGCCTAGCTGCAATAGGGACACCAGAGTAACAATAGTCGACCACGACCTATAGGACCTCCCCTAGCCTCTCAAACCGATCTAAACACCGGCACCACTTGGGGAAGCATGCCGATGTAAGTCAAGCCAAACCGATGAGGCACTCGATCAAAGGGGTGTGTCTCAACCTTCCTCGTCCCGTCCACAAAGCTACTCTATGGTAGAGCAAGAGATCAAAGTGAGGGTCTCCTCGCCCATAACCTCGCCATGGCACGATAAGGTGTGGCCTCCATATCATCAGTAGTCGGGAAATAATTGGTGGTGGTGTGCTCTAAGCACTAACATCTCTGTCCATCTGGCTGCCCTCACGGCTCCAGGATCCGCCACCTCTACGCCTCTCCCATAAGGGATGATATGCTCGTAGACCCAGCTCATAACTAAGGTCGATGGCTCAAAGACTATCCTTGTAAGTAAACCACTTGGTACAAATCATGATAGGTGGTCCTAAGAATGTTGGCTCCCAAGCATAAATCTAGCCATGTGCCTTAATCTGTGCAATAATAGGGGACCAGCAGTAGAGTAAAGTGTCCCCTCCCTTGTCCCCGATCAATCTCAAGGCAAGGATCCCCATAATAGCCTGACGAATCAAGGGGATAGGAAAGTTAGGAATGGAATGGACCCTTACCCCTTCTTTGAACTAGTAGAGACAATTGCATCTCCCATGTATGTGGCCCACTGAGCTATCAGAGCCTGCGATCCTACTGTCTCAAGTGTGACTCGTCTCCCGATGATCGGGACTCCCAAGATGTGGTAGACATCCTCCAAGGTGATAGTCCACTCACCCTCGACTCCTGGGAATTGGAAAGTGTTTCGATCAGCATCCCAATATGAAAACAAGTCACAAAGTATGTGACTAGAAGGTGTAACATGTGGGACCTGTGATATACGTAATATGCTGGCCCTCTGAAGAGTATCCTACTCATCCTGAGAAAGTGCATCCAACACTGCTGGAAGCCAATCACACACTCTCTCTCGGCTCCATCTGATATATTCCTCCTTCACTGCATACACCCAAAAACATGCCAAACGGAGTAAGTTAGTATTCAAATTACATTGGAAAAATCATTAAAACATATAAGAATACTAAAAATGCAAAATTTGGCTCAAAACACTGAGTTTTTGGCATTCTGTAAAGGACCGCCGCCCTGAGTAGGGCGGCGGTTCCATAACCGCCACCTTAAAGGGTGGTGATCCTATAACCACCGCCCTGCTTAGGGTGGCAGTCGTGTCTTAAATTTTCAAACGGGTCACGTGCCCTAAACAATGCCTAAAAATACCAAAAATGACTATTTTGACTAAAACAAAGCCTACCCATTAGGCACCCCCTAGTGACCCTATTAACACCGACATTTTCAAAAATAATCCCCCATGATAAAGATTTCATCATTTTGACATTTTGGGGGTAAAACGTTAAATCAAGAAGAAGTAACTTGTGATCTCGGGTCGATGTTCCGCTCGCAGAGGCATGATCACTATCCTGTCACAAACATTTTGACTATACTCTCATCAAAAACCATCACCGTGGGTCCCAGAGCTCAAAATCAATCAAATCAACATGCACAAATGAATAGGAAAATGGGCCCGATTTTACATATATAGCATCTTGACTCATTTTGAATGCCCTTTTCACAGGTTTGGAGCGCCGACGGAGGTAAGTTCTTATCCCCGCACAAATGGTAAGTCCTCACTGCAGGTTATTTTAGTATTTATTTTTTAATCTATTTTATCTATATGCACTTGAGTCCTCTTTTCATTTTGCAGGTAGTGGGAATTTCGGATGGCGTCATTTTGACACACGGGCGTATCAGGTATAATTTCTAAACTTCCCATTTTGGGACCGCCATACTCGGACCCACCATTTTACGCCTCTTCATGGCTAAAATGCTTCTTCGAGGGGGCAATATGTACATACCCAAAATTGTAGGGTACTGCACTGTCGGAACAACATTACACGTGCCCCAATGATGATAAATGTCTCCTTGTAAGGTGTTCAGGATTTGGAAAAGCCCTCCAAGTGTACATTGACATCCTGCATGCCACGCTTAGCCTCTGCGTGTTTTGTTTTGCTCTCCCCCCTCTTTTCTCGTGTGTTTTGGTCTTCAATGACAAAATCGCGCCCGCCCGGGCGGCGGTCTCAGAACTACCACCTGCTAAGGGTGGCGGTCCTCACACGTTTTTCTAGAACGTTCCTTTTATCATGACTCATGGAAAATTTTCAATGTTTACCAGCTTTTTTCACCGCCTTTGCTCGTATTTATGATTTTGGTTCCCTGGAATAGTGTTTTTCCATTGTTTATTGTAAAAGAGTTCAATTTGGATTTCACCTTTGGGTAAATGGGAATTCTATAAATAGCTGGTTGGTTTTCAAGCAAATGGCCCCTCAAAATTTTCCTCTCATTCTCTCATTTCAATTTTAGTCTTTCAGTTCTTGCTTAGGAATTGTATTAGTTTTATTTGTTGCATGCATAGTTAGTGTTGTTTTACTATTTAGAAGCTACATGATCTTCTTGTGCTAGTGTTATTACTATTTCATACAATCAATTGAGATAGGATAGTTTCATTTTCAGTCTAAAGCCATTAGAGTTGCAGGTTTTGTTCGTCAAGAAGGATAGTTTTAGGTTCTGGATGTTTTGTGTTGTATGACTCGCAATAAATCCCACTAGGAATTACATAAGCCAAGGTCTATTCTCTTGCACTATCCCTCTCCTACTCGCATTGTATTTAGTTTACACCCAAAGCGCCTTGTTCCAATACCTACTTTATTGATGCTAGCATTACATGCTTTTCTTGATTCACATGAGAAAAAGGAATGAGGAGACCACACTAAGGGGAAAAATCCACACACAATCGGATTCGCCACTGTTATGCAAAATCTAGGTTCAAGCTTTCAAAGTTCTAGTTAAAAAATATCAAATAGAGTAGTCAATCATTTCATTTCAGTTAATCTCACTTTTGATATTGCCAGGGAAGCTGTGGGAATTGATAGTTTTTGAGAAACAATGATTCATTCCTCACTTCTAAGGTAAGATCGGGGGTCTTTCAAATAGATTAGATCAGTTATCTGGTTATTTAGAATAGATTTACAACTACACATGCAAGTAGCTATACTCGACTACTTTGTTTGTTTTGAATTCTGTCATTAAATTAGTTTTCACTTTCTAGATATATTATATAATTGCGCTTTCAATTCTGTTTAATAGTTCATCAAAAATAAAAAAATAGAGACTTTAGATATATGTTTGTGGATATACTTTTACATGCTTAGTTTACTTTGCTTTAGTTAGTTCTATATTGTTCCTTTCGTATGACAATCACTGGACCTAGGGAGCCTAAAGAATACGTATTCAAGCCAATTGTGCCTCAACCCAATCTTGTTACAGAAATAACTGATATAGATCAGAATCTTAGAATCCAAGTCTTCCGAACAACAACAGACCTACAAGAAATCAGCCCACAGTTAAGAGGATTAAACATAGAAGACGACCAAGCACATGCGTTTTGGACAAACCAGCCAAACTACAGATTGCCCTAAATAGATATTTACATGAATGTAGAAGGGATTGAAAGAGAGCAAACGTTTGGTTGTGATCCTTTGGTCCCACAGCCAGATGTAGGAGATATCCTCATTGACATAGACACTAGCCTAAGAATTCAAGTTTCCAGAACACCTGTAAGGTACTCTGAGAAGATTGCACAACTTTTAGTTCTAAATATAGAGGCTGAAAAGGCATATGACTATTGGATATTAGGGATCAGGAATTAATTCCACACATGACCATAGGAGGTCCACAACGACCACAAACTTATGGCTGTGATTCACATATCCCACAACCCAACGAGTCCACAGGTTAATCAGATGTAGATGGTTTACGCACATTAGTATTTAGATCCTCTCCACTTCCACCAACCATTATCACACAATTATCTTCACTAGAAATAATAGCTAATCAAGCTAAGGATTTCTGGACTAGACCAGAGAATCGCCCATAAAATCCACTATATATCCATCATCCATCTTATGGCCCTATCTGGACACATACACAAAACTATCCCAAGTCATTTTCCACGTATCCCACAACCCATAGATCAGATTATGCCAGAGATTGATATTGATTGGAGCCTTGACTAGTCATCCTCACCGACCTGATCTATCACACCGATTCAGGTTAGGAGGGCCTTCTTTTCCTTAGACTCGCAGATCCCATTAGTGCGTGTCGAAGACATAAGATTACCTAACTAGTTTGTCTATACCCCACGTATATTCCATCCCCACCGGCTGTCTCGGCACGACCTCGGGATGTCGGGTGCGAGGAAGAGTTACTTGTAGATTCCCACGCTCGATTGTCACTTTTCCATCGTACAGTAAATAAGAGGTTGATTAACCTCAATTTTTGAAATAATTTCTTCTTGTTCTAGTGGAGGAGGAGGTGAATCCAAGATCTCCACTATTTGTGTGGGAGTAGATGATTCAGCCCCCTACTTTTCTCCTCTTTTTACAAACTTAAACTTTATTTACCTTTTGGTATGGATTTTATGCTTTTACTAATCTTCCTTCGAGGGTACCACTTATTGAGTAGCTATCTTTGAAAATATCTTTTCTTTATAACTCATTCCCTAAGAAATGAGCCATGCCTTAGTGTGGATAAGGGTTTGAGCAACTCTCTCGGTGATTGAAGACTTTTCAGCAACAAACCAATCAATGGTCGGGAATCCACGTTGATCTCCATCTGATTGTTCATACGTAGTTTCAAAGACACTTTCATTATCTGTGGTGCCTTCAGGGATATCATCTAGATCTAACATATGAACTTCTTCAAGATTTAATCTAGTATCATCTTTTCTTCAGATAGAAATCTCATCCCGAAGATCAACCCAGATGTCCTCTACATGGGGCACATGCAGATACAAGGTTCCATAAAACTTAAGGACTCCTCAAATATCAAATCCATCTCTGCACTTCATATGCTTTTTAAGTTTGTTTTGAAGTTCGTGCACTATATTCTTGGCCTTCACCACTGTAGAACATGTGTACCTTCCAATGGAAATTGGGAAGGAGATAGTGGCCTTGTGTCTACTTTGTTGGAACTTGTGGAAATGCAACAGTTGTCTGACCAACTCCATAAGGACGAGTTTGTCACCTGGAAACTTAGGCAAACGGAAAGGGTTACCCAGGAATTTTACCACCCAAAGATAGGTGAACTTCTTGAATTACAAAAAGATGCAACCCCACTTTGAGACTTCCACCCATGCCTCATCAAAAACTCTTCTCTTTCTCGGCTGAGTCCACTGCAAATGTTTTCATAAAAGAAGGAATCATTCACTCTTCTTGAATTGATCTTGAGATACTTTTATTTTTAGTGAGGGAAATCTTGATATATGTGCTCGGTTGTTCGGCTCCCTTTTGCATCCAACCCCAGGTAGTTTCTCATTCCCCTGCTTCATAGGTGACGTACGACATCATGTAGAACTTGCTAGTCAACAAGACCATTTTCATTTGAGATTCTATCTCATCACTTATTAATGTGCCCCAATCAATCCCTTGGTCATTCTTCTTTGTGATGACCATGAACCGATACATCCACCCTTGGAATTCCTTTGACTCGGGAGCCCAAATAAGCTGTCTCAATAGGGTGATGATATCACTTGACCTCAAGTATAAAATCACTTCTAGGGACCGACTTAGGAAACCTAGAAACAATTGGTTTGGCCTTGATCAAGAATTTCTTGTTGATGTCTTTGGATGTAGTTTTCTTGATCTTTATCCTAGGATTTCTATGCTAACTTAAGATTTAAATCAACATATTCTGTAAATTTGGGCAACTTTAGGAGTTGATAAAAGTAATCTCCATCTAATTTTACTATAGAATCTCCTGCTTGATTTATCACTGAGTGGGAGGTTGACTCATAGTGAGAAGCACATGCCAGAATGAATTCGGGGCATTGAGTGATCTTTGGAAACCCCTGCTGCAAGTGGGAGACCACTACCGGCTATTGACTTCATCCATGAATTATGAGAAGAATCCTTGATCCTTTCCGTAATCCTTCCATGTCTATATTTCCGAGCTCTGTGTCTCAGATGTCATAATTATAACTTATATAAGAAGAAGAATCTATCTTCTGATATTTATAATTCATTTTTCCATACTTAGAAGGTCTAGGGTCCGACATGAGGAGTCTTGAAAATGACTAGAAGAGCAATCGGGTCTAGATGTTTGTTGAACAAGTGAACAGACCCGCCCTACTATTCGGGTTTTGAAACTTGCAAAGAAGCCTCGAAACCCGACAAAATGGATTGTGTGTGTCAAGAAAAATACCGTGTCGAACACCTTGAGAAACCCGAAAGACTAGACGGAACTTGGATGATGTCATGAAGGTGATAATATCCGACACATTGTGGAACTCAGAGAGTGTCAAACACCGGTTAAGACACGAAACACCGGCGGAGTATGGATGATGTCAGCACACCGCAAAACCCGATACAATGGTGGAACTTGGGGATGTCAAGCACTTGGAGAATCCCAAAAGGTAGAATTTGGATGATGTCGGACACCTTGTAAAACCCAAAACACTTGCAATCGGATTTCTATGATGTCAGGACATGAAAAATCTCTGTCATGTTGCTAGTTATGAATTGTTTAACCCTTTTGAAAACTATAGCGTACCATCTATGGGAAAATAAAAAATACTTTAAGGGTGAATTCCAAACAAGAGATTTAATTGGAATGTAAATAAAAACAAAGAAAGTAACCCAAAACCCTAAACCAAGAAGGAAGAGAAAAGAAATGAAAAACTCCATTATGAACACCTCAAAAATAACCCAAAAAGCATAAAAGTAGAAAGAGGAGAGAAATACCTTCAATAAAATTGAAAAATAATCGAAGACGGATCATGAAATTGATCAAGAAGCTCAATCGAGTTTGGAGGAGGAAGAAGCATGCACAGAAATCCAACACATCAAAAATCATACAAGGTAAAAATGATGTGTAAAAATTGACTATTTATAAAACCCTAGCATTAATTACACCTCACCTGACACATGTGCCAACTACCAGACAACTAGACATTAATGACATGTCATCATGCTTGGGGCTTCTGAAAACCTATAAAGGATTTAGTTCTTTTTGGGTTTTGGGTTTCGGGAAGCATGAGGCATAAAAAATAAGATGTTGAGATACTTCTGAGTTTCGAAAACCCAACACACAACCGTTTCACGTTGTGGGTTTTGGGAACATGGAACATGAAACATGCGATAAGTAAAGAATGTTATGATGCTTTGAACCTTCGAAAACCCGACACAAAGGAGACGATCAGGTTTCGGGTTTGGGAAACACATGACATGAAGCATGCATTAGATAACACATGTTCCAATGCTAAGGGGTTGAAAACTTGACATACTAACAAGACCCTCGAGTTTCAGGTTTGGGAACACATGACATGAAAAAAGCAAGAAACATGCTTTCATGCACTGAAAACTTGAAACCCTAAAAATCTCCTCCAAAGGGGAAATTTAAGAGATTTTTCCAAAATTTTCCTATGGTTATCTCAATTTTAGCTGAAATCACTAAAATGAGTTAATAGTTAGCTCCAGTTGGGGAATTTATTTGAGACATCAAAGGAAGAGAACTTAGAATCAAGAAATTTTATCCATTGGGCTATGGAGTCGGAAGAAGAGAAAAACAACAAAGAAAGAAAGAAATAAAGAAAAAAACACACAACAAAAAATAAATTATAATATAGTGTAAGCGAGCATCTTTCATTCTTGGTGGAACAAATTCAAATTTTGGCCATTGAAAGGTAGAGGAGCAAATCTCCATCAAGGTATGATAGATGAAGCTAATTTCACCGTTGGTGATGGGTTTTTAAAGGACCTTTCCATAAAGAATCAAACTTGCCGTGCATCCCTTTTTGTTCCCTTCTCTTATCCCCAGAAGTACTAGATCTCCAATATGGAAATCATGTTGCTTTGATTTCTTGTCAAATATCCTTTTGAGTCTACTTTGATGGTCTACAATGTGATCCACCACCTTGCTCCGTTCTTCTTCTAGCCTAGCTAGGTACATTCTCCTTTTCTCAATGGAACTTTGAAAAGTTTCATCCTCAATTGCTTTAGCCAACTGTAAGGTTGAAAATTCTATAGAGATAGGAATCTTAGCATCAATTCCATACAACACCGAAATGGGGACAATCCAATAGTTTGCTTAGGAGTAATCTAATCTCGCCCATAATGCATCATACAATGCTTTGTGCCATGTCCTCGATTTTCATCAACCATCTTTTTGATTATGATTGCTGAGGTTCTTATTGCTTTGATTCAACCCGACCATTGCCTTGGGGGTAATAGTCGGATGAATGAGCCAATGTAATCTCAAATCCATAACAAAATTTATTCAACTCATGTGATGAGAAATTGGAAGTGTTGTCAACAACGATCTTATGAGGCACACCGAATCTAACAATTATATTTTCCTTAAGAAAGTTGCACACAACTTCGGAGGTTGCCTACTTGATTGGTGCAACTTCCACCCACTTGGTGAAATAGTCAGTGGTGGTGAGCACATAATTATGAGTGGAACTAGAGGTAGGATTTAGTACTCCAATGAAATCAATTCCCCATTGGAAAAAGGTTCTTCGATTACCACAGGCTTCAAGGGGAGAATAGCTAGCTTAGGACGGCTAACAAAATGTTGACAAGCTTCACAATTAGCCACCCATTCTACTGAATCTCGAAAGAGAGTAGGCCAATAGTAACTGGTCCATAAGATCTTGTAAGCTATCATGGAGGAAGAGAAATTTCCTCTACATGCTAGATTATGAAAGGATTCTAGCAACCTTATCTGCTGAGACTTATCAACACAACACAAGAATACACCATTAATACCATTCTTGTATATACCATTATCCCAAAGAATGTATCTCGTGGACCTGAGTTTAACTGTCCTCTTTTCTTTTTGGCTTAAATGCAGAGGGCATTCACCATAAGTTAAAAATAAAGTGATTCCTGCATATCATTCATTGGTTGTGCTTACAAAAAGAACCATGGGCAATTCTGAAGAAGTATCTTTAGTTTCTTCACATTTTGTCTCGAGACTTGTTTTTGCAATCAATTAGCACATGTCTCTTCCTTGTACCAACTTGGTAGGTCTGATGCCCAAGTCATATTCCTAGACTTTGGCTATCCAGTTACCCCATTGACTACCTAACTCTTGTTGAGTCAAAATAGACTTAACTACGATTATCGTGAACAAGAACAAGAGTATGGAAACTCAACACATAATATCTGAAATGTTTCACTGCTCTCACCACTGCATAAGCATGCTTTTCAATTTACGAAATCTTCAATTCATGTTCCTTTAGGGGGAAGATCATGAAGGTGATGGGAACTTCAATTACTTCTTCATTCTCCTACATTAGGATGGCCAATACTATGTGTGCGGAAGCATAGCTGTACATGATGAAATACTTCTTGAAGTCTGGGCATACCAGAATAGGAGCGTGAGCAATCACTCTTTTGAATTCTTTGAAAGTAAGCTTCCCTTCAATGCTCCATTGAAATGGAGTCTTACCTTTCATCATCCCAAGGATATCCTTGGTTTTATCGATGAAGTCAGGTAAAAATATTCTTAGGAAATTGACCTTCTGAAAAGGAGTGCACCCAGGTTTTGCTTGTGTATGGTAAGGATTTGGATGGCCTTCATCCTCTCTCGGGTGAATCTTAGTTCCTTCTTTAGTCACGATATGACCCAACAACTTTCCTTCACATTCGAACATGGACTATTTAGGATTTAATGAAATCCCATGACACCTACACCTTAAGAGTACTGCTCAGATGATCATAATGATCACTTCACTTTTAGAGAAGACCGTCAAGTCATCCAAATATACAACTATGACCTTACCCATCAAATCTCTCGAAATATAAGTCCATAGCTCTTTGAAACGTGGCTCTGGTGTTAATCAAACCAAAAGGCATCCTCATGTAAGAAAAGGTTCCCCATGGGTTGGTGAATGCCATTTTATGTCGATCTTCAATAGCTACCTCAACCTAATTATACCCCGAAACATCCGTCAAGCATGGATAACATTTATGATCTAGTGACAGTCTGTAATACTTGGTCCATGATGGGAAATGGATAATTTTCTTTCAATGAAGACTGATTAAGGTTCTAAAAATCAACACAAATATGAATCTCACCATTCTTCTTTCTGATAGGGACAATGTTAGTAACCCAGGTGGAATGATGGATTGGAAAGATAATCCTTACATCTAACATCTTTTGAATTTTTACAAGGATAGTCCCTGAGATCTTTGGATTGTAATGCCTTTGCTTCTACCTGTAGGGTTTAACCTCAAGCTTCAAAGGGATGCTATGTTGCACATCCTTGGGCTTAATAGATTTCGAGACCCACATATGACCATGATAGGATGTCCATATGTTTCTTCAGAGTGAAGTGAATCTTTCCTTTTCCTCCGGAGAACAACATTTACCGATGTTTACCATCCATGGTTGGTCAACAGAGCCCAAGTTAACTTGATCTACCTCTAACGAGGAAGCACCTTTAGCTTGCCTTTTATCCTAAATGAAATGGTCATGCTTGTCAAATAGACCTTCAGAGAAACTAATCCCTTCAGAATCTTATTGCCTTTAAGCTGGATGAATTCACCATCAATTTCTTGATATGAATTTGAGACGGACTCACAAAAAGCTGATTCTGATCCTTCAAAATAAAGCTCACTGAAATTATCAGCTTTCTCAAGAAAAGACAATACCTATTGATCATCATTAAACACTTTCCAATGTGCTGAATTATCTGGAACACTTGGACGATACACAATCTCAATGGTATACATGTCTTGTTTAAACTTTGGGTGAGGAAGGAGTAGAGATGTAGATACAGCTAAATAATTAGCTTTATCATTATAATCTCTTAAGACCGCCTTAGTGGAAAAAGCATCAAAGCATTCTATGCTATCCAAAACCTTGTTCCTCTAATGTCTTAGGTGATCATTTTTCACCGATAGATTCCCCTTACTCGATTCAAAATCAATTCGGCATCCCTATACAATTAGATATTTCAAATTCCTTTCGCCTTTCCATTTCTAATCCTAATAACGAATCTTCATATTCAGCCTTGTTATTAGTATTATCAAACCGCAGACTTGAAGGCGAAAGGAAAAATCTCAAAATCTAGAGATATAAGAACTACATAAGCGCTTTGACCCAAAGTAGTTGAATATATTCCATCAAACTTAAGGGTCTAAACAACATTAGGATCTTCTTTGACTTCTACAGAGGGCACCTCGGATGTCATGAAATAATTACCCAAGCCCACATATTCCAAGAGAATTTGAGCCTTCGGATCATCGATTTAGTGACAGGTACTTTACTTGTGCTTCGGGGTGAAGGACATGAGGAACTCCATTCACTAGAATTTTAGCTTTGGCCTAATCCATGTTGATTTCTCCTCCAACATCTTTGCAAAAACCTCTTCCTAAGAGAATACCGTAAGTAGCTGGAATATCAAAGCAACCAAAATAGTCATTTTTACTCTCTTTTCGGGAAGGCCACAAATGCAAATTACACATCCTTGATTTGGCCAATCAAGGGGACTTGTTTGGTTTCAATGGAGTAACACCACCCATAAGATTTAGTCAAGGTGAGTCCAAGGGTGTGAGATAATTTTACGAGCATTACGTTATCAGAGGCTCCTAAGTCAATTATGCAATTGCTGAGTTTAAAACCATTTATAAGTAAGGACAAATAAAACGGTTCAATATTTCCTGAAGAAGCAACATAGGTCATATTACTCTGAGGTAAAGGCTGAGTGGGGCTAGGAAAAATGACTTTTGAAGATGAAGGAACAACAACCTTTCTTCTAATGAATTTGGAAAGTTTCTCAAATTGCTCAGGATTTGACTGAAGGTAGTCACTTCTGACATTTGGATTTTGGTTTTCTTTGCATGATCAATAATGTCGAAAGTAGTATATGAGGGAATGATGGTGGGCTCAGTTCTAGTTACACTAGTTTGAGCTGAGGTACTGGCCTTGAGGGAAGGAGAAAAAGAGTTAGAAGATGAAGTTACCTTTTTAGTTGTCTCCTTTTCAGTTTGACGTTGAGATAGGAGAGCCTCTTTTAGCCATAACCACGGGAGCTTCTTTACTTTTCTCCTTAGAGCCTTCAACTATATTTCTGGGGTTCTGAGATTGAGATCAAGTGAAGAATGAAAATGATTGACCATCATGCTCACCTTCATCTTCCTCATACTCCGAGTACCCAATGCTGGAGTCATCAATGAATCGTCGAAAGACTCATCAGCATATCCTGAAGCTTCAAAAGCTTCGTGGGAATCTTGATTTTCTGGTTCTTCATCTTCCTCAACTACTTCAACTGCTGTGTTGACAGGAGGAGCTTCAATGGCCAGCCTGGTGGGAGCAACAATCAACCAATTCCTATCTCTTGCGGGGAGCGCCATTGGCATTGTTGAAATTTTGTCTAGGAATATCCCGATAAGGAATGTTGGATGCTTGTTGAGACATCTACTTATTTAAAGCAATCAAGTCATTGGCCATCTTTTGAATTATAGGATCAGTAGTACTGAGAAGAACTCGATTTTTAGGCTTAGATGACTCTCTTTTGATCTTCTGGCAGAATAAGATCATCTTCTATTTCAAATGGTCATTTGTAGCTTGAGCAGCGGTGGCCAAATTGGGGATAACGGATCTTCGCAACAAGAATCTCACATCAAAGGGTTGAGCATTGTTGAAGAAACACTTTTGATTTTCAAGAGTGGGAACGGCTAGCTCGGAATCTTATGAATCAGCTTTTTGAATTTGGCTATGAAATCTTGCATGGGTTCATAAGACTCCTTCTTCATGTGTGTAAGCTATGCTAACAAGGTGTGAGAGTCTTCAGCTGGTTTGAATCTTTCTTTGAATACAGACTGCATGGTATTCTAGTTGGTAATGCATGCATTTGGAAGATGGAAGAACCATTCTATTGCTACACCATGCAATGTCTCAATGAAGAGTCAAATAGAGACGTCTTCATGAGCAACTCCAAGAACGCCACATGTGACAAAGAATGAAGTGATGTGTTCATTAGGTCTTGCTTCCCATCACTTGTTGAACTTAGGAATATTCTTACGTGATCCATGTGGTAGATCATGTAATGATGGAGTTAGGGAGAGAGGACCAATAGCCACACCCCAAGGCATAGGTGAAGAACCTAAGTTCTTGAGATAGGTGAAGAACTTCTCGCTCGCCTAGATGCAACTTTGTTGGGTGAAAGTCTAAAATTATGTTGCTAAAGCAAATCAAAGAATGGATCGGTTTCACCTCCGGATCAACTTGACCAAGTGAAGATATTTCTAGCCTTGACTTGAACTAAAAATAGATCTTTTTGAAAATAAGGAAAATACGTAATTACGGACACCAATAGGATAAGCTTAGTCTTATCAATCCGTATTCCCTAATGGAGTCACCAAAAACTGTTGGTTGGATATTTTGTCAGACCAAAATATGAGGTTCAAGCATAGTACATGGGATTAAATCCCTCCTCAAAGACAGTGAGGTCACTGCTGTTTATTACTAATCGAAAACACGAAGAAATAATATATACAATATCCACACTATTCTAACCATTGGGGTTGGGATACAATCCTCGAAATCCATATCAACACGAAATGGAGATGTTACAATCTTTAGATTAGGAAGAATTAAAAGGGAAAATATTATAGACAAAACAAAGCGGGAAGGGAATGAGAGGAACATATTTTCTTTCCAGCAAACATAGATCAAGAAATACTTATATGAGTTTTAGATAATGAGTGTAATATTCTGAAACAATTAAAATGATCAAGAACACTAAATAAAGAATAGCTCAAGATTTTAGACATAAGAACAATCTTCTCAAGATAGATGAATCCCACAACATAAAGTTTGTAAAATAACACATGTTTCTATTCTTTAATGATTAAAAAGAAAATACAAAGTTTTTCTTCTTCTTCACAATAGCTCTTACTATTAAAAAAGTATCTCCTTAGGAATGCACAAACATCCATTATTTATAATAAAAAGGGCAAAGAGAAAATAGGATAAAATCCTAGAAAATAGCCATTTAATAAGAGTCCTGTTTTGCTTAATGCTCACACAGGAGAATAAGTCAGAATTTACTTCCTATGTGACAAAATAGAAATGAAAAAGACATGTCAATTTCTGGAAGGAAATGACATGTAACATCATTACTTATTCCGTGTCCTTATCCTTGTCTTCTTCCGGTGACTCTGCTTGTCTCAAAACTCTTGAACTTCCGGATTATGCCGTGCATTTAAGCTTCATCGGAGCACTAGAATAATCACTTAGAACCTTGCAGTTTCTGTGTCACTTGTGTTGCTAGGAATTTTCTTCAATCTCTTATTAAGTTTTCTCAAAGATTCCAAAACATTCTCAATCTTTATAAATTTATCAATAATTCTCAGATCAAAGACGGAAGCTAGTTCTTGCTCGATCAATTCCAATTTTTTTATATAAAAATCATCAGCAGGTAGAATGGTTACGCCTTCATCCAATACTTTAGGAAAGATCTTGAATAACTCTTCTTTGATATCACTGGTGGTGTCAATCAACTGATCTCTGGATTCTCTCAACTTGCTGCAAGCTTCACTGAGAATATTTATCTTGAACCTAATAGCCTTGGTTAGTTGGAAGTGTTTATCCCCATGTGGAATGACTCCTTCTTCCACTAAGACCTGAGATGGAATTTTCTTCAGTGCATTGAGGGCCTCCAAAGTTAGTTCGAGGTTTCTAGCCTCCTATGAAAATTCATCATTCATCTTGTCACCATCCTTTTTCATTTCCTACAAGGATTTGTATGCCTCTATTGTATCATCAATGACTTTCCTTCTTTGAAGGAGTAACCTTTGAATCTATTCATCCACCATTCTCCCCTTCTCATTGATCTTCTCAATAATAGGAATTGATGAGAATTTGAACTGATAGGAGTGGGAGTAGAAGAAGACGAGGTTGATTGAGAAGGATTTGAAAGCTTAAGTAATACTTTTGTCAATTGTTCCACTTTCTCTTTGGCTCATCCCTACTCACCTTTGTTTCCTTCAGCTTTTGACATAGCACATTCATGACATCTTGTGCATCTCGATGTGCCCCTTCTATTGTTACCTTTCCCAGATCCACCCTTGTAATATGATAATTAGAAGCTATTATGTCCTCCTTGGTTTTGTTAGTCCTGTGGGAGTGGCAATCTCTAAAAACTTATGCCTTGAGGCATCTACTGAAACTCTTGAAATTGTTTTGGGTTTCTTGGAAGATTTGGCAAGAGAAGCCTTGAGTGAATTGAAATCGAAGGTTGGTAGGGGAACTACCACCTTCCTCTTCCTTGGAGTCTGGTTGACCAACCATTGAGGTACAACGGAAGAAGTTGCTCCTATTGGAGGTGTCATGGTTGTATCTGTGGGTGGAGGAAGATTTGCTTACGGAGTCGTGATGACTGCAAGTGTAGTGATTGTGGGAATAGACTGAGGGAATGAAGGTATAGAAGGAGGAGGCATTTCTATAGCCAACGTAGGTCCAACAGAGAGAGGTGAAAGACTAGAGAAAATGCTAGCCATGGCTGATGAGAGTGGCATTGAAATATGTGGTGAGGAAGATTGGGGGAGAGGGGGTAAAGAATCTGAAGCTAAAGCTTGAGAAGAAAGAGCAAGGCTTACCTCTGATGAGAAATCAACAAAAGGAGAAATAAGAGGTTGACTAACCTTGATTTCTAAAATAATTTCTTCTTTTTCCGGTTGAGGAGGAGGTGAATCCAAGATCTCCACTGTTTGTGTGGGAGTAGATGATTCAACCCCATACTTTTCTCATCTTCTGAAAAACTTAAACTTTATTTGCCTTTTGGTAGGGATTTTATCCTTTTCCTTTTCTCCTTGGAGGGTCCCGCTTCTTGAGTAGCTATCTTTGAAAATCTCTTTTCTTTATAATTCATTCCCCAAGAAATGAGCCATGCCTTAGTGTGGACAAGGGTTTGAGCATCTCTCTCGGTGATAGAAGCCTTTTCAACAATGGACTAATCAATTGCCGAATCCAAGTTGATTTGCATCCGATTGTTCATACGTAGGTTCAAAGACACTTTCATTGTCTGTAGTGCCTTTAGGGATATCAGCCATGATCTAACATCTAAAATTCTTCAACAATCGGTTCTTGCTATTTTCTTTTCTTTGGATGGAAACCTCATTCTAAAGATCAAGCTCGAGATGTCCTCTACATGGGGCACATG